>JARQOC010000005.1:523530610-524730610 GCA_033576535.1 Allobates femoralis | reverse complement strand
GGTAACAGATACAGATACTTGCGGACGAGTATATTCAATAAAGGGGGTATGTGGCGCGCCGGCCAATCAGGCATCACAGAGGGGTACTGCACCCGTAAAAGAGATGCAGATGCTCCAGCAGCAGGTGGACCCTAGGATGGTGGGTGGGACCCATCCCCAGCACCCCCACATTAGCTTAGATGGTGGGAAGTTACTTTGGAGGGAATAAAATCATCTCAAGGGGAACAAGTAAGCCAGACAGTGAGCCTGGATCAGATAAGGAGCGTCTGAGACAGGACAAGAAGGTCTTCGCCTCTAAGTTGCTGCTAGGTCACTCGGCTGAGGGATCGAGAGGAGAGATGAGGAAGAAGAGAGGGTTTAAGGAGCTTTCCAGGAGAGCAGCTGGTCTGGGAAAGAGGAGCCAGCCAGATAGGTTCTCCCGGACAGCTTACTGGGCACCGGAACCCGCAGACTGCTGATGCTACATGCACGGCAGAGAATCCGGATTCCCGTGGAGTCTTCAAGTCTCCCGGGCACCAGAGCAGTCCACAAGAAGGGTACCAGGCACCGCCAAAGGAACGAGCGGCCTGCCAATAGAGGGTTACCCGACGATAGCGAAGGTGAGAGAGGACAGGAGGCCAGGCTGGATTCTACATCAACCAGGCTTCACACCAAACTGGAAAGCAGGGAAGAACAGATGCGGGTTAGTTAAAGAAGTGTGAGGCACCGCCGGCATGTTCCCATGGCCGGGGCGCATCACATGCAGGATCAACATAGGATCCTGTGCACATTAGCCAGATTGCACCGAAGGTGTGTTGTTTAATCATGTCCGGCACCCAGTGTGTCAATGTCTGAAACATTCATGAGACTTATCAGGTTCATTATGAGTGGCTGAGAGCATTGTGTGTACTGTGTGGACCAACCCGGAACACAGGGAGTTAAAATAAGCTGTGTGAAAGCTGTAGAGATCAGGCACCGAGATGAGCAGTTGTATAGGAACTAGAGGAGCTGATTACTAGCAGCCAAGTGGGTGTGTCCATGTGGGCGTGGCAGGCACGATAAGAGCCTGCCAGCTGAGTGATTGAGAGAGACTTGTGAGATCATTGTGATCCTGACCACCAGCCAGAGTACACAGACTTCTGAGATCACCAGCCAGAGAGTGATGCAGATCCAGTCTGTATGAGGGACTGAGAATGCTAGTCCAGACCGCCATGATGTAAGATGGTGAAGGGAGTGTGCTAGCTGCATGCCGGTAGCCAGGACCGAGGTCGTTACAGCACCTGGAGTGGGGAAGCCGTGGCTGACCAGGTGGATGCTGATCCAGACGTGTGGTTGAGATATGTCCGGGAAGTAGCCCCTTGGGGATGCTTGGTGGACCCGGGACCCAGGTAGTGAGACCCGGATCCGTGCCCGGTAAGACGGCAGTTCCCATGTGATGGAGTGAGCTGTGTGTGAATAATGCCAGGCGGAGCAGTCGGTAAAGGACCCGTAGATGTATGTAAGGGCTTAGGTAACAGTGCCCTGAATGAGAGACGATGGCCGATGAGTAAAAGCCATGTATAATGTTGTGGGGAGAGAGGCCCAGCCAGTATGGATGATAGATTGAAGGTGTTCCGTCCCTGGTGGACGAGAGGGAGGCTTGCTTGCTGCATGCAGGAGGCACCCATCCTTCAATAGAAAGTATGTACCTGTGGCCAGACACAGGGGTCACAAAGGCTCCTAGAAGGGTAACCATGGCTGATCCGAAAGGGTGCTACTCAGATGCAGGGTACAGTTGTCGACTTGGAGACCTGCCATGAGTTGGAGGTTTGGTGGCGACTGGTGGCCCGTACCGTGGTGAGTAGGCCAGGGTGACGCGTGGTTAGCCCTGATTCTACGGTTGACCAGGTCCCTGTTATGGTCATGGAGGAGCCACAGTCCATGGATGTGTTTTGATGAGCTGTGAGCGGGGTGTAATATTGTAGGATGGATCACATGTGGTATGTAAGGTCCCGGTCAGGCTGGAGTCCTGACTACGGGTTAAGGTTATGTCATCGTGCTGGGTAACTAAAGCCGGGCGGCTGGTACCGCCATTGGAACCCACAGGGCCCATTGAAGGGTACACAGCGAAGGTCAGAAGCAGGGATTAGAAGGGCTCCTAGAGTAGGGAAACATGTGGTTGAACCAGGTGGGCGCTGACCTGGACGTGTGGTTGAGATATGTCCAGGAAGGAGCCCCTTGGCGAGGCATGGCGTACCCGTGACTCAGGTTGCTCAATCCCTGTTCTGAACCAGAGGAGCCATCGTTGATAGGTAACTTATGTACTGTAAAATGTGTGCAAAACGTGTAGATAGGCCGGAGGCTGTAGCCACCATGGGAGCAGTTGTTAGAGCTCCAATGGGGAAGAGAGGTGGTTACTGTCCCGGGTTACTATATTGGTATATGTGCAATATTCTATATAATGTATTGTGGAACGTAATGTATTATGTGATGTGTTTATGTTAAATAGTAAATGTACTACCCCGGTTATTGATGTTTATGAGAAATAAACGGGTAGTCATGTGAAAAATTATACACACGTGTTGGCGTCATTACGCAGCAAGAGAGTCCCCCGGCTCGCTACCTCACAGAAGGCACACCAAGGGCTCCACCATACCACCTGGGGTCCACTTGCAGCCATCCGTTAGCTACCTGTTCTTGTAACATCTAAATGCTGAACTGTGAACTTTGTATGATGCCGATGCAAGTTAACAGTAAAGTATCCGGAGGAAAAGTGACTTTGCCTCTGCCTGTATTTCCTTTCATGAACTTGTTCCCCATACAGGAACGCTGCCCTGGAGGTCTAGCCCTACCTGTAGAGGACTTTGCCAAACTAGCCGCATTACCATCTACCTCCGGCGGACTGTGACGGCGCTGGTGGCTCCTCACCAGAAACTACAGGTGGCGTCACGACAACTTGTAAATACAATCCCCTGTACATATACCCTTTTTCAAAGAAGTCCCCCAGGACACGGGATCAGGTGCGTCCTCCACTCCCAATGACACAGGAGCGTTAACCCCATGGAGCCTGATACCTGAGTGCCCCAAAGCCTGGGGCTCGACACAATCACTTTCTCACACAGGGCCCTGTAGGTTTGGATTTCTTTTTCTCTTAATAATAAAGATCTTCATTTATAAACTGCATTTTTACTTTATTTATTTACTTTATTATCTTTCTCTAATATCAATATTTGTTTGGTGATCTGAAACATTTAGGTATGACAGACATGCAAAAGAATAAGAAATCAGGAAGGGGGCAAACACTTTTTCACACCCGAGTATATACCAGGATGGGGACATATATAACAGGATGGGCCCAGAGTAGGGGACATATATACCAGGATTTGGTACATCCAATATATACCTACATGGGATCCAGGGTAGGGGGCCTAAGTATCAGGATCAACCCAAGATAATGGACATATGTAAATGTAATATAGGAGATTTAATGCCCTGCCCTTCCCAGCATTTTAGAAGGATCAGGTTCATCAGTTTTAGTCCTCTCCAGCATTGACAGCAGTCTCTCGGCCAAGAAAATTATCAAACTGCAAAATGTCAGGCCATATCGGTTGGAAGAATATGAAATGAAATCATGTGATTTAATTACTGGTGGCTCAGTGGTTAGCACTATACTCCAGCAGTGCTGGGGTCCTTGGTTCAAATCCCCCAGCATTTTTATGGAGTTTGTATATTCTCCGAGTTTTTTTGTGGGTTTTCTCCAGATCATCTCCTAAACCCATTTCTTGCTTGTGCTATACATTTACGACACTGGGCAGTGAGTTCTAGCAGGAAGTGCTGTAAATGTGTAGTGATCCTCAGGAGATAAAGGGGCTGATGACATCATAGAAGGAGGAGTTCTAGTGTTCTTTCTACCTTGAGAATAAGCACCATTCCAGTTCACAGGTCATTTCTGGATGTTGCAGGTCAGTCCCAGTCTCTATAAAATATAACAAGATAAACCCATTATTGAACCCTGGGTCAGTCATTGTGCCAGATCAGGATAATTGGTGTAACTATGTTTCTAAATGTGGGTTTTACTTTAGTATAGCTGCTTTTTCTTTGAAGTGGTCGTGTAGTTACATGTTTCATCAGATCTGCAGTAGTTTTGAGGTTGGCTAAGGGTTCAAATATAACATTACACAAGAAAAGGCCTGAGGTCTGTAAAATAGTCTGTAATTATCCTGCTGAGAAATCTAAATTTGCTGAGTTCGGTCTCAATAACTACGGTCATAAGTCTCAGGTCTGTAGTCATCAATGTGTTCAATGCCCCTCCAAAAGGCAACATGTTCTCAACCTCAGAATGATATCATTGGAAGAGGTAAAGCATTACATGAGAACTGGGATCACTACAGGCATTTTTTTTCACTTTTATAGACAACTTTTTTATTTCTCCTAAATGCATGTAATTTTGGCTACAAATTATTTGTGCAATTTGCATTCATTAAAAAATGTAGTATTGTTTGTCTTCTATAGCCTATGTGTTGCACTCTCTATTACTGGCTGTAGAATGAGTTAACTGAGGGTCTATCAGTGAGCGCCTTCTGACAATCTTATGGTAGAGTTTACATATCTTTTATCTCTTTCTCTGGTTATCTTTCAGTTGATTTTTGACCTCAGACCACCTCAAAGTTACTTGTGCTGGGAAGCAAAAAGTCAATAAAAGCCAAACGGTGAAAATGTTTTAATAAAGCCCAATTGCAAAAATAATTTTTAGCTTGGAATACATGCGAGTAAGCAAAAAAAGTGTCAACCTCTGTATGGTGAATGTTATTTTTTTTGTTGGAATTCACACGTTCAGAACTAAAATCAGAAAAGCTTTCTTAATCAGGGAGTTCTGTGTGTCTGTCCCTCTGAGAGTCTGTCCCTCTGTGTACCTGTCCCTCTATATCACTTGGCCCAACTTAACCCTAACCTCTTGGAGATGGTGCATGCTGGCGTTTTTTCTGCACCCAGATCTCTTGTTCCAGTGGTAAGCCATTAATGTGAATAGCACCATTGACTGCTTCGTCATTTGTTGTCTGTTATGGTCTGATGACAGCGCAGGAACACAATTGAGCGAATATGGCAAATTGTCACATTTTAATTACTTTATACTTTGTGGTTAGATGCACAATTGAAGATTTATTAAAAAAAATAGTTGTAAGGATTAACGTAAAGTCAATTCTGAATTCAACTGATGGAATTTTGTGTCCTATTTCTCAGATGTCTTTTCTCTGAAGTTGGTGAACTACTCCAGTCCTCAGGAGCCACCAACACTGCATGTTTTCAGGATTTCCTTAGGTATTGCACAGTATTATTCATTTGTGCAAAAAAAAAAAAAAATACTTAAAACTTGCACTGTTGGTGGCTCCTGAGGACTGGGGCTGGGTGCCCTGCTCTAGATGGTGATTAATTAAATGATGAGAGAGCGCACAGGGGGAAGAGATAGCCCAGGCATGAGAGGCAGCACAAGCTCTACCCCCTATGCGTGCTCTCCTCTTGTGCTGTCTCTTCCCCTGTGCGCTCTTTTTGTCCCCGTGCGCTCTCTCTCCCCTGTGCTTTCTCTTTCCTCTATGTGCTCTTTCTTCCTTTGTGCTGTCTCTCCCACTGTGTGCTCCCTCTACACCCTATGCGCTCTCTCCCCCCTTGTGCTGTCAATTTCCCCTCTGTGTTCCCTCTACCGCCTTTGCGCTCTCTCACCTTGTTCTGTCTCTTCCCCTTGTGCACCTCTCTCCCATTGTGCTGTATCTCCCCTGTGCACTCTCTCCTTGTGCTGTCTCTTCCCTCTCTGTGCTCCCTCTACCCCCTATGTGCTTTCTCTTACCTTGTTCTGTCTCTTCCCCTTGTGCACCCTCTCTCCCCTTGTGCTGTCTCACCCACCGTGCGCTCTCTCTTCCTTTTGTGCTGTGTCTCCCCCTTTGCGCTCTCTCTACCCCCGTGTGCTCTCTCTCCCCTTGCCATGATTGCCCAATCTATACATCAGGGATAATCCCTGAGGAAGGAGCAGAGGCTGTTCCGAAACGCATCAGAATAAAATCACACCATTGCACCAGACTTCTTGGGTCCTGGTTTTCCATTCAGCAGCGCGGATCACCAGCACTTCGTCCTGTTTCCAATCTATACATCTGTCACACTAGCTAACCTCTTCAGTGGACACAAAAAAAGTGAACAAAAAACTTGGCAAAAATTAGACTTTTTCATCAAAATGACAGAAAAAAGTGGACTAAAACATGATTAAAAAGTCAAATGTAAATACTGAAGAGGTCATCTTGTCCGGAAAAAAATAAGCCACCACATGTCTCTGTTAACCAAAAAATAAAAAAAAACATAGCTGTCAGACTATAGAGATGCAAAATCTATTTTTTTCTTTAAAATACACTGTGTTCCAGATTATTATGCAAATGTTCTTTTTCTCTGATTTTCCTAAATGGTTGGTGCAAATGACAGTCAGTGTAATAAAAGTTATCACCCGTTAGAGTATACATCAAATTTTATTGAAGAAAGCTCCCTATGATAACAGAATAATTTTCAAAGTTAAAAAAACTCTAAAAGCACTGTTCCAAATTATTACGCACAGTAGAGTTTCTAAACATTTGATATGTTTGAAAGAACTGAAAATGCTCATTTGTTGAATTTGCAGCAAAAACAGGTCACATTCACTGAAATAAAAAGCTTTTTAACTCCAAAACATCCTAACAGGCCAAGTTACATGTTAACATAGGAACCCTACTTTGATATCACTTTCACAATTCTAGCATCCATTGATATTGTGAGTTTCTGGAGAGTTTCTGCTTGTATTTCTTTGCATGATCTCAGAACAGCCTCCCAGAGCTGCTGTTTTGATGTGAACTGCCTCTCACTGTCATAGATCTTTTGCTTGATTATACTCCTAAGGATCTCTATAGGGTTGAGGTAAAATCAGCGTTATCGGATATAGTGTAAAAACCTGCCCTCCCTCCCCAGAAGTGCTTAGTTTAGAGGCTGTATATAGGCAGAGACCAGAACTGCCCAATCAGAGACTTCCAATGAGGTTCCAGTCAGGTTTGGGTCCAGAACAGAACTTTAGCTAAAGCCTGGCCGAACCCCAAAAAACGGAACTTCCACGAGTCTGCTCCTCTCTAGTGAATAGCCCTGTTCAATGTTCAGAGCAGGGAGCTAATAATACATCAAAAACAGACTTGAGGAATAGACTCGTAAAGTTCCCTGTTTGGACAAAAAGTCCCAAAATGCGAAATAGAGCTGCTCCAGTGTCGCTCGGACGGCATCACCCACTACCTAGTGGCAGGATCAGTAGGGAGGTAGTGAGGTAGTGAGCACAGATGTTTCATAGATGTTTATCTCCAGTTTTACTTTTTCTATCCTGTTGAATTTAATTGAATTAATGATATTTTTGTTTCCTCAGCTCAACTATAGTAATAAATGTCAAAGCCCCAAACACCACAAGACAAAAAACATCATTTTAAACCAATGAATGCTGCACATCCTAACCAGATAAAGAGCAAAATGTTGAAAACCGCAACGGAGGAATATCTCCCTATGGTACTACAACCTCCACCGGAGGCTGAGTCTATCCACCAATATTCCATTTCTCTGACTAGTTTTGGACGGATCGGTGACGCTACTAATTCTAAGAATGAAATGCGGCAGATCTGCAGAAAACTTGATGAGGTGAGTGAACATCTACTGCAACATTGGCTATGATGGGTATATAGCTGACTATACATGGAGAGGGTTTTCACTCAGTATAATACGTGCTGTCATATATGATAGGTATGTTGAGTTGGCCATATGGGAAGATTTGCCCATATTTTTCACAATTTTCACATCAGGAGACATTCGATTTTAAAAACGCATACATAGAAATATCTGTGAAATGATATGAAATTTTTTTTATGTACACTAATAAAATGGAGGACCAGTGGTGAGCATAGAAATAAAAGTGGTCCAAATGTCAATATGCTAAATGGGCCACCTTCCTGTGATCGAATCAAATCTGCAGATTAGGAGGAGAGATTAACCTCTCCATCTCCTCCATTGCCAGCCTCGGCGTATATCGCACTGCACTCGCATGTGTGTCAGTGCAGTATGATATTTCACTTGCACCCATAGACTTATATGGATGCAAGTGATCCGAGTCTTGCATACAATCACAGCATGCAGCGATTTTTTTCTTAAGTCCGTACAGATCTGAGCTGCCTGATTGACTAATGTTAGTCCAAGTGCAATGTGAGACTATCTCACATTGCACTAGTGCGAGTTTGACACCAGAGTGGCTTTACCCTAACACACCGTGTGCACCTACCCATACCCTGCACATGCTGGAAAAAAATTCATATGGAAATTACAATTAACCTAATAGAATTCTGTACATTTTTCCTTCATTAATGGATGACTAATGCATTGGACTACAACTATTTGATTAATTTCTATTGCACACCTCATTTCTTCATTTCAATCACCTTAGTACTTAGGGTATTTTTTTGATATTTTCTTTCTTGTCTTTCTTGCTAGTACACTAAAGATTTGGAAAATGTGTATGAAAAAGTGTCTGCACAAACATTGGACAAGGTAAGGATTTAATGTGTTTCTTGGAAACTTTCCTTTTGTTATAGAAGAATATATAAACAGATGCACAATAGAAAATTTCTTCCAGGAACATGATTGATTCTATTTAAAATGTTGCCGGATTTATGCGCCTTTGTATGTAAATCCCTTCTTATGTGAGGGTAGGAAAGTGTAACTCTAGGGAGGGACCTAAAATTCACCTTCTAGGGTATACCCACTATACATCTATCATCTTAGGGTTTCCTTTTATGTAATATGTCCAAAAGACCAATTTTTATCAGTATCTTGGATCAGATTTTCATCAGTATTTGGGCAGTGTGTCACTTTTTACCAATGGATGCCTAAGCTACTGTAATGCCTGCCCATGAGGTAAGAGACATAGCTAATCAGGAGAAATATACTACATTTCTTATTGGAAGGATTTGCTAATATTATTATTAATATTACACCTACTACATATTGGGATAGGATCTTGGTTAATAACCCCCTAATACACTCTGATCTGTTGAACTGCTGCACGGACATTGCACCTCTAGAAGCTTTATTTGTTTACACACTAACATGAGATGGATCCCTTAGTGTTCCCCTTGTTAAATAGATATCAGTAATATCTATCCTGGTGTTGCAAACCATTTAATGAATGGCTTTTTATTGCTGGTCTTAATAGATTGTATTACAGCTTAAGATAGCCATTTATGGTAGACAACTGAAGATGTATATCATTTATATTACTCTTTCATAGGTTTAATATTTTATTGATAAACTCTATACTTGAGTTGAGTAACTTCATTGGGTATTTAAGTACTACCTAAACGCTAAAGCTTTGACTAAATACCGTATAAACTTACTTATAAATTGGAAGCTAGACCCGATACCCACATAGCAGTCTCATCACACAGCACCCCTTAATATATTAAAAATATTAAAAATATGCCCATGGTCAAATACTCTACAGAGACAAAATTCATAAAATCTGTCAAAGATTATAATTCGACCTAGCTGAATAAAATTAGAAATATGGAAAAAAAAGATATAGTGAAAAATACTCAACCACTAAAAACAACTTTAAAAACAATCTGTGGACAAAATAAAACAGAACTTATCAGTGACTCTATAAAAAGAAAAGAAATGAGTTTTCAAGGCACAACTGACCTAGGCAGTATGGATATGCAGGAGCCAGATACGGGAGGACTGGTTTCCCCTCACCTGACTCCAGCCAAAAAAAAGCCTAGGCTTGACTCTCAAGCTGCTACTTATGCTTCAGCTCAGGAAGATGAGGGACCGATAGATAGGAGATTCCTTCTTGACTTGTTTGGCAGTTCAGCGAAAAAATTAAAACAGAACTCAATGATATTAAAACCTCTCTCACATCAATGACAATAAGAATAGATAAAACTGAAGGGGACATTGGGGCTTTGACTAAACAAAACAATGTCCTGCAGAGGGAACACTATAAATTTAAGAATGATATGGAGTCTTTAAAGAAAGAAATTGCCTAAAGAGACGACATTGAGAGACAAAACAACTTAAAACTCAGGGTTATTCCAGAAAGAATTGGAAAATCAGAACTATACTCTTAAGGCCCCGTTACACGTTTCAACATCGTTCCCAACATCATTTAAATGTGACGTCAGGAACGATGTTGAATTGACATTGTTGTTGCCTTGTAGCGTGTAAACGCACGATTCAACAACTATAGTTGTTCAAGTCGGAGTTGACAGGTTTTTCTGCATGCAGGAAAACCTGTCAACTTCAACTTAAGCAACCTGCGGCATCGTTCGGTGTGACACTGCAATAACGATGTTGCTGGTGATCCAGCCAATTCGCTGCATTGCGGCGGATCGCTCGCTGGGTTGATCCCAGCCCAGCGAGCGAGTGTTGTGGCAACATCGCAGCGCCTTCACTGGCAACATCTTGCCTGTAACAATAAAGGAATCTCATTTAGGAACCCTAAAGAAATAACAAATGAATTTAAAAGATTTTATGAATGTCTTTATAATTTGAAAATCGAGAGTTCTATTATTCAACCTAATAGTCTCACTATTAATGAATTTCTAGACTCTGTACATCTACCTCACCTAAATCCTGAAGATAATACATTTTTAAACTTACCATTCACCAACTTGGAAACAACACAAGCCATAAAATCAAGAAAAGGTGGGAAGTCGCCAGACCCTGATGGATGTTCAAATGAACATTTTAAATCATTTGAACCGCTATTGTCTCCCATTCTAACTAAACTAATTCGGACTCAAGAAACTCACTTCTTCCTGCAGAAATCAGGAAACAGTTATAATAGTAATTCCAAAGGACAAAGGAAATTCCCACAAGTAGCTCACTACAGGCCCATTTCCCTCATTAACACAGATGTTAAAATAATGGCTAAAATGGTGGGAAACAGACTCACGGATATCATACCGAAACTTATCCATTCAGACCAAGCTGGATTTATTGAGAACAGGGGTACGACCGACACCACTAGAAGAGTTCTTAAAATCATTAATCATGTGGAGAGGACGGGAATCCCAGCGCTTACCATAACTATGGATGCCGACAATGCGTTCGATAGGGTGCACTGGGGTTTCCTGTTCCTCAACCTCTAGCGTTTTGGTATATCTGGTGACCTTCTTAACACCATTAAAGCCCTGTACTCGTTGCCATCAGCCAAAGTACTTACCAACAACTTTGTTTCTAGTCCATTCACTCTATCCAACAGTATGAGACAGGGATGTCCGTTATCACCTATCCTATTTAATTTTTTTTTTTGATCCGTTTTTGGAGAGAATTAGATCTGAAATAGACATTCGGGATATACCTATTAATACTAGACAACACAAGACATCCCTCTTCGCAGACGACTTGATGGTGATGATGACAGACCCTACTAACTCACTAAGGAAACATTTGGAGATCACTAACATATTCTCTAGTGTTTCCTACTACAAATTAAATACCCTAGCAACTCAAGCCCTCCCATTTAGTATTGACACCACACTATTGAACCTCCTTAAAACGGAATTCAGTTTTTCTTGGTCATATCTGGGAATTATTCTAACAAATCCACTTTGTAACATGGTAGATAGGAATATGAAATAAATTATTAACAGAACTTCTGTAAACCTCCTTTACCTATCCGTATTAGATATTTCATGGGTAGAACAAATTGAATCGTATAGAATGATTGTCTTCCCTAAACTATTCTTCATATTCAGATCACTCCCCTTTTGGATGCAACAAAGATATCTACAAAAATTTCAAATGCAACTATTTAAATTCATCTGGGGAGACAAGTCACCTAGAATAGCTAGGGTTACGTTAATGAGGCACAAAAAAAGAGAGGATTAAGTGTACCCAATATGAAAGCTTACTTTATAACTACACTGATCACTAACAGCGGAAAGATGGTGAGAGAAGCAAAGCACCTCTTCCTGGGTGAACATTGAAACATCCCAGATGCAAACTCCTGACCCATCAACTTTTATCCTGTCCTACATCATTAACCCTAAAAAACATCAACCAAATTCTGTAATACTAAAAACTTCTATCAGGGCCTGGCGACATTTGGCTAAAACTTCAAGAGCAACTTTTAAAAATACAATTCCACCTTGGCTACCGATAGAGTTAAATGAGGTAATTTCTCCGTCAATTAAACTTAAACTTTGGGAGGAAGCGAACATCAACACTTTCGCAGATATTTTAACAGGAGGTCACATAAAACCTTTTTCATTACTAATAAGAGAATTCAACCTACCTGCTAATGAGGAGTTAACCTGGACTTTCATTAAAACACTTTAAATAACAAGAATTTAGAATGCCTAATAATATTGAAAATCTATTAAAACAGACTGATAATGTCTTATCCTGGAAAACTAACAAAATTGATCAAGTATTAAAAATGATATGTCAATGGTTAATTCTAAATTGATAGATCGGTGGGAGGAAGATTTAGAGCTGGACCGCCAATCCATAAGGGATCAATTCTCTTGTATACTACCAGACATCTACTCCTCCATCCCGTGTACCACAATAATAGAAACGCAATATAAGGTATTAAATAAATGGAACCTCTCTCCGCACAAATTACACTTAATAGATCCACGCAACAGCGTGATGTGTTGGAGGAATTGTGGATATAGGGGTACTATCATTTTTTGGAACTGCAAAAAAATTAGAACAATTTTGGCTAGGTACACAGGCCCTTGAAAACAAAAATTAATCTTACCATGCAACTCGCAATACTTTTAATTGATGCACCTGACCTTCCCAAAAGGGAATTTTTTTGATTATTCACATTTTAGCTACAGCCAAAAATCTAATTGCATCCAAATGGCGAGATGAACGATCCCCTTGTCATTGAAGACCTACTAGACAGAATCTCATCTCACTGTATGTTTGAGCATATATTTGCCGCCAAAACCAGAATGCATAAGAAGTATATGTTGAAAGGTCATCCTGGATATCTTCTCGTTTGCACTATCTCTTAATGGATCAGGATCGCTGGGACATCGCTATATGATCGCTGGTGAGCTGTTACACAGGCAGACTCACCAGCGACCAGTGAGAACGATGGTAACCAGGGTATACTTCGGGTAACTAGGCATAGCGCTGCGCTTAGTTACCCGATGTTTACCCTGGTCACAATGTCCCAGCGTGTACTGTGTGGCGGTTGATCGTTGGTCTCCCGCTGTCACACACGCCGATGCTGGCCGCCCAATGGGAGGCCAACGATCAAAAAACGGCCCTGGCCATTCCGCAACAATCAGTGATCTTATCACTGATCGTTGCAGGATGTCACACGTAGCGACATCGCTACGAGGTCGCTGCAACGTCGCAAGTTGCAGCGACATCGTTAACGATGTCGACACGTGTAAACCGGCATTTACTCTCGCTTGAGTTGATTTCTACCAACATGACAAAGTTTTCCTACTATTTTCTAGCTAAGGCTGGTTCCCCCTTTACGTATGGTCCCCGTTCAGATTAATTTGTGGTTACTCATGTAACTCCTGACTTAGCAACTCGCCATGTCTTTGTACATAGTTTTAGTTATTTGTTATATTGTTAAGTTTCTTTTAATTTACTTCATCATTATTTTTACAATTACTATACTAGTCATATTCCTTTTTAATTTATTTTAATTTTCCTTATCCCTTACCATTACTTCCCTTTTAATGTAAAATATATGTTTGTATTTGTTGAAACCCACACTTATAACTAAGTTTAAATATTTATTTGTCAATAAGCCTTAATAAAAAGATTTAAACAGGATTTTGGTTAAGTCAAAACGGAGAAAGGGAAGTTGCCTATCTCTTTGAAGAAGTCTCCAGGGAGGGGGAGTCTTTATACAGAAATCAGTCACATTGTAAAAACATACACAACAGAATCGTGCTAAAGTTTTACTTTCCATTTTCAGGATCCAGAATTCTACTCTTTCCTTTGCGCCTGTGACTCTGCCACCAGGGAGCTGCACACTACAATCAACGCAGAACATAAAGTAAGGAAAGGATCCATTATTGGAATATCTGTTCTGAACTGGATTACATTGGATTTTCAACATAAACAATACAGTGCTTACCGAAAATAAGACATCCCCGAAAATAAGACCTAGTAGAGGTTTTGCTACAGTGTTTAATATAAGGCCTCCCCCAAAAATAAGACCTAGCAATTTTTTTTGCAGCATGCCCGCCCACCAGAAGACCAGGATATGTAGCTGTGATTCGTACCGGTTATTGCAGTACTGTAACCTGCCGCTGTATTTTTCTGGTGTTGCTCTCAGCTCCTTGCCTCAGCAGCCGTACATGTACAGTAAGCCGCCAGCCAATCCGCCAGCCGCCAGCAGCTGGCGGTCAATCAGAGACCAGCACCTAATGTCATTGCATGACGTTACATGCGAGCTTCTGATTGGCTTACCGTACATCTACGGCAACTGAGGCAGGGATTGAAAGCGGAGCCGGAATAAACACGGCACAGCGCGGACCAGCGAACCCGTGAGGAAAGGAGTGTGTGCGTGGGAGATGGGGGGTGTTGGGTATGTGTGTGTTTCTTTTTGCAGGTTACCGTACCTAAGGGGATATTGGGGGCTGCATGGGGATGATGAAGGCTGCAAGAGGATGAAGGGGATATTGGAGGCTGCAGGGGGACGATGGGGGCTGTATGGGGATCATGAAGGCTGCAAGGGGATGATGGAGATTTTTGGGGCTGCATAGGGATAATGGGGGCTGCAAGGAGATGATGGTGATCATGGAAAAGTAACATTCCCTGATAATAAGATCTAGTGCATCTTTGGGAGCAAAAATTAATATAAGACACTGTCTTATTTTCGGGAAAACTGGGTAGACATTATATAATGACTTCAGACAATTTATAAATTAGAAATTCTGCCATTTCTTTTCCTGCAGGAAACAAATAAATGATCTATTGTCCCCTGTAATTTAGTTTACCTCAGACCTTGGTTTCTCATTGGCAGTCATTTATACCATATTTCTGTGGACTGATAAGTATTTTTTCGTTTTTTTCCTATTCAGATTTTGGAGTCCTTGTATCAGGTATGTCCATTAATATTCATTGCACACATTTAGAAGAGCGGCTTTGTATTGGAGAAATCATTATATTTGAACATTGATTCATGTGTTGGTGTAGATGCGCTAGAATATCTTTCATAAGCCTGTTCTGTTTTTTTTTGCAGGATTACCAGCAGGAGGCGCACCTTTTAGAAGAGGTGATTGTTTTTCTGTATTCAAGTTATCTTCTCTAAAGGCCCAGTCACACATAACGACGCATCAGCGATTCCAATAACGATGTGCAGAGATCGCTGGTGCGTCGTTTTTCACATCGCTGGTAGATGTCAAACAGGTATCTCACCAGCGATGTAAAAAACGACGCACCAGCGATCCAGAATTATACCGAGGTCATTGGGAATTGTCACTCCATAGTGTAGCATTGAGATCGTGGGTCATTGTCCTTGTCAAACACAACGATGTAGCGCTCCTAGCAGGAGTGCAGCGACGTAGAAATGATCCAGAGCAGTGTGTAGACGATCAACGATCTCACAGCAGGGACCAGATGGTTGGTGTGTGTCACACATAACGAGATCGCTAACAGGATCGCTGTTGCGTCACAAAATCTGTGACGCAACAGCGATCTCATTATGTGTGACAGGGCCTTTAGTTTTGTTGTAAATCATTCTCACCTCCTGATGCATTGTAATTATACAAGCAAATAAACATTGTTGAAGGGATTCTCTGATGAAATCAAGTTATCACTTATGGACGGGATAATGGGTACTTCACACACAGCGATATCGCTGTGTGTGAAAAGCAGCAGCGACGGGGCCCCTGCTGCGAGGTCGCTGACCGTTACACAACAGTCAGGACCATTTTTTGCTCGTTGGTCTCCCGCTGTGCAGCACGCATCGGCGTGTTTGATGGCGGGAGACCAACGAGTGCCGGGTTCAAGAATGCAGGTAGCCGGCGCTGGCAGTGGCACCGCCACCAGCCACAGCGGCGTGCACCCGGCAGTGCAGTGCACGCTGGGACATGTAGTCTTATAACTAAGCACAGTGCTATCCTACTTACCTGCTGTGTATCCTAGTTACCAGCCTGTAAGCTGGAGAAGGCTGGTAACCAAGGTACGCAGTGGGTAACTAGGACAGCACTGTGCTTAGTTACCGATGTGTACCTTAGTTACCAGCCTTCTCCCGCTTACCCAGCGATGTGGAGGTCGGCTCCCTGGTCCCTGGTTGCTGAGGAGATCTGCCTGTTTGACAGCTCCCCAGCGACCACACAGTGATGTTCCAGTGATTCTGGTCATTGTTGGGATCGCTGGAACATCGCTGTGTGTGAAGTACCCCTAAGTCATAATGTATAGATTGCTAGGGTTTCCCTGCTGAGATCCGCGACAATCAGCAGAGCAAAGAATGTTTACTCCTTTAGAGTGGAGTGGCGGTGCGCATACTCGCTGATGCTCCTTCCATTCTTCGTGAAACTGCGCCGGCCTTTATCTGGACCCCCATAGAGATTGTGGCGCAGCAGATGGGTGCTCCAATCTACCGAAAAAAAAAACATGTTCTTTTAGAGATACAAATGCCCAGTTCTGCCGATCGGTACTGGATCCAGTGGTCAAATCTCCACGAATCAGTGTTATCAACTATGATGTGGATAGGTGGTATCTTGTTTGCAACAGAGAATCCCTTTAACCCCTTAGTGACGGAGCCAATTTCCACCTTAATGACCACACCGTTTTTTGTAATTCTGACCAGTGTCCCTTTATGAGGTAATATCTCTGGAACACTTCAACGGATCCTAGCGATTCTGAGATTGTTTTTTCGTGACATATTGGGCTTCATGTTAGTGGTAAATTTAGGTCGATAATTTTTGTGTTTATTTGTGAAAATATAAAAAAACTGGCAAAAATTTTGAAAATTTGACAATTTTCAAATTTGTCATTTTTATTCTGTTGAACCGGAGCATTATGTGACACAAAATAGTTAATAAATAACATTTCCCACATGTCTACTTTACATCAGCACAATTTTGGGAAAAAAAAAATTTTTGGTTAGGACGTTTATAAGGGTCAAAGTTCATCAGCAATTTTTCATTTTTCCAGCAAAATTTACAAAACCATTTTTTTTAGTGACCACATCACATTTGAAGTCCATTTGAGGGGTGTACATGACAGAAAACACCCAAAAGTGACACCATTCCGAAACTGCACCCTTCAAGCTACTCAACACTACATTCAAGAAAATGATTAACCCTTCAGGTGCTTCACAGCAACTAATGCAAAGTGGAAACAAAAAATGGACATTTTAATTTTTCCAACAAAAATGTTCTTTTAGCCTCAATTTTTCCATTTTCACATGGGCATCAGGATAAAACGCATCCTAAAATGTGTTGGGCAATTTCTCCTGAGTACACCGATACCTCATATGTGGTCATAAACCACTGTTTGGGCGCACGGCAGGGCTCAGAAGGGAAGGAGCGCAATTTGACTTTTGGAGCTAATTTACCATTCAAAAAGTCAAATGGCACTCCTTCTCTTTTGAGCCCTGCGGTGCGCGCAAACAGTGGTTTATGACTACATATGAGGTATCAGTGTACTCAGGAGAAATTGGCCAACAAATTTAAGGATGTATTTTATCCTGTTGCCCATGTGAAAATGAAAAAATTGAGGACAAAAGAAAATGTTTGTGAAAAAAAAGTACTTTTTCATTTTTACGGATTCATTTGTGAAGCACCTGGGGTTCAAAGTGCTCATCACCAATCTAGATAAGTTCCTTGGGGGGTCTAGTTTCCAAAATGGGGTCACTTGTGGGGGAGCTCCAATGTTTAGGCACACAGGGGCTCTCCATATGCGACATGGTGTCCGCTAACAATTTGAATGGAAAATTAGCTCTAATAGTTAGTGGACACCATGTCGCATATGGGAGCCCCTATGTGCCTAAACATTGGAGCTCCCGCACAAGTGACCCCATTTTGGAAACTAGACCCCCAAGGAACTTATCTAGATTGGTGGTGAGCACTTTGAACCCCCAGGTGCTTCACAAATGAATCTGTAAAAATGAAAAAAGAAACTTTTTGTGGAAAAGAAAGTACTTTTTCATTTTTACGAATCAATTTGTGAAGCACCTGGGGTTCAAAGTGCTCACTATGCATCTAGATAAGTTCCTTGGGGGGTCTAGTTTTCAAAATGGGGTCACTTGTGGGGTAGCTCCAATGTTTAGGCACACAGGGGCTCTCCGTATGCAACATGGTGTCCGCTAACAATTTGAATGGAAAATTAGCTCCAATTGCTAGCGGACACCATATTGCGTATGGAGAGCCCCTGTGTGCCTAAACATTGGAGCTCCCCCACAAGTGACCCCATTTTGAAAACTAGACCCCACAAGGAACTTATCTAGATGGGTGGTGAGCACTTTGAACCCCAGTTGCTTCACAAATGAATCCGTAAAATTGAAAAATGAAAATTTTTTGGAAAAGAAAGTACTTTTTCATATTATGGATCAATTTGTGAAGTACCTGAGGGTTCAAAGTGCTCACTATGCATCTATATAAATTCCTTGGGGTGTCTAGTTTCAAAATGGGGTCACTTGTGGGGGAGCTCCAATGGTTAGGCACACAGGGGCTCGCCATACACGACATGGTATCCACTTACAATTCCAATTGTTAGTGGACACCATGTCACGTATGGAGAGCCCCTATGTGCCTAAATATTGGAGCTCCCCCACAAGTGACCTCATTTTGGAAACTAGACACCCCAAGGAACGTATTTAGATGCATAGTGAGCACTTTGAACCTCCAGGTGCTTCACAAACTGATCCGTAAAAATGAAAAAGTACTTTTTTTCACAAAAATCTTTTTTTTTTCCTTTTTACAGACTAATTTGTGAAGCACTTGGGGGTTGAAAATGCTCGCTATGCATCTAGATATGTTCCTTGGGGGGTCTAGTTTCCAAAATGGGGTCACTTGTTGGGGAGCTCCAATGTTTAGGCACACAGGGGCTCTCCATATGCGACATGGTGTCCGCTAACAATTTGAATGGAAAATTAGCTCTAATAGTTAGCGGACACCATGTCGCATATGGGGAGCCCCTATGTGCCTAAACATTGGAGCTCCGCACAAGTCACCCCATTTTGGAAACTAGACACCTCAAGGATTAAATCTAGGGGTATAGTGAGCATTTAGAACCTACAGCTACTTCACAGAATTTGATAATGTCATATTGAACATTTTCTTTTTTTCACACAATTTCTCACTTTTAGAGCATGTGCACAAGATACGGACACACCATGTCCTGGTCGTCTCCTCCCCTGCATTTTTTTTTAGTATTTCTTTATTAAATTTAAAAAAAAATGACGTAGGGCTTCGCCATATTTTTGGTCCAGCCAGGTACAGCAGGCAGCTACGGGCTGCCACCAACCCCTTCTGCTTAGTTTTACCTGGCTGGAAACCAAAAATATAGGGAAGCTCCTTTTTTTTAAAATTTTTTTCATGAAATAATTTTAAAAAAATGGCGTGGGCTTCGCCATATTTTTGGGCCAGCCAGGTACAACTAGGCAGCTGGGGGCTGGAATCCTCAGCGTAGGGAGGCCCAAGCTTTCTGGGCCCCCCCCGCTGCGAATTGCAGCCCGCAGCCGCCCCAGAAAATGGCGCATTCATAGAAGCGCCATTTTCTGGCGCTGTATCCAGCTCTTCCAGCTGCCGTGTAGCGGTGGCAGACTGGGTAATAAGGGGTTAATGCCAGCTTTTAGGCAGCTGGCACTAAGCCTGAGATTCATAATGTCTGGCCAATATTAGACCGTACCATTAGGAATCTCTAGTAGATTGTAAAGAAAACACAACACAGAGAAAAATATTTTTATTGGAAAAAAAACATAAACACATATTTAGACCCCATCTTTATTACAGTGACGTCCGACGTAGTCCAGTGGGATGGTCCGACGTAGTCCATTGGGAAGGTCCGACGTAGTCCAGTGGGAGGTCCCGCGACGATTCTCATTCAGATGATCATCTGAAGTTAACCCCCTGTGTGGTCACAAGGGGTTAACTGCAGATCATCATCCCTGTGTGGTCACAAGGGGTTACCGGATCTGCAGTTAACCCCTTGTGACCACACAGGGATGATGACTTGCAGTTAACCCCTTGTGTAGTCACAAGGAGTTAACTGCAGGTCATCATCCCTGTGTGGTCACAAGGGGTTAACTGCAGATCCGGTAACCCCTTGTGACCACACAGGGATGATGACCTGCAGTTTACCCCTTGTGACCACACAAGGGGTTAACTGCAGGTCATAATCCCTGTGTGGCCACAAAAGGTTAACTGCAGATCCAGTAACCCCTTGTGACCACACAGGGATGATGACCTGCAGTTAACCCCTTGTGACCACACAAGGGGTTAACTGCAGGTCATAATCCCTGTGTGGCCACAAAGGGCTAACTGCAGATCCAGTAACCCCTTGTGACCACACAGGGATGATGACCTGCAGTTAACCCCTTGTGACCACACAAGGGGTTAACTGCAGGTCATAATCCCTGTGTGGCCACAAAGGGTTAACTGCAGATCCAGTAACCCCTTGTGACCACACAGGGATGATGACCTGCAGTTAACCCCTTGTGACCACACAGGGGGTAAACTGCAGAAGACCCCTGTGTGGTCGTTCAGGGGTTAACTCTGCCTCTGTTCCGGCGCACGCAGAGCAGCGGCGCCGGGACAGAGGCAGAGAGAAGATGGCCGGCGACGCTGCAGGACTGGTAAGTATGAGAGGAGAAGGGAAGGGGGCCGGGGGGACCGGAGCATACCGGGGGGGCTGCAGATCGGAGGGGGGGGTCGGGGATCGAGGGGACAGCATGGGGAAGACCTGGGGAAGGAGGGGGGGGCTCTGATGACCGGAGGGGAGCGCAGCAGGGAGGAGGGGGAGTGCAGCAGGGGGAGCGGAGGAGGGGGAGATCAGGGGTGAGGGGGATGATATTGGGGGGTCACTGATGTGACCAGTGGCCCCCCAGGAATGGCGGCATCTTTAAGCGATCTGACCTGTCAGATCGCATAGAGATGCAGCGGAGGCGGCGGGTTTTACCGCCGGCCGCCGCCATTTTTAGGTGTAATGGGAGTGGGGGGGTGATCCCCAGGGAGGGGGGGGGTGATCCCCAGCACTGGGGGTCCTGGGGAAGGTAGGGGTTAATGCTTTCACTTTGATCCGACATGTGTTCTCATGTCGGATCAAAGTGAAAGCATTTTTACCGGCACTTTCACTTTGTGTAATGTGATGATCGGTAAACGGTGCTTACCGGTCATCACATTTCAGGTGCCGGTAAAAAAACACCCGATTCCTAATCTCTAGGGTCTCAGCTACCCCCCTAGCTGAAACCCCGGAGATTTTCGGCCACTGGGGGGCGCTACAGGGCTTATTTTGTTAGGACTTATTTTAACGTCCTAATAGAATAAGGACCCTGTTTTTAGGACGTTTATATACAGTGGGCCGTCACTAAGGTGTTAAAGGGTCATCCACTACATTGATATTGATGATGTATCTCACAGATAAGTCATCAATATCAGAATGGTGGAGGTCCAACATCTGTTACCCCCACCGGTCACCTTTCATTAGCTCCTAGCTGCAGTTCTTGCCATAGGGATGTGTTTATTCTGTTCATTATTTGACCTCCACCTGTTGCTGATGTTGACAGCACATAATGAGATGTGCCAAGTATCTGATTCCCTCCGATCTGATATTGATTAAAGTACAGGGCAACCTCTTTAAAAGGAGTCTTTGTCTAAAAAAAAAACCCTTCAGAAAGTTCTCAAATTGTAAAATAACCCTCCCTTTACCAGTTGGCCCCCTACTCCTGTTGTGACACTTCCGTTGTTCCCTTCTGGTCTCTTCACTCTTTGTACATAATGACTGCAAATAATCATTGGAAACAACGGTGACCAACGTGTCACTCTTATATCTAGTGATGGGCTGCAGTGGTCTTATGTTTGTCTTGATTGGGCACAAATTAGAGTTAATCTCTGTTCTTTCTGCTCTGTCCTGACTCTGCAACAAATCAAAACCCCACAGTGGTGACCAACATGTCACATATCTGTCCTGATGGAGGAGGAGGCGCAGAGAGTAACAGAGGACTTGGGAAGGGTCAGAATAGTGTTAGAAGTGGATCAGTAAGGGAGGTACAACTTTTTTTATTATGTAACAGCATTCTAAGGGTGCTTTCACATCAGCGTTTTTCGTAATTCGCGGCAGATGCGGTGAAAAAACCGCATCTGCCGCGTTTGCCGCATAACCGTTCCACTTGCGGCACGGTTGCGGTTTTTCCCATAGGAGGTATAGGGGGACTTGCGGCAGATGCGGCAAGTGCGGTTTTGCACTTGCGGCAGGTGCGGCAGCGAAAAAAACCGCGGCTGACCGCGGTTTTTTTCGCTGCCGCACCTGCCGCAAGTGCAAAACCGCACTTGCCGCACCTGCCGCAAGTCCGCCTATACTTTGCATGGAAAAAACCGCAACCGTGCCGCAAGTGCAGCCGGTATGCGGTAATCGCGGCAGATGCGGTTTTTTCACCGCATCTGCCGCGATTTGAAAAAAAACGCTGATGTGAAAGGGCCCTAAGAGGTTTTTTTTTTAAAAGATTTTAAGTGGCGCCACAAGCATTACAAGACCTTTTGTGCATGGTTATGATATAATTAGTTTTGTATGGAGACGGTGTTTTCTTTTTTGCCAGCATTTACGATGCCATCTCTTGTTAGCTTGCATTCCAGTTTAGTATTATCAATTTGATACATTTTCTCACCTAGACCAGTAGGCCTGAACATGTGCCAAATGCTGAATGAAAAATCCCATCACACATTTTTGCCTAACTTCACACCACATCTTGGTTAGCTTCTCTCAGACCATTTGTTGCACCGAAACATCGACACTATTTGGTCTTCCCCTTCACATGAAGTTACACCCACTTTCTCGGAGGCGCAAAAAGTTTCTAAAATATATTTTCATGCCTGTTTTTCAGTGCAAATTGATACAGAATTGAGGCTTAGCAAATCTTTGAGGATGACCATACATTCGCTATCATTACCATGTGTACAGCAATATGGCCACCATTACTCATGACTGTCATTGATAGTGTTTAATACTCATCTGATGTCTCTCATCTCTCCCTATTACCTGTGTTTGCCATGTTGCAGCTTGGGGAAGAAGACATTACAGCAGATAGGGATATTCGGGCATCCCATGACAAAGTAACTGCGCTCATTTGTAAACTGATGGAACTCCTCTACAAACATTCAATTAAAAATCTTCCCAAAACGTAAGTCCAAGATATGTAGTGCTGTTTTTACAATGTTTTCCTGCATGTTTTGTTATTTCGTGATAACATATTTTCCAGTCAAGAACGGGTTTTCGCATCTTCTTTCTGTCGGGGAACAGTGCGCTCCAAAAGATTGACACTTTGGATCAGTGGCATGGTTGCACCGCTGATCCAAACCGTGCACTAACCCATGTTCTAAACAGAGACATTATCCGAGACAGGTGCGTCACTACAACAGGTGAAGGGGTTACAACCACACCCGGGCCCTGGAGCCTAGGGAGCCACAAAAGTCCCTTTGGTCTATGAGAAACTACTATTTCTATTAAAGATATGCAATAATTGGGGGACCCATTGGAGGTTTCGCATTGGGCTCATGAGCCTCAAGTTAAGCTACTAATCAGTGGAGCACAGTGAACATGAAGCTGGCCTGATCCGACAATCCAACTAGCTTCACAGCAGCACTTACTGTCTGTAGACTGGAGGAAAACCATTTTGCATGCCTTAAAAAAAGAACCAGGTTTACATATAAATTAGGACCATAAAAAATTTCACACCACTAAACCTGGCTAATTAAGGATGATCTCCCTAAGCTCTGTTTATTTAAATGTCCATTTATTATACCTTGCATCTGCTCTGGTTGTGTGTATATATATTTCTGTTTCTTCTAATATCTTGTCATACCATGCCTGATGAAGAGACATGAGAAGTCTCGAAAGCTTGGTATGAAACATCAATTACTTTATTTATGGTAAGTTAGCCTTTAAAAGGTATCACAATTACAAGATTATTATTTTGTTCCTCCCACTGAGAGACAATCAAACCATTAAAAAAAAAACAAGACAAAACCATGGCAAAAATGACATTGTAATTGATCTGCCAATATTGATATTTATAGAATTATTTGTAGATATTTTACTTCAAATTATTTCTAAGTAAGGTAAGTTGGTTCTTTACGTTGGTACTTTGGTACGTTGGTACTTTTATTTCTTGTAGAATATGTTTAATATATTTCATGAGTGTGGATCATAAATCATATTCTGATCAGAATGGTACAAATTGCTTTAAACTGTGCTAAAGTTCCTTGATATTTTTGGCAGAAGGAAGACAAGAGGGGGAGCTGAGATCGAAGGACCTGATCTAAAGTCTGGTATGTTTTTTTTTTATATGATAAATCATTTTTATGCAATGTGATTAGATTGCTGAATGAAAGGGATTGTTGCACTGTTTTACAGTAAATTGATCCAAAGGTATAATCTGCATGACAATAGGGATTGTTACGTGCTGATGCTCCATCGCCGCCTGTCCGCTGCTCTTGACTTTCTTGCCATGATGGCTGCGGTGATGTCTCCTCTACAGCACATGATCTCTGCAGTCAATCACTGGGCTGAGGTAGAAAGCACAAGACAGCTGAGTCCAATGATTGATTGTGTAGTAGATGTGACATCATCTCTACAGCCAGGGGTGTAACCATCACGGTTGCAGAGGTTGCAGCCACAACTGAGCCCAGGGGTTGGGTGAGCCGCTGACCACAGAGCCTAATCTGCAATGCAATGTGTCACAAAGACCTCTCTGGTCCCTGTATCGCAATACATGCCGCCAACCAAAGAGAGGCTGGAAGCTAACATCGGTGTGCCAGGCATTGGCTACAGAGCAGATGCCGTGTGATGTGGAAGTCGGGGAAGGTGAGAAAAATGTGTTTTTTTTTCTTTAATTCCTTAGAGGTAGAACAAGAAACATATATAACAGGAAGGGGCCCAGGATGGGGACATATTTGCCAAGATGGGGACATATTTACCAGGATGGGTTCTAGGATGTGGGACATATAAACCAGGAAGAGGCCTAGAATGGAGAACATACCGTATATACTCGTGTATAAGCCGAGTTTTTCAGCCCAAAAATTGGGCTGAAAAGTCTACCCCTCGGCTTATACACGGGTCATATACGGTACTTGCGGTCAAGCACCGATGTGGTGGGGGCTGTGGAGGCTGCAGGAGGCGGGGGGAGGCTGCTGTATGAGCGGCCCCGTCACGTGGGGCCGCTCATTAAATATGCACTGCATCCCCCTGTCAATCAGCGGCAGGGGGATGCAGTGCATATGGCCCCCAAACGCTGACACTCGGCCCCCCCTCTGTGTCAGGGCCCCCCCGCTGCTTTAAGGGCCCCCCCCCCGCTGCTTATCTTACCATCCGGTATTCTGATCAGCGCTGCTCCTCGCTGGTCCCGTCTCCTCTCCGTCCTCGCGGCTTCCGGGATCCCCGGCCGTCGCAGGTATGACGTCATACCTGCGACGGCCGGGATCCGGAAGCCGCGAGGACGGAGAGGAGACGGGACCAGCGAGGAGCAGCGCTGATCAGAATACCGGATGGTAAGTTAAGCAGCAGGGGGGCGAGTGCCAGCATTTGGGGGCAGCAGTGTACCCCTGGGGGCGGCTATATACCCCTGGGGGCGGCTATGTACCCCTGGGGGCGGCTGTGTACCCCTGGGGGCTGCTATATACCCCTGGGGGCAGCTGTGTACCCCTGGGGGCAGCTGTATACCCCTGGGGGCGGCTGTGTACCCCTGGGGGCTGCTATATACCCCTGGGGCAGCTGTGTACCCCTGGGGGCAGCTGTATACCCCTGGGGACGGCTGTGTACCCCTGGGGGCTGCTATATACCCCTGGGGGCGGCTACATACCCCTGGGGGCAGCTGTGTACCCCTGGGGGCAGCTGTATACCCCTGGGGGCGGCTGTGTACCCCTGGGGGCTGCTATATACCCCTGGGGGCAGCTGTGTACCCCTGGGGGCAGCTGTATACCCCTGGGGACGGCTGTGTACCCCTGGGGGCTGCTATATACCCCTGGGGGCGGCTACATACCCCTGGGGGCAGCTGTGTACCCCTGGGGGCAGCTGTGTACCCCTGGGGGCAGCTGTATACCCCTGGGGACGGCTGTGTACCCCTGGGGGCTGCTATATACCCCTGGGGATGGCTGTGTACCCCTGGGGGCTGCTATATACCCCTGGGGATGGCTGTGTACCCCTGGGGCTGCTATATACCCCTGGGGGCTGCTATATACCCCTGGGGGCGGCTGTGTACCCCTGGGGGCTGCTATATACCCCTGGGGGCAGCTGTGTACCCCTGGGGGCAGCTGTATACCCCTGGGGGCAGCTGTGTACCCCTGGGGGCAGCTGTGTACCCCTGGGGGCTGCTATATACCCCTGGGGGCGGCTATATACCCCTGGGGGCGGCTATATACCCCTGGGGGCTGCTATATACCCCTGGGGGCGGCTGTGTACCCCTGGGGGCAGCTATATACCCCTGGGGGCGGCTATATACCCCTGGGGATGGCTGTGTACCCCTGGGGGCTGCTATATACCCCTGGGGATGGCTGTGTACCCCTGGGGCTGCTATATACCCCTGGGGGCGGCTATATACCCCTGGGGGCTGCTGTGTACCCCTGGGGGCTGCTGTGTACCCCTGGGGGCTGCTGTGTAACCCTGGGGGCTGCTGTGTACCCCTGGGGGCGGCTGTGTACCCCTGGGGGCTGCTGTGTACCCCTGGGGGCGGCTGTGTACCCCTGGGGGTGGCTGTTGTACCGCTGGGGGCTGCTGTGTACCCCTGGGGGCTGCTGTGTACCCTGGGGGCGGCTGTGTACCCCTGGGGGTGGCTGTGTACCGCTGGGGCTGCTGTGTACTGCTGGGGCTGCTGTATGCCCCCGGAGGCTGCTGTACACCCCTGGGGCTGCTGTATATACTACTGGGGCCTGTATACCACTGGGGCTGCTGTATATACTACTGGGGCCTGTATATGCCACTGGGGAGGCTGCTGTATACTACCACTGGGGGGCCTGTATACCTGTGCTGGGGTCCACCCTCGGCTTATACACGAGTCAATAGATTTTCCCAGGTTTTGGGGGCAAAAGTAGGGGGGTCGGCTTATACACGGGTCGGCTTATACACGAGTATATACGGTATATACCAGGATGGAGGTCATATTTAATATGAAGCGGCTCAGGATGGGGCACATATAGACCAGGATGAGAGACATATATACCAGTATGGGCCCAGAATGGGAAATGTTTCAAGATGGGGTACTTTAGTATGGGGACATGAATACATGCAATAATTTCTCATGTTTGCCATTGTGGTTGCAGTTTGCGATTTACATCAATTTTTGCCTGATTCATCACTTGCAACTTTTTAAAAAAAGTTGTAAAACTTGGGCCAAATGTACCCCAGTCCCCTCCTGGGGTGTTGTTGAGTATGCCAGTAATTCTGATGTAACTGTTTGCACCATTCTGAGAAATGTGTAACCTGTTGCACTAAAAAGTCACAAGAACAGTTATACAGAAAGTACAGTAAGACCTTTTTTTTACTTTGCACAAAATGAACAAAAAGCATGCACCTTTTTGCACAATTTGCATCAACGACAACCACGAGACAAAAAAGTAAAGTGACTTAACAAATCTGAAAATGATGATGGGGTCTTTATCTATTCCTACCTCTACGATTTTCATACAGTTGATAAGTGGCCCTAATATGAAATCCAAATAGTCTTTTGATTATAGATAAAAATGGAAAAAAGGGGCTTATTATCATCACCTTTGCTGATGTCCTTTAAAAAAAATGTTTAAAGGGGCGTGGCCTAGGCAGCTGAGAAGATGGACGTGTTCTAAAGCCGCTCCCGTTCTAAGGCCACAAGAAACATCTAAAAGACTACCTAATCTGTCAGAAGTTCTTGGGTTCTCGCTCCCCATACACCCAGGGGAAGCAGGGCTTCATTTTCCCCGGTGAAAGCCCGGAGATCCCCTTCCACGACCTCTTGTGGCTCCGGTGCATTGGAGACCGCAGCAAGATCTGAGGCGCCATACCTAGCACAGAGCCAGCCTGCAGATATCCCTGTGCCCGGTTCCTAGAGACCGCCCGCTGTGCCGCCGATCCCCACAAGACTACAGGCAGCACCTCGGAGAGACACTTACCACCGGAGAGCAGGAGCAGCGGCTGGCCGACACAGATACCGGGACCGGGAGGCGTCGGGAACCCGGCTGCAGCGGCCGCGGAGTTGCAGAAGAGCCCGGAGTGGACCCATCCGCTGAGACACTTCCGGGGACAATGTGGGGTGTGGAACCGAGGGGTACCGGCGGCGGAGCTGGGAGCACCGAAGAGAGATTGTTGGCCCCGCCCCGGCAGTCATTCACGCGGCGGGCGCCATTACACCCTTCTCCATCTGGCTCCTGCTGAGCAATACACCACCCCCGGTCATCACAGAGACCCTCCAATACAAATTTGCTAGAGAGACTCAGGACTCATTTATTTACGCCACTGCAGCCCAATCAAGTACCACCGGATTTTATTGCTTTATTGAGGGACTCTCTCCCTGTGCATCTCCTTATTAACACATTATTCTAAACTCGCTGGAGGACTCCATTTTACATCATATAGAGCTGGCATCCTGCAGACTAGGTGCACCATCTGGTGGTCACTTAGAGACATTGCCCAATTTTGTTTCTATAACAGCTGTAATCTGCCACCTGGTAGCTAACTGGAGACACTACTCCTAATTGGCCCTCACCTCACTTAAGTGGAGCATTTTACAGTTATGATGCATCCCTGGTGGCCCTCTGGGATGCTGCCTCTGATTGGTTTCAACCCTCTGACAGATAAAAGTGTGCCCTTCTTCTCTCCAAAAGGCAACTAGGCAATGAATATGCTTTACTAACAGACCTACAAACCTCAAGTGGTGGATGATCACCGCCCGATCAATACTCTATAACAATGGTTCGCACACAAACGGATCGGGCAAAGAGCTTAACAAGACACAATTCTATGTCATGAGGCACCAATCCTCAAGGGAAACTCGATAAATTCTTAACAAAAAAGAAGGATTCTACATCATCCCAATCCAAATCAAAATTGCAGAATACACAACCCTCCCAGGCTATAGGCCACTCAGACTTAAGTATGGACGACTCTGACTGCAATTCCATGGGAGAAGAACCCATATCCCGCTCTTTTATGAAAAAATTATTGGCGGACAACAAAAAGCTATTGACAAGGGAAATTGGTGCTCTACGGGCAGATCTACAACATATTAGCCAAAAAATGGAGACACTAGAGAACACACAGGCGAACATCATAGACGCGTCAACTACATTAAAAGACCATGTCCTCGTTCACCAGAAACATCTAAACACCATCTTTCTTTCTATAGAGGACCAAGAAAACAGGAGCAGACGAAAGAACGTTCGCCTGAGGGGCATCCCAGAGTCCTTTGCCCCAGAAGCCCTTCATAAGGTCTCCATGGAGATCTTCTCAAACATTCTAGGCCCTGAAAGAGCTAATGTCATCATTATTGAACGAGTACACAGAGCGCTGAGACCGAAGCTGGCCGATGGAGAACCGCCTAGAGATGTGATCTGCAGGTTGCTCAGCTACCTCGACACTGCCGCCATCCTCAAGGGAACATTCACCACTGAGCTACAATGAGGTAGCAATCCAGGTCTATTAAGACATTTCCCCAACCACATTGGCAAAACGCAGAATCCTTAAACCTCTTACTGACACTCTGGTCGCTAAGGGCCTTAGGTTCAGGTGGCTATTCCCGTTTGGCTTGGGGATCTCTAAAGAAGGCTGCCAAATTACCATACGGACCCCGGAGGACTTGGCGGAATCTTGGGAGCCACTCCAGATTGAACCCATGAAAATTCCCTCCTGGCTCCCTCTGGACATGGGCCTAGATTTCCCAAACCTGACAAGGCCTGTGGACTGGTCCGTCAGGAATAAATCAGCCTCACCGAAATCCAAGAAGAACTTGAACAAAAGGGATCTAACTTGACTGTGATATAGCCACTAAACCCAGGATGGACTTTTCATCTCAACATTTCTTCTTGTTTTCTCCCTCTAGGAGACGCAACAACAGATGCGGATTGTCTCCAACTCTGATGCTCTACTGCTTCGGACAGACTAAATGGATTACGACCTTTTATTAACTGATCGCTATAACCTCCTCCCTCACATATCTTAGTTTTCTTTGTGTTATCCTTATGATATCGCAACCGCCTCCACCACTCGAGGTCCTATTTGATGTACTCATCTTTTTAAGTTGGATTTGCTACCCCCCCTGCAAAAGAGGAGTTTGATTACTTCTTATGTAAATAGTTTTGTATTTGTACTGATGGTTCTCTCTTACAGGTGCGCTTCAAAGACGGTACCCCTTGCAAATTCCCATGGCTGCGACTGAAAGGGAGGCGGGGGGCTCGGTCATTGTGGCTTCCTACAACCTAAAAGGTTTGAACTCACCAGCCAAATGTAGCCAGATCCTCCACTCACTTAACAAAAAAAACGCACAAATCTTATTCCTCCAGGAAACTCACTTCAAAAAGGGGAGGACAGCTAATTGTCACGCTGGGAGCGGGAGAGACACTCAGCGTAGGACAACGACGGGGGGGGGAATAAGGAGTCCCTAAAGCTATGGGCACAAGAGGGAGAGGGTGACCCCTAGTCTTAATGGGGCTGACCCTGTCTGCCCTGACGTCCCTATACAGTTTCCTCAACTGTCGCCGACCACGAACCTCGTCCCTCTCTGATCCTAGCACTACCTTATCTAAGGATCAGATGGAGAGGTTCACTAGACCCCTCCACTAACAACTAAAGACAAACACAAGGAAAAACAGACAATGGGGAAAGAAAACACTTATCTTGCAGCAGAGCACAGCAACCTCCACAACCTCAGCTTCTGCTGGAGCAAGGATAATGAGTGCACAAGGAAATATCACCTGCACCGAGGGAGGGGCAATGAAACTCCTTATAAAGGTGGGAAGAACCTGCTGGGTCCTAGTGACCCAGAATACTGGTGTAGAAACCAGACCGAGCACAAGACCTTCCCAGCCGTCTCCCCATGATAGGGAGATCTTATCATACCTTCTCTCTATCTACACAGAAGGTAAATGCCCCTGAAAGACGGACCGTCCTCAAACATTATGGCTGATTGGCCAAACGCTGGGACCGTCTGCGCGTGGCCTCTACCCTGTCATCCGTGCCACCCGTGACAGTACCCCCCCGTCCACGAGTGGCCCCCGGACACTCAGGACCAGGCTTATCCGGATGGGAACGGTGAAAAGCGCGGACCAGCCTAGCGGCGGAGACTTCCGACGCCGGCACCCACATCCGCTCCTCAGGACCGTATCCCCTCCAGTGCACCAAATACTGAAGAGAACGGCGCACCCTGCGAGAATCAACCACCTTTGAGATCTCAAATTCCAAATTCCCCGCCACGCAGATGGGCTCCGGGGGCAAAGGAGACGGGTTAGCCGACGGCACATACGGTTTGAGGAGCGACCTATGAAATACATTGTGGATCTTAAGAGCGGGAGGTAACGCAAGACGAAACGCCACGGGATTGATAACGGCGGTTATCTGATAAGGGCCAATAAACCTGGGCCCCAACTTCCAAGAGGGCACCTTCAACTTCACATTCTTGGTAGACAACCACACGTAGTCATTCACACACAGGTCCGGACCTGGCGCACGCTTCCTGTCAGCCATACGTTTGTACCTGTCGCCTAAGAGCTTCAAGCTACTCTGTACCCCCCGCCAAACCGAGGAGAGAGATGAGGTAAATCGGTCCTCCTCAGGAACTCCGGAAGGACTAGTACCACTAAAAGTACCAAACTGAGGATGAAACCCATATGCACCGAAGAACAGTGACTTGCCAGTGGACTCCTGAAGACGATTATTAAGGGCAAATTCGGCCAAGGGCAGATAACTCGCCCAAGTCTCCTGATTGTCAGAGACAAAACACCTCAGATAAGTCTCCAAATTCTGATTCATACGTTCGGTCTGCCCATTAGACTGAGGATGAAAAGCAGAAGAGAAGGACAAAGCAATTCCTAAACGTGCACAAAAAGCCTTCCAAAACTTGGAGACAAACTGAGTACCACGATCAGAAACCACCTCGGAGGGAACTCCATGAAGCTTCACAATCTCACTTACAAACACCTGTGCCAGTGTCCGAGCATTAGGAAGTGCGGGCAGTGCCACAAAGCGAACCATCTTACTGAATCTATCAACCACTACCAGCACTACCGTCTTGCCTGCAGACGCCGGAAGATCGGTGATAAAATCCATTGACACATGTGTCCATGGCCTCTCAGGAATAGACAATGGCAAGAGAGAACCAGCCGGACGGGTATGCGGGACCTTAGCCCGTGCACACACACTACAGGCAGATACGAATTCCGCTACGTCCTTCCGCAACCCCGGCCACCAAAAGCGGCGAGATAAAAGATCGAAGGTGGCCCTACTGCCGGGATGCCCTGCCAATACGGAGTCGTGATGCTCCGACAGCACCCTGAGACGCAAAGATGATGGCACAAAAAGTCTCCCAGAAGGACAGGAGGCAGGGGCGCCCCCCTGGACCTTCAACACCTCCCCCTCCAGATCAGGGCAAAGAGCAGAAACAACCACCCCCTCCTGTAAGATGGGAACGGGACTTTCATGAGCACTACCACCCGGGAAACTACGCGACAACGCATCAGCCTTCACGTTCTCAACCCCCTGACGGTAAGTGACGGTAAAATTAAATCTCGTGAAAAACAAGGACCACCGAGCCTGCCGGGGATTGAGACGCTTGGCGGACTCAAGGTAAGACAGGTTCTTGTGGTCGGTAATAACCGTGATGGGATGGACAGCCCCTCCAGCCAGTGACGCCATTCCTCAAAAGCCAACTTAATAGCCAACAGCTCCCTATTACCAACATCATAATTCCTCTCGGCCGACGACAACTTCTTGGAGAAGAACGCGCAGGGCACCCATCTCCCAGGCGAAGGGCCTTGCGACAATACAGCCCCCACCCCCACCTCAGACGCATCCACCTCCACAACGAAGGGCTGAGAAAGATCGGGCTGACGGAGAATAGGTGCGGAAACAAAACAACGCTTTAGGGAGGAGAAAGCCTGGCGAGCAGACTCCGACCACTCGGAAAAATCTGTCCCCTTCCTAGTCATGTCCGTAAGAGGCGTCACCAGCACCGAATAGTTCTTAATAAATTTACGGTAAAAGTTGGTAAACCCCAAAAAACGTTGCAATGCCCGTAGATTGTCCGGTTGTTCCCAGTCCAGCACCGCCCGGACTTTTTCCGGATCCATCCGAAAACCCAACGGCGACAGGAGGTACCCCAAAAAACGTACCTCCTGAACGGCGAAGACACATTTCTCGAGTTTAGCATACAGCTTATTGTCCCGTAAGACCTGTAACACCTGCTTGACATGGGACTGATGCGTCTCCATATCGGGGGAATAGATCAAGATATCATCCAAGTAAACAACCACAAATCTACCCACCAAATGATGGAATATGTCATTGACAAAGTGTTGGAAAACCGCAGGGGCATTAGTGAACCCGAACGGCATTACGAGACTTTCAAAATGGCCGTCCGGGGTATTAAATGCCGTCTTCCATTCATCCCCCTCTCTGACCCTAATCAGGTTGTAGGCCCCCCTCAAATCCAACTTGGAGAACCATTTAGCACCCACTACCTGACTGAATAAATCAGGAATCAGAGGGAGGGGGTACGGATCACGGACAGTAATCCGATTCAACTCCCGGAAATCCAAGCAAGGACGGAGGCCCCCATCTTTTTTCTTAACAAAAAAGAAACCAGCCGCAACCGGCGAAGTTGAGGGCCTGATGTGACCCGTCTGCAGACTCTCGGAAATAAAAATCCTTCATCGCCTGTCTTTCCGGACCCGATATAGTAAACATCCTAGCTTTGGGCAGTTTAGCTCCGGGAACGAGGTTGATCGGGCAATCATACGCCCGATGAGGGGGCAGGTCTTGGCACCCCTTCTCTGAGAACACATCCTCATACTCCGATAGGAACGGGGGCAGAGATACAGCAGACACCACCGAAAACGAGGTAACCAAACAATTCTCAGAACATAAATCACTCCATTCCACAATGTCCCGGGACCGCCAATCCACTACGGGATTATGTTTAATCAACCATGGCAAGCCCAGGACAATGGGAGCGGGGAGACCGTCTAGAACATAGCAAGATATCGTCTCTTGATGTTGGGATCCAACCGTCAACTTAATGTCATGTACGATATGTGTGAGACTACCTTGAGCAAGAGGTGCTGAGTCGATGGCATAGATACGGATGGGGCGAGACAATAAACAGCAGTTAAGCCCATGAGCGTCTACAAAATGAGCATCCACCATGCTGACCCCCGCACCACTATCCACAAACACAGAAATACCCTCCGTTTTGCCCTCCAGCGTCACCTCCGCACTTAGGAGGAAACGGGAAGTACAAATGGAGGATACACACACCTCCCGCTCGACCACCTCCACACCCCCCATAGTCACATAAGGTCCAGGCACCCCAGTCCATTTAGGAGTGTAGGGACAGGCCCCAATAAAATGGTCCCCTTTCCCACAAAAAAAACAGACCCCCTTCCCCTTGCCCCGGGAGGTACCGGAGGAGAACCTCGAGGCCGCCGCTCCTCCTAGCTGCATAGGTTCCTCCGCACTCGGGAGGAACGACTCACCCTCCGCGTGACCTCCCGGTAACCAGGAATCACCACGAGAATGGCTCCCAGTAACAGGAGGTCTACCCCTCCGCTCCTGGAGGCGTCAATCCATACGAATAGCTAACGACATAGCCGCCTCCAGGGACGGAGGGGTCTCATAAACCGCCAGAGCATCCTTCAGCCTCTCCGAAAGACCCTGACAAAAGTGACTCCTGAGCGCCGGATCGTTCCACTTCGTGTCCGTAGCCCACCTGCGGAACTCAGAACAATACGATTCCGCCGACCGAGTCCCCTGGCGGAGATGGCGTAACCTGGATTCAGCCAAAGAGACACGGTCAGGGTCATCATATATGAGGCCCAGTGCGTCAAAAAATTCATCCACAGAGCGGAGACAAGTAGAGTCCTGTGGCAGAGAGGACTGGGGATCTCCCTGCAGTAGCGACATAATAATTCCTACACGCTGCTGCTCATCACCAGTGGAATAAGGCCTAAGCCTAAAATATAATTTACAGGCCTCTTTGAACACAGTAAACTTATCTCTACCTCCTGAAAACCTGTCAGGGAGGGCAACCTTATGTTCAGGTCTGGCCTGACCCAATGCTTGATTCCCCAAGACACCATTTTGCGGTTGCGGGCCCTGTAAAGCCGACCGAAGGTCCGCAACCTCCAAAGACAGTGACTGCAGCTGCTGGGCCAAAGCAGACACAGGATCCATAAGGAAAGGAAGAAAAATCGGTTCCTCCCCTGTCCTTCAGTTACAGTATTGGCAGGTGATAATGTCACGCTGGGAGCGGGAGAGACACTCAGCGTAGGACAACGACGGGGGGGGGAATAAGGAGTCCCTAAAGCTATGGGCACAAGAGGGAGAGGGTGACCCCTAGTCTTACTGGGGCTGACCCTGTCTGCCCTGACGTCCCTATACAGTTTCCTCAACTGTCGCCGACCACGAACCTCGTCCCTCTCTGATCCTAGCACTACCTTATCTAAGGATCAGATGGAGAGGTTCACTAGACCCCTCCACTAACAACTAAAGACAAACACAAGGAAAAACAGACAATGGGGAAAGAAAACACTTATCTTGCAGCAGAGCACAGCAACCTCCACAACCTCAGCTTCTGCTGGAGCAAGGATAATGAGTGCACAAGGAAATATCACCTGCACCGAGGGAGGGCAATGAAACTCCTTATAAAGGTGGGAAGAACCTGCTGGGTCCTAGTGACCCAGAATACTGGTGTAGAAACCAGACCGAGCACAAGACCTTCCCAGCCGTCTCCCATGATAGGGAGATCTTATCATACCTTCTCTCTATCTACACAGAAGGTAAATGCCCCTGAAAGACGGACCGTCCTCAAACATTATGGCTGATTGGCCAAACGCTGGGACCGTCTGCGCGTGGCCTCTACCCTGTCATCCGTGCCACCCGTGACACTAATACTGCCTAATCTCGTTACTCACTTTGGCTCCACAGCTGCTCTAATTCAGCAACAAAGGGAGTCAGCATCGCTTTTAAGAAAGGTTTGAATTGAAAGACCACCTCTCTGACACAGAGGGTAGGTATATCTTTGTGAAGGGGGTTTTGGCCAATACGCCGACCACACTAGCTAATCTTTATGCACCAAACCAGGGCCAGGTACACTGGCTTCTCAAAGCCTTAGACACACTGAGTCTGTTCACAGAAGGTCTGCTGGTGGTAGGAGGCGATTTTAATTTGACACTGCACCCATCTTTGGATGCGTCAAATGGGAAATCTTCAATTTCTTAAAAACAGAGACGCAGCCTCTTAAACAGGCTGGGAAACCTACACTTGGTAGACCCCTGGAGAATAACGCATCCTACAACAAAAGACTATACATACTTTTCGATCCCACATAACACATACCACAGACTCGATTACCTCCTAGTGCAAGAGACCTCCATCAAACTAGTTCTCAATTCCGCGATTGGAAACATCACGATCTCTGATCACACACCCGTACTCCTAGAAATTAAAATATCCACCCTTCCCCGACGACTCCCGTCCTGGAGGCTGAACGAATCTTTGCTGGGGAGCCCCAACCATTTGGCCCAAATAAAATTCTGTCTGAGTAGATATTTCAGGGAAAACGCAATGGATGGCAATGTTATGCCAATGATCTAGGAGGCACACAAAGCGGTGTTGAGGGGGGAATTAATAGCTCATGGCTCTCATGTCAAGCGGCAGAGAGAGAAGGAAATCTCCTCCATTTTGCATCAGATCAGCACGGCGGAGAGATTGCACAAGAGTAGACAAAGCAGAGTAACACACTCGGATTTGACAGTGCTCCACTGCAGACTGAAGGACCTGCTGAACTTAAACTCAGCCAAAACATTCGCCCACTGTAGACACAAGATCTACATGCACGGCAATAAAGGAATCAAGTTAACTTCGAAAATGCTTAAGAAACAAAAAGAGAGTGGCTATGTTCAGCGGGTCTGGGAGGTCGGAGAGGAGGAACTGGTTGAATCGGAAGATATTGCAGAAGCTTTTAGAAAATACTATAACTCCATATATAACCTAGACCCTTCGGATTCTATGTCAGATCCTGCCACTGCTAACAACAAAATCCAAGCTTTCCTTAATAAGCTCAATTTGCTTAAGATATCTTCTGAAGGCCAACTACTACTCCAAACTAAGATAACGCGTCAGGAGATCGGGGAGACTCTGGCGTCTATACCGACCGGAAAGGCACCGGGACCGGGTTTCCCATTGTCTACTATAAGAAATTTGCGGAAGTCCTATTACCGCACTTAGAACACTTGTTCAATAATTTACTACTAGGTTCTGTCCCACCACCACAGGCTCTTGAGCCTTTATCACTGTTATATCAAAGGAGGGGAGAGATGGTACTCTGTGCAATAACTACAGACCTATATCACTATTAAACATGGATATGAAATTATGGGCAAAACTTCTGGCAAATAGAATCAACTTGGTCCTGGGAAACCTTATACACCCTGACCAGGCCAGGTTTGTGAGGGGAAGAGAGGGAAGGGATAACTCGACTAAGGTCCTCCAGGCTATCTTGCTTGTTAAGCGCACGGGGAAGCCCTCTCGTCATCCTCTCTACGGACGCCGAGAAGGCTTTCGATCGTGTGAGCTGGCACTTTATGGAGAACGCACTATGCAAATTTTCCTTCCCTCCTCCATTCATAGAGGCAATTCTAGGCCTATATGCTTTTCCCACGGCCAGAGTCAGGGTGAACGGTCTCTTATCCAACACGTTTAAATTTCATAACGGGAACAGACAAGGCTGCCCTCTCTCCCCGGCCTTGTTTGAGGTGGTTATGGAAATGTTGATACAGGCAATCTGTCAAAATGATACTATACAAGGCATCACTATTGGATCCCTTGTTATAAAGACCGCAGCTTTCGCTGATGACTTATTATTGCTGGTGTCCAACCCGTCGGTGGCCATGCTGGAGCTCCTCGATCTCCTGGATACTTTTGGGGAATTGTCTAACTTTAAAATTAATCTGGACAAGACGGAAGCATTAAACATAACGGCCTCCAGGACGGAAGTTCAAGCCCTGCAGGCCTCCACGCCTTTTAGATGGCCCAAAGATAAGCTCAAATATTTAGGTATACAAATCACGAATGATCCCCACTCACTATTCGCACATAATTTTACCCCACTCATCAGTAACATCAAAAACATTTTGAAGTCGTACGACTTACCTCTCCTCTCCTGGTTGGGTTGAGTCAATATCATAAAATTATATGTCCTCCCCAAAATATTCTTCGTAATGAACATGGTCCCAATCTGCCTACCCTGCCTTTTCTTCCGCTCCCTGAACCAAATTATTTCAAAATTCGTATGGAGACACAAAAAAGGTCGGATATCATTTAAGATTCTCCTGCTTCCTAGGAGACGGGGGGATCTAGGACTGCCCGACGTAATCACTTACTATAGAGCCATTCATTTAGCGAGATGGTTGAAACTTATCCACCTGGCCTCTCAAGATAACAATCAACACATTGAAATCCAATTATTGCATACTAGAGCCAGGGGTGCATCAAGCCCCTCTGCCGCCTGAGCCGCGGCACCGATTACGGGGGGGGGGTGCTACTGGATCCCCGCACTGCCGCCCCCTCTGCCGGCCTGAGCCGCGGCACCGGCAGTCATTGCCGCCCGCGGCCGTGAGTACCGGGAACCGGGGGGGGTGCTATTGACCTGCGGGTAGCGCTGCCGCCCCTTCTGTGCCTCTCTCCCCGGGTCGCCGCTTACCTCCGGTGCGCGGCCGGCGCCATGACAGGGGGAGGCTGTGTGCATGAGGCGCCGCCCCCTTCTGCACTGCCGCTCCCCCTGCCGGCTGCCGCCTGAATGACAGGGCTCACCTTGTCCAATGGACGGTGCGGCCCTGACTAGAGCACACAGGCTGTTATGGACGGACAACTCACCAGAAGGTGACAACTTCGATGAGATTTTTTCTACCACACTTGCTATGAGATGCTTGTTGGTCCCGAACCACCTCCCTGAGTGCAAGTTTTTGGATAAAATCCTGATGGGTCTTATGCCATACCTGATGGATGCTGAGTTCTCCGATCCATATGACCTGTGGGCGGCTCTTCCGAACAAACCCATCTCCCAATGGTTACGGGGTGACATCCCATGTAGGAATATGTGGCCAGTAGAATCCAAAAAACGCCCACAGACGTTCCTACAGGAACTGCATGTAGCCCACTACATGAAAAATATTAGGAGCCCACTGACAATATCCACTCAATGGAAATGGTTGGAGATCTTGAAAAGGGTGAAACCACCGATCCCTAAAATTATCTCTAAGATATACAATAATCTCCTTGATAATACATCAACTACTTTCCCACTGTCCGTGCATTCCTGGGAGGTCGAACTCGGTGACGACAAAACAAAACTCTGTCTGAATTCACACGGCTTCTCCAGATGTGTACTGCTACAGAAGATGTCCTACAAGCTCTTCTCGAGATGGTGTTACTCTCCTGAGAGACTTTTTCATTTGGGGTTAACGGAGTCCCCGAAGTGCTGGAGATGCGAGACATCAAGGGGCACCCTGACCCACATATTCTGGACTTGTCAAAAATTAACAGAATTTTGGACAAAGGTAAATACTATCCTAAAATCCATTGGTCTTATAGACTCTGACCTGAGGGCAATTGAAGCTCTTCTATCGCTCCTGTCGGACAATTATAGCCCTAAAAAACATGGGCTTGCCCCAGTGATGATAGGGGCTGCAAAACATTTGATTGTCCAGAGATGGAAGCAACAAAACACACCCACGATGGAGGACTGGCTGGCTAAAATCGCAGAATTACATAGATTAGAAGAACTGTCTAGCTGGGAAATGTGCTCCCACGACTTCCTCGGGACATGGCAACCGTGGATTGAGCGGGTGGAAAGATGATGACCGTTTGTAACTGATTAAGGAGCCGCGGTGGCCGGCGCGGCCCCCCCTCTCCCCATTTCTATTTCCAGTTCCCTCGCCGTGCGGGGGTCCTTGTGAGGGTCCTCAGGGGCGAGGATAACACTTCTTTGACTGCCAGCCATGGGAATTCTGAAATTCTTTAAGTAGAAAATTAGACATTGTGCCGTCGCAACACCTACTTACATCGAGAGAAACCACTTGTTCTTGTTATAGAGTTAGTATAAATTGTTACTGTACCTTACAAGGTAGTGTAAGGCACCGACCGGGTCGGGCCCCTGCGACCGGTGTGTGCCTCCCTGGGTGCGTCCTCCATATTGACAGGTCGCACTCCATCCCGGGATTTTGTGCTGGTTCTGCTTTACTGGCTTGGGTGTGATAAAAGGAAGCTAGACCACGGGGTGTGGTCTCTAGTGGGGAGTGAAGACAACTCCCTGACCTTCTGAGAGAGAAGCTTCCCTGAGCCAGGCCTGAGACCTTGTGGCTGGTTTTGACGGGGTACGTCCTGTTGGGTGAAGCTAAGTAGCGGCCCCTGAAGTAAGGGGAATCCGGAAGATTGTACCCGACTATTGTTTTTCCTACATTTTTTTGGCAAATAAACCCGTGTGCCGTGACCAGTGGTGCCTGGATCCCGTGTCTTTGCCTCCCTGACGCCGCTATACCTCACAGTAGGCATGGGCTATGAACAGAAGAAAGCAACTTGTATGGAAAGATGTTATTTTGTACCATACCTCTGCTACCTTTGAAACTTAAATAAAGAATTGAAAAAAAAAAAAATGTGTAGATATTCTCACTTGTAATTTTTGCTATGTTTGCTTATGTGAGTATAGTTGATTTACAGTTTAGTACGTTTTAGCTCATAAGGTTGGCCATATGAGAAGGGAGCGAAGCCCGATGATGGAGTCAGGACAGGTGACTAATGGTATGAAGTAAGTTGTGGCAGCGAGTGGCTAGTGCTTTATCATTCAAATCTATATCTATGCAGAAAAAAGCCTCTGATCACTATAAAACTATATTAAATAATTAATTCAAATTTTTAACGCATTCAGGTTAAACAAACAAAATCGTATTTCAGTATGATATTTGACTTTACAGTTGAATTGTTTGTGTCACTACTATTGTTTCAGATCTGAATCAACAAATAGAAAGTCTGATGAGGGCACTACGAGTTCTGATGGCCAATACCGACATCCGTAAGTTTTGTTCTTCTGCTAGTCTAATCGGACAAGGAGCGTATGTGGGGGGGTGGGGATTGAATCATTAGATTTCCTTGACAGATGGAAAAACAATTGTCTACTTTTAGAGCAGAACTTACAGCGGGCTAATCGTGAATTCTCAGGATCATGTTTCTAACCAGACTCGTTTATAAAATCCGATAATCCACAATCAAAATTCATGAACTCACTCAGTCATTGGCTGTTGACCCTTATAAACATGATTACTCAACAAATGAGCAAAATGCCCCTTCATCGGGTGATTGGATCTTGTACACCGGTATAAAATTCAGCATCACCGGCATATAAATGGGCGATGTATTGGTGACAAGAGTGGCGTACCCACAACAGGAGCAGAGGTTGCAATCGCAAACGGACCCGAAGCCTAGGGGTACTTTTTCCTATGGAAAAAGACTAAAGCTATTAAAGATATGCAATAATGGGGGCCTCGTTGGAGCTTTTGTATCAGGGCCCATGAGCTTCAATTTACGCCACTGACTGACAACATGATACTGTATATAATCTGAACATTAGTATTACTTAATCAATCGGAATAAACTGGACAGTAAACAATTGACTTTTCTATAGTCAACCAGTGCTCATTAACAAGCCAAAATTGTCCCATCTAAATGAGCATTTAATGCCCGGACTAACACATTTTTCACAATTTTAGTCAATGCTATCTGTCTAAGCTGCTGCTAATGATGTAGTCTGGGAATATTGTACACTTGTCTTCAGTGTAAGAAGAGAACATTGAATTTATGATGGTCCATCATACAGGGTCATGCACCCAGGGCACTTGTCCTTCCTGAAATCCTTCCTTGGGCACTAACTAAGCTTTCCAGCCTTTATTAACACAGGCTTTTCTATTTTCTAAATTGTTCTAAATTGTAGAATTCTAGCGTTTAGGATGATGATTTAGGATGATGATATTCAGATGACCATATATTATGGTCCACATACGTCTCCATGAATTTTGGGTTTCCTAACCCAAACTAAACAGTCTTGTAGAGTTATATGAGGCTTTGAATTCTGGTCAAGAGATGAGCAGCTCCTTGTGGTCCATACTCAGACTGTGATATATAGGGCTGGCTGAATGAGGTCTTTGTTTTTTTACAATTGTATTGGGAGCCCCCTTTAGGGGCTTTATCTCTTTTGACATCAAGAATTGAGTCGCATGCAAAAACATGTTTGCTGTCAAAGAAATAGAAAGCTCAACGCAAACGTGATTATAAATCAGAGCAGTCCATTGGTTTCCATCACAGCATCATTGCTCGTATTACAAACAAAAGACACCAAGTGTGGTCAAGAGAAAATATATTTGGACAGCTAAAATTATTTTATTTTTTGTACCTTGCAGGGGCAAACTACAAAAGGTGCAGGGGTTGCATTAGCTCCCGGGCCCTGGAGCCTAGGGGGCCCCAAAAGTCCCTCTGGCCTATATAAAGGCCCCATTGGAGCTTTCCCATCGGGGCCCATGAACTTCAAGTTACGCAACTGGTACCTTGATATTTTTCATATTTCTCCAGGGAATTGACTGTGAAGCATAGGTTATATAAAAAGCATTTAGTTCCATTACTCCTCCTCCCTATCCTGCAGAATTTAATAAGTCTTGTGTTTGCATAGTTGTGTGTACGTATATTGCTGTACATTTCTAGCCCATAATGCACATTCTGATTCTAAACTATAGGTTCACAAGAAATAATAGAAGGAGTAATTAATGAAGTTGGTCAACTGTTCGCTGCCCAAGCCATAGAATTACAGAAGTAAGTAGGCATAGAAGCAAATGATGAAGCTCTCCTGAACAACTTAATAATAACATATTGATTATTTATTTCATCTATCTTCAGGATATGTAATAAATGTATAATCGCTAGTGGTCTGACCTTAAATTGCAAAAATGGGGGTCTTAAAGTTCTCTGCACAAATGAAGCATTAGTGAGCATGTCAGACCACTGATCGCCATTCACTGACTATAGGAGCGGTGTTCGCAATGCTGGACAATGCTTCGGTCACACAGCAAACTTTTCCCTTCTCCTTCCCAGTATTATTGCAGGCTACATGCATGGACCGGCCCATGGTCTCCTGACTGGAACTTGATAGCCTCTTTTATGCCTATGAGGTTGTTGAGTTCAGGTCACGAGACCCTCAACCATCATGGTCCGTACTCAGACCACACGACTGGCCTAAGGACATCTAAATTCAGTTTTAGTCAAATAGATAAGTTTATTACTTAGAATCCTTTTACCATGGCAGATTTCTGCCCACAATAAGTAGTCAATCAAAGATCTAATAAGTTGATCCACATTTGTTTAAACCCATAGACGGAAAAAATTGTATGGGGAAAAGTGATCGCTGTACAATCGTTCAATCTCAACACAGTTACATATTGTCGGCAGCACATCCTCTATTTATATTTCGAGATGTGCTGTTGACAATTATTCTTTATTGCGGCTGTATACAAGATACAGTCAGCATTTGATTGCCTGTGAGATGGCTGTAGCCTTATTCACATAGTGTTGGGAGGCAGTGGTATGAAGCTTAGCAGTAGTAGTAGCGCAGCCTTGGGTCATCAGTCCACTCCCTAGCCACCTCCCCAGTGCAACAGTCCTGGACAGTCTCGCTCTTCCAAGGACAATATAGACACTGTGAGTCCAAAAGTCTTTCCAACACCCTTTTACTTGAAAGTCTCGTTAAACACGGGCAGAACACTTGAATGTTACATTCCTGGGACCATTAGTTTCAATACAATTTACTGCAGACTGCTGTCACTACTAAACTCTTGCCCCTCTATCCAACATCACGGTGGTGCGCTGCAAATTCATATAGTCCTGTAAGGCTCCAGACCTATAATTTCACCCACAGGGATTTGTTCCAATGAACAGCCAGGGCATCTGTTAGACAATGTTCCTTTACCGCTAGTCTAGCGCTGTGATGACCTGTTCGCCTGAGACTATGCTGGAGCTCACTACACCTGGTACTGTAGGAGTCAGTTGCTTCCTGGGAAGCCTCCTTGAGCCTGGGGTCAAATGCCAGCGCAGGGAGGGTTACACTGACATGAGTCCTGAAACAATGTCCCAACTCCTGTACTCTAGAACCAAGTTGACCCTGAGGGTCTGGCCGAATCCACTGCTGGGCTGCATACTACTACGCCTCCCACAAGCACAGCACACAGTATCCATTCCACTCAACACCCTGGGGACCTTCCTGGGAAAACTACACCGTAAGCTAGTTTTATTAGTTAGGCTCCAACCCTAAGGAATTCACTACCCATTTAATCATTTCCCTAACTCAAGGACATTGGGGAGCAGTCTTTAACTCGGCCACCAGGTGGCCTCACACATATAATTACACATACAAAGTTTACATACAAATAAATAACATTTTAACGTAAGTATATGAAGACACAATACCCTCCAGGGGGCGGCAGAGTCCTAGACTCCTACAACAGGATAACAATTTTATTAATGCTTGTTTGGCTGCAGATTATCAATTGATGTAAAGGCCTTTATACCTCTATGCCAGTTTATGTAATGACATGCGGTGGAGGAAAAATGTTTAATTTATTTATTTCTTAGATATAAACCTACCTAATCATCCCAAAATGTAATAATGTACATACAGTAGGGTATAGACTGATATTATTCTAAAGCTATTCACTTTAGTGCTGTTACCAGAGGTGTAACTACAATAGGTGCAGGGGTTGCAATCGCACCCAGGCCCAGGAGCCTAGGGGCCCCAAAAATCCCTTTGGCCTATAGTAAAAGACTAATACTATTAAAGATTTACAATAATTGGGGGCCTCATTGGAGCTTTTGCATTGGGTCCCATGAGCTTCAAGTTACACCACTGGCTGCGACCCCTTCTTGAGAGCAGCTGCATCGACATTCCAGTAGGTGCCTCATATAGCAGGAAAATAATGCTGAAGGGCAGAGCTAAACCAGTGCTATCATTCCCAGGAATGGTGGAGGCAGCGGAGGTCAGACCCCCATCAATCATAAAGTCATGTATCCTAGCAATCATTTGATAAAATTGGTATAACCATTAAGTGACAGTTACTGTGTCACATTGTTGATATTGGTGAATGATATATTTGTTCTTAAATAAAGTCTTAATTCACTATATTTTTTTATTCTTGATCTAGGCTTGGAGAAGACCAGGAAGAAACCAAAAATGTAAGACTCAAATGTCATGATGTTTGAATCACATGGTCAATTTTTAATTGTATACAGTGTTGGCCAAAAGTATTGACACCCCTGCAATTCTGTCAGATAATACTCAGTTTCTTCCTGAAAATGATTGCAATCACAAATTCTTTGGAATTATTATCGTCATTTAATTTGTCTTCAATGAAAAAACACAAAAGAGAATGAAGCAAAAAGCAAAACATTGATCATTTCACACAAAACTCCAAAAATGGGCCAGACAAAAGTATTGGCACCCTCAGCCTAATACTTGGTTGCACAACCTTTAGCCAAAATAACTGCAATCAATCACTTCCAGTAACCATCAATGAGTTTCTTACAATGCTCTGCTGGAATTTTAGACCATTCTTCTTTGGCAAACTGCTCCAGGTCCCTGATATTTGAAGGGTGCCTTCTCCAAACTGCCATTTTTACATCTCTCCACAGCTGTGCTATGGGATTCAGGTCTGGACTCATTGCTGGCCACCTTAGAAGTCTCCAGTGCTTTCTCTCAAACCATTTTCTAGTGCTTTTTGAAGTGTGTTTTGGGTCATTGTCCTGCTGGAAGACCCATGACCTGAGGGAGACCCAGCTTTCTCACACTGGGCCCTACATTATGCTGCAAAATGTGTTGGTAGTCTTCAGACTTCATAATACCATGCACACGGTCAAGCAGTCCGGTGCCAGAAGCAGCAAAGCAACCCCAAAACATCAGGGAACCACCGCCATGTTTGGCTGTAGGGACCATGTTCTTTTCTTTGAATGCCTCTTTTTTTTCCTGTAAACTCTATGTTGATGCCTTTGCCCAAAAAGAGAGAACATTCTTCCAAAACATTTTAGGCATTCTCAGGTAAGTTTTGGCAAACTCCAGTCTGGCTTTTTTATGTCTCGGGGTAAGAAGTGGGGTCTTCCTGGGTATCCTACCATACAGTCCCTTTTCATTCAGACGCCGACGGATAGTACGGGTTGACACTGTTGTTACCCTCGGACTGCAGGGCAGCTTGAACTTGTTTGGATGTTAGTCAAGGTTCTTTATCCACCATCTGCACAATCTTGCGTTGAAATCTCTTGTCAATTTTTCTTTTCCGTCCACATCTAGGGAGGTTAGCCACAGTGCCATGGGCTTTAAACTTCTTGATGACAGTGCACACAGTAGACACAGGAACATTCAGGCCTTTGGAGATGGACTTGTAGCCTTGAGATTGCTCATGCTTCCTCACAATTTGGTTTCTCAAGTCATCAGACTTTGGTCTTCTTTCTTTTCTCCATGCTCAATGTGGTACACACAAGGACACAGGACAGAGGTTGAGTCAACTTTAATCCATGTCAACTGGCTGCAAGTGTGATTTAGTTATTGCCAACACCTGTTAGGTGCCACAAGTAAGTTATAGGTGCTGTTAATTACACAAATTAGAGAAGCATCACATGATTTTTTTTAACAGTGCCAATACTTTTGTCCACCCCCTTTTTATGTTTGGTGTGCAACTATATCCAATTTGGCTTTAGGACAATTCTTTTTGTGTTTTTTTTCATTGAAGACAAATTAAATGAAGATAATAATACCAAAGAATTTGTGATTGCAATCATTTTCAGGAAGAAACTGAGTATTATCTGACAGAATTGCAGGGGTGTCAATACTTTTGGCCAACACTGTATGTTCACGTAGAGGACAACAGAGGACAATAAAATATTTGTCCTCTCAATGGAACATTGAGGGAAGGAGGAAGAGAAATTCTCCAGTACATGACTGCTTGTAGGAAAATAGTTGAGCGGTTAGGTGATGACTACTTGAAATGTCAAACAGCAACATCCTTACAGTGTGTGTGTTAGGCTTTGGCATCAATACTGTAGTCACTGCCAAAGTTGGTGCTTGGCCTTAAAAAACAGTTTAATGTGGTAATAGCAATTAGTGTGCAATAGAAATGAGCAATTTGATTTTTGCCACCTTTATCCGGCATGTAGTCCAGTTCTCCGTGGTAGCAGGTCTTCAATTCTCAACCTGGCACCCTTAGTCTTGCAGTATGGACACCTCTGGTGCTTACTACCCTCATGTGGTGTCATGATGTTGTGCAGCCTAATAAGCACCAGACGCGCCGAGGATGCCGGGCCACAGAAGATAACACTGACCTGGTCTGGGTGTCACAGTGGAATGGATAGGATGTTGTTCCAGGGCAGTGTAAATTGAATTGCTCATCATTGCCATTACTATATATATGATAATCAATCTCAAAGGGCTCTTCCAGAAACCAAACTTACTAACTATTCAGAAAAAGATGATAAATGTCACATAACTTGAGGTCTCACTGCTAGGAACTTCTCCAATCTGAAAAACTAGGGTCTTGTGTCCACCATTTATATTGATGGGAGGTTGAGCATGTCTCTCTTTTCAGTGCCTATGGGAATAATAGGTAGCTAAGTACAAAACTCAGGTATCTATGTCAAACCCATAGACATCGAAGGAGGGAAGCCTGTATGTTCAATTGCTGCTCTATTATGTAAAGGGACATGGGACACATGTTCTCATGACCAATGGGGGGGGTTCTAGGGGAAGCACCCAGTGATCAGACACTTGGAATGTATTCTGTGACTAGATAGGTTTTGATTCTAGGAACAACCTTTTAATGCAAGAGATTGGGAAGAAAGCATTTTAAACTAAAAATTGTCATTGTCCTAATAAATGTTAGAGACAGGAGTGGAATCTTCGGGTTGTGGAGAATATTAGTTTTAGATCAGTTGCAAAATGAAGAGAATTGATAGGGCGGTAGAGAACGATAAAGGAGGAAATATGGGGTGGTACAGCATTGTGGAGAACTTTTGGGTGAATGTGATAAGTTTATGGCATATTCTGCAGTGGATGAGTAACCAGTGCAATAACTTGTGCAAGGAGGAGGTGCAACAACTGGACAGAAATATGACCCTGGTTACTGAAATAAAAATATATTAGGGAGAGGAGAGTTTCAAAAGAGAGTGTTCTGTTCTCACTAAATGGGCCGGGGGCTCATGAATTTAAACAGACAGCTAAACCTTTATACTGAGTCCAATGAGAAGACTGTGGTGAAGTCTGTGCTTTTATTGAACGTTGCAGTATATTTTTAAATGGTAAAACTGGAAACAATGAGAATACAGAAGAATCAGTGCATGGTACAGCAGAATACACATTATACATGGATATACAATATGCATGAACTAGTAACTAATCTAGACTATAACTGGATGAGCCAGGCTAAAACTAGAGCAGAAAACAACTAAAGAAGGCATGAATACATACCGGCAATGCAATCGCATGGGAACAGTGATGCTGAATGTCTTCCTTCCAGAAATGAAAGTAAAAATGGGGGCTGAGCTACCAAAATGCATTGCAAGAGGGAGGAGAATTAGACACAGAGACTGCAAACATAGCATTGGCCACTAGCGGGAGCAGAACACTACATATGAGATAAGCTCATTAAAAATCTACAGCTACAAATTAATAACGACATTAAGCAGAAACAAACATTTGGAGATGGATTGGATGTCAGAGACAGAACACTCCCTGCCTGGCATCACTGGATGTCACTATCCCTGTCTTCTGAGGGTAACAGCAGGACCAGTTCAGATACTGGTCTAAGAAATGTCTTAGGTTCATTTCCCTTAGTCATTCTTAGTTCAACCTTGCGGACATTGCCATCATTGCTCGGAAATGTTGCAGTAACTAGACCAAGTAGCCACTGGTTTCGGTGTACTTGAGAGTCTTTCACAAGGACAAGGTCACCTATGTTCAGATTGGGACAAGTAGATTGCCACTTTGTCCGTGGCTGCAGTGTAAACAGATATTGTTTGCGCCACCTGTCCCAGAAAGTATTCGCAAGACTTTGTACCTGTCTCCATTGGCACTTGTGGAAGTTCTTGGCATCTAATCTTCCTGGAGGGGTACTGGTCGGTCCTGTTTTCTGGGTAAGGAGGGTAGCTAGAGTCAATAACAAGGGCTCCTCAGAGTCGTTAGGAACTAGAACTAAGGGTCTTGCATTGATTATAGCTGTGGCTTCCACCATGTAGGTGATTAGGCTTTCGTGGGTAAGCCTCGCTGCTCCTGCTTGAAGAGTAGCGTCGAGAATTCTTAACACGCTACTCGCTGGTATTTGAGCTTTGTTAATAAGACATTGGATTTCTGTAAAGCAGGATTCTCTTTGAATAGTGAGGATTATGTGGTTTCTAGAGGAATCCAAGTCTGAGGTAACATAGGCATTTTTACAGATTTGCCAGCCTTTACATTCTCCTGTATCACAAGTTCTGGGAGTTCTGAAGGAGCGAGCTATGTAGCTCAAGCAGGTAATGGCTCGAACGAGTGACTTCCACCTTGAGAATTTGACGAACCTGTAAGATCCAAGCTGGGTAGCAGAAGTCATTGTATGAAGTGTAGACACCTGAGGGTTGATTTCAGCATCTGTGTCCTCTCCTACTACTTCAAAGGTGTCTGTAAGGTGTTCTTCAACGTATAATAGTTTTGGTTCTGAAAGCCACGTTATACTTTGTAGCTGACTTGCGTTAACTGTCCTGGTTGCGTGTGCAAGCTTGGTCTTCTCCATAACAAACTCAATGTGGCTCTGACATTTGGAGTCTTTAAGGTAGGTTTTAAGGTAGGCAACAGCAGCAATTGCTTTCACAGAAGCATCCGCGAATATATACAGTTTTCGGCTTCGTATTTCTGTTGACGGTACAGGGGTGTATGGTCTTGGCACGTTCAGGTTGGAGAGGGTAGCTAACGAGTTCTTCCATCCTTCCAACTGGATTCTCTTATTGGGTGGCAGAGGTGCATCCCAGTTAGATGTTTCCCTAGTTAAGTCTCTTGGCAAGGCCTTGCCTTGTACTGTGACAGGAGCTGCGAAACCCAGGGGATCGTACAGACTGTTGATGGTAGACAGAACACCTTTACGAGTAAAAGGCTTTCCTCCTTGGCTGACTTGAAAGGTGAAAGCATCTGATCGTAGATTCCAGAGAAGTCCGAGGCTACGTTGAATTGGTGCGGGGTCTGACCCAAATCCAGGTCTCTGAGGCTGTTACAAGGTTGAAACAGAGATGGGCATCCTTCTTCCAGCGTACTTGTCAGCATGCTTGACACAGAAGAGGGGGCGTGCATGCGTTCCAGGCATACGCCTCCTATTATGACCCATCCTAGGTCTAGCCTTTGGGCATAGGGAGCATTGTGGTGTCCATTGATATGACGTCTCACTTTATGCACCTGCAGGATATCTCTTCCCAAGAGCAGGATTATCTGGGCCTGATGGTCTAGTTCCGGTATGAGGTGAGCTATGCGTTTTAAGTGAGCGTGGTGGGTTGCTACATCTGGCGTAGGAATTTCAGATCTGTTGTCTGGGATCTGGTTGCATTCAATGATCGTGGGTAGTGGTAGGTGTGGAGACCCGGGGGTCAGGGGGCGCTCTCGTCCGCAGGCCCAGCCGCCTTTACAAAGACAGCGTGGACCAGGGCTCATCCCCAACTGAACGCCCGAGCTCCTTAACCGTGGGCGTAACACTACTCAGACAACACAGGGTCAGGGAATCACAATATCAAGGCTTTATTGGATCCCCAAACAGTTAACAGCATATAATGCATAACCAAGCATAACACATAATGTAACAGGCAACAGAGTCTCACCCTTCCGCTGGCTCACCAGGCTTTAGAATGTAGCACGGCAAAGTCTGTAGCCAGGTGACTGTATCGTCCCAACCTGGGTTGCTTCCTTATCCTTATGTATCTTGTGCAGTCTTTATCACAGTGGTATCCGCTAATCCGATGCTGAAGTCCTTGTGGTTCTTTTAGTCCGTGTTCTGAGCCCCTTGGTCGGCACCGAAATGCCTAGGCCTGGGGTTATGGCTAGCTAATCGGATCCGAAGACCCTCGATTAGCTGCCTGTATCCAATCCAGTGACCTCTAGCCGGGACCGAAACCCCTAGACTGAGGCCACTAGACAGAATCTAACTCCAATCTCCTAATACTGCTGGTCAAAGTGAACATTCCTCCTTATATACCCTCAGCCCTCATTGTAGGATATTGGGGACGTCATGATTGGTGCAATAACACAGTCTTTTCATTCACTGAACTCCAATCCTCGTTTAACATATTTTAGGTACTATTGCAATCCAAATGCTGATTGATATAGCACCTTACAATGGAATGTTAGTCTGAGACAATCAGTCTGCAAACCATGACAATAACACAATAGTGGCTGGAGCCTCAATCCACATTCACAGGGTAATAGACAATGGACGATTAGCATAATTAAGTTCTCTGGCCTTCAATGACAAACAGGTTAGATAATTACATTACCAAGCTAAACTTTAACCACAGAAATCTATGACAATACTGTAAGAAATTCTCTTTGACCATTACAAGTTTACAAACCTATATACAATATGATATGTCTGGATGAATAAGAAATCCTCCTACATTATATATTAAAGGGTCCATTTCGTCACATACCTCCCCCTTCTTATTTAGCCAGACAGAGCAGTCAGATGTGATCAGTCTCTGGTTATCCTTCTCCTCTTGGCGGCATTGTCTTTTTTAATGGAGAAAACAGCAATCGAGGCTTCCATCTATACACCTCCCCCAGATTACCTCCCCCAGGATGGGCAGACATATTGTGGACAAGCAGTAAAATGGGATTCAGGAGTTGGGCTCCCATAAACTTGTGGTTATCAATTCCCCCCCAGTCAATGACCACAGTCTGGCTAGGTGTACTCACTGTTGATGGCTCAGAGAAGAATGATGGGGTCTGGGAACATGGATTATCCTCTGAAGGTGGGGTAGCAAGATCCACATCAGGGTGCTGCTTGGCTTCCTGGATGATGGTGATGGCTGTGACACACTGGCTGGATAGTCCTTGTCCTGGGTCAGCTTGCAAAACAACAGATGTGGGGGGGCCATCCATGAGCCCCACTTCAACCTCCTCCTGGTTAGCCCCTGAAACAACAGGTGTGGGGAAGCTGCTCACAAATCCCACATCAACCTCTTCCTGGTCAGTCTCCAAAGCAACAGGGATAGGGAGATTGTCCATAACCTCCAACTTGTCCTCTTCCTGCTCTGGCACGGTGTTGACAGGATCAGTTTCTTGCAGTTCCAGGGCTTGGAACTGGTGTCCTTCCAGACTGTCACTGGATCCATGGTGTGGCACACAGTTTAATTCCTTTGGGTCAATCTCGGCGGGGTCCTCATCATTCTCTGCATCCTTCTGGGCATGCCACTGGACCAATCTCTGGATCAAATCCGACCGTGTGTCAGTGTCTCTGGCTTCGATTTCTCGGAACAGACATGCCACCTCTAGTTGCAGTTTCCTATAGCGGCCGTACTTCCACTCCAGTCCTCGTCCCATGGCTGAGCTGGTGGGGTTGGACATGGCAACGTCCGAAACCTGAATGCCTCACTATGGCCTGCTGGGTATGCTTATATGCATCCCTGGTTGTTGAGCCCTTGGACGGTGTCCACGAACACCAGTCCCCTGCAGCTCCCCTGGATAAACCAGGCTGAGTAGTATCCCACTGCTGCCACCAATTGTGGAGACCCGGGGGTCAGGGGGCGCTCTCGTCCGCAGGCCCAGCCGCCTTTACAAAGACAGCGTGGACCAGGGCTCATCCCCAACTGAACGCCCGAGCTCCTTAACCGTGGGCGTAACACTACTCAGACAACACAGGGTCAGGGAATCACAATATCAAGGCTTTATTGGATCCCCAAACAGTTAACAGCATATAATGCATAACCAAGCATAACACATAATGTAACAGGCAACAGAGTCTCACCCTTCCGCTGGCTCACCAGGCTTTAGAATGTAGCACGGCAAAGTCTGTAGCCAGGTGACTGTATCGTCCCAACCTGGGTTGCTTCCTTATCCTTATGTATCTTGTGCAGTCTTTATCACAGTGGTATCCGCTAATCCGATGCTGAAGTCCTTGTGGTTCTTTTAGTCCGTGTTCTGAGCCCCTTGGTCGGCACCGAAATGCCTAGGCCTGGGGTTATGGCTAGCTAATCGGATCCGAAGACCCTCGATTAGCTGCCTGTATCCAATCCAGTGACCTCTAGCCGGGACCGAAACCCCTAGACTGAGGCCACTAGACAGAATCTAACTCCAATCTCCTAATACTGCTGGTCAAAGTGAACATTCCTCCTTATATACCCTCAGCCCTCATTGTAGGATATTGGGGACGTCATGATTGGTGCAATAACACAGTCTTTTCATTCACTGAACTCCAATCCTCGTTTAACATATTTTAGGTACTATTGCAATCCAAATGCTGATTGATATAGCACCTTACAATGGAATGTTAGTCTGAGACAATCAGTCTGCAAACCATGACAATAACACAATAGTGGCTGGAGCCTCAATCCACATTCACAGGGTAATAGACAATGGACGATTAGCATAATTAAGTTCTCTGGCCTTCAATGACAAACAGGTTAGATAATTACATTACCAAGCTAAACTTTAACCACAGAAATCTATGACAATACTGTAAGAAATTCTCTTTGACCATTACAAGTTTACAAACCTATATACAATATGATATGTCTGGATGAATAAGAAATCCTCCTACATTATATATTAAAGGGTCCATTTCGTCACAGTAGGCAGAATTGTCCATCTAAGGACTCGATTTGATAGTCAGTAGCTTTCCTGCCTGCTGTTGTCACAGTACCTGCACACGTCTTTAATGAGTAGGGAGTGCTTGGCCCTTTGATGTTGAATAGGTCAAAGAATGTTGATCTAGCCAGGGATCGATTACTTTGATCATCCAAGATAGCATACAGTTTTATAGCTTTGTCTCTGTGGCCCTTTGGGTATACTCTGACGAGGCATATCTTAGAACAGGACCTGCTGTCTATTGTCCCTTTGCAGACTTCTGTACATTGTGAAGTGATCTCTGGCGTAGGTGTAGCAGTGTTCCTTTCCTCCCCGCCATGCTCACTGTCAGCTGATGTGTTTTGTGTATACCATGGAGCTGGGTCAGGGTGTAGAGCCGTGTTATGGTCTGTGGTGCCACACTCTGTGCATTTTACACTGACCTTGCAATCCTTGGCGAGATGAGCCGTGGACGAGCAGCACTTATAGCAGATACCATGTTCTTTCAGGAAGCTTCTGCGATCTGACAGATTTTCTTCTGAAGGTCCTGCATTCGAGAAGAGGATGAGGCTTCTGATGGAGCGGGCACTGCTTGTCAGGGTCCTGCATCTTTGTCTCCGATTGGGAGTAGTCAGCAGACCTGTGATTGGAATCTGAAGAAGAAACATTAGTCTTGTGTACAGCCACAGACGTTCTGCGTGGATTTGCTGCTGGTAGCGGTGCGGCATATGACATTGTAAAGTCAAAGCTGGGATCATTTCTAATTCTTGCTTGTTGGTGTATAAAGTCTACAAAAACAGAGAAGGGAGGGAATGGAACACTGTGCTTGTATTTGTATGTGGAACCATGTGTGAGCCACTTCTCCTGCAAATTGTAGGGTAACTTTTGGACTATAGGGTTCACTCCTCTGGCTGTGTCGAGGAATGCAAGTCCCTGTAGATCATCTTCATATTTGGCAACTTGGACTTCCATTAGCAGGTCACTAAGTTCTGTAAGTTTCTGTAGCTCTTTGTTAGATATTTTAGGGAAGCCATCGATTCTTTTGAACAAAGCACTTTCTATTACCTCTGCTGAGCCGTAACGCTCATCCAGTCTCTTCCAGATCTCTCTGAGGCCAATCTCAGGGTGGCTTATATTAGCATCTCTGATCCTTATTGCATGTTTGACTGACTCTTCTCCCAGGTACTTCACTAAGAGGTCTATCTCTTCCCTGTGTAGCAACCCCAAGTCTCTAGTGACATTTTGGAAAGAGGCTTTCCAAGCTCTGTAGCTTTCAGCTTGGTCTGTGAATTTCATGAGTCCTTTGGCAACCAGCTCACGTCGCGTCAAGAACTTTGCAAATTCTGTTGTGAAAAGGTTGTCAGCAGAGTATACTAGTGGTGGGTGCACCGGTAAGGGTAAGTGGTGTGAGGTATGTTCGTACCTGTTAGTATCCTCTGGGTGGCGCCAGCCGGTGTCATGTTGCTTCGGTCTGACGTACGATGTGTCAGCAAGGTGGTTTACGTTGGTTACCTGTTGAGGGGGAAGGTAGTCATTAGCAGAGTTGTTTTGTGCAACATTTTCAAGTTTGCGTCTGTTCTGGAGCTGAGGCTCATGATGGCTCCTGCTTTCTTCTCTGGAGGTGTCGTGTTCGCGTTTTGGGTCCAGATCAGGATTGTAGTTTGGATCGGGGAGTTCATTAACGTACTGAGATGTGCGTTGTGGAGGATCTTGCAGTGGAAACTCCAGACTCAGCACACTGTTTCGCCTATGCAGCTCTGGGTTTTGTGCGGCTTCTAGTGACTCTGCTTCTGCGATGGCGGCTGCAGCCTCCCTTTTCGCTACTAGGTTTTCTAAGGCGGCATCCAGGCGTGCCTTCTCTAACTGTGACCTTCTGTCTTGGTCATCCAGGCGTGCCTTCTCTAACTTAAGTTGCATCTCTTGTTCGGCAAAGCTTGCTCGCATTTTGGCGGCTTCGGCATTTGCGCGGGCGATGGCAACCGCACTGCTGATGGATGTTGTCTTTGAGGAGGTAGAAGTAACGGATCTTGTCCTGTGTGATCTGTGGGACATGGTGTTCTGGGAAAGTTCTTGGCTGTGCAGAGATTGCTGTAGCTGTACAAAGTCTCTGTGTAGCCGGTGACTTGTATCCTACTATCTGGATGGCTGCTGCTTCACTGTTTCCCAGTAGGATGGCTGCCGTTTTACTGTTCTGTTCTCACTAAATGGGCCGGGGGCTCATGAATTTAAACAGACAGCTAAACCTTTATACTGAGTCCAATGAGAAGACTGTGGTGAAGTCTGTGCTTTTATTGAACGTTGCAGTATATTTTTAAATGGTAAAACTGGAAACAATGAGAATACAGAAGAATCAGTGCATGGTACAGCAGAATACACATTATACATGGATATACAATATGCATGAACTAGTAACTAATCTAGACTATAACTGGATGAGCCAGGCTAAAACTAGAGCAGAAAACAACTAAAGAAGGCATGAATACATACCGGCAATGCAATCGCATGGGAACAGTGATGCTGAATGTCTTCCTTCCAGAAATGAAAGTAAAAATGGGGGCTGAGCTACCAAAATGCATTGCAAGAGGGAGGAGAATTAGACACAGAGACTGCAAACATAGCATTGGCCACTAGCGGGAGCAGAACACTACATATGAGATAAGCTCATTAAAAATCTACAGCTACAAATTAATAACGACATTAAGCAGAAACAAACATTTGGAGATGGATTGGATGTCAGAGACAGAACAGAGAGTAAGAACTTTTAATTGTTATAAATTGTGTATGCTAAATTGATGACGTTCTGTTCATTATCGTTATTCACAATTATTATATGTAGTTAATATTTAGTAATTCTTTTAGAAATACATCAAGGTAATGATAAACTACCAAGCAATTCTGCAGGAGAAACGGTTCTTAGAAACTGAGCTCAGGAAACTCTTCGCTTGGAGGGTGAGTTCATATAGGTATTTATGCGAAATACATGGTTTTCTGCAACTTATCTATTAATCTATCATTATCTAATATCTATCTATATATCTATCAATCTATTATTTTATCTGTTTATATTTCTGTCATCTCATATCTATCTATCTATCTATCTATCTATCTATCTATCTATCTATCTATCTATCTATCTATCAATCTACCGTATCTATCTATCTATCTATCTATCTATCTATCTATCTATCTATCTATCTATCTATCTATCATTATTTCATAGCATTTAGATAATTTATTTATCGACTTCACATTTTGAAATTGCTTTAAAACTATTTATATTTTGTTATAATTTAGGCAGGTCAGATATCTTCCCCTATACTAACACCAGAATTGGAAGAAATATTAGACAAGGATCACAATTATACTTCTTCTATTGAGACAGCCAGCGACAAAACACATGGGTAAGTGTATCTCAACCAGTAGTGTTATTAACATATACTACAGAATATATATGAGGGGCTACTAACCGAGCACATTCAGCCCTCCAGACATTCATGAGAACTACATGATTCACCTGTAGTGCTCAGTGCTTCCCCATTGGAAATCAGCAAACAGTATTGCCCACAAGTACGCACTTTCACGAGTGACTGCTCTGCAGTCTATTCATTTTGTATTTTGTTAATTTCCTTTGGGACATTAGGCGTTAATGTCAGTTTTTTCCATGCCGTTGTTGCTGTTGATTTAATCAGGTGATGGGGCTGATGACTTCTTCCCCACCTGTCACATGACCCATCACCTGATGTCACTGTTAGAGTTCATTCTCTGCTGGAGCCTTTTGCAGTGTGGTAGTGGTTCTCTGCTGCTGAACCTATTCCTGGAGATCCCCTTTGCTCTGCCTTGGAGTGCTACTGCCTTTTCCTAATATCCTTATTGTTGTTTCCTCTGTCTGTCTTTACCTTTGTTGTGTTTTATTACCTGCAGTGGCAAGGCTAGCGCTCTTACCGGCCAGTGAACTAGCCAGGGTTACCTTAGGTGACAGACAGGGACTAGGCACATGATGGCGGCAGGGGAAGGACCTCCTCAGGGTGTCAGGGCAGTGAGGGACAGACACAGGCCAGTGTCAGGAGGTGTCCCCCTGCCCCACTCCCTACTGTTAACGCCTTCCTTCCCCTTTTTACCATCTTGCTGCCCATTTGTGTCACACCTTGCAGCGGTCATCTTACCTGTCTGTACATGACACGCACAGAGTGGAGTTTACAAGGCAAACTGCCCTACAAATATCCTTACAAAATTCTAAATTCCTTGACAGTCTGCAAATATTAGATGCAACATGACCTGTCCAATTATCATCAAAGTCCTGTATAAAGTAAATAATATGTGCAATGTGTTTGCTCATTAATGACATTAATTATGTCTACTTTTTAGTTACAGATCAGGTGAAGAGCTCGAAAAAATTACAAAACCATCAAAAACCAAGGACAAAGCAAAGTTACAGGTAGAATATAAGTGTTTTCTTGAGATATATTGGCCAAACATGTCAAAGGGCAGTCATTTGTCATCAGGTTGATATTGAATTAGATCTGTTAGCAGATTTACAACATTATAAGTCTAAGGTCACATGTCCATTAATCATTCTTTAGAACAGATCCCGCAGAGATTTGTTGGCAAAAAAGTTGTGCAGACAGGACTTTTTTGTCCGTTTTGAAAAAATTGATTTTTGCAGAATCTGTTTTTGAACATTAAAGTCTATGGAAAACTATGGAAAACGGATCCATTAACTGGTTGGTATTTAGCCATCTGTCTTTCACTTGTAAAGAAACCTTTTTTTTTGCTAAATGGATCTGTTTGAAATGGAAGATAAATAGCAATCAGTTAACTGATCCATTTTCCATAGACTCCAATGTTAAAAAAACAGATCCTCAGATATCAATCTTTTTCAAAATGGACATGTTTTTGTGACATGCACAACTCAAGGGCCGGGGGTACTCATTACCGGGCCAGGTCCTATGGTTCTTTTTGGGGAATGTCAAGGTGGCCACCCTGCTCCGTGACCCTGGCGGTGTCATTTAATAAACAGGGATTGATGGGAAAAACAGGAAAAAGGGGTATTCGTGACGCCACCTGCGGTACGCGGCCATAGGTGGCCGCCCCTGCTTCAGAACCTCTGGAGATGATGACCAGCAGCTTGGATGGTTCCGCTCCCCGCAGGTGGAGCACGGTCCCCAGGGAAGCTGGAAGGTGGGTTTAGTTCGTACCTTGGCAGATGTTCGTTAGGTGATCAGCACCCCGGTGTTTCATGTGGTGTCTGCGGCTGGTGGTCATCGCTAAGGAAATTCTCACACACTACAGCTGGAGTTCCGTAACTTTTACTCAGTTGTTTCAATATGGCCGCCGGGTGCTTCCCTTTGCCAAACTCCGGTTCAGCGTTGTCTCCAGAATCGGAGCAGTGCAGTGGAGCCTCCTAATGTGTTCCTCTCTCTCTCTTACTGGGTGTTTCCTTCTCTGGTGGTCCCTCAGTGCTATTCTTTACACTCCTCTCAGCACCTCCGCACACAGAGCTCAGGTACCGACAGCCATGGGTGCTCAGTTGTACCACTTTCTGATACTGCTCCCTAGTTCGGCCGCCTTCTCCAAGTTGTGTCGGGTGTTCGGCAGCAGCTCCTATTAGGAACTTGGGGCCTCCGGTTTCAATGGTTTGGGCCTACAGCATCCACGCCGTGTTCAGGGCTGGTTCCCTGTGTCGTCCAGAAACCCCTCTGCCCTCTTGCCAGATATGGGCGTACAGGGATCTATGTCTCATTCTGTACCCTGAGGGCTCAGTTCTTCCTCCACACCCTGTCGATCATTTCCTCCCGGGGCGAGCGTGACTGTGCTCCAGCCCACGGGAGCTAACACCTCCTCCTCCTTACTTCTGCTACACTCAGACTCCTTCTACTCCCTCTGACTTCTCCTGCATTTCTCTTTTTCCCTCCCAGCTATGCTTGGGTCTTCCCACCGTCCTGGGGTTCTAAGTGTTGTTTGTGTGTGAAGCTTAACTGCGCCATCCCAGCCCAGCACCTGGAGAGCAGAGGCACAACTATCCCTCTAATGGAGGAGTGCAGTATCTCTGGTGGCGACCTGCCCGGTGGGGCGCCACATTTTGTTTGCACAACTTTTTTGCAAACGGATATCTCTACAGGATGTGTTCTAATGGATGATTACTGGACATGTGAATTTAGGATTAAAGAGCTTTTCCACTTTCACGATAGTGTAGTCAAACAAATTACATAATTGTAATACAGCAAACTCAAATAATACCTTATCTGGGTCCAGCGCTATGCATCAGCCTGTGTTTTGGCCTTGGCAGTGGCATCACTTATAAAGGTTACATCATCGCTGCAGCCAATCACTGAGTTATTTTGCTCTTGTCTCCTTTATCTGCAGAGCTGATGAGTTCAGAGAATGGCTGCAGCAGTGATCTGCATTGTAGTCAGGCCATCACAGCTGCAGCCAAAACACAGGACCGGATCAGCGACGGTGAGCTGGCACTGGACTCGGAAAGGGTACATACTATCTGTGTTAATTCTTTTACAACTATGCAATTGTTTGGGCATCACATTTGGGAAAAGTGGGGAATCCCTTTAAATACTTCTGTTAGACCTGATGATTCTGGTGTATCTATTTTGAAAATTTTGTGTCAGAATGGCTATATAATGCTGTTGGAAAATTTTCCTATTCCACATTCAAATGAGCATTTTATGAGCCCATATAGAGCTCATCTACTTACATAATCTTCCCGTCTGTTCCCATCTTCCGTCCAGATGTCCTCGATTCACATGCATCTGACTTCCGGTGTGGTGCTATATTTCCACACTTAAGTGACCTGCACCAAACAACACCCAGGAAGCCACCACCGCCACAGATAACGCACCAACACCATCCCCCAACATCCTCATTGCAGCCGTCGACCTGACAAGACCTTTAGTGATGTGACGATTATATAACTGATCACATGACTGTGACATCAACAAAGGTCCTGTAAAAAGTAAAGAGCAGACAGGTACTCTCCGAGCACTCAGCCCCCACACTCAGCCCCCACACTCAGCCCCCACACTCAGCCCCCACACTCAGCACCCACACTCAGCACCCACACTCAGCCCCCACACTCAGCCCCCACACTCAGCCCCACACACTCAGCCCCCACACTCAGCCCCCACACTCAGCCCCCACACTCAGCCCCCACACTCAGCACCCACACTCAGCACCCACACTCAGTCCCTACATTCAGCCCCTACATTCAGCCACCACAGTCGGCCCCCACACTCAGCACCCACAGTCGGCCCCCACACTCAGCACCCACACTCAGCACCCACACTCAGCACCCACACTCAGCCCCCACACTCAGCCCCCACACTCAGCCCCCACACTCAGGCCCTACATTCAGCCACCACACTCAGCCCCCACACTCAGGCCCTACATTCAGCCACCACAGTCGGCCCCCACACTCAGCACCCACACTCAGTCCCCACACTCAGTCCCCACACTCAGTCCCTACATTCAGTCCCCACACTCAGTCCCCACACTCAGTCCCCACACTCAGTCCCCACACTCGGCCACCACAGTCGGCCCCCACACTCAGCACCCACACTCAGCACCCACACTCAGCACCCACACTCAGCACCCACACTCAGCACCCACACTCAGCACCCACACTCAGCACCCACACCTACTTCCCACACCCACTTCCCACACCCACTTCCTTGCACTCAGCCCCCTGCACTCAGCACCCACAGTCAGTGCCCACACTCAGCACCACAACTCAGTGCCTACACTCAGCCCCTACATTCACCCAGCACTCACCCATCACTCAGCCCGCGCACTCTGTCCCCACACTCAGTCCTCACACTCAGTGCCCACAATCAGTGCCCACAATCAGCCCCTACACTCAGCCCCTACACTCAACGCCCACACTCACCCAGCACTCAGCTCCTGCACCCACCCAGCACTCAGTCCGTGCTCTCTGCCCGTGCACTCACCCAGTGCACTTTACCTGTGCACTCACCTGATGTACTCTGCCCGCACACTCATTCAGCGCACTCTGCCCGTGCACTCATTCGGCGCACTCTGCCCGCGCACTCAGCCCACAGAGAGCGACCATGGGGGATGTTAGAGAGCATGCACAGGGGATGGGGCAGATAGGGATAGTGAAAGTGTATATACAGGTGATGTCTACATTGTAAAGTGGTCTCTATGTATTATCTGATTAAATATCACAAATGAAGCCTACATGTAAGATGGAGCCGGTGCCTTTTTGTGAATGAATGGTTCTGACAGAAAACACAGTTTTATTATGGTTTCATCAGATGGATGCGTTTCCTTATCCTTTTCATGCTGAATAAGGCCTCACATTCATAGAGATTGCTTACTCCCACACAGCAATGAAGAATGAATACTGCTCTTGTGTTACCAATTCCTATGGAATTAGTAAAGGACTAATGGGAAAGTGTTGGGCGGACCCCACTGTTAGTTCTGTGAAAGGATTATGAGGCGTCTTGCTCACAATGTAGACATGACTACATCATAGTGACTGCACTTCATGAATGTTTGAAGAACATTTTACTTGGCTAAATTGTAAGACACTTAAGGTACCGTTACACGGCACGACATTGCTAACGATGTCACTGATACGTCACGGGTTTGGAGGCGTACCAGTGACATCGTTAGGACGTTGTTATAATAGAATCCAAGCAATCATCTGGTTCAGTTTCAAGTGATTTATTGTGAAGCACACATGGATGGTGAGGTGACAGCAGTAATAACGTTTCAACCCCCAATTAGGCCTTTCTCAACACGTCACTGCTAATGATGTTAGGTGAGTAAACATCAGGTATGGAGCACTGTATGGTAAGACGAGAGCCCCCTGCACCATGGAACAGTACATCTGTTGCAGGCCTATTAGGCAGTGTATCTGTGCAGGCTTTGTGCTGTACCCATAGGTATGTGGAATGTTCCAGAATGCTGGAGAATCATCTTAGGCACGGACGGTGCTGGCTCTCCCAAGACTACGATACTAACGGTACTTCCCCAGACCAGGGGTCACACACTGGGAGCTACCACATCAGGGGCTATCAGAAACATACTAAGACGATTCTCCAGCATTCTGGAACATTCCACATACCTATGGGTACAGCACAAAGCCTGCACAGATGCACAGATACACTGCCTAATAGGCCTGCAACAGATGTACCGTTCCATGGTGCAGGGGGCTCTCGTCTTACCATACAGTGCTCCATACCTGATGTTTACTCCCCTAACATCATTAGCAGTGACGTGTTGAGAAAGGTCTAATTGGGGGCCGAAACGTTATTACTGCTGTCACCTCACCATCCATGTGTGCTTCACAATAAATCACTTGAAACTGAACTAGATGAGTGCTTGGATTCTATTATAACTACGATAGAGATCACCAGATCCTTTCCTACATAGCACCATCAACCTCCCACCACTGAGTGCTGGTCATAAACGATATAGATCGTTAGGACGTTGTCGCGTGTAACACCGAGAATCAACAACGATAAGTTGTTGGATCGTTGATTGCAGGTTTGAGAACATGTTCTCAAATCAAACGATCAATTATCCGACAACCTGCTAGATCGTTGTGTGTGACACCGCGATAACGATGTCGTGGATGACTTCGCCCATTCGCACCAATGAGCAGGGATCGTTCGCTTGGGTTGTGTGAACAATTCCTGCTCACTACATCATTGGTGAGTCGTCCATGATATCTAGACGTATGACATCTCATCAGCGATGTCAAAATGATGTCAAAATGACCGTGCGCCAACGAGATCATTGCAGACATCATTCCAACGTCGTGCCGTGTAACGGTACCTTTAGAGGGATATTTTGTGAAAACAAGTTATCCCTTATCCATCTTATAACTGCAAGATCTGTGATGGGCTAACAACACTGAGACACCAACCAAATGCCAGAATGTGGTCCTATCCTTCTTTGAATGGAGCAATAGTTTCATATCATACTGAAATAAGCTGATATCTGTATTTAGGACATGGGATCCTGCTCCTAGCAGACCCCTACAGGTCTAGCAGTTATTACTAGTAATGAGTGAATATATTTGGCACTATTCACCACTCGTGCGAATATTAAGGTATTCAGGATATTCTTTACTCATTGAGTATTTTGATATTCGCTTTGTAAGTTTTAAGTTGCCATATTTGGCACCTGATTTTTAGCCACTAAACATGCAGGGATTGCCTGCCAATCATGGTAATGCCGTAGCCATCTTTACTACTGGCATTACTATGATTGGCAGGTGCACTGAAAAAAAAAGGCATGTGGTGCCCCACCTATTTGTGATAACGACCGAAGCTAAAGTAGACAGCTGCTGGCTGCAGGCCCAGCCTCTGTGTGCTTTATCTTGGCTGGTTATCAAAAATAGAGGCTCTCTCATGATGTCGTTTCTTTTTTTAAATAACTACATAGGGTCACCACATTTTTGATAATCAGAAAAGATAAAGTAGACAGCTGGAGACTGGTATTCTCAGGCTGGGAAGGTTCCTGGTTATTTGGCCCTCCCCATACTAAAAATAGCAGCCTGCAGCTGCCACACAATTGGCACATCTATTAAATGCCATCAAGCACAGGCTTGGTAATAAAGAGATGTCTATGAGACCCCCTCATTACCAACCCTGTAAGTAAAAATAAAAACACAAAAATCCATTATTTTAAATTAAAAAAAAATACACACCCTCTTTCACCAATTTATTAACCCCCAAATCCTTGTCCAATGTAATCCACACAACATCCCACGACCATACCAGCTCTGCTCCATCCAAAAGCCATGGTGAGCAGTGACCTTAGAATACGTAACTGTTCATCGCAGCATCCAAGGCACACAGAGAGCAGTGTGGGAGCTGTCAGAAGAGACCTCAGGTGAACACAGTGCCAGATTGTCTGACTGCAAGTCACGGTGGCAGTGCAGTGTGACAGTCCAGCACTGAGTTCAACTGAGGTCACTTCTGGTATTTCTCATGGGGCCCTCTGTGTGAGCCACCAGCTGTGACCTCAAGTGAATTCAGCAGCAATGCAGTCCAACAGCCCGGTACCTGTGAGGACTGGAAACCTTAAACAAGACTTTAAAGTTAATGGAGTTCTCAGGCCCTGGTTCTCATGGTAGCTGTCAACCCGGTAACTTTAAGGGAGCCTTTAAGGTTCCTGGAGTTCCCAGCTGATGGGACATCTGGAGGCTGTAAACTCTCTTAGCACTTCACAGTTTCCAGATGTCCCAGTAGCTGGGATCTCCAGAAACCATGAAGACTCTCTTAAAGGCTCCTCCAGGTTTGACAACTGCAGTGGGCCAGGTCTCCCAGCAGCTATAGGACCTGGAAACCTTAAGGGAGACTTTAAGGTTCTTGGAATTCTAAGCTGTTATTTGACTTTATTTAGATGAGCCGACAATTATCTGATGCTTTTTCTGAATTATTGACCATGTAAGCACACTGGTGATCTCCCAAAAATAAGCGTAAAAATGATCATTGGCAATGTATCACCCATGTAAGCAGGGTATGTGTTGCTGATAACATGATGCTGTCTGAGGACTGTATGGTACAGAACGATTGTAATCTGTCCATTATTCTCTCTTACTCTGTAAACAGGCCAGAAAACATGGCCGATGGAATTATGTACAGTCAATTGATGCTCAGTAATGGGTCATAATCAGCCTTCACAGTGGGTGAAATAAATATTGAACCTGTCACCAATTTTCTAAATAAATATATTTCCAAAGGTGCTATTGACCTGGATTTCTCACCAGATGTCAGTGACAACCCATCTAATCTACACAGGCAGAGAAATCAAACCATAGATGCCCATAAATTAAGTGATGTATAACAATGAGAAATCCAGATTATATAACAGTCAGTTGGAGCTTGCTTACTGGCTGATGAGTACTGATGTGACCAAACGTTCATTAACACGCTCGCTCTGTTCCCACACGACATCATGGGATCGGGAGCACAGTCCACATTTCATAGTGTTTTCTATGCTGCCGATAGCAATGATTTTAAGGTGGCTTATGGTGCATTTAGGCAGGAACTCAGAAACCCATGAAATAGCATTCGTAAGAACGCTCATTCCTGATTATTCGTTCTTGTAAACATACGGCACTAACCTGAAACTTTCATTCGTTGGGTGATAGAATTCTTTTTTGCTGGCATAAGCAATCCAATCAGCAGCACATCGCCCAATGTACCAAGAGATGTGCTGCCGATAACATGTACTGTATGGGGACAGAACGATTATATTAATGATTGCTCTCTCACTATCAGTATTCGTTGGCATTTCTAATTATTTTATACTTTTAATCCCCTTGGTGCTATTGATAAACAGTTAAAGTATTAGCAAAATTGGTCATGCCTCCTATTGAAATGAAGGTGGGTGACTATTGCAAGACTGAATAACACTGAATTATTAGCTTTTGTTCTGTCATACGACCGAGGTAATTATGTACGTCTCTCCGTACTCAAATTAATTTCTGTGAAAAATATAAACAAATAAGTAGGCTTTCATACGGGCAAATATATAGCGTTCATTCTAGAGAAACTCTCTAGACTATGTTCTGATAGGGTATCATAGGATGTCATGTAAAAATATGTGGTTCAACCTCACACATTATTTATCTGTTCATGTTATAATTAATGATAAGTGGGCATGCTCGCCATTGCTCAATACTCGTTGAAGCATTAGGGTGCTCGGGTACACTCGGTATTCGGCCATCGGTGCTCTGACGTGTCAGCTGATCGGCTCTGTGACATCACAAGAGGTCCTGCACCCGGCAGATGGAGACTGTTGCATCATCCCCGGAGCCGCCGGAAAGGTGATGTATCCTCCGGGAGGAGTTTTATTATTTTTTATATACCGGAGGGGAGAGGACAGGGGATAGGACTGGGGGGACAAGATAGAGGATAGGGGGGAGAGGAGATGGAGGAGAGACAGGGACAGACAGGGAAGATGCAGGGAGAACAGGGAGAGACAGGGACCACAGGATCCACACGGATCCTGCATAGACACGGATACAGATGGCTATTTGCCATCCGACTGCAGGGATCCGTGTGGATCCGTGGCTTTCCGAGGGATCCGACCAAAACACAGATCCCCACGGACAGCCAAAAATCGTGATGTGAAGGCAGAATAACAAGAACTCTAGTGCTCGCTCATCCTTAGTCATTATCATCATGATTATATTACGACTATAAATGGGAGGTGTCAAGACTCACGGAGCTTCCTTATGTCTCATTATCCTATTTTTATTCTTTATCTAGGAAGAAGTGTCCTCTGCAGATGCTCCTGTATCTTCTCTTCCCCAAAAACCTAAAATACAGAAGAAAGAGGACACAGGTTTTTCTGAGATTGAATACACGAAAGATGATCTGGATCAGGGGTAAGTTTAAAAAAAAGCAAAAAGGTCCCCATCTTAGGTGACATTTTTTTTTTTGCTTAACTGCATATATTCGGGGTAAAAATGATATATGCAACTGGGTTTCATCACAAAGTTTGCACTGTTTGCTTTCTATAGCCTTTGTTGAACTGTCTATTGTTGGCTGCAGAATGAGAACCTGTCAAGTCCCCTGGACATCAAGAACCACCAGCAGTTCTGGGTGCATATCTGTAATCTCTGCCTACGGTAACAGTCCTTCTATATGGTTGTATCAATACACAGATCTTTAGAAAAGTATTTCTAAAGTCTGTTTATGGGATGTTAATTAGGGCTTTGACTAGTCGAGGGGGCGTTAGTTCCCCTGTGGATGAGATAACATGCTTTACATAGCAGCGTTAATTGCATCACCATACAAAGCCGTGCATGCACATGAATTTCTCTGACAGAGGGTGTATGCACCCCAGCTTCAGAAGAGGCTCACTGCGCATCATCAGAAGTGATGTATACATCCCAGCTTCAGAGATGTGTAGTATAAATGACCAGAAGTGTGGATGACACCCGATCATGCGTAGTGAGCCTCTCTGAAGCTGGTGGTGCATACACTAAGCGTCAAAGAAACTCAATGGTGAGGGATACGCTGCTTTGTATGGCGATGGAGATGATGATGCTATGAAGAAATGTTATCACACCCACTGGGGCGTGATGACATCCTATGTTGGCCGGTTAGTTGAGGGAACACCTCCTCGACTAGTCAAAGCCATAATTAGCATGTCATAAACAAACTTTAGAAATACTTTTTTCTAAAGATCGGCTTATGTATCCTCCTATATACTTGGACTTAGGCAGGGATTATAGATATACAACCAGAACTACTCGAGGTTCTGGGTGTCCAGGGGACCCGACAGGTTCCCTTTAACTGAGGATATATATATTTTTTTTATTTAAATAATTCTTTATGTAATTATAAGAACATTAACAACAGGAGATCAAAACAGGCCCATAGTCAGCAAAGCTCTGGGTAGAAATTACAAGCATGTAGAGTAGGCCAAAGATACTTCACTGTAGTATCATAATCGGAAGTCAGATTTTCAACAGTCCAACAGAAATGACCCTGTATAGTCACTTAGAAGGGTGAGGAGTAGGGAGGAGGAGGGAGGATAGGATGGGGGGGTAAAACGGGGAGGATAACTCTCCCGAGCCCAGCCAAGACAGACAACCAAATCAGAATGGAGGTTGGTTGAAGGATACCTGTTCACCAAGCAAGGAGCGATATTGCTCAGTTTGCTGGAAATCCATCCACTCCAACCATGTTGACCCAAATTTAGCCTCTGAGGTCCTCCACATACATCAGTTCGTTGACCTGTCTAATCCAATGTGAAATGGTGGTGGGGGGTTTCCCCCACGGAACCGAAAAACTGAGGATACATTAATGATCCCGCCATGACCTCTGACATGGAGTTTGTAACTCTTTTATTTCTCTTTTTCTAATCTTCTCTCAGTTGATTTTTGACCACAGAACATAATAAAGTAGAATGTGCAGGAAAACAATGACCCTATGAAAGCTAAACGGTGCAAAATGTTGAATGTAACTAAATCTCAAAAAAGTATATTTGGCCCTAAATACATAAATTTCAGTAAAACAAAATGTCCCCAAAAGACAGACAACCCCTAATTCTGATCATAATCAAATTGTTGCAAGTAGGTGAAGAATGAAAACTGTTCTTGAACGAGGTGTTCACTTTCAATCACTTTTGCCCTGGCGGCTCTTGTATCAGTTATACCAGGGGTCCCCAACGTTTTTTGCTCCGGGGACCGGCGTCAAGAAAGATGATCTCCCCAAGGCCCGGCGGGGGGTGAGGAAGGGGCGTTATAGGGGTGGGGCTTTGATCTTATGGGGTGGGGCAATGTAGAAGGGGTGGGGTTTACTATCCTGTTTCCCCAAAAGATGCACTACATCTTATTTGCGGGGAATGTCTTATTTCTCCATCTCCTTGCAGCCCTAGCCTCCTCCTTTGGCAGTCCCCAGCCTCCTCCTCTTGCAGCCCCCACTGTCCTCCTCCTCTTGAAGCCCCCACTGTCCTCCTCCTCTTGCAGCCTCCACCGTCCTCCTCCACTAGCAGCCTCCACCGTCCTCCTCCACTAGCCGCCTCCACCGTCCTCCTCCACTAGCAGCCTCCACCGTCCTCCTCCACTAGCAGCCCCCACTGTCCTCCTCCTCTTACAGCCCCCACTGTCCTCCTCTTGGTGCCCCCACTGTCCTCCTCCTCTTACAGCCCCCACTGTCCTCCTCTTGGTGCCCCCACTGTCCTCCTCCTCTTGCAACCTCCACCGTCCTCCTCCTCTTGCAGCCTCCACCGTCCTCCTCCTCTTGCAGCCTCCACTGTCCTCCTCCACTAGCAGCCTCCACTGTCCTCCTCCTCTTGTAGCCTCCACTGTCCTCCTCCACTTGCAGCCCCCACTATCTCCATGCAGCCCCCAATATTGTGCCCCCCATCATCATCCCCATGCAACAGACACACTCACATTCACACACTGCTCACTGGTCCGCCCCCCACCTGCAACATTGCGGTGCCTCAGCTCTCTTCCTCATCTGTGGGCGAAGATGTACGAGTGAAGCAGCCGGGCCAATCACAGCACAGCAACCACTAGCCAATCAGGGTCCGGCTGCTGCGCCGTGATTGACCCACTGCTTTGCTGGTACATCTACGCCCACATCTGAGGAATAGAGAAGAGGCGCTCTAATGCTGCAGGTGGGCGGTGACATTTCATTCAGGGAGGCAGGCCGGGCACGCAGCATCCACCGTTCCGAGCCTTCGCAGAGCACACTGTGTGTAGTGCTCTGCGGCGCCGCGGCCCGGCACAGAGACCCCCACGGCCCGGTCCCGGTCCGCGGCCCGGTGGTTGGGGACCCCTGAGTTATACCACCTTTTTATGTGTTTGATGCGTCTCTAGTTTGCCAGTTAGTCTACGTCAAACACTGGCACTCTATGGGGGTCTATTACTTATTCATTGATAGACTTGGCATGAATTTGGTCTGCCAGCTTTATATTTATGGCAGGATCAGTATTCTCTCATCATCAGGCACTATGAGGATGATTACATTTAGGGCCCAGATTTATCATGAACGTTGTTTTTTTAAGTCACTTTTCTTTTTTTGTCTTGTTTAATTCCATGACAATTTTTTTTTTGCACCATATTCTTATAAGTGGCGCTTGTGCAAATTGTGAACTGTGCGCAAATTCACAGATGCTCTTTATTTTTTGCTCTGACTTCTTCAGCTCCTTTTGCACTTGTTCCTTTAAAATGTTGCAAAAATTTGCACATGGATTTCAGATGGTCGTAAAATCACAATAGGAAGTTGGGGGGGTTAAGTCAATTTGCACAAAAAGTTGCCAAAAACATCTGGAAATCCTAAACACGCTCATAGTGAAAAAAACATGCAAACACATATAAAGTGGATTTAGAAATGGTGGAAATTAAAAGAATATGGTGCAAATAAAAAAACTGCCAAAAATCGGAAAAAAGCTAGACAAACAAAAGGTGTAAAGGGAAAAATAAATGGGCACTTATTGTGCAAAGGGATGCCAACGGATGTCCATGGATCGTTTTTTTTAACAGATTCGTCATCAGTTACCAGAGGTAGGGATGGGAGGAGCTGTACCTTGCTTCTGAGCATGCTCATTACAACAAAATGGATCTGTTTCATGGATCCGTTTTTTTTCACTGATCCGTATGGATCCGTCCTCCATAGAGCTCCATTATAATTTCATACGGACACCAATGGATCCGTATATGTCGTTCGGTGTTCGTGGTTTTCAAGGAAGCCCAGAAACTGAGCAGTCTCCATTTCTTGGTACATGAAGAAAGCTGACATCAACAGATCCATTACAAAACTGACACACACAGATGGCCACTTTGGACCATCCGTGCCCATAAGCTAACATGGGAGGCTCACTCACCTAAATAGGACATAAAACTTAAAAAAACTGACCAAAATTTGGCCATGTCAAATATCCATTGCACCTAGCAGGAGGCTAGCAGCTCCACTGGGAGGCAACACAAGTGTCTGAATACCAGTGCTCCATCCCCTGCAACCTAAGCATGGGGGCGGTTTTGGCAACTGCATCTGGCCATGCTGACAGGGAGGAGACTGGTGGTATTTATAGACACAAGGTTACCAACGGGCGTCAGTCACACAGGTCTATGTGAGGCACAGTGTCAGAGCTCAACCTCTTAGTTACGCCCAGCTGTTTGACAAGGCGGGTTGCTCCACACCAAATACATGCATTGCAGGTGACAGATGCCCCCCAGAGGGCCCAGCCGCAACTACAAAAGAGATAAAAAGGTGCAACAAATATTTGACATGGCTAAATTTTGGTGAGTTTTTTTTAACATGGGAGGCTATAACAGATCTGTGGCTATCAGTTTCAAAATGGAGGGACAGATTTGCATATTTGCCAGTGTGAAAGTAGCCTAACACATTACTGTAGGATTTTGATGTTTTTGCTTGCCATTTATTCTGTATGTGATTTGTTGCTTACAGGGACTTGGGCATATCTACTACTACAGACCCAAGGGATGCTGATATGGTAGAAACCAAGGTAAGAAGTCAGTATAGAACATTTACTGAGCTATCGACTGTAGACTGTGGAAAGTCTTCTTCATCCTAGCACACGGTGATCCGGCACACGGTGATCTGGCGCACAGATGAACTTCTGAGTTGTTTGATACAAACCTGTTATGTATTTGCCTAAAAGATGTGTCAAAAACTGTTTCTGAGAGACAGCAATTAAGGCCACAATTCATTACTTGCATTTTTTAAGTCACTTTTCTTTTTTTTTTTTTGTCTTGACATTTATTGCACCAAATTCATCAAAATAGGACACGCGGTTCATGAATTTGATGCAAAGTCAAAAAAGGGCTTCTTTTCTGTCATTAATTAACTTTGCAACTTTTGGTTAAAAAGTTGCATATTTTTCAAAGTATTGTAAAAGATGCTACTTTTTGAAAATCCTGCAACTACATCGGGGAGCGGCTGGAGAAGAGTTGCGCTAACTTTTAAAACTTTTTACAAAGTTGCTATTGATGAATAAACTGAAAACATCTGGGTTCATTAAACTTCACCCACAAAGCAGAAAACAAACAAAAAAGGCTAGCAGTTATAAAATAGGCTTCAAGAAAGGCACTAATAGGATATTGAACAAAAAAAGGTACAAACCAAGACAAAAAAACAGACACAAAAGCAATGATAATGTGGACCTAAATGTTTTCATCTGTATTTGCTCATAGAGGTCATGTCCGAAATGATGAGCTTTTGCTTAGGATATTCATATGTGGACAGGGAATGTCACTTTTAAATGGACAAACCCAATTTAAGGGTTTTTACATTTTCAGAAAACCCCTGTCCCCTGGCTGCAGTTTGTGCCTTTTGCTGGTTTCATACTGGTGTTTTTTTGGCATCAATGTGAATTCGGCTGAAACTGGATGCACCCACATCCATTTTCAGCCCCATTCATTTTCTTTGGGGCCACAGGCACTTGTGCGTGCATCAAGTTCATTTGCCCTTGATCTGAGGGTCGCCGGTTTTTGCACTGGCACCAAAACTGCATTTTGTTATGATTTTGGTGTCCGTTACAAAAAATGGGAACACCCAAATCAGGGGCACTCCGTAATAAATTATAATGTCCTATGTAACCAGGATCCAGCGGACTCCACATCCCACTGGATCTGGATGCCGGATACGGGTTTTTGGTTTTGGTTTGCACATGCTCAGAGTACAGTTCTAATGACATGCCCTCTAGGGGGCGTATCATTTGTCCCCAGATCCAGGCGAAAAAGGTATGCAGCCATAAGCAACTGTATGCTCCCGCTCCGGTATTACCACTGATCCATTAGAAGGCTCAGTGATAATACCGGCGCGGTTGCATTCGTTTTTACAATTCCGAGGGAATTCGGGGTGATATCAGGTTTTACCCGGTTTCAAAAAAACGCCAATGAGAAACAAGCGTTGCGTATTCTCCCTGTGTCTAGTGCTGAACTTCTAGCGTTGCTCCCGTTGTTGACAGATCTATCGCCAATCATTAAGCTCAGCAACTTTAATCAGCTCATGTCATGTACTTGGGCAGAGATGCTGATCTAACTGAATGGCTGCACTGCTGCTGAGGTGACATCGGTGCTGCAGACAATAATCCGAGCAGCAACAGAGACTTAACTTTGGACCTGAGGAAGGTGACTAAAGCTCAGTTTGTTTGTTTTTTGCTTTTTTAAAACAAACTGCAACCAGTTTTTAAGGGTTTTCCTTAACCCATAGACTGTGAGCCCTCGTGGACAGGTTCCCCTCCCGTACCTGTGTCGACTTGATTGTCCATACACATTGTACCTGTCCTCATCTACCCTTCCATATGTAAAGCGCCAAGGAATCTAATGGCGCTACATAAATAAATAATAATAATAATAACTAGCATTTTGTAAAAAAAAAGAGAAATTTGAGTTTTTTGTATCGATTCCACAATCCTAACATTTTTCTCAGCACAGTAAACTTCCTTTTTGATACATAGATAAAAGGGGGTCCAGAAAGTGAGAATGTATCTTCTTCACTACGTCCCAAGGAAGAGACTGTGGGAAACGAGAAAAAATTAAAAAAGAAAAAGCAAAAATCAAAGTCTGTGAAGAAAAGAGGAAAAAAGCCCGGCGCCATCTCCAGCAAAACAAAACTGGCCGATCAACGAGATAGAAAATCAAGCAAGACAACAATTGAGAAAGCAGAACAAAAACCAGGTCATGAAAAGCAGCAGGTTCCAGAAATGGTTTATAACCTTAAAAAATCTGTAACGAAGCTACCGAGAACCCCATCAGCTTCAGGGAAAGGAAAAGCTAAACTCGATGAAGCAGATGCCATGATGACCATGAAGCCTGGTCTTCAGTCAGATCCTCGTGAACAGCAGCCCAGACCTCGTGGACCAGAGCCTTCAAAGTCTGAAGGAAAACATCTGGGTAGGCGACAAAGCCTTAAATTGAAACCAAGACGCCAATCTGTAGAAAAGTTACAACATGATCAACAGTCGAAAAAAGAGTTTACTGGAAAACAGGTTGGTTTACTATTGTCGAAATCAGCCGCAACCTTTTATTTTCAATTGCAAAAAATGGATGGTATGACCAATGGGTCACTGGTGAGATTGGAGATCTTGCTATACCCTTGGATCAAATATGGTAAAATACAGAATCCACCTAGGCTTATAACAGACCTGTATGGATGTATTGCTGTACAATATGTTGCCCCTAAATCCAATGGTTATAGAAAAAACCTCAATTGGTACAGGAGAAGCCAAGAGGATGTATTTATTAGAATAACCAATGTTAGCAGTATAGGGTGCAATTGCTGGGGACTACTTTATAGTGTTATGTGGGGGTATTATGACCCATATAAATTGGGCACTCTATGGTGGTAGTCTATGAGCTCTATAGTGGGTGCAAGGGTGACAGTCATGTCCAGGCCTTGGAGCCTAAGGATCCCCAAAAGGACCCTTTGGCCCATATGAAAAGACCAATAGTTATACTGTCCTATGATAGTTTGGGGCCATGTTGGAGATTTTGCATTGGATCCCATGAGCTTCACTTACTCATTGCAAAATCATCTTAGCACAATACAATATTGTCAGCTGATATTACACTAAAATGTAGTTTTTATTCCTGTAGTCACTGTAAGTTTTTCTTCTCTTTCATTTGAACAGATAACAACAGGAAAACAGATAACAACTCAGGAGGCGCATGATAACCGGTAAAGCTGTAACATTTTTTACGTACCGGTAGTTCATACAATTAGTAATCATTCATAATAGTGCACATAGTGAATATAATGATATTTTACTACATTCAGGTCAATTGACTTGGATGCTACCCAATGGAGGTCTTACACATTAGGCTAATGGCTGCCAAAACTCCTGATTTTGGTGGGATCAGCCAACTGTATTTATGAGGATCTCTAGAAAGATAAAATTCGGAGAGGAAAGATTGTGTTGTGTGACTTCAACATCCCCCATCCTTTCATTTACAGGGCAACTTAGAAGGAATAAATGTGTGATCAAAATAAAGGCCCTTATACACATTACGTCCCCCAATTCCCCCATGCAAAGAAATGTTCAGCTGAATTTTCCTTTGCCTATGAGATCTGCTGCTAAATTCCTCTGGTGGCTGCTTTTCTCTCAAAGGATCGGCCTTTGGAATTATGCATAATGTGCTAATGCTTTTGTAAGAGGATGGACATATTGCCCACGTTCCTCCTTGAAGACACAAGTATTGTTATGAAGTATGTGTTATGTGTATTGTGATATGTGTTATTAGTGATAGATTGTGGTTTGCCCGACAGTGGGGAGAGTTAATGTTTGCGACTAGTGCAGAATGTGAGGTGCTAAAGTGAAGGGACACAGACCGTTTCCTGTCAAGAGTTCAGATAGGGCCCGGCGTGCAGCAAGATCAGACCTAAGGTCTGACTGGAGAGCAGATCCACATGATGAGCGTGTCTCTGATGTGAGAGGAGACCGAGATGAAAGGACCCTGAAGAGAGAGAAAGATCGAGAACTGACCTAAGGACAGAGTGATAGACTGGAGAGGAGTCTGGGGAGAGGAGACCTAGCAGTACAGCCCCAAGTTTTCAACTCAAAGAGTTAACAAGCCAGAATGGAGCAAATAACTTGAGACGTAGAGATTGCCCCGGGCGGGAATTCCTAAACATTAGGAGGAGAGAAGTTAAGGACCGGCCATATTGGTAAACTAATCCCTTTAAGAGGGTAAAAGATGCAGATTTGTGAGCTAAGTATATGACTCTCAATAACTGGACTTTAGTACTGAGCTTGTTTGTGGGCAAAACAGTGGAAAGAGAGTTCAAGCAAGTTAAGGGGAAGGACTTGAGTCAGTGTGTGGAAATGTTCCGTATTGTGAAGGAAAAATTCTTTAAACTGTGTACCCACAATCTAATGTACATAATCCCCATTAAATTGACTTTCAGTAAAAGACTGTTTATTTTTGAGTGGTGGTCTCTCTCGTTGAACTGTTCAACATCTGGTCCTGGCCATCGGAAGTAGACAGCACCATGTGGTCCGCAGGGGTATAGTGACTCCATAGCACTAGTTCACACACCCAGCCAGGACCCCCACCTTCATGTAATGTGTCAGGGTGTAAGAGACAAGTACATCCCCCACAGCTATCATCTTATGCCTTTTTATTCTCCTGTCCTTCAAAATTATCTGTCACTGTTCATCGTAAACTGTGTATGTGTATAAGGGCCTGTAGTTTAGATAGGTGCAAACCTTTCAGTGTTTACAAATAATAAAGGTTAATCAAATAAATTTAAAAAATTGCTACTAACAATTTTTCTGAAAAATTTGGTCATTTTCAAATCAAAATAGCCAATCTTCAAAATCCTGGTAATGATAAGACTATGTAATATAATGTTTTTTTACTGTATATTGTTATAATATTTTTTCTACATTCATTTAAAATAGTTTTCAGGATCCATCTGTTGTCAACACAGAGGGGAATTCAGCCTTTTTTTCTGGACCAAGTCTTTCCAGTAGAAGTGCGGACCAAGAGACTTTATCGAAAGACGTTTTAGAGCCTGAGAGAAGAGACAAATATGTGAGGTCCGGTACTGAGGGTGCGGATGTCCTTACACAGTATTCTGGAGAGATATATTCAACTGAAGAAGGACAAGTTCTGGACGACAAACTGTCTCCTTATCAAGACTCAAAGATGACGTTCCTCTCTGCGGATTCTGAATTTGTCCAAACTGATCCCTCCGGTTCGTTCAATAGAATCTTTCCTACAAGTGCGGAGATGAATTTTCCAGACCAAACTGCTGAACAGCAACTTTCCAGTGGTTATGGCAGTCACCACATAAACCTTAAAGAACCTAAACTATCTCCTGCAGCTGTCTCATACCCACCACCTCATCCTACTATCCAGGTACGATGTCCTGATGACACAACTTCAACATTTCACATATAGAAAAAGGTATCAGCAATTGGAATAAAAACAACATAAAAGGAAACATTACTTTAGGATAGGCATAAAACCCAATATACCGGTACTCCATGTACATCATACATCCAATAGACACAATAGGGCCAATACATCAAAGTCGTTACACCAGGAAATCAGGCAAGAAAACCCGTTTCAGGTGTTTGATGACAGTTTGAATCTACTCCGCCTAAATGGGCGGAGCTTGGGAGGAACCAAGCGGGACAAGGTTTAAACACGTCCTCCAGTAAAAAGGATGGTGTTTCCTACTCCAGAAATGTTACTCTAGTCCATGACTATAGGCTATGATTGGAGCAACATTTCTGGCAAAGTTCACAGAGGTGCAAGATGCTGATAAGATGCGCAAAATTCATTAAGTGGCATGAATTCTTCACATCTTATTCTTACATGCCCATCATTAAGACTGGTGTATGAAACGTCAGTCTTAATCAATTGGGGCCCATGACTTACTGTGAAGGGGTTTCCTAAAAACAAGAGAAAATAGAATACAATTGGTGAAACCCTGAGAAGTATAAGGCCATGTTCACACTGTGCATTTTTAATCCGTATTTTGTGATCTGTTTTTGCATGGAATATAGACCACTTTCTGTGATTCCCAGCAAAGTCAATGAGTTTCATTGTTCGAGTCTTTTTACTGGAATTGTTACAAAGACAAAAAGAAAATAAAACAAAATATACCAATTTAATAGGTTGGGGAAGGGGAAGAAGGAAGAGGTAAAGCCAGGTGTCAAACCTGGGAAAGTAGCATCAAAGGGAAGGGGGAAAAAGGTTCAAGGGGAAGGGAAAGAGGCTCAAGGGGAAGGGGGAAAATGATCAAGGGGAAGGGAAAAAGGAACAAGGGGAAGGGGGAAAAGGATCAATGGGAAGGGAAAAAGAAACAAGGGGAAGGGGAAAAAGGATCAAGGAAAAGGGCAAAAAAGGATCAAGCAGAAGGGAAAAAAGGATCAAGGGGAAGGGAAAAAAGGATCAAGGGGAAGGTAAAAAGGATCAAAGGGAAGAAGGGGGGAAAAGATCAAAGGGAATGGGAAAAAAATGATCAAGGGGAAGGGAAAAAGGATCAAGGGAAGGAGGAAAAAAGAATAAAGGAGAAGGGGGAATGAAAGATCAAGGGGAAGGGGGAAAAAAGGATCAAGGTTAAGGGGAAAAAGGATCAAGTGGAAGGGAAAAAAGTTTAATGGGGAAGGGAAACAAAGATCAAGGGGAAGCTAAAAATAAGGATCAAGGGGAAGGGGAAAAAGGATCACGGTTAAGGGGAAAAAGGATCAAGTGGAAGGGAAAAAGGATCAAGGGGAAGGGAAAAAAGGATCAAGGGGAAGGGGAAAAAAGGATCAAGGTGAAGGGGAAAAAGGATCAAGGGGAAGGGAAAAAAGGATCAAGGGAAAGGGAAAAAAGGATCAAGGGAAAGGGAAAAAAAGATCAAGGGGAAGGGAAAAAAAGGATAAAAGTAAAGGGAAAAAAGGATCAAGGGAAAGGGAAAAAAAATCAAGGGGAAGGGGGAAAAAGGACCAAGAGTAAGGGGAAAAAGGATCAAGGGAAAGGGAAAAAAGGATCAAGTGGAAGGGAAAAAGAATCAAGGGAAAGGGAAAAAAGGATCAAGGGGAAGAGGAAAAAGGATCAAGAGTAAGGGGAAAAGGGGATCAAGGGAAAGGGAAAAAAGGATCAAGTGGAAGGGGAAAAAAGGATCAAGCGGAACGGGAAAAAAGGATCAAGAGTAAGGAGGGAAAAAAGATCAAGGGGAAGGGGAAAAGGATCCAGTGGAAAGGGAAAAAGGATTAAGGGAAAGGAAAAAAAGGATTAAGAGTAAGGGGGGAAATAAAGAAAAGATCAAGGGGAAGGGGAAAAAGGATCAAGTGGAAGGGGAAAAAGATCAATGGGAAGGGGAAAAAAGGTCAAGGGAAGGGATTTTCTGCATTTCCTGAGGACACTCTACTTTTATATGCAGGGGTTGTGGATGATGACTTAGTGACCCCAAAGCATAAACAATATGTAATATTAGTGCAATAGCTATAAAATCTAGAAAGCATACGCAATAATGAGTGTAAATTAAAGTAAATATCTGCTAGATTTTTAGGTACAATATTCCTTTAATTGACTGGAGGATTTCAGTATTTGCTTCTGAGCTTCGCTGGCCTCTTTCCTTATATACTTTTTCTTTTCTAACCACATATTTCCTGTGTAAATTTCAGATGCCAGATAAAGCAGACAAGGAAACAGCACAAGGTGGAAATCAGCTACAGCCAGCACTGACGGTACAGCACAGTGATGAACAATGTATATTTGTAGGACAGGCTTCCTTTCTTGGGTTTGTGCAAGTCTTTTGTTTCAACCCTCAACTAGTGAAGGGTTGGATCAAAAACAAAGCAGCCTTATTTAAAGGGAATCTGTCACCAGGTTTTTGCTCTCATCTGAGAGCAGCATGATATAAGCAAAGAGACCCTGAATCCAATGATGTATTACTTAGATTACAGGCTGCAGCCATTCTGACACAATCAAAGTTTTTAGATTTAACCATGCACTGCCACTGCCCACACCGGGCTCTGCATGTACAATGCTATAGACAGTGATCTGCTAACAAGAGGACACCCGACCCAGCTAGTCACAGCACTGATAATATCCTAGTGATAAAACTATCAATTTTAGTAAACAACAGATCAGACACATCATTGAAGTCTGTGTTGTAACCCCTACCTTGTGATGTCCTGAGATTACACAGCAAAAACCTGCTGACAGAATTCCTTTGTAGCACGGCATACCAGAAAGACTAAATCCGAAGCATAACAAAATGCATTAAAACGCAATAAAAAAAAGAAAATGAACCTAAGGGTACCTTTACACGCCGCAATATCGCCTGACGATATGAGGCGATCTAGCGCGCATGCACGTTTTTCACGCTCACCTCAGATCGCCGATGGCGCTATTACACGCCGCAATCTCGCCCTGAAAGAAAGGCGATGTGTCACCCCGGAAATCGCCTCACCCAGAGCGGCAATAATCCGGTCGACTTCCGTCACCGATTCACACGCCGCAATCCCAAAGACAATGTGGGCGTACATGTTCAGCGTGGCGAGGACATAGGCGTGCCACAGTGCATTACACCACGCCCCAAACACGCTCATTGGACAACGCAACAGCGTTACGATTGGGTAGCCTGTTCTGGAAGGCTGGCTAATACATGACGCCATTGTCTATCGAACTTTGTCATTAACATACACGTTCGTGTTGTGGATAGTGGCTAGTGCGGCACACATTCGAGGCGCAAAAGCGTCACACAGGAGCGGTGTTGTGCAGGACAGTGGCTTACACTAAACAAAGGCTATGTGTGCGTCTGTAGCTGATGGCGGTAAGATACAAACCACACTATGCACATATGTGCCTGCATTGGTCCACGCCTGCGGAGTGAGAGCAGGATAATGTACCCATCTGCGTCACCTAATTCACACCGTGTAGGGTGATTGAATTGCGTGGCCCATGCCACCCATGTACGATGTGTAGGGCAACATCTGACATAGCATGTGGCACTATACTCGACACAGCGCTGATAAATTCACACGGATGACATAGCTTGCGCGCATCTGTGCCGCCAAATCATGAACTGTGTTTGCGTACTGTTGTGTAGGTGAAGATGTGTGTGTTGTGCTGAATGGACAGCTCTTCAAATATGGCGCCCTGTCAACTGACATCCAATGGGAACACAGTAGCCACCACCAATCATCACAGACGGGGCGCTGTCTCCAGCACGCTGTGGCACGCCTACGGGAAAACAATAGGCGACGCAGATTCCATCACTATCGCCTTGTCACACGCCAAATGATGGAAATCTCGCCTGCATGTTTGCCTCTGATTTCAGAGCAGTGCTCAGTAATCAGGTGACAGGCGAAAGGTGATTTATCACCGCGAAATTCCCCAATCACACGCCGCAACCGAGAGGCAGTTTCATGGTTATTGTCTCGGGACGACATATCGCCTTTATGATCCCCAGGCGATTGCGGCATGTAAAGGTACCTTAATGTATACCTACTGTAAAAAAACAATATAAGGCCAGATGGGGAGGAACAGACACTACTACGTTTGCACGCAAAGCCGCAGCCATTGCCTGCCAGCAAGGGTTTGACCACATTACATGTATGACAGTGACGCCCTTCATGGCCTTTCACCAGCATGCACTCAATCAACACTTTCATTTGGGATCAGTGGTGTTACCGTACTAATCTGTGGCTCTTTAGACCCTTTCACAGAGATTTTTGACATGAATTTATTTAGGGGCTGAACTAAGGCACATTTTTGGCATGTGTTTTGACTTTTTTCTGTATTGGGTGTTTTTTTTCACTGGTCAAATTTGGAGCATTTATTTTCTAGCAGAAATGCAAAAATTGCAGTGTTAATTCTTTTTCCTTATGGATAAAGCCGCACCATCTGCACTATAGGCGTGATTTTCTTTTAAAAGGAAGCTTAAATCATGGACACATTGTTCTATTTTGTTGCATTGTACAAATGGAACAATGTGTCCATGATTTCACTGCAACCAGTAAGTTGCAAGTGAAATTGCATGCAATATTGCGACGTGTAAAGGTACCCTTATGGTGCTGTCACACGCAGCGATCCGATGAACGATTTTGTTAGCGATCACATGCACGCGTGATCGCTAACAATATCGTTCAGATCGCTGGTGAGCTGTCACACAGGCAGATTCACCAGCAATCAATGGATATTTAAATATCGTTTCCATGATGTCTTGCTCCCGCTACATGGCTGTGGTAAGTGGGTGCAGGCTGGTCTCCAAGGTAAACTGCGGGTATCTAGGCAGCGCGCGCTGCCTAGATACCCGATGTGTACCTTGGTTACCAGCCTGCTCCACTCACCGGCTGGTATCCAAGCGGTCCCTAGTTACCCGCTGTGTACCTTGGATACCAGCCGGTGAACGGAGAAGGCTGGTAACCAAGGTATTCATTGGGTATATAGGCAGCGCGCGCTGCCTAGTTACCCGCAATTTACGTTGGAGACCAGCTCCCAGCACTTGCAGAGAGGCGCTGGGAGCTGGCTTATCGGTCGTCTCCCGGTGTCAAACGCAGTGATGCTGCGTGTCCACCGGGCGACCAACAATAGATTTGAGGTCCTGTCCTCAAATCAAGCAATGAACGATCAGCCGACTGATCGTTCATCGTTTGCAGTGTCACACGCAACAATGTCGTTTCAACATCGTTCAAGCGTCACAGAACACTTGACTTTTGAACGATATCGGCAACAATATCGTTACGTTTGAGGGTACCTTTAGGGTACCTTTACACGTCGCAACATTGCATGCAATTTCACTTGCAACTTACTGGTTGCAGTGAAATCATGGACACATTGTTCCATTTGTACACAGCAACAAAATAGAACAATGTGTCCATGATTTCACTGCAACCAGTAAGTTGCAAGTGAAATTGCATGCAATGTTGCGACGTGTAACGGTACCCTAACGGTACCTTAGGCCGGCTTCACACCATGTTTTAATCCGATCCGTGGCTGTCCGTTGTAAACCAGACAGCCCCGGACCGGATTTTGGCCCCATTGCATCATATGGGACCGGATGGAGACGGATGGCAGATAGCTGCCACCCAGTTTCAATCTCTCCGGAAGAATTCGGATTTTTCTCTCCGGACAAAAAACGTTCCTTGCAACGTTTTTGTGTCCAGGGAGAAAAATCTCCCCAAATTGCCGTATCCCGGATCCTCCCGGATTCCCCTGGATCCTCCTGGATCTGGTGCAATCCAGCGCTCCTTAACATGGGAGCCTGTGGGGACGGATTGCCCCGGTCCGGGAGGATCCGGGAACCGGACACCTGGGGCTGCACACCGCTGTTGTTTCAGGACCGTGGCTAGCCCCCTGCGAGCCGCGGTCCTAATTCATCAGCAGTTGCAGCTGCGTCCGGCTGCACACTGGACCGGAGGGCATTTTAGCCCTCCCGTTCTGTGTGCTGATCCGGTCCGGGGCTGTCCGGTCCACAGTGGACAGTCCCGGATTGGATTAAAACGTGGTGTGAAGACGGCTTTAAAATACACCTTTTTGGTAACACCATCAACCACACCCGACCTCCAGACCTTTAATATGCTATGAACTGTCATTTTTTTTTTGGAAGATAATCCATTTACCAGATTGTTATTTAAAAAGGATCTGTAACTGGGTCAAAAGTGACCAGTTTTTGCTCTTATTTTGTTCCTGCTGCTCCCTTGAGTATTCTGTTTTTTTCTGCTTGTTTTTTTAAATCTGCCATTCAGTACACTTTTAGTGCTAATTTTTATGACCTTTACTAAGTTGGTAGTGCTCACAGAGTAATAATGTAGAGCAGACTAAAGTCACACCCCCAGAAAATCCTGTGAGTCCTGCCCCCTTGTTAAAGACCTTAAAACATAGTACTAAATAAAAAGTTGAACATTTAGTTTCTTTATGGCATTTTATAAACTGCCTACTCTCTGTTCCCTTCCATCATAAGAGAGCCAGCGACTCGTAAGAGGCCTATCATAGTCCCCCTAGAGTAGAGAGAGACATAGTGCCATCATCAGAGATCTACTTACAGCTTCCTCATAAGAGAGGCAGTCATAGTCCTCCTACAGAACAGAGAGACATAGTGCCATCATCAGAGATCCACTTAAAGCTTCCTCATAAGAGAAATAGTCATAGTCCTCCTACAGGATGGAGAGACATAGAGCCATCATCAGAGATCCACTTACAGCTTCCTCATAAGAGAGACAGTCATAGTCCCACTACAGGATAGAGAGACATAGTGCCATCATCATAGATCCACTTACAGCTTCCTTATAGAGCTTCCCTATAGGAGGGACAGACACAATCTCCCTACAGGAGAGAGCCATAGTGCCGTCATAAGAGATCCACTTACAGCTTCCTTATAAGGCTTCCCTATAGGAGGGACAGTCACTATCTCCCTACAGGAGAGATCCATAGTGCCGTCATAAGAGATCCACTTACAGCTTCCTCATAAGAGAGAGGGTCACAGTCTTTATTGAGATAACAAGTCACTGTTCCCCTATAAGACATAGACAGTCATTATTCTTTGCAGGAGATAGTCAACTCCTTTATACCACAGATTGTCTCTGTCCACCTGTAAGAGAGAGTTAAGAACAGCCCCGTATGAGAGAGCACGTAAATCCAATAAGAAAGCCCTGTATAGGACCAGTCACGGTGCCCTTTTAAGAGTCAAGGTGTCTTTATAAGAGAGAGTTGCAACTTCTTTGTAAGTTTAGGAGTCGTACACTATAAAATGCGTGTCACCCTTTTCATAATCACCAAAACGCATCTGTACTCTGATGATTGTGTGCTCAAAAAAATAATTCATTGCAAAAATGTGAGTGCTGGGATTCCTTCGCTGTGATTTAAAGAGAACATGTCATCAGGATTTTATACCCCAAACAAATGCTCTGTATGTAAAGGTGCTTTAAAGCTAAGTAAATCCTGAACTTTTGTGGATAAACCCATTTAGCAGTTTTGGAGATATCCATTGTTGAGGTTCTATGCCAGTGAGATACAGATGCAGTGGGCCGGCGCAGCGCTTACAGCTCTGCTACCTCTCTCCCTATTCTCCACCCGCTGCCTGCCTCCTGTCTCTGTCTGACAGGTCACTCTAGATTTCTCTAAAACAGAAAAATTGATTTCTATAAGAAAGGTAAAGATGTACTTGTGGCGCCCCGCAACGAGTGCGTCACAAGGGAGTATTGCAGCCGCAATATTCTCTGACAAAGCAGTGCAATAGTTAACTCTGAGATCCAACCCAACATACAACACCTAGAACAGAGGACCAATCCTAGGTCCTGGTGGGTGGAGTGTTAGGGTAGTGAAGTAGAACACACAGTAGTCTAGAGTCGAGAGTCTAGAACCTGAAGAGAGCAGACTAGAACTTGGAGAGGAGCGGGGGCTCCGCACCCCGTGCGGGCCCCTGGGCCGTCACCGGTCGGGTGTCCGCACCTGAGGCCTTAACTACCGGGATTGGGCATTTCTACACGGGTTCCCAAAAGACTCCCGTGCCCACAACTCACAGCCGGTTCACTGGTACCGAAGCTGGCAGCAGTTCACCTCTGCCACGCGAACCAGCCCCGTGGAGGATCAGCTTTACAGGAGCACCCCACCACCAGCCAGTTTCCAGTCGTCTAACCAGCGGTGTACCCACTGAGGGATCCAAGGCTCCCCAAAGCATCCAGAACATACATCATGGATAGGGCATCTAAGCAGCCTCCCCGTACCCGACCTGGTATTCCTGGGCGACGCTGGCAATCAAGTTAGGTAGAATGGAGGAACACTGCGGATCTCTGAGGAGCACTATCACTGCTAAGTCCACCCGGTCTTCTACTCAACCACTGTAAGCCATGTACTGCCTGCTGGTTACAGTAAAGACCCGTTGCAGAGACTATCTGTGTCCGTGTCTCCTTATGAACTGTCCGTCATTAACTAAAGGTAACCGCAGCTGCCGCACAACATCTTGAGCAGCTCCAGCCTCCGGGGATCACCGCTCAGCCTGTGGGGAGCGTAACATCTTGCTGCTGTCCATCACCCCGGAGGTTCCGCAGCGTCGGTAGCCCTTACCGAACTACTCATAGGTGGCGTCACGAAGAAAACAAATTAAATCCCCTTTAATCTGTTCCCGTAAGACGTCCTTAATTTTGATCTGCACTACACCGGGCCCCACTACCGGCAGGCGCGGTCCACCCGTGACAAGGAAGGAGAAGAATCGCCTGTATCAACCGGAGTCTGCCGGCCACGGTGAGTCAGAATTTGGCGTCACGAACAGGATACGAGCAGGCCCGTTATCCAACGGGTATATTGTGCTTAAACTGGACTTTATTGTCTACAATTGGACTTTGTTCGTCCTAAAAAGAACTTTCCCGCCTTTACACCATTGGGTCAAGATGGCGCCCAAGATGGCGTTCCCGCCACAAGAAGCCGCCACGTGAAACCCAGGAGTGAGTCAACCCCCCCCTCATCGTGGGAGGGCTAAAGACAAAAGGCGCCAAACTCTTTGTCCGCCCTGATTGCTCGAATCAACCATGGGGGCGGACCCCAAAGACTTTTCCCACCATTGGACTACAAAAGCCCAGAGGAAATGGGAGTGTCATAGAGAGACACACCGACAGAAAGAGAGACTTCTTCACCAGCTCTACCAGGACGTCTTACCGGTTCTACGGGTGTGGTTTCCCTCCAAGAAGAATGGCCAGCATGAGACTCCAAGACCTGATGCGGGAGGTCGAGGCGGAGGCCAGAGCAGCCGTCAGCCAACCGGGTCCGGATCCTGCCCTTACTATAGACGGCAGCCCCGACTTCTGGCTAGAAGCTCTACAAGACCTCCGGGTGCGGTTACTAGAGACAGTGGAATGGACGATCCGTAGCTGGAGTGCGACCCTAGGCAGACGACTACACCATGCGATGCAGCAGAGCCGACCGGGTACAGCTTCTCCAAGCCCAGACGACGTCACCAGCTTCTCGACCGCCTCATTGTCGCCTGCCACCTGTCCTGCTCCGTCACCTGAGCCAATAGACTGTGTCATTCCGGTGGAGGCCGCAACTCGACCCGTTCCAGCGACCAACATCGCAACCGATTCCGTTCTTGAGCCGGAGCTCATAACACGCTCCATTGAAGAACTCGATCTTTACCAGGTTCCCACTGAGGAACCCGCAACATGTTTCACCACTACAGAGACAGTCGCCTGTTTTATCCCCGTACCGGAGGCTTCCCTTGCCATTGCCGAGGCCTACCTGGTAACCGGGATTGAAACACCTTTACCTGCGGAAACAGATGAAGAAGCAGGCAGCCTGGAAGCCCTGCAGGACGTCCCTATGGAAGGATCCGCAGCACCACCGCTCTGTTGTACAACGGAACAAGCTTTAATATCTCTCATCATCGAGCAGCCTGATGTGGTCATCGAGGAAGAGGTCGGAGAGGATGACGACAAGACCCACAGCACCGCTGAGGATTTCGACACCGGGTTCGCTTGGGGAGACAGCAAGGAACTTCCTTCCGGGCACACAGCTCGGGTACACTGGTCGGGTGCAACGCCGACACCTTCCCCTGTGCCGTTCCACCGGGTTCCGATACAGACAGCCCGCCAAGTTCAAGCTTCCCGCCATACCACCAGCTCCATTACTCATCTTTACACCCCGAGCCGTAACGACGGAGATGTACGCCAGAGACGACGAGAGGAGTGGCAAGCCCGTGAACGCGCCAACATGCAGGCCCGTGCCGAGGCTCGCCGCCAGCCGCCGCTGTCTGATGAACTCCGCCGTGAAGGTAGAATTTCCACCTTTAACTTACATACCGGGTGGGGGTTCGCTTGGGAGGTGGGTTTGAATGAGGAGGTGTTTGTGGGGCGCCGGGACGTTGAGTCAAACTTGCCAAGAGGACATCCCGATCGCGACCTATACCGGGGCGATATTATCACCTACGAGCGCTATGCTTGTGCAGATGGGTGGTTTGCTATCCGGGTGCGCCATCGTTCTCAGAGCCAGTGACTTTAAAACTTGAACTTCATCAATGACTCTGTTCCCGTTAATCACAAACTGTGTGATCTCGCGGCTACAGCCTGGACTCTAGTTAAAGTACAGCCGACCGCCCGCCGGGTCCGCACAAAGTGATTACCTGTTTCTTTGCTTATATCACCAAAGCATACCTTTACCTGTTTTTCTATTTTAATAAAAGTGTGTCATATATGTATAAAAATGCAAAAACCTCTGTAATGTGAGTAGTTTGACGCTTGGGGACAAGCTGATTTAACCAAGGGGGAGTGTGGCGCCCCGCAACGAGTGCGTCACAAGGGAGTATTGCAGCCGCAATATTCTCTGACAAAGCAGTGCAATAGTTAACTCTGAGATCCAACCCAACATACAACACCTAGAACAGAGGACCAATCCTAGGTCCTGGTGGGTGGAGTGTTAGGGTAGTGAAGTAGAACACACAGTAGTCTAGAGTCGAGAGTCTAGAACCTGAAGAGAGCAGACTAGAACTTGGAGAGGAGCGGGGGCTCCGCACCCCGTGCGGGCCCCTGGGCCGTCACCGGTCGGGTGTCCGCACCTGAGGCCTTAACTACCGGGATTGGGCATTTCTACACGGGTTCCCAAAAGACTCCCGTGCCCACAACTCACAGCCGGTTCACTGGTACCGAAGCTGGCAGCAGTTCACCTCTGCCACGCGAACCAGCCCCGTGGAGGATCAGCTTTACAGGAGCACCCCACCACCAGCCAGTTTCCAGTCGTCTAACCAGCGGTGTACCCACTGAGGGATCCAAGGCTCCCCAAAGCATCCAGAACGTACATCATGGATAGGGCATCTAAGCAGCCTCCCCGTACCCGACCTGGTATTCCTGGGCGACGCTGGCAATCAAGTTAGGTAGAATGGAGGAACACTGCGGATCTCTGAGGAGCACTATCACTGCTAAGTCCACCCGGTCTTCTACTCAACCACTGTAAGCCATGTACTGCCTGCTGGTTACAGTAAAGACCCGTTGCAGAGACTATCTGTGTCCGTGTCTCCTTATGAACTGTCCGTCATTAACTAAAGGTAACCGCAGCTGCCGCACAACATCTTGAGCAGCTCCAGCCTCCGGGGATCACCGCTCAGCCTGTGGGGAGCGTAACATCTTGCTGCTGTCCATCACCCCGGAGGTTCCGCAGCGTCGGTAGCCCTTACCGAACTACTCATAGGTGGCGTCACGAAGAAAACAAATTAAATCCCCTTTAATCTGTTCCCGTAAGACGTCCTTAATTTTGATCTGCACTACACCGGGCCCCACTACCGGCAGGCGCGGTCCACCCGTGACAAGGAAGGAGAAGAATCGCCTGTATCAACCGGAGTCCGCCGGCCACGGTGAGTCATACTCAACATTATAGCGCCGTTAATATACGAGCTATATGCGATTAGTTTGGGGTATAAAGTCCAATGACAGGTTCCCTTTAAAGTGACAGCACACTCAAACATTAGCATTGGAAGCAGCTGAAGTTTTGAGCAGATGCTTTAGTGAATATGTGGGCAGTGTACATGTATGTGCACACAATGTTTTCTTCCTAAAAAACGCTCACAGTTTAAATAAAGAGACATCACTGCAAAAATATACGAAAGGCACCAATGAAGACCTGATGTTTAGTACAATAATCCCCCCCCCATTTCTGTTGCACCTTATCTTACTTATTCCTCTGTGTTCTTGTGGAGCCCCCACGGGACGGGGGTACTCGGTACCGGACCGGTCGGTGCCAGGGAAGTCACGGGTGGCTTGGTCCGGACCGTGTCCCTGGGCCCGCACAATAAGATGGGGAATATTTACAAGGGGATTTGTCACGGGTGACGCCACCCACTTGGTGCGGCCAGTGATGGGGCCGCCGCGGCCGCAGAACCTCCGGGGGTGATGTGATGGCAGCGGAGATGGTGTAGTTCCAGTGGGAAGAACTGTATCCCCCGGGGCAGTAAGGGTTAAAGTCTATTGGGGTTATAGATGGTGGAGACGGGGTTAAAGGACACACACTCACGTTTGGTAGACACTGGTGCACTTCTCCTTCTCTCCTGAGGTTGCAGAGCTGACAGGCTTGTAGCAGGGGGGAGCTCTCTGTGTTGAATCTGGAGCAAAGGTCGCAATCAATACACAGACTCACAGTTTTGCTGTTTTCCAAAGCTTTAATACTGATGTTACTGCAGATTATAGTCCACGGAGTCTGTAATGGGGCTGAGCTCTCTTCCCACCCTGTCCGGGGTCGTCAGCGTCCTTATGCTGCACTGTGTGTGTGTCCTGGCTGCTGCTATTAGCTGAGCTGCTGGGATTCCTCACGTCTCTCTCTCTGTATTCTGCTGGTACCACTTGGCTAGGCAACTTGAGTCCTCTGTGCTGTGCTGACCCCTCCGTGTTGCTTTGCTCTGGTACTAGCGGCATCTAGAGATCCCACTGTTCCGGGATTCACTGTGCTGTGGGTGCCAGACACAGTACCGGATCCGGTGTCCGTTTCTGTGCGTTCTTCTGGGGCAAGTGAAGGTATCACTCCAGCTCCCAGACGTGTTTCTCTGTCTGTAGTTCTCCTGTTCCTCCGACCCTCACTAGGTCTGTACTGAGCTAACTCTGCTCTCAGTGTGCTCTTCACAGCACTACACCGTGCTGCACGGTCTCCTGAGCTGTTCTCTTCTCAGTTCTCCAGGAACTGACTGAGCTCTCTCTCATGGGCAAGAGTATATAAGGAAGCAGGTTGTGCTCCCCCTCTTGGCCCAGAGGTGCTAGTGTTTGTCAGTGTGTAGTGGGGGAGAGAACCCATGTGATGTTATTGTGGCACATTAACCCATGGGGTGCCACATTCTTTCATGTACAGTTTGGTGACGTTGCGCGGATGTGGTATACACAGTCTCCATGGATGTATGAAGCCACTGACCTGGTAATCTAGACTAATCACTTTACTACAACTATGGTTTTGGCCTTCTGTACTTGACCTAATCTAGTAATCATCTTCTAAGTGGTCGCAGGCTGTTTTCTTGTGTTCTCCCCATTTCCTTCACACAATAGGGGGAAGGTGAAGTTCACTTCCAGTGAGGTGCCAGATGAATATGTCAGATGTAAATCACAGGATACTAAACTGACAATTCCTCTAGTACCGCTCACATCACTGGCCTATGTGATGCATGTTCTTCTTTGTTGGAAGTGTTTTTTTTTTCTTTTTATTTGATATATCCTATTTTCAGGGGTGTACATAGAAAATCATGGGACCCCATAGCAGAAATTCTAATTGGGCCCCCATCACTATCCACTCGAAAAAAAATAATATTCGGCTGGGTTACATAAGAACATATCTCACAAGTTTGCAGGCTTTTAAAGTAATTTTCCTCCTACTGAATACTGAAACCCTAAGATAACCCTTTCATTGCAGCTATAAGGTATGATGCCAAAAAAAGTGTCCCACAAAGACAATATGATACCCCCATAGTGAACTCCTCCACACACAGTATGATGACCCTACGATAAGCCCCCTCAACTACCACAGAAAGTATGATGACCCCAGCACAGTATAATACTCAACTGTGACCCCCCACATAGCCCTCCATGCAATATTATGACCCTACATGCAGTATAATGTCTCTTTCTATCCGTCCAAATAGTGTAACGGCCCCCAAAAAGCCCTCTGCACAATATGATGGACCCCACACAAACCATCACACTGTATAATTGCTTGCACACAATAAAATGGCCCTCAAATAGCCCTTCATGAAGTATAAAGGCTTCCTCATACCTCTACAAATATTATAATGGTCTCCACATAAACTTCCAAATAGTATAATGGGCCCCATCTAGTCCTTCATATAGTATAATGAACCCTCATAGTACTCCATGTTGTATAATGGGCCCCACATAGTCATCCATATAGTATATTGCACCCTATAGTCCTCTATATAGTATAATACACCCCCATAGTCCTCCATATAGTATAATGCACCCCCATAGTCGTCCTTATTTTATAATGTACCCTGTAGCCCTCCATATACTAAAATGCACCATCCATAATCCTCCATATCGTATAATGCACCCAATAGTCCATTATTATACACTCCCCATAGCCCTCCATATATTATAATGCACGCCACATAGTTCTCTACATAGTGTAATGCACCGCATAGTCCTCCATATAGTACAATGCACCCCATAAGCCGCTATATAGTACAATACACTCTTCATAGTAATCCATATATTAAAATGCGCCCCCATAGTCCTCCATTTATTAGAGTACACCCCACAGTGATTCATGTATTATAATGCATCCCCCATAGCCCGCCATATAATATAATACACTCCGTAGTCAGTCATATAGTATAATGCACCCCATAGTCCTCCATATATTATAATGCTCAGCCCATAGTCCTCCATTTATTATATTGCACTCCCATAGACATCTATTTATTATAATGCACCCTCATAGTCCTTCATTTATTATAATAGACCCTCCATAGTCCCATAAGAATTCAATTTATTTTAATGCACCCCAATAGTCCTCCATCTATAATAATGCACCCCATAGTCTTCCATGTATAATAAAGCCCCCATAGTTCTCCGATTATAATGCACCACATAATATACATCCCATAGGACCCCATTTATTATAATACACCACCCATAGTCCTCCATATATTATAATGCATTCCCACAAGTCCTCCATTTATTATAATGCACCCCATAGTCCTCCATGTAATATAATGCACCCCATAGTCCTCCATGTATTACATTGCACTCTATAGTCCTTCATATAGTATAATGCACCCCCCATAGTCCGCATTTATTATAATGTACCACCATAGACTCCATTTATAATAATGCACCCCCATATTCCTCCATATGCTATAATGCCCCCCCATAGTCCGCATTTATTATAATGCACCTGCATGTTCCTCCATATACCATAATGCAGCCTCCATAGTCCACCATGTATTATAATGCACCCCCATAGTCTTCCATTTATAACATAGCCCCCATAGTCCTCCGATTAATATAATTAACTGCCTTGTTCCTCCATATATTATAATGCACTCCCATAGTCATCAAAGTGTAAAGTAGCACCTATAGTCCTCCAATTATTTTAATACACTCCCATAGTCCTCCATTTATTATAATGCACCCCCCCCATAGTCCTCCATGCATTAGAATGCAGCCCATTAAGTTCTTCATGTTATTATTCATTATTATGCACCCCCCATCATCCTTCACTTATAAGATAGCCCCATATAGTCCTCCAATGATTATAATGCACCCCCTATATTACAACATATATTATAATGTAGCCCCCATATTGTTTAAACCACCCAATAGTACTTAGGCCATGGTGTACTTATTGAGTTAAAAAAATGAATAACTACTCACCTTTGCCTGGTTGCCCTGCTGCTCCGGTCTCTGTCTGAGTGTCCTGCAGCTCTGCACATCTCAGCACAGCATGTGCACAATATTGATGTCACAAGGCTCACAGCGCTGAGATGACAGAGCGCAGGCACATTGGGAGTATGATGTATGATCCCTCCTTGAACAGATGCCAATACAGCTGAAAGTGCAATGAAGTGTATGGGTGGCCGAGAGACAAGAGGAGCCCAGCGCCAATGCTGGCACCGGGACCCATAGCGGCCGAGCGGTACGCCACTGCCTATTTTGTTACAGTGACTGTAGCATAACAGAATGTAAGTCCTCTAAAATAATCTTTAAAGTGAACCCCCAGAACCTCACAGCCCAAATCCTATTACAACCTTGGAGACCAACTCATACTTCCTGTAGTTTCAAAAAGATTATTTTTTTCTCACCCGTCATCCATGTGCAATCCGTCTTTTTTTACAGTACCAATTATTAATCACGTTTCCTATGTCACAAAATTGTAAGGTATCCGTAAAAGTCAGATGACATACCAAGACATCCAATTTTTTTCTCGCTCCCATAGACTTAAGTAGCTAAGCCTCATCCAATGTCAGAGTGAAATCGCAGCATGCTGTGATTTTTTTAAACAGATTCTATCACTGAAAAAAATCAGTTCTCAGTCCTGCCCTATTGAATAACATTGGTTCGGGCACTATCCGATAAAATATCTGAAAGCACTCATCCGATTTATAAGGTGGTGGAGCGAGCCCCAAGAAGAAGTTTCATGTTAAACTGACACATCCTCATTGTCCCACATGCCCTGTTACTTTGTTGGCTAAGTTTCAATACAGAGGAAATAAACACAAATGATAAATTCCTGTTTTTCTATAGATAATACTGGGGAAAGGTATTGGACCACAGACAGAGATGGCGAAATTCCAGCGAGACCAAGTAGTAAGTGCTCTACTATAACTTTGTAGTTCTCAGTGCAAATTGTGAGAGCCCATCTGCCAGTGACAAGGTAACAGGGAGATACAGAATAATCTATATAGCAGTAGTGCAATTCCTACTCTCACTGTTTGCATACGACATAGTGCAGTCAGAGTGAGGTTGTATTAGATTGAATGCCTTGGTGATGCAGCCTTAATAACGTGTATGTCTACATTTATTTAATTTTTCCGAGAGGTTCTGATCAATTTTGTTAGTAGAATAGAGCAGTAGAAGTAACTAATGTATATATCACTTATAATTAGTGACAGTCTAAAATAAATTCTGTAGATATTGGTGGCCATTTAGACTGTTTGATCTCAGGCTATTAACAATCATGATATTGAGAGCATATTCCTCATTTACACCGGTCAATGTGCTGCTGATAACAATGACTTTTAAGCCAGCATAAATAGATCACAACTCAAATCAGCATTTTGGCGATCGTCGTTTTGTTTACATGGGCTGATAATCAGGAATAATCGTTCTTTATAATGTTCATTTGCTTATTATCTGCTTGTCTATATGTGCCTAAAAGTGTTACTGCCGTTTACATTTCTGTGTAATAATAATGTAGAGCTAATTATTTTAATAAACTTTCAAATATACTTCATCAGAGAAATCTTGTAGAAAACCATCCATAAACCTTCCACAAAGTGTCTCCAATAGACTGTGTGTGAAGCAGACATATGTTTATGATCAGTCAGATACGTCTTCACACTGAATATGACCATATAAGGGAAAGGGGACGAGGCCTACACTGTGTGCGAGCTCCTGACTGCAACTGGTGAGGAAACAATGTATTAGATTACTTCAGGCTAAAGCACAGAGCTGAGCAATGTCAGAATGACAGGATCACTGCAAATTCCTCTTTCTTTGACACAAGCTTCTGATCTGTCATCTGGCTCCACACAGCTCAGTCAGGATCTCTGTTAACACCTTCTCTGCTGGCATATTACACAGCTCCTTACCAGCCTGCTGTCAGAAGCTGTGGAAATACTCATTACAGTGCTGGCAGACACAGAGGGACGCTGGCCATGGACACACAGCCATAAAATGCAGTTTTTAAAAGAACACCGAAAAATGAGAGAAAATAAGTCATATGACACCAAAAAAGCATTATCTTATATGCTATGTGACCCATCATTAACAACCAGTGCAGTATTATGGTTTTTTTTTCAGTGAAATGACATTTACATTTTAAGGCTGGGGCTAAACAGTGAGGATTAAAGATCTAAATAGTATCCCTATTTTCTACTTGCATTATACTGCAAGTATTAGCCGCACATAATAATATTTGGCCACATGGTCTGTGTTATTGCAAAATTCGCCAGATCCAGCCTAATGGAGGTAAATCTGACCATCAGATGACAAGTTCTTACCTGTTACTTGTATTTAAACGGAGCCAACCACCAGGATTTAACCACCTGTAAATCAGTGCAGCAGGTGATTGATGTGTGCAGCATGACATCACTATTTGGGTTTTTTATTTATTTTCCCCTGTGGGCTTGTCTTTTTGCTTTTAACTGAATCCCCTCCCCCCCTTCCATTCTTATTCCTGACTCATCCAGGATCGGGGGGGAGGTTCAGCTTACAGCAGAAATACAACCCCACAGGGGGGGGAATAAATAAAAAAAAAAAAAAAAGTGATGTCTAGCTGAACACGTCAATCACCTGCTGCACTGATTTACAGGTGGTTAAATCCTGGTGGTTGGTTCCTTTTAAACCTAAACATATATGGGTCACAGCATTGGTTTAATATTATTATCCTTAACCCCTTTTTGCCTGAACTAAAATGCACATATGCATACAAATAAATTGAACTGGTGTGATGCGAATCCACAACATTAGGCATAAAGTGGTTAAGGCAACCCTCCACCTGGCACTGGAAAGTGACCAGACCTTTGTACTATATAGTCACCCTACATAGTGTCCCCCTTTTTGTGCCACTGCGTCCTCCGCTGAGAGGAGCATTCTGTCCTTCTGCATCCGTGTTGCATGGGGAGCACAAAGTTAAGTTAAAACCGCCTCGTTCCTGCCTGGAGGCGAGGCGAAGCTTTACCTCCGCTCCCCATACCACTGCTGCAGGGATCTTGGATGCAGGAGGCTGAAGTCATTGGTGGAAGCAGTGGGAGGCAAACGGGGCTCCAGGCAGGGTGACTCCATATAACAAATATATAGGCACTTTTCAGTGCCAGGGTGGAGGGTCGCTTTAAGGTGAGCCTTATACTGGGAACCATATTTCCTGTGAATTATTTGTGTTTTTGTGCTTTTCAGCGGAAAGACCTAGATGTTGAATTCCTTCAGTTTCCACACAGTTTTCAATCAGGACTATGCATCCAAGGTAAGAACAATCATATTTTTTGTGTCCCTTCATTATAAGCACTTTGTCAAGTGATCTCCAGTCTGACTACTAGTCTGGTCCATACTGTCCTGTATAGAAAGGATGCCAGTCTGTGACATCCTATGAACTGCAGGATGACGTGATACCTAATCCTCCTGACAGCTGTCAGACACCTCATGTCCCCATCTTGCTGCTCCATCATTGTTCCCCTGTTTGTTCTCCCATGCTTTTGTAGATATCGATAGTTTTATATGGGAGTGCAGTAATATAGAAATCTACAACTTCCCTGGCACATACTCTTCAAGGTATTCTGAAGATCATGGGCAGTGGTGTAACTAGGATCCTATGGGCCCTGGCACAAGATTTGGATCTAAGCCCTCCCCTCCTAGTGCTGTACCTAGAGTCTGATGGGCCCCGGTGCGAATTTGGACCTGGGTCCCCCTGTACCCCCCGTTGCCCCCTCCACTCTCTGCTAACATTGGTCAAATGTACGGGCCTTGTGTAGCATTCTAAAAATTATAAAGACTTACGAATTGACCCCTATACCCCTTCATTATATATTAATGTCCCCCATTCTGGTATATATGGTTTCCACCCTGCTATGTATGGACCCATCCTGCAATATAGTCTCCATCCAGGTATATATGGCCCTCCTCTTGAGATATGGTCCTTATCCTGGTATACACACGTGGTCAAAATTGTTGGTACCCCTTGTTTAATGAAAGAAAAACCCACAATGGTCACAGAAATAACTTGAATCTGACAAAAGTAACAATAAATAAAAAATCTATGAAACTTAATAAATGAAAGTCAGACATTGCTTTTCACCCCCTGCTTCCAAAGAATTAAAAAAAAAAAATTAAGCTCATGAAATAGACCTGGACAAAAATGATGGTAACCCTGAAAATAATGTGACAAAAGGGACATGTGAAATCAAGGTGTGTCCGCTAATTATCATCACAGGTGTCTACAATCTTGTAATCAGTCAGTGGGCTACAGATACTCACTGTGCTGTTTGGTGACATGGTGTGTACCACACTCAACATGGACCAGAGGAAGCGAAGGAAAGTGTTGTCTCAGGAGCTTAGAAAGAAAATTATAGACAAGCATGTTAAAGGTAAAGGTTATAGGACCATCTCCAAGAAGCTTGATGTCCTGTGACTACAGTTGTAAATATTATTCAGAAATTTAAGATCCATAGGACTGTAGACAACCTCCCTGGACGTGGCCGCAGGAGAAAAATTGATGACAAATCAAAGAGACAGATAATATGAATTGTAACAAAAGAGTCCAGAAAAACGTCCAAAGAGATTAAAGATGAACTTCAAGCTCAAGGAACATCAGTGTCAGATCGCACCATCCGTCATTGTTTGAGGCAAAGTGGACTTCATGGGAGACGACCAAGAAGGACACCATTGTTGAAAAAAAAATCTTAAAAAAAGGACGGACAGGAATCATTTGATTGCAGTGATCTCCTCAAAAGGTCGTGCAACAAATGATTAAGTTAAGGGACCATCATTTCTGTCCAGGTCTATTTCATGAGTGTTATTTTTTTTTTTATTCTATGGAAGCAGGGGTGAAAAGCAATGTCTGAATTTCATTTGTTCATTTTCATAGATTTTTTATTTATTATTACTTTTGTTAGATTCAAGTTATTTCTGTGACCATTGTGGGTTTTTCTTTCAATAAACGAGGGGGAGCAACAATTTTGAACATGTGTGTGTGTTAATAATGTTGAAGAATGTGTTGCGTGACAACAGAGAGAGATGAAGTTAATGTTTGGGACTAGCACAGAGTGGGAGAGGCTGGAGTGAGGGAACAGTGAAGGTTTATGTTCAGGGGATGAGATAGGGCCCAGTGTGCAGTAGTGATAGACCTAAGGTCTGATTAGTGAGCACAGGCACATGGCACGGGTGTGCCTGGAGTGAGCTGAGACTGAGTTGGAGGATCCTGAGGAAATAGTAAGAGACAGTTGACCTAGATACAGTGCAGTTGGGTACTTGGACAAAATGCCTAGCGATACGGCCCTGACTTTATAACACATAATGTAAAAGGCCTGGGCGGTACCAAAAATGTGAGATGAAGAGAGTGCCCCAGGTGGGAGTTCCCCAAGCGTTAGCAAGCTAAAAGCTATATTGGCAAGGCAGGAAGATAGGACGCAGGATCGCGGGTTGAAGATATAACGTTCACTAATTGGACTGTTGTGCTAATCTGGGTTGTGGTGAAGGAAGCAAGACAGAAGGAGGCACAAATAAATTAGGTTGGAGAAGTAAAGAGGCTGTATATAGAAATGTTCTGTGTGGAAGAGGAACTTTACGAAAAGTTATGGGCCTGCTATCTACAGTACATAGTTTTGTGGTTAAGTGTCTGTTCAGTTAAAACTATTTTTAAAGAAATTGTGGTGTCTCTCACTGAGTCGTACATCATCTGGTCGCGGCCAGCTGAAGCCAAAGGCATCATGTGGCCTGCAAGGGCGTAAGGTCCCCTCAATACAAGTCCCCACACACAGCCAGGACCCTCACCCTCAATGCAAGTTCCCACACCCAGCCAGGGCCCTCACCCTCAATACAAGTCCCCACACCCAGCCAGGACCTTCACCCTCAATAAAAGTCCCCACACACAGCCAGGACCTTCAACCTCAATAAAAGTCCCCACACCCAGCCATGACCCTCATCTTCATGTAATGTGTCAGAGTAAGAGACAATGTTCATAGAAAAAGAATTGACAAATTAAATAGCAGCACACCACCACAAAATATAGAAAAATGAGTAAGGCTTTTATTTAAGGACAAAACACAAGAATGTAAAAACAATTAAAAACATCAAAAGACCACAGTCCATAAGGAAATGGGGCCCCTGCAATATCAAAAATAGATGCACGTATCAAGTGTTTCTACAATACAACAAACCAAATGCACAATATCCATAGTGAACAAAATTCCAAGTCATTTCAAGAACAGTCAGAATAAATTCAATATGAAAACAAGAAATGACATTAAATGCTAATCCATGAAAAAGTTAAGAAAAAGTGCATAGCTGTAGGTATGAAACAGATTGATTTGTGCCCACCTTGGCAACAAATCAGGACAGCCTGTGCCAAAATATATATGGCAGTGTCAGGATGACATCCAAAGTAGGCAGACAGGAATAACAAACACAGTCCTAATAGGACACAATGGAATCTCATGTGCAATCAATCATGAGACTAGTCTGCCTCCAGCCTGTCCGTCCCTAGTGTCCTGTGACCAAGGTCTGGGCGGATGTTCTGGCTAGCAGATCAATACCTGTATGGATGTCAAAGAGTCCAGTGCCAAGGGTTGAAGTGACACGATGTGACACAAGGCAGGGGACGCCCGGGTCCTACGCGTATCGCCGCTGCAAAGCGGCTTCGTCAGGGAGGCGTGGCTACGTATCGGGCGTTCCGCCCTTAAATACTAGCACCAATCAAACGGCTATTCCTGCCGTGTTGTGTGTTGCCATGGCTCCCCTACTGGAACCGGAAGTGGCGTTCCGGGAGCTACAAGGAAACGTGTGCGGTCACATGGTTTACAATATATGAATAACTTGCAAATAATGAGAATAATAACAAAAGACCCGGCGCTTTGTAATGAGTATGGAATGTAATGAATATACAAATAAAACATATATCAATTTTATACAAAGCGTCCAATTCCCATGATAGTTAATTCTATGGCAATTTATACCAAATCCTAAACACAGATATACTGTTTGGAACAGAAAACAAGGAAGACACTTGTCTAACCTTATACTTCTGACCACAAACAGTTTAGTTATATGTTGTTAAACCCCTGCTGAACACAGATCAGGAAGCCTGTCTGTAATGTTTGTATTGTGTCAAAAACAGGTATTAGGGAAGGGGGTGGGGGCGGAGGAAATTGTGCCAACCTCAGATATAGGGAGACTTGATATATAAACAAATGTTGGCAACCCCAGGGGGGGGGCAAGAAGGACGGAACAATCCTCGGCCGTTCAATATTAAACTCGCCCAGGGGGTCATCCCCTCCAGCCCCCCAGAGAGGGAGGGCCCCCCATGATGACAATATGTAGATAAAGAGAGGTAAAACCTATACAGCTGTGATGTGGCGACTAAAGTATGGAGGACCCCCAATCAAAGGATATAGAATTATTTATGATCCATAAGGCCCCAACCTCTATTTCACCATTATCTCAAGATATATAGACTATTTATATGGGTCAATCACTGACCCGGCGGATTGTGGGACAAAATGATTGTCACAGAGGTCCGCCAACAGGCCTGTTATATTATGACATTTTAGTCGCCCACATATTGATTTTATGTTGTTGATTTAGTACCATAAATATGGATTTACCATTTAAAGATGACCTCTCAGAAACAAAAATCTGGTTCGAAAGTCCCCCCAAAAGACCACCCCCCACCAGTACACGAATGTATCTACCCTCCGTACCCATTAGAAATGGCACAGATCTTAATATGGTACAGGAAATTTAATATGCCAGGGGTTTTAAGATAAAACAAAGAAACATATATAAATGCCTGAGACTGCACCAATGTCCCACGTCAAATGCATATATATGGCAAGCAATCATACATGACCAGGGAAGGACTGGGTATAATAAATTGTCCCAAAAGCTAAAAGTTATGTGCCTAGAGGATCACAGAAGCAATCCAAGCCTAGAGGTTGGTAGAACCGGCAATCGAGAAAATCTAAAATATCTCACTACCGGAGGTGTTATGGATGGATAGGACCATGTATACATAAAAAAATAGAGAAAACCAGACGAAGAACAGAACACAGAAGGAAGTAATCCACGCCGTTCACAGTCCAAATAAATCGATTTCTCTGGTAGTTGGTATATTCCAAACATTGAAGAGGAGAATCTCTCGTGACCCAACTGCAAAAATTGCTGAGATGAATATGATTTTGGAGTCCAGCCACGGATCCTGTTACGATGAGTGGATGACCATCCCGTATAGAGACCTAAATAAAAAAAGGCATAAATAATTGACTTAAGAAAAGAAATAAGTAGGGAAGAAAAGGAGAAAGGAATGAAATCATATATCCTTAAACCCCCAGGAAACCGGAGAAGAGGAGTTTCTCGTTGATTCCTCGAGGGGAAATCGAATCGAGGGTGAAAATCCTCCTCGACTCAAGTCTCAAGAGGGGTTTCCTCCTGTCTCCTCCCCTGATGTTGTCTTTTGCAAGAGTAAGAGACAATTACATCACCCCCAGCTACTGCCCAGCGCCATGTTACACATTGACAGTAATGAATGAAAGGATTAAACGTTGGTTTGTACTTTCCAGCAAAAGCAGCTGCACAATGAGATATATGAACACCCATTTTGGCAAGAACGTCTGGTTACTGACTGCAATGTTTAGTCTGCAGCAAGTCATTGTTCGCTTGTTATAAAATGTACTATGGAGCCATAAACAGTATTGTTCAATGGTGTGTCCCTGAATAACACTATACTGTATATAATATTCTGTATCCTCCAGAGTCCGTTTTCTGAATTTGTTCCTCCAGGGTATTTTATATAGAATGTTACTGAACCGTATAAACACTTGTCAGCACTTCCTTCGTGTATTGTTGTTAATATTATTATAGTGGAATTCTTCCCACCTCCAGAGAAGATCTCCAGACATACCCTCGATAGGAGGGGAATAGTAAACTTCTCTGACTCCATTAAATACCATAGGAATCCGCAAACTGAAATTAGGCCACATATTAAAATGCATTATAGTATAGTCTATAACTTACTACACGGCTAACAATGAAGACACTGGTAACTTAAAGGTGATTGTCACCAGATTTCACAATACATACATTAGTACATAGCTATATTAGACCTGATGAGACTGGTGTACATATTTTGATAATCCCTGTGTCATCTTTATTTTCCTTCAATAAAAGTTTTATGCGCGGTAATTCATACCCATCTATACTGTTGGAGAGTGCCTCAGTGTCCCTCCTTCCTGTTGAGATCTCACACTGAACAGTACAAGCTGCAGTTGGGTGGACAGAGATTGAATAAAATAGGACTCAAACACTCTCACTGTTTAACTGGACTCATGAAATGTTGATTTCAGAGTTATAGAGCCATTCTGATATAACTTCACAGTAAGCACACCAGCCTCAACAGGTGTCTATATTATAGAGAGATAATATATTAGGTTGTATTAATCCTAATATTTATGAACAAGATGGTCATATAGGCATGTATCATTGGATAACAGTCTTGTGTGACCAACAGTTATTGACTGTGTATGGCCAACTCTATAGTGAGCAGCTGTTATGGCGAGTCTGGCTTCCCTAATACCAGTGATATGGAGTTATCATCAAGAAGGCTCAGTGCAGCCTCTAATTTACCCAAAACATCACCATATCCTACACAAGATGACTGGCTAAAATAATATTTAAAGACCCTACCTAGCAACCACCAAATTTATTAAATATATCATCAGAAGCTCAATGTCCTCTGATACACCAAGAAGAACGTATCCTTGTAATGTGAAGAACTGCAGAACCTGCACCCATGTAATGGTCAAAGACAGAATACAATGTGACGAATCGCACCTCGCAGCCCCACCGTGATGTCTCCAATATGTCGGGGTCACGTGTTACAGTATCATCACTTCAACCACCAACACATGACGTTCTGCACCCCCTGGGGTTATATAAGGCCGGTTTAGCACAGTTTTAGACTGACACTCCCTTGTCCACACAGGCACAGGGAGGCACGGGGAGTGAGAGAGGGTGATTCATGCAACTTATGGGGGGGCAACACACTCACTCGCAACATTGACAGGCTGGGAGACCCTTTTCATTAGCACCAGTGAAACAGAGTCCTGCCAACTTGGTAGAGCAGCCACCAGTTTCTCGTTAGATATGCACCCAGTCCATTAACAGGTTGTATCAGCCCAGGTGGCATGTAATATTAAACTGAGAACACGGACGTGGGAATTTGTGGACCCAGATAAAGAGCAATCCAGGATTAAAATTAATATTTAATCACCTCATGGACACACTAGACTAAAACACTATATACACAGTGGATATACAGATATTATAGTCAGATATGCAATTACAGATAGGAGTAACATAAGATATACGCAGTCATTCAAAAGACAGTTACCCATTACTTGGTCGCTGGTAGCCACCTGAAAGGTGTTGTGGAGTCAGGGGCTTCGGGTTACTACCAACACGTCACATGACAGTGAACACTAAAAAAATATGATGGACACCTTGTAACCTCTCACTTGACCCAACCCTTGTTGACCTCATGTGGGGGCAGTCTTTGGGATGGGCTCAGAACTACTGAGACTTATAAAGTCTCATCTTTCCTCATATCTTTCCTCTTAGTGTCCTGAGTTAAAGATATTCCCGTCATATTTCCTACTACCTATGAATTTACTTATTCAAAGATAGGGAACATGATGTGTCTACTGTCTTCCAGCTGCTAGTTACTAGTTTGAGGCTGTTAGGCATGTCGCACAGTTTCTGGGAAAACATGTATATGTTCCTTCTGAGATCCTGCAGCCGAAACTATGCCTGTCATTTTTTGGGGGGGTTACACACACCCCAATATGTATAATTTCCCATGGGTGCCAAAATGTCTGAGGTTATTGCTTGAACAATCCCTGGGAATTGCAGTTTCCCGCCCCTTAGTACACACAATCTAGTCCTTCTGTCACAGAGGGCAATCCTTTCCTGGAGACTCTGCATGGGTCTTCCTTTCCATGATTAACTTTTTTCACTTCCCCAACTGCCTTTGGAAGCATTTGTTACTGAGATGGAGGCCTTGTGTATTAGACTGTGAACAATAAGGAAGCATGGGCTCATGCAGCCATCTTCCATATTCTGCACACCTCTCCTTTTAGAAAGATATCTAGGGATTTATGAGTTTCTCATGACAGTTGACAGCACTTTGATACACCAAGAGGAGCTTATCCTTGCAATGTGAAGAGCAGCAAGACCTGCACTCATAAAAAGACATCAGACAGAATAGTTCTTCCAATGGCATGTACTTAATTATGTGCACTATATGTCCTACTGGTTGTCTTTATATTGGAGAAACAGGACAGGACACTGAGAGCATCATTGCCACACGATTACAGATAACACAAAAATTCACCTGTGGCCAAACATTTCTGAGGTCCAGGACAAAACATAAACATTAGGAAAGTTGTCAAAATAAAAGGCAACTAACTTCAAGTCACAAAAAAACAAAGGGTCTGGGGATAAAAACATATTACAATCCTTGATAACCTACATGACTAAATCCGTCACAAGGATTTATATAATTCACTACAAAAACTGAGGAAATTGCTCTAGAGACAGTGAAGGCATCAGGTCTCTAATCTTACATGGATATTAGAACAATAAAACTGTCACACCAATTAGCTAGTATTCACTCTTTAATCTCGTTTTTTCCCCCCAATTGTCCATTTATGTCATGTTTCTGCTTTTTTGTGTATATATTTGGTGTTTCTTCAGATACTTTATTGTACCATGCCTGATAAAGAGACCTAAGTAGTCTTGAAAGCTTATTTTGTAACATTACTTATTTTTATTGGCCATTAAAAGATATCATAACTATAGAGTTATTATTTTGTTGCTTCCACTGAGAGCAATCAATCTTTAATTTCTCTAAACCAGCAGCTGTATTATTAGCAAAACAGATTAGAGACTTTTTTGGGGAGGAAGCTTGGTTTTTAAACTAGGTTTATTATTATTTTAGGGCAAAACTTTTCATTCAAGCATTCTACTGAGAATTCATCAAGAATATCTGCCCCAAGTCACTTCAAACCGAGAGGAGGTGAGTAGAAATATTAGTTACATACTTCTAAGGCCGGGTTCACACCACGGCACAATCAGATCCGGGACTGTTCGATGTGAACCTGACAGCCCCGGACCGGATTTACAAATGGAATCGGAGGGCTAATATGCACTCTGGTCCTGTTTGTGGCTGTCCCCTGCGAAATGGTGCTGAACCACTTCACAGGGGACAACTCCCTGGTGCTGAAGTTCAGCGTAGCTCATGCTGAACTTCAGCCGCCGGTGTCCAGATCCCGGATCTGGGCAATCCAGCCCCATAGACTGCCATGTTAGGGAGCACTGGATTGCCCCGGATCCAGGAGGATCCGGGAGAATCCGGAAGAATCTAATTTGGGTAGATTTTTAGCCCCAGACACACAAATGCTGCAAGCAGCATTTTTGTGTCCGGGATAAAAATCAGAATACACCCGAACCCTCCCGGACACATGGAAACCTGATGGAAGATAGTTGCCATCCGACTACATCCGGCCCCATAGCATACTATGGGGCCGAAATCCGGTCCAGGGCTGTTTGATGCACATCGGTCAGCCCCGGATCGGATTGTGCCGTGATGTGAACCCGGCCTAAGCTTGTAAGAAAGGGGGACTCAAGTGTTGAGGTGTAGAGTAGCTCCTGGAAAATAATGGTGTAAATGATCACATCGACATGATCTAGTTGCAAGCAAACGTAACTCAACACCAGATGGTTACAGTAAATGGTATACAACTGTTCTTCACTTATCCTTGCTCTACCACCCAACCTTGCTCCTCTCTCCCACAGTCATCTCCCTCTGTAATAGTCGATGCTGGGTTACTCTGGTAGCCTGGTAAGCTTCTCTGAGGTATTCCCACAAGGCCGTTGATGGCTGGCTCATACATGTATTAATGTCTGATTATTTGGAAAACATTGTTCTTAGTTACCACATATTTGTCAGGAACTACCAGCATTTATTTTCTAAACTCAGTTCACATCATGTAGGTAATGTCCACATTTATCATCCTGCAATAAGGATTCCAGATTACCATTTTCTCGAAATTGTTCTGTCTTGTTCATAACTTAGTCTCTGTTATCAAGGGAATGCACTTCTGCAAGCAAGTTACCAGAGTTTCAATACATTTCTGCTAAGTGTTTACTATACCCCTACTGCAAGTTTCTGATTGCATACATCTCTGCTATTAACCATATCCCTGCAGCAGTTACCAGACTGCATATACTTTTCTACTGTTCCTGTGTATAACTGTTCTGCAGCACCTTTGTTTTCCAGCCTTGCTTATCTGATATCTCCTTTCTATCTTCTTCCTCTCTGATTCACATTTTGTCTTTTTTTCTGCTGATCTCTGCATTCTGTCTGTGATGCTCAACCTGACTACAGTTTAGAGAATTCACCTCAGCAGGTGAGCCCATAACACCATTATTGGGCTACTCTGGACACCGTGAAGACTTAGGGTCCCACCACACTTGGCGACGTTCCAGCTATCCTGACAACTGTACGACCTGGTAAGGATCGCTGGAACGTCGCTACGTGGCCACTGGTGAGAAGTCAAACAGTCAATTCTACTGAACAACGCAGCAATGATACAGCGACCTCCAAGGTCGTTGGGACCCTGTCACACAGCAGCTAGTCTGACGACTCAGACCTATGTAGCTAAGTTCTGAATCACCAATGAGGTCGTTAAGGTGTCAAACATACCGATACATGCTGCCCAGCGGGAACCCGACGATCAAAAAATGGTCCAGGCCATTCCGACACGATCGGCGATGTTACAGTGGGGGCCTGATTGCTGCTATGTGTTAAACATAGCGAGATCGCTGGTGAGGTCGCTGTTGCGTCACAAAACCTGTGACGCAACAGCGATCTTGCTATATGTGATGGGGGCTTTAGGTCTTTCTTGATTGCATTACATGCATCAGACTTCCCTGGAAACCTTCAGCATATTGTGGGCAAAATGGATTGGTTCAAGTATCAGGAAATCCTAGGAGAAAAAGTCATGTCTACTGTGAAAAAGCTGAAGCTTGGGTGTTATTAGACCTTCTAACAGGACAATGATCCCCATGCATATCTCACAGTTCACCAATACATGGTTTTCGAGGAGGTTTTGTAAGATTCTGGAGTATCTGCTATAGTCACCTGACTTGTTCCTATTGGAAAACCTTTTGTTGGATTTGCAGAAGGTAGTTTCAGCACAGAAAATTAAGACTATTAGTGAACTGGAGGCCATTGACCTTGCAAAATAGGCTTAGACTCAAGAACTCTTGCCAGATATTGGTGTCTGACTACGCATCATGTTTATAGCGGGTCATAACAGCCAGAGGGACTTTACCAAGTACCAAAGATGTTTGTCATGAAAAGGGGGAATAATTTTGAGACTGCAGTTGTCATTAAAACTGGCATTTTTTTTTGAGAAACCACTTGGATGAGAGGAGGTATACTCTTCTTGTTTCATTGTAAACAGCAAATAAAATGGTAAATTTTGCCAATAAACTTAAATTTTTAATGTGGGAAGAATAATATTCACTGCAGTTTTATGTATTTATTATTACTCCTGACTGAGGTTAAGATCTGCGGTTAAGATCTACATCACAAATTCCTGACATCTCCTCTATCATTTGTGCAGAATAGATCAAATGGTTCAGAATTGTAGAATAACCCAGAATGATAGTTTTGACAATAAAAAGTAAATCATAGCATTGAAGTAGAATAACACTCGTGGGATAAGTCAGTATAAATAATAATCCATCACTTTCATTTTTAGTATGACACTAATTTTATCTAGTGTATTATTTACAGACAGATGGAAACCGTTCTACAGAAACAGAACGACCAGACACATTCCGTCAGAACATTCCATTCTTTCCACTTTGACTGTGAAGGTACCGTCACACAGGGACATATCGACGGCGATGTTGCCGGCAACTGAGGGGCGTGGTCAGGTTGCGGCGACATCGCCGGAGAGTTGCCTCGTGTGACAGGGCGATAATCAGGGGAAAAATCGCCTGAGTAACATCGCCAGGTTTCCCAACAATGTTGGGAAATCTGGCGATGTTGCTCAGGCGATCATGCCTGATCGCCCTGTGTAACGCGGCAACCTGCAATGTTGCGGGCGATTCCGCCTATCTACAACATTGCGAGTTATTGCTCGCTGAGTTGCTGGGCAACCCAGCGAGCGATAGCCGCGGCAACTAGCCGGCGACATCGCCGGTAAGTTGCTCCGTCTGACATCTCCCCGGCGATGTTGTCAGGGATGCGCGCTCCCGCGATTCCCGGCAACATCGCCGGCGATATGTCCCTGTGTGACGGTACCTTCAAGGGCATCAGAAGAGGTAAACTATAGGAATACAGCTCAACATGTGAGGCGGGTTCACCACAGTGATTGATCAAGAGGACGGAGGATGTGGACCAGCTGATTATTATACAGACAGGCCATTGACTTTAAATCAGATTATACAATTTTTGCCAGTGTAGATTCACATGACCGCTTTCTCCACATCTGAGACAAATGGTCCAATTGTTCATATCAGTCTTTGATCACAGCTGTCTCAGTTTTAAGGCCCCATTACTCGGCACGCTGTTGGAACGATGTCAGCAACGATCTCGTTGGCGCGCGGTCGTGTTGACATAGTTGGTGAGCTGTCACACATCTAGATATCGTGGACGACGCACCAACGATGTTGTGAGCAGCTATCGTTCACACAACCCCGCAAATGATGCTCATTGCTGTGAATGGGCAGTCATAAACGACATCGTTATCGCGGTGTCACACAACGATCTAGCAGGTTGGCTGATGGTGGATCGTGAGGTTTGAGAAAATGTGCTCAAACCTGCCATCAACGATCCAACAACTTATCGTTGTTGAATCTCGGTGTTACACGCAACAGCGTCCTAACAATGTCGCTGGAACGACTCCAAACCCGTGACGTATCAGCGACATCGTTAACGATGTTGTGCAGTGTAACGGGGCCTTCACTTGGACATTGAGAGAAAAAATAAAAAACTTTCTCCACCTTCTCCAGTCTGTCAATCCATGAAAAGAATTGTACTGCACTCGGATGTCATCTGAGTGCGGCCCAATACTGACCCATAGAATGTACAAGTAGGTGGAAAAGTGCACTGAACCCCAACAAGGGTGCATCAAGTGCCTGTGCTTGGTTGGAATAGTCATTTCTCCATTCGCCTTCCACGACAGCATTGGAGGATGTCGTCCACGCCCTATTGGGGGACAGGAACACAGAGAGGTTAAAAGCCCCTCCCCTTCCTCAGTACTCCAGTGTCTTCCTGTCCCCCTTGGGGCATGGAGAGGTTCCAGTGCTGTCAGGCCGGCAGAGGCAGCATTGGGGTGTACTTACAGCCGGGCCAGGGATGGACGTCGGGGGCGGCCTCCTCCTCCTTCTCGGGGCTTCCGTGGTGGGACCATCCAGCCTTCCTGCGTCCTACGGGGCAAAGCAGGCCGTGTATTGCAACGCCGGAGGCCTGTTCAGCTCTCCGGCGTCTCCCTCCTCCAGCTGCGGTCCCTGGGGCATGCATCAGAGGTGCCGCGGAGGCACTTCCGGTTTCGGGGGTGGCACTTCCGGTTCCGGGATGGCACTTCCGGTTTCGGGCGGCGGCTCCTGTAAGGGCTGTGGCAGGCTGGGCGCGGCTCCAGGGAACCCAGCAGGACTTTCGCGCGCTACTGCCCGCGGCCGGTGACCAGGAGGAGGGAAGGAACAGGTGTTCCTTCGTTGGGGGCACGGTACTTCTGGATAAGTGTTCACAGACTCCCTATAACTACCCAAAAGGTTACAATTTGAGGCACTAACTCCACTATGAGTTATTTTTAGATGTTAAAGATTTTGTGCTTTTATTTCTGTGCTTGGTTTGAACAGTCATTTTGTGCTGACAGGTTCCTTTTATATTGCCCATACATGTTTGATAGCAGTTGCTTACATTGGAAATAGATATTCCTCCCTACTTGTACATAAAAATACACACAAAAGTGTTTTTCAAGGGGAGGCTCTCTATACAAGAAGGTGCAACCTGATACTAGAACAGGTGTAACCTAAATTCCATTCCCCACATATCCCCCATAACAGGGTGATAGCAGAAACACAGGGGTGTATTATAGGAAACAATACTCATACCCTAGTACTGTAGGGAGTCCAAAATGCTATATGAAATAGTAAGTCACCAGCATCATATATCTTTCTTTCTTGTAAGCAGTGTGCCTTTTATATTAAAGATTAAAGCTTTAATAAGTTTAAACCTTGTATTCCCTAAAGAACCCATAACCCTAGAGGGTGTGATCTTGTTGATTGTCTGATAGTCTTAGTTTAGGGAACTCATCGACCCAAATCCGGTGAGAGGTGGCAGCGTGTGTGAGAAGCGGGGTGCGCAGTCTAAGTCCGAGTGTGATTGATGCTCCCTTTCAGCATAGGACAGAGGTCGAGTGCTGCATTGTGTGGGAAAAGATTAGATTAACCCTTGCAGGCACAACCCCAAGTCACGTGCTGAGAAGTGGGTACGTGATGGGCACTCCTGAGCTTCAGGGCCCAGGTGAGACTGCAACTGCTGTAGACATTAAGGTTACTCCCTTGTAGAGTGAATATAACACAAACCGAACAAATTACTGTTGCCACTTCTGTGTTATTGGCCCCTTGAAGATGCAAATAATTCTACTATTTTTGTTGTGAATAACTAGATTTAAATGGAATTTATTTTTTTGTTTCCTTCTTGATCTAGGAGTGACGTCCCGAAGCTCGCCATCAGAAAAAATGGTAAGCACATGAACTCTATGTTCATTTAAGGGCTTTAACCTAAAGCTAGTAATAGTATGGCATTTCCTAGAGATTTGAGATTTAACAATTCTGGAATCAGATTACTCCTTCAATACTTCTTTTGGAAATGTACGAATAAAAAATCGGGCATCTGATGCTATCTCATAGCACAGGCACACAGCACAAGGGAACGGCATCTGCACCACTATCCCTTATCGCCTGTAGTAGAAATCAAATCGAGGGTTTAGGGATCATTTACAAAAAGCTTCAACCAGAGAGGTCACAATGGATTCAAAGTAAAAACGAATATAAACACTTAACACTGACAAACTGAAATTGTAATACCAAGAAGGAAAAGTTGTGGAATTATGGAAATCACAGGATGGACAGACATGTTATCGATATGGAAGGTGGGGGTTGGGATTATTCTGGAAGATTTTCCTTCGGAGCAACATGTCCATATAAAAAGTTTTTTTTATTTTTAGGTGTGGAGGGGTGGGCTTATTCTGAGTGGTTCTCCTCAGTTTCATTATGACATTTGTATCACCATAGGACCACCTCATACATTGTCAAATCAACCATTCAGAACTCTTGAAAAGTGGAAGCTCTTGTAGAAACTTCAGGATACATTCACAAGGGATATCATTTTAAATGGGATAAAATAAAAAAAAATAATCAGCCATGGCATAATCCACTCTAGTTACAGGTGGATTTGACCTTATGTATAAATTGACAAGGTGTGGATTTAATATTCTCAGTCCATAACGGTGGCTCAGTGGGTAAGGCCGCTTTACACGTCACGATATCGCAACGCAACTACGATAAAGTCCTGTGGTAGGGGCGATGCAGTTGTTATCGTTGGTGAGTTGTGTCGTGTAAATGGGCAATGCGATGCGAAAACAACGCAACAACTATATCGGTTTTGAATTGTGCATGCTGTTCAACGGTGCAATATTTGCTGTGCGATCTGCCATGATCGTGCTGTGTGACAGCGCAACTACGATTTGTAGCGCAACTTCCCCTATTCACTCCCATGTTAAATGGTCGTTCCCTGGGTCGCTCATGGACAGCGCTAAGGAGGGGTGTAAACATTACAGTTGCGTTGCCTAACGAAATCTCCCTGTGTGAAAGCTCCTATGCGATCTGGGACAAGTGCCAAAAAAAGTGCGCGCTCCCGTGAAATCGTACGCAATATCGGAATGACGTGTAAAGCGGCCTTTAGCACTGCAGTCTTGCAGCAATGTCTTGGGTACAAATCTCATCAAGGACAACATCTGTAAAGAGTTTGTATGTTCTGTGTTTTTGCGAGTTTCTTCCATGTTCTCCTATTTCCTCCCACACTCTAAAGACATACTGATAGGGAATGTAGATTGTGATCCCCAATGGGGACAGCGATGATGGGTCTGTAACAAGTTGTGGAATATTTATTGAGTTATGTCACCAGTATTTCTGCAGATTTCCCACTGATTTTTAATGCGGTGTGTGATGGAGATTGCTACAATCTCATCTACTTTGCTTCTCCTGTAATTGGCTGCAGACTTTCCCCCTGGATGTGTTTCTACTGTATATACATGGACTATAAAAATAAAGTCACCTAAAGAGAAATAACCATTTTGTCTTCTAGAATTCCAACATGTTCATAGAAGGACGTCAGGAAAATTCTCACCAAAGAGCAAAGCAGGCAGAGATTGTAGCTGCCGATTCCTGCAAACAGAAGGTCATCTGAGCGCGACAAGATATCCAGCTAAATGTCAACAGAATAAACCAGGCGCAGATATAGAACAGTTGTCTCTGTTGTGGCTAAATTTAGTGTAACCAAATCTTTTATCACAGTCATGATCAAAGAAATAAAAATATCCCTAAAATGAAGACAAAAAAAAATAAAAATAAAGATTATTCTCAAATAGATCATCATCCGACATGAGCCACTATAATAAATTATGCAAATGGAGTCCGTGGAGCCTCAATGAAGAGTCTCAAACACGGGACTAGCCAGATATCCCTCCAGGGAAGGACCTAGCCCTGGGGTGGAATCGTTGCAGAGACCACCATAACCACCATATTAAGTGGCCCTTTTAGTCAATATCCCACTCAGTTACGAGTTAAGGATATGACAAAGGATTTAACAGAGCCAGGTAATAAATTAGGCACGTGTTCAGACTGTTTAGTCCGGGGATTTCAAACAAACGGTCCCTGAGGCTTCTTCCTGCAGCCCACAGGCACTGTAGTCCTGTTGACAATGGCAGCCTGGGTGTCCCTGGATGCACATTAATATTATATATATTGTCGGCGACACCAGGGACAAGCTCTGCTCAGCTTTACTGATGGCAGCTGCCCGACAATCAGAGGCCAGCAGCTGACTTCAGCATATGCCGTCAGTTGTTGGCCTCCGATTGGCCGGTGGCTGCCATTGGTATAGCTGAGCCAGAGAACTTCTCTTTTGCACAGTGCCAGCCACACATTCAACTGAAGTAAAGCGCGGATAGTGGTGACCCCCTGGACGGGGCCACAATCTTCAAAAGGTCTTCAGTACCTGCGAGCTGCATGTGCAGAAAAGAGGACACCAAGGGAGCGGAAGATAGGTGAGCAGAAGTGTGTGTGTCAATCAAAAAACGGCACATTACTAAAAGAAGGTGATCAGGAAGGTGCACAATACTACAAGAAGTTGGCCAAAATTACTATATGGTGCTAGTTGTAAGATATTACTTACAAGAAAGGATAACACTCCAAAGAGGCATGAAACATTTTTTTCACCACTGAAAATGCTGTTTAATGCGCTATATAAGCTAAAATAAACAGAAAAAGTGCACATTTCTTATCGCCACATCTGTAACAACCCAAGCTAAAAGAAAAATGCTATAACCCATACGATGAATGCCTTAAAAAAACTAAATGAATGAAAAATGTTCTAAACCATGATCAAAAGCTGTATGGAAAGAAATTGTATCATTAAAAATGTCACTTTGTCCTGCAAAGAATAAGGCCCAATAGAAAAAAATGGAATTTATGTGCAGCCCATATACCCAGCTGAGTTTGAGACCCCTGGTCTAGTCCATACTTCACAGTCTGTATATGACACAGGATGAGTAAATGTGCCCCAATCAAAATGATGACAAATAAAAGGTTATCTGACACTCCACTGAGAATTCGGGGTGGTGGGTGTTAAGCGTCAGACCGCACAGCCTACTATTGTACAAATATCTGCTGCACCCTCAAAACACCCAACAGATATCAGTATAAAAGAAAGACATGAAAAACAAACATTTTAGGTCATTTTATTTAATAAATAATTTCAGTTAACAGTACTGTAAAAAGTGAACAACTGCTAAAATAAAAAGGCACTTAAAAACAAGAAATGTGACAAACATGAAATCGAGGCAAAGCAAATGGTCCGAGGGGTAATATACAATGAATCTGTATGGCACGAATGGAGAACAAACCATAATGTAACAAAAGGCAGTATATAATGAGATGGTCACAGTGTCTGTAACCAAGCAGTACAGATGTGGGTGAAATCCTGATGAAGAAGAAAACGTGAATAAGAAAAAGGTAAGGAAGCACCAGATTTAGGAAAAAACATTTAAAAGGGTTGTCTAGCAATTAGAGGGTAAAACAAACGGCATGTCTGTCTGTCCGCCTATAGGCTTTATCTGGTATTGCAGTTCAACACTATTGAAGGGTAAAATGGGGAGATAAACATTTTTTGTATCGTCCCTGCACTCCTAGACTATAATGCAGAGTTGCGTGTTACACTTGTATAACATGTAGAACTCGTATAAATCACTTTTTCACTAACTGCTCCTTACCAGTCACCCCTCCTATAGGGGACAAATCATGCCTGATTGCAGAGGGGAGCTGCACAATCAGCATTTGAGAACAGACACTTCCTCCTTCAATCACGTGGGTGTAAATGTCATATAAGGTCCAGTTGACACATTGGTCTCACCACTGCTCTCTGTACAAAAGCAGATCTCTTAATTCCAGCTACGTCTAAGACCTGTTGTGATGTTACACCCACGTGATTGAATGAGGAAATGTTGGCCAGCAGTGAAGCCATCTGAGAAGGGGAGAGCTGCTCACTCAGGCATGACATATTGCCCCCTATAGGAGGGGTGACTGGTAAGGAGCAGTTAGTGAATAAGTGATTTATAGGAGTTCTAAATATTATATAAGTGCAACAAGCAGCTCAGCATGATAGTACAGGAGTGCTGGGATTGTACAGAAATGTTTTATCTCCCTGGAGTTACCCTTTAACTTCAACTGCAATACCAGACACAACCAATGGTACAAATGAAAGGTGCCGATTCCCAGGCATAAGTAGTAGCCCTTTTTTAGCTTTCTGGACAACCCCTTTAAGTACAACAACAAGCGCACGTTCCTGACAAGATTTAAGGCCTTTAAACAAATAATGCACTGTGAATTTTTTTTGGCTAGGTAAAGATAGGCAGCAATTGGTGCAGGGCTGGAATTTACGGAGGATGCTCCAGGACCATTATTACATTCGCTTGCTTTTCTGCTCACTTTCACTTACATTCAGACATACTATATACTACACACCTAATCTAGCTCTCTGCACCTTCCAACCCTGCTGACGTGTGAGGTATACACCCAATATTGGCCTGAGTACATTCCAGCCCTGCTGTTCCCTGTTAAGCAGAATCATAATACTTTGATTGGAAAAGCATTCAGTGATTTACCCTTCTTCCCCGAAGAAATATCTGCTTACACAAAGGTCAGAAAGGCACGACGTGACCTTCAGTGACTTGGAGGTGGAGCGTTACATGTGGTTTCGACAGTCCAATGGCACCGATTGCTTTTTCTGGCAAATCAGATTTTTGCAAATTTTTTTCTTTTTTACATTAACTGTACAAGTGAAAATCTGAACATCAAACACCGTTACGCTTCAGTAAATCATTGCAGTACTGCCCATCTGATGCCAGCGGGTAGGGATGGGAAACAAAAATTGCTACTTTGCATACACCGTGTAGTAAAACGTATGCAAAATGACTGTTCATTTTCCCTCATATTTCGGATTCACCACCGTTGTCACCGCACTCTTGTAGATGGGATTTTCACCCTAGAAAACAGAAAGGAGATGAAACTAAATTAAAAAACATAATAAAAAGAAGTAGAAACGTAGATTAATCACAGCAGAAAAGGAAATGGTGCGTGAAATATCAAAGCATTCCTGCTGAATACACACGGACAACACACGGTGCAGTCACGTCACGGGGAGGCGTACACAGTCACGGGGAAAGGCGAAACCGTGGATCTAGCGCTACTAATAGCTCAAAACAATGTACAGACACTGGCCAATTAATCAAAACTGGATTATACATTAAAGGGAACCGGTCACCACCTTTGGGCATTTTAAAACTGTGCCCACCAGCTTACACATAATGTAAATGGGATTCTAGTAACACCTGTATGTGCACAGACTGATCCCTCATATCTGTGAAAACAACTTTCATTGTGTCCAGCGCTGGCCTCCTATTGCATAACGGAGATAGCTATATAAGTCTTGGTGGCTAAACCCCTCGCCGCCCCTCCGGGCTGCAAAACCCACCTAGCAGATTTTAAACTTCCTGTCCCTCCTCTGGCCGGACAAGAGCACTTGCGCCGATCAAGTGGAGCAGATATCCGTGCTTCATAGAATATATTGCAGATGCCTCGCGAGACTCAACAAATCCTGCGAGACCTCGGCACTGACAGCGGCAGCTGCGCAAAGGAGCGAGTGTCTGTGCAGTGCCGAGCTCTCGTGAGACTACATCATGTGTAAACTGGTGGGCACAGTTTAAAATGCCCAAAGGGGGTGACAGGTCCCCTTTAATGGTCTATTAGCAAAATAAAAACAGGAAAAAAATTCTCCCAATACTATCATATTTATTGCCATATGCCATTAATTTCTAACCTGCGGATCCCCAGGTGTTATACAACTACAAATCTCAGCCTTTCCTATAGCGGCTAGTACATATGCCAATTCCATCTGCTTTGGATAGTTTTGAACTTCAGCGGCTCACGACAAATGTAAAAGGGGGCTGTCTACCACTGAAAAAGCCAATATTAAATGGTCCCAGGATGCCACATAAAAAGAAAATTCTATACTCCCCCCCCCCCCCCCCCCCCTCCCAGGCCAGTTCCACTGGCCCACCACGTGTCCCCCACCAGTAGTCTGTTTTTAATCTCATACAATGGCCGATTGGTAGCAGCCTTCACAATAATATCTGAGTGAAAATACTATTTCTTCAGGCGGGGTCAGACGGCCATATAACTTGGAAGACGCTCACATTGTAAAGCATGGAGTGGCCAGCAGCTCTCCTGACCTGAGCATTCTGGCTTAATGAATTACTGAGAAGCGGTCATGGTCAGGTGAGGGGAGCCTCCAGCCAGTCCGCACTTCGCAAGGCGAGTGTCGTCCGTGTTATACGATCATCTGACACTGGCCTTTCTTGTGCTCCAGAAGGAAAGTATAAATTTTTATTTTTTAAGTAAGCTGCACTTTTTTGGCCATCAATAAGGGGTTCTCTAACAGTGACCAACATATTTAAAGAGCTTTTATTGAAGACCAATCATCCTACTGGTACAAGGTTCTTGTCCTACTCACCAGCTAAGCCCTACAGCCCTCATCACCTCTCGCCTTGACTACTGCAACATTCTCCTATGTGGTCTCCCTGCTAACACTCTTGCACCTCTCCCGTCTGTCCTCAACTCTGCTGCCCGACGAATCCACCTCTCTCCACGCTACTCCCCTGTATCTCCCCCTCTGCAAATCCCTCCACTGGCTCCCAATTCCCCAACAAATCCAGTTCAAGCTACTAACACTGACCTACAAAGTCATCCATAACCTATCTCCTCCGTACATCTCTGAACTAATCTCCCACTATCTTCCGTCATGTAATCTTTGATCCTCCCAAGACCTCCTCCTTTCCTCCACACTTATCCGTTCCTCACACAAGCGCCTCCAAGATTTCTCCCGAATATCCCTCATCCTCGAATTCTGCACCCCAACAAGTCAGATTATCCACCACCCTCGGATCCTTCAGACGGAACCTGAAAACCCATCTCTTCAGGAAAGCTTACAGCCTGCAATGACCGAGCCGCCGTCCCCACCTCCACTGAGGCTGCTGCCACCGGAGCTGCCGCCTCACCACCACCAGATCTGCTGCACCCCTGATCTACTGTCTTCTCCCCATTATCCTGTAGAATGTAGGCCCGCAAGGGCAGGGTCTTCTCCCCTCTGTACCAGTCTGTCATTGGTAATTTGTTTACTGTAAACTATATCTATAATTTTGTTTGTAACCCCTTCTCATGTACAGCACCATAGAAAGGCGCTATATAAATAAATACAGGATGCCATGTTTGGGATTGGGTGATGCAGATCTGATTTCATACATAATCATCTTAAAGCACCAGACCAGCATTTTTTATGCCTTTGTTAGAGATCATGTATGCAAGTGTAATGCATGTAATCACAGACTCATTAGTTGGCGTCTTCAGCCCAACTCTGGTCGCTCCGGCATCACATTATGGATTTTCTATCCCGCCAAATCACTGTGTGTCCCAGAAGTGACTTTTCTCACTACAAGTCTACTACAAAAGTGACCTCCACTTCACAGCACCCGCTATGTGATTTGGGCAGGTCCCAACTTCAATCATGTGGTGCCCGAGCGGGGCTGAAAACCGCTATCGGGACGCATGTAACTACACAAAGGGTAGCATTACACATACAAAGGGTTTTTAAAAAAACAAAACAAATACTGGACTAGTGTTTTAACAAGCACAAGCCTTGAATAATAGTCAATCTGAAGAAAAAAAATAGGCCAATTAGCTACACATTGTATTTGTAGCAATGTCAGCCACAGAAACTGATGGATCTATGAAAAATGATGCCAGTATTTTAAAGCCTTCAGTTTTTCCTAAGTGTAATTGCAAAACAATCTGTATCCCCATTTTTTCCACAAAAGGGGTGAGAGAGATGAAGTCTGCAGAGGAGCAGAATACCCCGTGGACCGACACATGGAGGAACTTATGTAGATTCATGTATGTTCTGCACATACTCATTCTAACCTGGGGAGGAATTAGTTACATTGTTATGGAAAAAACTAACCAATGTCCCAACTGGGCCGAAGCTAAAGTTCAGGGAGTGAAGTCATGTAACTCAAGAGGAAATAGATGAGTAATCATGGGAAGCCTCCCATAAAGGACAGAGGTCTCCAAAGGGACATCAATATAAAGAACAGATGGAATCAGAATCTGAGTTTCATGAAAATGTGGTTGGATATTGGGATGTCTATAGTCGGGAGAAGCGGGAGATTGGGCTTGTGACATCAGATCAAGGAGAATATAGGAACATTACACTTGAGGGCATCAGACTAATATGGTTAAGGTTTCTGGCAAGAAGTGAAGGAATCATAGTAGCTATGTAAAGGGAAACCTACGTTTTTGAAAACCTTTTCTATGTATCACTACCGTTCATTACGATGTGTATGTTCGTTCTGGTTCCAAAGACACCGACTTATTATTTAAGCGAAAAGGGAAAGACGTTAAGCTAATCCAGAGGCCTCATTCAGACGTCCATGTATCACGATCCGAGTACAGACAGCAATGCATGGACCGGCAAGCAAAAAGGAGAACAAACCCAAGGAAAGTCTATGGTCCATACATCAGCCTGCTCATGCCCCAAGGATTAGCTGTGAGCTTCTGTCCCTACTGTATTATTGATGTTTGGGTGGTGTATGTGCCTGCATCAACTGCAGTAAAGGCCAAAAGCTTCAGAAGCAGGACCACCCCCATTAGATATTTTAGGGCAGCTGTAGGCTAAAAAACAGGGGATGTCACATGGAACAATTCCTTAAAATTACTCAAGACTGGGCTGTCAAGAGAGCTAAAATTGCTAATAGGTACATGGCTAATGGCATAAGGTGCTTTGTAGAACTGCCTTTCAGGAAACGTCTAAGAGTCTTTGTGCCTGGTAGGGTTATAGGATGCAGAATTATACTGTAAGTTGTCAAAAAACTCATTAAAACCCAAGCCATTTGTAAACAAGATTCCTAAAAATAAAGCAACCCATCACCAGTAACCACAAGCCGGTCCACACAGTGTTAATGTAAAAGACGAGCAGTGTGAAAGAAACATGCAAGAAAAAGGCACAGAATATAAAGAGAAGATACAAACTGAGATTTAGAGAGCGGCTTTACGTCCATAATTTGGATTCTTGAAATTATTTATAGGACTCTTGTAAATAGGATTCTCTTGCTGGAGAAAGGAATCCACAAAGAAAGAGGTTCACATTGACAGAAGAAATCAGACAACAAGGACAGTAAAATCAGAGGAGCTGACTGTGGAAGTAACAATAATTGCTGTGTTATTGGGCTGACTGTTACATATCATGTACAAGAAGCCTGTCTGCATGTAGTAATTAAAGGACACACTGGAAGAAAGGCCTATTCATCCAGTAACCTGCTAGTATAGCAAGGCGGTCAGAGGCGTAAACTGAACAGTGATAAACGAGTAGGAAGATCTTTGGGATTGGATAGCTCTAACTGAATACTTTGAACTGTTTTAGTATTCAGATCAGAGTGAGTTCCCCATTGGACTTGCATTGGATTCGTTATTCGTTCAAAGTATTCGGTTAGAGTTATCTGCACCCGAGTATCTTACTACTCGCTCATCACCAAATCTGAAGACTCTGGGTCTCAATGCAAAGTGTAGAAAATGGGATCTGATGTAAAATGCTAGTGTCTATAGTGCTGGGAGCCTCTGTATCCACAAGGGGTAAGGTGTGACTGCAATGGTTGCCTCCCCCCGTATACCTTCCCTCTAAACCCCATAACAATATACTAATACATGACTTTTAGTATTTCTAACAGACTGGTTTCTTTCTGATCAAAAGTTTTTCATATTCCTTAGCCCTGGGTGACTAAGGGCCCTGTCACACATAAGGAGATCGCTAAAGAGACCACTGTTGTGTAACAGATTTTGTGTCCCGTTAGCGATGTTGTTATGTGTGACACGAACCAACGATCTGGCCCCTGCTGCGAGATCGTTACACACTGCTCTAGGTCATTTCTACGTCGTTGCGCTCTTGCTGGGAGCGCTACATCATTGTGTTTGACAGGGACAATGACCAACGATCTCAATGCTACACTTTGGAGTGACAATTCACAATGACCTCGGTATAACTCTGGATTGCTGGTGCGTCGTTTTCACATTGCTGGCGAGATACCTGTTTGACATCTTACCAGCGATGTCAAACAGGTATCTCACCAGCGATGTGTAAACGACGCACCAGCGATCTCTACACAGTTATCGGGATCGCTGGTGCGTCGCTGTGTGTGACTGGGCCTTAAGTTCTGCTTCGCCTGGCCGATCTGCATGGTGCTTTCTGATGGGGGTGGACATAAACAACAGCGCCAATGGTCTTTTTATATAAGTAACACTCTGGAAGGTTTATTTAAGGGTTGCTTTCATTCTTTTCAATGCCTATTCACGTTCTTTAACCTTTCGGCTTCCCACTTGCCAAGGTCGATGCATTTCTGAGTCATTGACCCTTCATGCCAGTGGTGTGGCTGTGTCACTGGCCCAATACTGCAGGAAGAGACTGCTTAACTCCTTCAGCATCGGACGATGCCAGAGGACTAAATCTAGCCAGAGTCAGCGATCTGATCAGATTCAAAGTACGACTGCTTTTTGCCCAGAAAACGCCACCTAACAAACAGATTGCAAGTGCTCTACTAGACAGACGGCCATTCTCATGGACTACAAAAGAGGCCGGTAACAAGGGCAATGAGCACTAAACTAAAGAATTAAAAAAACAATACTCATAACAGAGATACATTTAATAGCAAGTAAATTACAAAGTTGTTAACACTCTACAATTTTACCATTTAACTTGATGACACCCCTCTCAGTACTATGCTAAACTAATCAGGGCATTATCTATCTATTTATTTCTGGAGAATAACCATTGGACAAACTTTGCTATGATCTGTACAGTTTCCTTATTACTACTGTGCGGGAATGAGAGGTTGAATGATCCAAGTTGTTAATTTAGAGCAACGTTCCTTTTTTTTTAAATATTGAAGTGAATTAATCCGGCCAAGACTGGTTGGGGGAAAATTAAGGTCACAATTTTCAATAGATCCTAAGAAAGCCACCTGCTAATAACTGAATGTTTTTTGCATAATCTATTAAAACAATTAGTGCTCCTATATACTGTATGCATGATTTCCTCAGCACAGGCAGTGCGGTACATCCATAAGAAATCTAGCAATGTGGATGTATTGTCATAATGAATGATTATATAGATTAAGGATTTTACTGCTTGAACCAGAGATGTATAAAAATATGTGTTTAGCATAGTCCTATGGGGAAAAATGTCAATGGCAAGTGAACTGATTGACTAAATGGTGAGGCATAAATGTGCTACTTGTCTTTATTAGTCATTGGGAACATTTGCAAATACACATAAAATAAAAGGGTCAACAAGAAATTAGACTGAAGAAAAATAAAAAAAAAGGTAAGGAGGACTAGTAGACTGAGAAAAAGAAGGTAGGGTTATTGTGAAGTGTGGGACCACACCACATTTTATCAACTGTGCTCTGGCTATTTTCGGAGCTCCCACAGCAGAGAATGGACAGGTCACAGGCCCAATACCTTTACAGAAAGTGCAATATTGCTCTAAAATACAACATACGGCATTCTGATACTTACAGCGTCCCATTTGGCATTCATTTTCTCTTTTTCGAATTTAGCAAACTCTCTTCTGTCATGGATGATCATAAGAAGTTTCCATATAAGCAGCAGCGCCAGGCCGATGAGAACAATGCCAGCGACCACACCAGCCACAATCGGGATTATGTCAGGGCCACTGGGACATTCTGAAGGGAATAGATATAGGAACATAATCAATGAATGATGATGCCATGGCCAATATAATTGGCAGTGCTGGTAAAGCCTGGTGCACGTTGAGGATTACCTGGATCCTTCACCACATGCACATGAACCTCAGAGTTTGCATTGACAGAGTAGGTGAAGTAGAACCAGCAGTCATCGGCGTCCTTCTCTTTGCAGTGAGTGAGGGCGTCTGCCTGTCCCGGCTGAGGTAACTTATCACGGCTATCCACCATGGTATAGTTAAAATGCAAACACTGACTATTGCATACTGCTTGTTTTTCTCCTTTCTGGAAGGCTCTACATTGAACACATTCCCTAAACACAAACAAAAAATAAACATAAGAAATAAGAATTAACAACAAATGCAAGATGTCGTGTTTCCATTAAGTGCATAAAAGATGCAAACAAAACACAGCACTGGACATGAGAGTTAAATACTGAATATCAGGTATTGTGAAAAGTAGAGAAATGCGAGATCCAGGCATGGAGCCAACATAACTGATCTTAGTAGTTTACTGCTTATTAAAATTTCAGCCGTTCTTGTGTCGTCTTGGAGACCGACCATCACTGTTAGACAACAGAATATGAGCAGTGCTTACAAGCTCATTTCTATTACTCTTGTAAGCACTGCTCTGAAGCTGGTAAGGTTTTCTGGAGTACACCATTACCTCCTAATCTCAGCTTCGGCACAGTACTTACAAGCTAAATCATAGTGGGACTGTGCTATGGGACAAAAAGCCGTAACATCACAAGAACAGCTGCAAATTTTAAAATGCTGTAAATTGCAAAAGTGCTGTCTTTTACAAACGATATGTGACCATATCCACCTACGATAATCAGAATAATACTACAAAAGTGGATTCACTGGTGGTATTTATTATGGTTTTGGCTGCAAAATCAAAATGCAGCACTTGTGGCTTTTAATTCCACTTTGTAATGCAAGAGGTAAAATCTGCAGTATACCCACATCAAAATATGAAATATGTAATTTTGTTGCAGATCTCCAGTGCCGAAATCGATATTAAAAATAAATTCGTCTTGTGTGAATTTATCCCTAAGGTTAGCCTAAGGATGATGTCAGAAAAAGAGGCACTAGTTCAAAGTTTATAACGCGCATGCTAAAATAAGGCAACACACTTCTGGGTGTGACTACTCCTTTATGAATACTTACTTGTGCTCAGTGCAAACCCCAGCACAGGTTTGACACATCTCACAGGTCTGGCCTTGGAATTTAGGATCTGTACATTTACACCTTCCGCACTCGCATATGCCTCTTCCGTTGCAGAGCTGGCCGTTTGACGCTGTACATGTCGACGTATCCTCGGAGCAATCACATGCACTCCCAGAGAACTTAGGGAAACACTCACATACTCTACATTTACAAATTCCATTACCTGGCAGAGTAGACGACATGTTATGATCTAATACTAATGGAAAAGAGCTGGTCACACAAGCGGGATCTATTCCTGTGTTCATACTTTACCTCCACAGATCTGCCCGTTAGAACGGTCACAATTAAAATTGTCACAGTCACAGTATTTGCCAGAATACACTTCATTGGGATTGTCCCTCTTCTTACACACACACTGCCCACAGATACAATCGCCGTTGTTGCTGCAAATCTCAGAGCTGTTCTCCTTCCTGCACTGAGCATCCATATCTTCATTGCTGACCTGCTCTGTGCTGCACTCGCAATGTTTCCCGATACGGCCATCGTTACATCTGGACAGAAAGAGAGACAATGTGAGAAGACAAAGCACGGCCACAATATGCACCATTCAGCCACATCATAGAAACCAAATACTAAAGGAGATTGAGAATAGGCAATCTGATTTCCAAGTGCTTCAGATCACTGGTGAACAATTATTGCAGTGTGGCAGGGGGCATTATCCTTCTGAGAGAGACCACTGCCCCTCGGTAATCAGGGCTGTGGAGTCAGTAAACCAAACCACCGACTCACACTCCTGAATTTCCATTTTGGAGATACTCTGTCAAGTCATACAGACGTCACAATTTTGGCACCCGTCAGAGTAGAGCCTTATACTTTCCAATTTTCTCTGCTTCCGACACATCAGTGTAAAAACCTGCTCACGTGCTGCTTAGTATATTCCCATCTCCAGACAGATCCACTTGTCATAACATAATCACTGTTATATACTTGTCAGTGGCTTTATTGCTATGGCTGATTAGTGTACATCTTTGAGATTACGGTCATGAATATACCTGCAAGCTCCACACTCGAATGTGCCATTCCCATGGTGGCATTCTGGACTATCAGGGGTTCCAGACTGTTGGCAATCACATTCGCAGATAAATTTCAGAAAGATCTCTACTTCTTCCGTAAAACCTAAAGGCTTGATTTTAATAGCTTCAGTAAGGTCCTTCTTGGGACACTTGTTGGCAGTGACACTGATCTCAAACTGAACCTAAAACAGAAATCAAGGATTAGCAAGAAACGGATCTCGGCACATAATGCAGTACAAGGGTACGATAATCACTTCACGTAATAAGGATTCTCGGGGGTTAACACCAACCTGATCTCCCAGAGAAATGTTGGAGCATTTCCTTCCATTCTCTCCTGTACCGATGACTCCATTCTTACAGAATGACTTATAGTTAATCGTTACGCCTTCTGGTAATTTGCTGTTTTCCAAAATCAGCTCCGAAGACAATGACTGGAAAGAAGAAAAGAAATGTATATAATATGTTTTTTTTCAATCTACTTTCAATACAAATGGTTTATTAATACACATATAATAAAATAACACACATTCACTGGACACCACAAAGTTTTTTGTATATAAAAGTAAATGTCACTCACATTGTAGGAGTCAATGATCAGCTGGATGACGTTACTGGAGTTCGAGGACAGAGTTCCTACAGCGGACTTTGGGATCAGGTTCTTTAATTCCTATAAAATGATAGGAGGTGAGACTTTAGATTACCTGCTCATAGTGTGGATTGTACTCAATATAAGGCAGATGTTGTACCTTGTAAACTGGCTGGAAATCTTCAGTGACAGCAAAGATAGTTTGTATGTTGTTTTCACTAAGTTTCTGTACTATATGAGCAATTGACGGATAGTCCTGTGAGGAAAGGAGAAAAACATGGATTAATGGTGACAAACATTTATAAGGGATGTTTTTGGAATCAAATCATATCTATCAAGTGCACAGGTGATAATTGTTTCACATGTGGAGTATGGTGTCCCCTAAATGAATGGAGCCGCCATCCATCATGGTGCTGCAGCTTGTGTCAGTCTACGGTAAACACTTTGGTAGATTGGAATGCCATCTCAAATGCATGGCAGCTACATCCATCCACACAGGGCACCCCAGTAATCAGAGCCGTCACCTATCCTGTGTACAGGTGATCGATAAGGTGTGATCTCAGGATCTTAATAGAAATGTCCTGTCACATGTAGGATGGGCATCTCAGAAGCACTCAGAATAGGTAAGACATCTGCTGGTTGACAGTATCCAGTGCAGCTTATCTCCACAAGGAGAGAGGCCAATGACCAGCACGGCACCACATAACTAGTGTGAAGTACCGTCCTGCTCCTCCCAGATATCACAGCAAGTGAAGTCATTGGACACAGTCATATATAGGCTGTCAGTATAGACTTACATAATAGTGGCTCATTGTGTACATATTATCATGCATGTGACATTTCCCGTCATTTGGCAGCACGATTCCTCCCAATTTTCCATCTCCAGCAAAATGAAAGCCGGCATCAGTGGAGAAGACCAACAAACGCGTGACATTCCTCCAACCAATTTGCTCCTGAAAGAAAGAAAAAAAAAAAAGGGGATCCAGCATGACGGATGGACTTATGGCAGACGTGCAAATCATTTTTACCGTAGTGTCACCTCATGTGCGATTAATATGCTTGAAAGCCACATAGATCGGACATATATACTTAGATGATTTACAACTACTTTTGGGGTAAATCCATCTTTAAAATGGTTTTCTAGCCCAAAAAAAAGTGGTCTACATGAATGTTGATTAATACGTCAGATTCATGGGCTCCCTCACTTGGTCCCACAAACTAGATGCCATGATCCCTAGTAAGAAACCTTAGATCCCGGCCATCATAATGAAATGCTGACTGGCGCCTGTAGCAATCAAGTAGGCAGAACCTCTATATCTATGCACTACCCTTTGTTAAGGTGTCACATTCACAACCTTAGGCCATCAACCGGTTCTCCCCAAAGTAAGTGGCAGTATGCCACCATGATCCACTCACCCCCCAGTACAGGGAGCCGCTATGTACAGCTATGAGCTCCAGTAAAGGGACATAAGTGTCACCATGGATAACCCATTGAGGATGAATAGAAAGTTAGTACACCCAGAAACATAAAGGCACAATTCCTTTTTAAAGATGGCCATTGTGCATGCCAGTCTCAATGATGGTTGTGCTGGAGTAAGATGTGCCTACCTCATTAAGTGAAGTCCACAACTTAATGACTTATGCACACTTTACAACAGGCGCATGCCACTGCCAGAAATGTAACAAGTTACTCCACAACTTCATGTTGAGCAAAAATATTGTGACAGAATTATAGTGAAATACACTTCATGAATGGTCGCCCGAGTGTCAGTAATGTACCTCCACATGCTACTCACCCCACACACGGCAACTTGCATAATTGCATCAAAACCTCCTTCTGGGGAGTCCAAGTTACCAGAGATTTGCTGTTTTCCTACGAGATCATTGAACAGCCTGCCATCACTTGTGAGATTGAGGACATTTTTAAAGCTAAACGGACTAGTACAGTTCTGATCCGTGGTGCAGGGATTGAGGAGTTTAGCAGGAGTGGTGCTAATATATGGCATCACTGTCTTCTCCACAAAAGATCCAAAACCTAAAATAAATGAAGAAAAAAAAAAAAAATCACAAATAAGTAACAGAAGCAAAATGTATAACACCATATAGTAATTAGCAAAGCTGCAAAACATTCAGGGCCGCACTAACTTAGGTCAGACCAGGGCCGCACCATCCATTGGCCATGTTGAGCCTTTTGGCTCAGGCGGCAGGGGAGCAGGAGCCCTGCACACAGCGGCCTCCTGTTTCCTCTGTCTCCCGGTCGCCGCATCATCAAGGTAACATCGCCCTCCACCGCTAGCACCCCCCTCTCACTCCCGCCGCCAGCGCTAGCAACTCTGTGGCTCAGGTGGTGGGGAGGCTTGTTGCACCCCTGGGTCAGACTTTCATACATCAATCTCAACCAAAAATTCACTGGGTTAAAATGCAACTAAGAGACATAACATTGAGAAGATAATCTACACCAGGTATATGCGGCCAGAGGCCGGCAGGGGCCGCGGGAGGCGGCCAGAGGCCGGCAGGGGCCGCGGGAGGCGGCCAGAGGCCGGCAGGGGCCGCGGGAGGCGGCCAGAGGCCGGCAGAGGCCGCGGGAGGCGGCCAGAGGCCGGCAGAGGCCGCGGGAGGCGGCCAGAGGCCGCGGGAGGCGGCCAGAGGCCGCGGGAGGCGGCCAGAGGCCGGCAGAGGCCGCGGGAGGCGGCCAGAGGCCGGCAGAGGCCGCGGGAGGCGGCCAGAGGCCGGCAGAGGCCGCGGGAGGCGGCCAAGAGGCCGGCAGAGGCCGCGGGAGGCGGCCAGAGGCCGGCAGAGGCCGCGGGAGGCGGCCAGAGGCCGGCAGAGGCCGCGGGAGGCGGCCAGAGGCCGGCAGAGGCCGCGGGAGGCGGCCAGAGGCCGGCAGAGGCCGCGGGAGGCGGCCAGAGGCCGGCAGAGGCCGCGGGAGGCGGCCAGAGGCCGGCAGAGGCCGCGGGAGGCGGCCAGAGGCCGGGGGAGGCGGCCAGAGGCGGCAGAGGCCGCGGGAGGCGGCCAGAGGCGGCCGCGAGAGACGGCCACGCAAAGGTGGCTAGAGAGAGGGAGAGCACAAAAAAAAAAAAAAAAATATATATATATATATAATCAGCAGGTATCAATAGATCAATCCAAAGGCAGACAATTTTCTGAATTAATAGCACCAAGCTAGCCAGACAGGCAGAGAGCATGTGCAAGGTAGTACGGGTGCAATATATCAGCAGGTATATATACAGATATAGATTAAGGTAGATTAAAATTTATAGTTGAAACCCAATAAGTGAATAATCACACACAAAGAATTACATAATAAAGAAACTAGCAAACTCTCAGACATGTGTAGATAAATGAACAGGAGAAAGTACAGATAAACCTCCCACAATATGAGTAAAGAACTCTTTTCCTAACCTCTGTTTGCACATCCAATTATTTAGACAGAAGAACATAAGAACCAAATCCTAAAAACATTTCTGGTTGTCCATAACATCAACACTTCCCAGAGCACTGTTCAGATTCCATACAACCAGTGACAAGACAATATAGTCCTCCATTTCAAACAAACATTAGGCCTACTATTATAAGAGGCCAAAGAAATGATAAGTCTTTGATGGGAATGTGGGAAGAAACTGGATCATCCGGAGAAGACATAAGATGAACATACAAACGCCATTGAAGATCTTGTCTTTAGATCTAGTCCCAGAACCTGATCCTGTAGCGTAACAGTGCCAACCACTGCCTCGCACAATATCTGACTCCTATACCTAGATACCTAGGGCATTGATCCATTCTCCATGCACATAGGACATTACTCTAGACTTCTGCGCTCGTATTGGCTTTAGCCTTACCTATCCTAAAATCTGACGTAATCTGCTCCATTTCCCTCATCAGCGCGGTGCCGAGGCTTTTCACATTTTCCAAATCATCCTTCATGGAGTATGACAGGTCCATCAGATAGTACAGATCAATAGGATAATCTTCTGCTCTTCTGAAGGTTAAATTAAATGTCTGGGGCTCACCTACACAAGATATAGTAGAAAGATGACAATGAGGATGATGACGTCAACCAGTGTAGAAACTTCACAAGATGCAGCCCCAGCTACGTACCGGATCTCAGCTCAAACCGGAGCTGCTGGGGCCGGATCTGGGTGATATTGGCAGGGTCCATGCGTTCTCCTTTGGCTTTATTGGTTATTGCATTATCCTTTAGCTTTTCCTTACTGCCTCTGGGGTTTTGGATACTATCTTCAGGGCATCCTTTACTCTTTAATGCAGCCAAGTCGTCACAACGAGCAGATGTTGGCTCACCTTCCTGCAAAAAGTCCTACAATAAAAAAAAAGGAAATGTTAAGCAACGCTAGAATTACACAAGACCTATCAAAATCTCCAGATGATTCATTAAGAAATATTTTTTCAAGAAAAATGTAAATTATTAAAGAAAAGTTAAGTCTTTAAAAGGAAAAAAAACCCTTTTGTCAGATTAAGTCAAAGCTTCCTAACCCTTCGGGACACACAATACCCATGTCGTTATTGTCTGCCTGTGAAACAATTTTTTTTTTTACCTAAATGGGTTCAAAAAACATATTCTGATAAAAAAAAATCAAGTTTTGTAAGAAAAGAAATTGTTGAAATTGTGCCCACCTGCAGCCACCACTTGAGGGAGCTTGAGAGCAAACCTCGTACAAACAGTAAGTAGTATGCACCCTCTAGTGGTGACTGCTGGAAACTAGAATTTTAGCATCTCATTCTTAAGAAAAGGCCTTTGGTTTCTATAAAAATATATTAGGAAATTAATACAAGTAATATTTTTAACATAGCGGCAGACTTTAACATTATAAGCTGCTTATAATTGGACTAGATGAACCACATTTATTATTATAGCAGCCCATGCTGGATGATACATTTTTAGACATTTTTGTGTAACTTTCTAGCACTTCTTGGTTGGCTTAACTTTCCATTGCTTTGTTTTTTTTGCCTCAAAATGTGGCCGAGGTCCATGTTTGAATGAAATACAAACAAGTGACTAAAAACACTTATAAATATGGAGCACAGTCTCATTCTGAGGTTTTACATCTAAAATGTGGAGAGCTGCGGCTTCAACGAGTCCTGTGTGTTTGAGCAAGGCAGCACCACAAGGGTCTCCTAAATAAGATATTTATTCATTCAAAAATGTTTGCAAAATTGCCATAGATCTGTCTGTATTCAGGGTCAGATTCTATACCCAGACCACTAATATAGCCCAAGTATTGTAATCTCATCTCCTCTAGATTTTTTAACCTAACCATCTGAGCCATATAAATAATAGTGAGGGTTCAACAGTGGACAGAGGGAGATCTGACCCCAACTGCACATGTAAAATTAGTGATAAAACTACAGCTATGTATCGATAATGCATTTAGGAAGGCCACCAGTACAAAATCTTATGAACAGGAAAAGTTGACACCCAAGTCATGTGGGTAAAGCATCTAAGCCCAATAAGGGCCTTTTCCACAAGTGCTGATCAGCGGTATTCCAAGTCAAGAGCATTTGTTTAACCCCTTATTGCCTGAATTAAAATCTACACATTCATACAAATGAATTGAACTGGTATTATGCGAATGTGTAACAGTATAGAAGAAAGGAAATTGTCAGGTCAAAAATGTAACTATCATTTTATAATTCCTTACTCTAAGTTCTCTATATTGATGTATTTCTTTTATTTATATTTCCCTACTTTCTCCTGTAAACTTCAAATAAAGAGATTAACTCCATCTGTCACTCACACTGAATGGTCCACTTAGTTCTCTGCTGTACCTTCCCCATACGATGAATATTCATGTTACATATTCACACCACATCACTGCAGAGGGCATGTATATATATATATATGTGTGTGTGTGTGTGTGTGTGGTGGTGGGCTGTATTCTCCTCCCTGTTTTCTGTGTGCAGCATCACAAAAGGTCAAATGCAACACAGAAACGGTCACAGCACAATAGGATACCTGCTTAGAGAAACAAATAGAGTCTACAATAAGGCAGATCTGCAATAGTTCTCCCCCTCCATGTCCTCAACAGAACAGACCTCCTGTAAGTGAAACCTGACACTGTACTGTTAGCAAAGGGAGGAGAGAGCTGCTGAAAGGGAGTGCATAATTACACGACAGTTTATACAGCAGCTGGACTATTCCTGTTTGCTTATAATGGAGAGGACTAATAATGCTCTCTCACAATGCTGATTAACATGGAAACTACAAACGGTACAATAATGATTTTACATGTTTTTTAAAAGGTCTGTCCAGGCACTATTTAAGGCTAATATTAGTATCCTACTGAAAAATGACTTGACAGTGTCCCTTTAAGGGGTTAAGGGTCTCTATCACATGGGCAGCTGCAAGCTGTATGGGGAGAGATGATAATATAATCGCTCAGTCCCTATACATTAATTGACACCTAGCACATGCATCGCTCACTCCTACTTACCACTTTGGTGCACCACCCACAGTTTGGTCCGGCTTGTATACACTCTCCACATGATTTGGCATTTGCTTTTAAACATTCAGTTCCACCTATAAATACAGAGAAAACAGATTTATTAATAATTATATTATTAATATTTATTCACTTATATGGCGCCATTAATTCCACACAATAAGACAGAAGAAGTGGAGCAGCACTCACCAGTCTGAAAACCTTTACTTACAAATCACAGACTCTGAATCTGTCTTCGTGATTTGGAAATGAAAGTCTTCAAACCGATGCGTGCTGCTCCATTTCTTCTGCCTTATCGATTGGAATTCCTGCTGCTCCCTGGATCGTTGCACCACTTATCCTGGGTCCCGGAGGATCTGAGCCGACCTACTGCTGGCAAAGCGGCTGTATTGTGAGTAGTGCATGGCTTCCTTTCTACATTGTTATTGCCATTAATTCCACAGAGCTTAACAGAGATTTTCATCACTGTCCCCATTGGGGCTCACCGTTAAAATTCCCTATGTCTTTGGACTGTGGGAGGAAACTGGAGAACCCAGAGGAAACCCACACAAACACAGGGAGAACATACAAACTCCTTGCAGATTTTGTCATTAATGGGATTTTAACCCAAGACCTCAGCACTGCAAAACAACAATGCTAAACACTGAGCCGCCATACTGTCCATCATAATAGTTATCACCTTTCAGAAAATCATCTAGACGCTTAGCCCACAACAATCACATCAACCAGCCCCCAGGAGAGATCGGCTTATTCTGAACAAAAGTCACTAGTTTCCAAGCGATGGTAATGATTATTGGTTGCTGTGATTCAAGGCTGTGGAGTCTGCGTCCATTTTGGTGGCGTCGGAGTCAGATTCAGGGAAATTGAGGAATCAAATTGGCTTACCGACTCCACATCCTGTTGTTACTGATTATTAGCACTGAGATCAAGTAAATATAAGTGCTGCTTGGACTCCTTGCCTGGCAGAGATGGGTTTAGTTTCATGCCAGGAAGGGTTAGTCATGAAGAAAAAAAGACCACTGCATGACAAACCACCAAATGTATGTGGGTAGCTTACAAAGCAACAGGAAGGAGGGTTTTTTTTAATGCCAGATTCAACTGAAGACCTGAGCACAGGCTCATCACGGCCTTGTGACTACACAGAGAAGGAGGTGGTGTCCAGCACTCGGATGAGTTAAAAGCACATACAAAACACAACAGGAGCAATTCCACACGACGCGTTTTGGATACAACATTGTATCCTTACTTGTTAGACTTTTCCTATCTATATCTCTATCTATATATATATTCCCTATCTATCTCTCTCCCTATCTCTCTCTCTATCTATCTATATTACTGATGGCGGGCTCCAATGCTTCAGGGCCTTTGACAGATTCCCTTTGTGTCTATCAGGAAAAGTTAAGTGACAACTAAGGATACAATGTGTACCCGAAAAGCATACCAGCACTAGAATAAAGTTTCTGAATGTCCAATCTAACCTTTCTGTGCTTTATAAAGGCATTCATATTCTGCAGCTTGTCATAGGTAAATAAAAGAGTACTAACCCAGCAAGAGTCTGCAGACAGAACTATCCCATAGTGGATTGTATAAAGGATGAAAATCGCCCCACCAGTAAAGTTGCATGTGTAAGATTTTCAGTAGTGCTGCCATGAAGTGGATTGCATGGAAGATGTGAAGCACATTCAATGCTTCAACCAGACTAGACCTGGCTCAAATCCTCTAATCACATAATGACAGCCCTGCCGGACTGAATACGGCTGAATTGCATATGACAAGCTGCAAAATAAAAGGGTCCTTACTCATAGCATCACCCAGGCATTTGGTTTTTTCAGTGCTGAGTGATGCTTTAAACCCAAGTCCCCTGTCCCAGATCTTGTAATCACCCTCTTGCTTGCTCACCTCTTTTCTGCATTGCTACGGGCCAGCAACGTCACCTTGTGAGAATAAGTTCCGAGTGACCAGAAGTCAGAAGATACATCACAAGCTCTCAGTACAAGTCAATGATGCCAAAACATTGTCCTCAGCCTTGCATTGAGTTGTGACCTCTGATGCGCTCCATTAAAGGAACCCTGTCAGATACTATTAGTATTATACCATCTTTTAATAGTGCTCAGGCAGACCTTTCAGAATATGTAAAGATCATTAATATACTCTTTGTAGTTCTCTTGCTAGAAGCACCTGCACACCCAGCAGACAGCTGTAAAAGTAATTGACATGACTTCCAAGAGTCACAGTATATAACTATTATTTAAATGTCCATGCCTACCCAAGCTGTTATTCTGTTCCTCTCCTCTGTGCTGAACTTACACTGAATCTCAGGTTTGTGCAAGCTGCTGGGAAGGGGGCCGAGAGGGGGAGGTGTTTTGTGCTACAACTCTAGTAGTAACATCCCTAGCCTGTGCAGCCTGTGAGAGATTTCTGTTTATATGAACATTTGTTTTCCTGTATTCATGTAATGTGTATCTGCTGAGAAAATGATCAAATGTTCATATAAACACAAAAAAAAAAAAAAAAAAGGTCTCAGCACACATTACACACATGCCTCAGATACACACAATGAAGATGTCAGATGTGCATCTGCTAAGAGTACACACCGCCTACCCCCTCCTTTCTCTTGTCTGCAGTGAGTGTCAGTGCCTAGAGAGCCGACCAAACACAGCATACAAACCAGAGGGCAGTGCAGTGATATATGAATATTCATTCCTTTGGGAATGGGCAGCAGAGAAGCAAGTGATCACTCACTGTGATTGACAGATGGAATATGAATCTTTTATTTTGAAGTTTACACAGGATAGGAGGGGAGAATACATAATAGAAATACATGGGTAGACAGAGCTTAGAGAGACGAATTAGAAAATGACATCAGTTACATATTGATTTGTGACCTGACTGATTCCCTTTAAACACTGGAGCAAGCAGCAGATCACAAAAGACCTACTGGAGCAAGCAAAGCTGGAAACAGAGATGAAGCCGGTGGCAGGGGGGGAATTACTTTTAAAGCATCGCTCCAGAGGTGCAGTAAAAATGCTGGTGTGGTGCTTTAACACAATTGTTAGATTTTAATTTTCAAAGCTTTATTACTGCTGTCAGCAAGTTTATATACAGTAGTGGGATTCAAGGTGACCTTACACGATCCTTTTAATATGGTCGACCCCATCACTCAAATGTAGATAGGTAACTTCTGAGAGAACTGGGCTTTAAATGACCAAAACAGTGATTTTCCAGAGAAAACTTGCGTTCAATTTAAATTTACCATAAAAAAGCAGTGACCTTCACAATACACAGACATCCTCAAGGAAGCGGACAGCAGACTTACCCTGTTGTGCAGTGACGTATGACAGTGTATATATACACAGTCCCACAATAATCAGGATACGTGCCATCTACAAAAAAAAAAAAAAAGATACAGATTTACTCACAATTATAAGTTCAAGATCTACACCCTCATCAGGCACAATTTTATTACTTTTCTATGTGATGGCGTTGCTAGCCTCGAGGCTATACACATACATACATACATACTAGCTGTACTACCCGGCTACGCCCAAGTTAATAAATAACTGCTGTTAGCTATAACAAAATAGAATTTGAATTTGTCATATTAATGACCTGTAGGAAAACAGAAGCTGAGCCGTGATTGGTTACTATAGGCAGCCTAATAAATCTCCAGCCAACAGTAAACCCTCCCCCTGGCCGGGCAGTATATGTTACCTCACACATACATATAATAGACAGCTCATGTGACTGACATCTGCCTTAATTCCCTATATGGCACGTGTTGCTCATTGGCTGTTTTTAATAAGATGTTTATTTTTGGAAATTAAAGATACCAGACGTATGAGACTAGTTCTGTGAGGCGATTTGTGCACATCTGTGTCTGTCTGTGTGGTGTGTGTGTCCCAGTAATGTGCGTGTGTCCCTGTGGGGGGGGGGGTCCCTGTAGTGTGTCCTTTTGGGGGGGAGGGGTGTCTCTGTGGTGTGTGTCCATCCCTATGGGGTCTGTGTGTTCCTGTGGGATGTGTGTGTCTCTGTGTCCCTGTGGTGTGTGTCCCTGTGGTGTGTGTCCCTGTGGGGTGAGTGCATGTGTCCCTATAGGGTGTGTATGTCTCTGTGTTGTGTGTGTCCCTTTGTGGTGTGTGTGTTTGTGTTCGGGTGCGTGGTGAGTATTCAATGTTGGGGCTCTAACTTAGCTGTTACTTTTTGCGTGCATGTGGTGTGTATACATGTCCCCATGCTCTGTGAATATCCCATGTTGGGGCCCCACCTTAGTGACTATATGCTGGTATATGCTGTTAGTCTTTGGCACTATCATTAAGCCCCTCTCATTCACAACTGTCAACTGGTAACTCTCACTTTCTCTCCATTATGTAGATAGGGCTAAAATGGTTTGGTGAATTGGAACGCGCGGGGTTAAAATTTCGCCTCACAACATAGCCTATGACGCTCTCGAGATCCTCTCATCACATCACAGAGGATTTTACAGTGTGAGAATATAATACTGAAATATTAATTCAAATATATATCTTGAGGCTGTACACAGACATTCAAAATCCAGATTAAGGCTACTATCACACACAGCGTTTTTGTGAGGATCCGTTTTTGGTGCAAAGAGAGCCTCCTCACAGAGCGTTCTGTATGTGAACGGCCTGCGCTTTTCTTCCTGTGATTTACTTACCTCGCCGTGCTCCCTCGGTGACCCCTAGCGATGTCCTCCGATACCGAGCTGCAGCGAGCGCAGGCTCCAGGATGCCACAGCACCATGTGACCGGTGACCTCGCCCAGTCACATGGTGCTGTTTAAGGTACTGCACAAGATCCCACGGTGCGAGCGATTACCGGGGGAGCACGCCGAGGTGAGTAAAGCGCAGAGAATTGACATGGTCATTCTTTTTGTGGATGCACTTTGCAGCGCAAAGCGCATCTGCAACATTGCAGTCCATGTGAACGCATTTCTGCAAAAGCCATTGATTTGCTGGGATGCATAACGGCGCTGCGTTTCACTACACTTATGCAGTGCTAAATAGCGCTGCATAAATGCATAATTATGCTATGTGTTAACATAGCCTAAGTCTTAGGCTACAGGTCGTGTGGTTGAAGTTTACAGTATCTCATGGAGTCCTTGCCTTCCTCTGAAACAACATGTTAGGCTATAGGTTGAACTGGATTGATTATGTTTGTCTATCTTCAACCTGAAAAAAAACATCCCACGACATAAAGAAAGCTGTACTCCAGCATGGCCGACACGCGAGCTGCAAGACATCTGGCAGGTTTGGATCTCTGGTTACTTGCAAGTCATGGCTGTAACCTGAGGGCCACAACATGACCACATTATGGCGTAGCATCGGGATATTGTCATCTGTGGCTTCAGAGCATCATGTAGGCGAAGAACAGCATGCAATAAATCACATGTTAAAAGGGAAATTACACCCAAACGTTTATTAATAAAAATGTCTGAACCATGTCTGCATCTCTAGGAATGAAAAACACTTGGGGAGGGGGTAAGAAGTTTTTTGAATGCGCTTTTTTATGCATTCTGGGGTGGAAAACTCTGCAAAAATGCTACAAAAAAAATTGACATGCTGCAGATTTATTTCTCCATCTAATATGACAGAAGAAAAAAATGTGTACATGAGATTTCAGGATTCTCATCGACTTTGCTGGCATAAGGATTTGCTTGCAGATGTGAAAACTACACTCAAAGATGCATGAAAAATCATGATAAAAAAGCACTGTGTGCACAGGGCCTAACACTAATGCAGGATGCATTCAGGATTCAGGACTCAGGATGCAGCCTGAGTTTATGTGACAGCACTCACTGCAACACTTTTCACTTTCATGCCCTTACATTGGGTGCGGAAAGTATTCAGACCCCTTTACATTTTTCACTCTTTGTTTCATTGCAGCCATTTGGTAAACTCAAAAAAAGTTCATTTTTTTCTCATTAATGTACACTCCGCATCCCATCTTGACTGAAAAAAAAAATGTAGACATTTGTGCAAATTTATTAAAAAAGAAAAACTGAGATATCACATGGTCATAAGTGTTCAGACCCTTTGCTCAGTATTCAGTATTTGCACCCTTTGAGCTAGTACAGCCATGAGTCGTCTTGGGAATGATGCAACAAGTTTTTCACCCCTGGATTTGGGGATCCTCTGCCATTCTTCCTTGCAGATCCTCTCCAGTTCTGACAGGTTGGATGGTGAGCATTGGTGGACAGCTATTTTCAGGTCTCTCCAGAGATGCTCAATTGGGTTTAGGTCAGGGCTCTGACTGGTCCGGTCAAGAATGGTCACAAAGTTGTTGTGAAGCCATTGCTTTGTTATTTTAGCTGTGTTCTTATGCCCCTTTCACAACACCGCTATTGTCAAATTGCGGCAGATTTACCGCATCTGCCGCCTGATGGTCGCACTTGTGGCAAGCCCCATGCATAGTCGTCTATGGGACTTGTGGCAGCCGCGGTTCCGGCACTTGTGGCCGCCGAAAAAACCCCTGCTGACTGCGTTTTTTTTTCGCGGCCGCAACTGTGGCTATACCGCACCTGCCACAAAAGCCCAATAGACAATGCATGGGGCTTGCCGCAAGTGAGGAGGCAGATGCGGTAAATCTGCCGGAACTGCCGCAATTTGACAAAAATGCTAGTGTGAAAGTGGCCTTAGGATCATTGTCTTGTTGGAGGGTGAACCTTTGGCCAAGTCTGAAGTCCAGAGTACCCTGGAGGAAGATCTAATCCAGGATATCTCTGTACTTGACTGCATTCATGTTTCGTTCAATTGCAACCAGTCGTCCTGACCCTGCAGCTGAAAAACACCCCCATAGCATGATGCTGTCACCACCATGTCTCACTGTTGGGATTGTATTGGGCAGGTGATGAGCAGGGCCTGGTTGTCTCCACACATACCGCTTAGAGTTATCACCAAAAAGATCTATCTTCGTCTCATCAGACTAGAGAATCTTACACCATGTGACTTAAATATGAGCGTGAGCAAAGGGTCTGAATACTTATGACCATGTGATATTTCAGTTATTCTTTTTTTAAACACATTTCAAAAATTTCTACATTTCTGTTTTTATTTCAGTCAAGATGGGGTGCCGAGCGTACATTAATGAGAAAACTTTCTTTTTACTTTTTTGAATTTACCAAATGGCTGCAACGAAACAGTGAAAAATGTAAAGGGTCTGAATACTTTCCGTACCCACTGTATATTGGTACCTTTCATTTGTGATGCTGCTTACAAAAAAAACAAAGAAACTGACGCCTCTTACTTTTACACGGACAATTTGGCCAGCAAAAAAGGCCAGACATGTGAAAAACAGTGTTTGTGAAAAACGAATGCCTGCATTAGGCCCTGTGGATCTATTCTTTCTTAGTAGCACAGCGTCGCCATGTGGCACACAGACTATGATCCCTGGTATATGTATATTGCAGTATAGAGGGACATAAAGGCTTTAATTGTTCCAAAGTGGAGTTTAAGTAAACAAGGAAGATGTCACTAATTAAAGAAAAAAATAATACAGCAGAAACAATACTATCTCCAGTTTGTGCAGCCTGCACACCACAGGAGTGGTGATAAAGCTCCTACATACAGCAGTAACAGCACAATGCTTTGTTAGCAGGTCCCCATTTTTGGTAATCCTAAAAGCAGATGTTAGGCAGAGCACTGACAAGCCGCACTCGCTGAGCCACACGAATTCTTCAGCTAATGCATCTGAAGAGAGGAAGCCGCAGATTCCTGCCGTACAATGTTCCCATATATGGGCCGAGACCTGCCGGGCAGCAAACACTCCAGGGCCAGGCTTTATAGATCTGCTGGCACTGCTACATCACAACCTGGGGGAGAAGTCACAAGGCCTTCAGAAGTGCAATCCATTACAATCACTATTCCTGCAGTGCTGAGGTTACACAATTCTGAAAAGGTACTAAAGTCACAGCAAGTTCAACATACCGGTAAGTCACCACAGTGCAGAGATAGGGGGGTCCCCACAGCCCACCTGGCACGGTGCAGTGTGGGCATGGTATGGCGGTGAGCAGCATCAGCACCTTCCATGGGAAGACTATTGCTGGGCCCAACATATAGCCTCATGCACTAATGTAGCTCACAACTTCTTGTGGGACAGTTTTATAGTGACCTGCACTATGAATTATATATATTCAGATATGCTGGCAGAAAGGGTTATGGACATGTTGTATCACTACTGGGCTCTCTTCTACAGACCGGCTTCTCAGTTTTCCTAAAATTAAAGTGAACCTTGTCAGTCCCTTTGGGCGTTCTAAACTGTGCCCACCACATTTACCATGATGAAATTGGGGTTCCTGTAACCCTTTATAGCTCCAGACGTCCCACTGCATACCTCAGAAAGCGCAGCCGTGAGACGTCAAGCACTGTGTGGCAGATGTGAGACTGAAGTCTAGCGCCTGTGCACTGGAATCACTTTGAATTCAATAGGGCACAGCGAGGCGCCACTGCAGAGCACGAGACTTGGGAATTGTGTGGATGACACAGCGACGTCACCCACTTACACACAGTCAGGAGGGGTGGTGTTTGCATGGAGCGGGGCAGCGATGACCGCAGCGTGCAGCCACCCATATGACCCAAACAAGAAATTAGCATACAGTGTGGGACAGAATAAAATGCTATTTCTGAGGTATGCAGGGTGATGTCTGGAGATATAAAGGGGTTACAGGAACCCCAATTACATCATGTTAAAAGGCGGTGGGCAGAGTTTACAACCCCCAAAACAGGTGACGGGTTCCCTTAAAAATGAAGGAGCCAAAAAAAAAAAAAACCTCTTAAAACATCAAACTTGTCCACATTCTCCCATGACCCTACAAACACCAAAAAAGGTGTCCAGACTAGCACAGGATTCACCAGTGCCAGGAGACGGAGTGATAGGTGATGTGACGCCAAGTATGTGATTTGCAACCTTCCACCCACATTTCGGCTAGATATATTGAGTGAGGCTGTGCATGTCTAATCGGCACGCAAATCACATCTTTACTGTCATACACCCACTCCCTGAGGCAGAGAACCCTGACAGCGCACTGTGAGGATTCACAAGTCTGCAGTCACATAGACCAACTGTAGATTTGTGCAATAAGCCTGAACAGCCCCTTTAAAGGGAACCAACCACCCCCAATGACCCCCCCGGACTAATAATATCGTTCCCTACTTGCAGCACATACATGTGCACACGTCATCAGCTACAGCCGGGAAGCGAGCGCGCGCTCTGACTTCCACAGCCGTGTGCACGGGCATGACATCCCGTGCACCAGCCTGGGACGCTGCAAAAAGGGCTGGCCGTTACTGATGTGACGAGCACAGCAGGATGAATGGCAGCTGCAACCCGGCTTTAGCACCATGTAAGTTACGCCCACCCGTCCCTTCGGTATAAAGTTTCAAAAGCATTATCTTAAGTTATAAAAAGCAGTTTTTGTAGCAAAAAACCTTGCAGCACATGTATGTGCTGCAAGTAGGGAACGATATTATTAGTCCGGGGGGGTCATTGGGGGTGGTTGGTTCCCTTTAAAGAGTAACTAAAAGTTATAAACAATTTCTTTCATGTGTACGTGTCCCTTTAAATGTCTGCAGATAATTGAGGGTCCGGTTTCTGAAACAGCCACTGATTGATCAAAAGATCCCTGAAAAGTGCTCCGGAGGGCACAGGTCAGCATGCACGGATTCAACAGAAAGTCTCTAACGTTTTGACCCAAATATGTACATTGATAGGGGTTGTCTGCTGGAAAATCGGAGCAGGAAAACAGTACACATCGTGTGCATTCAGCCTAAAGAGTGGAGCTATTTTACACAAGGTTTATGGATGACTAAGTTTAGTGCTAGATTTAATGATGACAGGTGTCAAACCCCAATTACCAGGGAGCGGAGTAATAGAGTGCTGCAAATATATCACACACCAGAAAGCTAAAACAGGAACATTAAAGATTCCTGATAGAATATGCAGAGTTGTTATCCATTTGCAGGACTTCTATAAAGAGAACAAAGTAGTATATCAAGGGAAAAAGACTTCATCTTGTATCACCAAACATGAAAAACATTGGCTCATTGTACAGATGGCACCCAGTAGTCTGCACTTTTGGGTCAGATTTCTAGGATGAGCTCACAGGAGTCATGTACGCGGGGGATCTTCCGTCGTCAGACAGAAAATGTCCTGCTTACTACACTACAAGCATTGTAAACAACTCTGCTGGTGACATCCTCTACAGCTCTGAGGAAGTGGGCCATGTCCTGAAAACCAGATAAAAAAAAAAAATAAGAAACACCACGGTGACCACCGAATATGAAGAAAAAGACTGCGGTATTAAAATGTGGTCGCACGAGATGACTCGCACAATGAAGGCAGAAAATGACACTACAAAAGGCCAAAGAGCACAAGATGACTTGTCTGCTGCATCCGTTCTTCATTTCACTTTACAGCAAAGGCCACTTCCGCTTTAGAAGTCAGACTAAATGTTAGTAGGGATTAAAGGGGAACTCCGGGGAGAGAAAACATTTTAGTACAGTCCCTGCCCTCCTACAGGATGAAGCAGAGCCGTACACTGCAGTTCTAGGCTCTATAGATCGTTTATAAATTGATAAAATCATACCTGCTCCTTTGATTTCCCCCTTCCCTCATGGGACAGAGAATTTCAGCCCGAGACCTTCATGCAAGCCAAGAGATGAGGAGGTGTGTCAGGGGCGTGGATGTTGGGAGCTGCAGGATCATCTTACATTCCAGTGAGGAGCGATAATGATTTATTGAAAGTTGGAGGGATGGGAAGATTCCATGTTCCTATGGTGGAGGGGAGACCATGCAGAGCTGAATCGATCAATGTAATGATTTTCCTGTGCTCTTAGCCGCACAATAACAGTACACATTATGCATTATCATACAGCAGAGGATTACAGCATGTATTTGTATCTGCTTGTTGACATGATTGCTATTTTAAGCCTGGACACCTGTCACATATACCATTCTATCAGAGACAGGATTGTAGTGTGAGCATGGGGTTGGCGGCAACACCACCTGCCACGCCACCTCCCTATACAGAAGTGTGAGGGGGCTGGAATATAGGATGATCCTGCAGATTCCACCATCAACACCCCCAGAACACACTTCCGGCTTTCTGCTCCTGCATGAAGCTGACATACTGAAATGTTGTTTTGTCCCCTGAGGGGGGTCAGAGCTGAGGAGCAGGTACAATTTTATTGATTTATAAGTGATCTATAGATCCTAGAACTACAGTGTATGGCTCTGCTTTACCATGTAGGAGGGCAGGAACTAAAACATTTTCTCTCACTTGAGTTCCCCTTTAAGAAAGGGACCATAAGTGAGAGCGAATGCATCAACTGATGACATGGATCACATTATAAATGCATGATTAGGGACCTTTCACATCAGCGCTAAATGTGGCTGCACCTGCCGGATCTGCCGCGTAACGGCCAACTTGCGGCACCAATCTAGCAAGCCCTATTCATTATCTATGGGGCTTGTGGTCAGGTGCATCAAGTGCAGTTTTGCTAGATCTGGCACTTGCGGCCGCACAAAAAAAAAAAAAAATACTGCTGATCCGGCAAGACCACACTTGCCACAAGCCCCACAGAGAATGAATAAGGTTTGCCGGATCGGTGCCACAAGTCGGTCGTTACGCGGCAGATCTGGTAGGTATGGAGACATCTGCTGGATCTGCCGCGAAATGACATTTACCGCTGATGTGAAAGCAGCCTAAGGTCCCTTTCATGTCAGCATTTTTGCTGAATTGCGGCAGATTTACCGCCTCTGCCGCGTAACGGACGCACTTGCGGCAAGCCCCATTCATTCTCTATGGGGCTTGTGGTCAGGAGCAGTAAGTGCGTATTGCTGTTTCCGGCAGATCCAGCACGGGAAAAAAAAAATACTGCTAGCTGTGTTTTTTAACCCGCCGCATGTGCCGGGTCCAGCAAACCGCACTTGCCGCACCTGACCTATTTTCGCGCCACACTCTTCCGGGAGAAAGCGCCGGGCGTAAAAAGAATTGACTTGTCAATTCTTTACGCAGCAGTTTTGGTGCTTTTTCCTATAAGGGCGGGCGCTGCTGCATCTGACGTCACAGAGGGAAGGAAGAATCCTGCTTCCTCCACCCCTGTGACCGCCCATTTGATTTTGCAGTGTATTAATATACACTGCAAAATCAAAGTTAAATAAAGATAAATGTATTAAAAATAATAAACAATTACTTACCTCTCAGACGGGTGTTCCGGTGTCCAGGAGCCGCTGCTGGAATGGTCCTGCTAGGACCTGTGGTGATGTCAGAGGGTGTTTCGGTCATGTCATATGTATCACATGACCGCGAGCGGCCAATCAGTGTCGGGAACGCCCCCTCCGACATCACGGCAGGTCTTTTTCCATCAGTACATGGCCTTCGCACAGCTCCGGATGGCGCGAACAAGCCAGCGGAGAGGCAAGTATGAAATCTTTATTATTTTTAATACTTCTGGCTTTGTTTAATTTTGATTTTGCAGTGTAAAAGTGATCCTAAACCCACAAACTGACCCCCCACATCTTTCAACCTGTCCCTGCACCCTCTCTTATCATTTCTAGCCATCCCTTTTGCAGAAAAAAAATCGCTTTTGTAAAGTAGAGAAAAAAGTTATATTACTTTGTCCTGTGTGAGTTCTAAATCGTGCCATGCCGGAGCCCCGCCCCCTTTCATGACGTGGCCAAGCTCTTAGAAGCAGAGAAGGAGCGTGCATAATTACAAGGCAGCACCAGAAAGGCCCCGCCCATTGTGGCTTAATCAGAAAGAGAGAACTCACACATGACAAAGTAATATAAACTTTTTCTCTACTTTACAAAAGTGATTTTTTTCTGCAAAAGGGATGGCTAGAAATGATAAGTGGGGGTGCAGGGACAGGTCTAAAGATGTGGGGGGGTCAGTTTGTGGGTTTAGGATCACTTTAATACACTGCAAAATCAAATGGGGGCTGTCACACATGTCAGAGGGGAGGAGGAACCAGGATTCTTCCTCCCCTCTGTGATCACTCCTCCCCCAGCCCGTAAAAAAGCGTGCTGTCTGAACAGCACTGCTTTTTGCGTTTTTTTGCGCGGGTAAAAAACACTGGTAATAGCGCCCACGCGAAAAAAGCGCTATGTGTGAACGTAGCCTTAGAAAGGTTGTGTGGGCTTCGCAAATAAGATCTTTAGTTTAGCAGTAAAATTAAGACAGACCCCTTGTCCCTGACCTGTGTTTGGCTGCAGCAGGAGCCTCCTCTCCCATTTGATTTAGGAAAATACCTATTTTCAGACTATAGAATGCATCTTACTATGAGAGATACTCCAGGCGTAGAGAGCAGAAAATATGAAAAACATAATTCCTAATTAAAACTTCCCAGTCTGTGTAAATAAGTGGTTAAAAATCTATTGTTAGTTTATATTGATGCTCAATCGCATGTTGCATTTTTGGCGTGTTTTTCCCCCACACATTTTTGCAATGGTATAAAATGCACCATGCTACAGTACTCAAGGGAATAAGGTCTCAAACCCACGCTACTTATCTTGTCCTTGTATATATGTAGCACTTTCAAATCATTTGTTCTATATTTTTGCAGCATTTTGTCTCTCATTCAAATGAATGAGAAAAAAAAAAGTGAATCAAAAATACATGCACAAATGGCATCAGAGAGCGGCTTTAATGCCTAAAGGCACATTTTTGCTGCAAATGCTCAAAATGTGCAAATAACCTTAGGGTACCAGTACATGTTGCATTTTTGCAGCTTTTTTTTGGGCAGAAGACAGTACTACGGTAGTAAAGGCAGAAATTACTGAAATCACTTGCACCCGCTTAGCTTTTGTTCCTGACTGAATGTAAATTGGCCACTAAAGTGTTTTTGGAAACGCGGCAGCTGAGCATGCTCAAAGTGACTCCTCAAGAACCTGGTGCACAGAGATACAGTGACCCTCTGCCCATTTACTATGCGCTAGGCTCAGGAGCAGAAGACTATGTGCCCATAGGAGCACATTTGGTGTGTATGTTTACAGCATATTGTAAAAATATGCAGCAGCTGTGCATAGTATACAGGCCCACTAGCAAAGTCAATGTACCGGTAAGTTTGGCTGTGCTGATATTTGCACATTTTTGTGCAGCGTAATAGATACCGATTTTTACGGATCTTTGATCTGTAAAAACATGCAGCATGTCAATTAAATTACGCCGCTTCCCTTGCGTACTGCCCGGCACTTCCATGTTTCGGCTGAAACCCAAACGTACCAACCGGTATGAGAGGTAAGAGGCCTGTAGCAGGGCGGGGACAGCAGAGATGCATTCAGAATTTTTTGCATCAAATATTACCTAGGAAAAGAGCAATACTTTTGCTGCGTAATAACTGCTAAAAGCAGTGACACGCGCTGACATGTGTTGACCATCTGCAGTCTATATTAGATGCTGCTGTGATTAAACATATGTGAATTTCTTCTGGAACTGCTTGTGTTTTGCTAGTTGTCTAGGTGCTGGATGATGTGAAGCTTAGGTGGGAGTCATCTGGAATCTCCTCCCCTAGCCTTTAAATAGCTTTGTCACCAGGTGGTGTCGGTGTTAAGAGTATTCACTCTGCTTTTGAGCGAGCTTCTGTTTGGATGTCTGTGCTTGTGCCGTAGACTCTGGAAATTTTTCTCTTTGCTGGTGGGAGTTGAGAGGACGTAGCATAGAGCTGGTTGAGGAGTTAAGGGAAAGGGTGGTGGCCAGAACCTCCTCACCATCTGGGATACCTCCGCTTGCAGGGCTAGTCAGGGACCCCAGGGCCAAATAGCTTCTCAGGTGCCCTAGCCCATTATACCATCCTGCATCCTTTCCCTCATCCACTATATGCGTGACAAGCAGATATAGAAAATTTTGCATCACCTTTAGCATGTTGGCACATAGCCTAATTATCAATGTGGAGAAAGTCACTGCCAGTCTCCACCAGCGGCTTATCTGCCCAATAAACAACCATCGACCATTGAATTTCTTATTGTCGGATCCTTCTACTTCTACAAGCAGAAGTACCATATGGTTGCGTGCACACGATCCAGAATAGAGTTTTGGACACAGCATCTTACCGCTGCTTTGTACAGTACCATCACAGTGGATGGATTTCTAGAAATCCCATTCCCACTGTGCTTCTCCCCTCCACAGTGTTATTTCAGCTGCAGTGGTGTTGCCACGATTTCACATCTCCAAAGCTTGTTAATTTAATGCTGCATTTCAGAAGCAATCTCGGCGTATGAATGCATGCAAAACGCCCTTCACCCACCACAGCTGAGGAGTACAGGTCGGCTTTGCTCACCCTACGTTCACCTGCGGCCTCCCACTGGTCCAGATGCACTGCATCAAACACACAGTGCCTCTGGATCGTGTGCACATATCCTAAATAACACGATGTGATAACTTAACTGCATGGCTCATTAGACCACGCTGTAATTGAATCTAAGGGGTTAACTGATGAAGGCAAGACGCTTACCTGCTCGCTTCTGTTACCTGTAAATGTCAGATGAGATCAGCTGATATGTGCAGGGGGAAGATGTGAGCTCACACACATGGGAGCCGGACCACGATGTATCCAGTACATCAATATGTCAGAAAGGTTACTTTTTTTTTTTTAACCTTATTACTTAAGGCCCTGTCACACAAAGAGATCGCTATTGGGATCGCTGTTGCGTCACGAAATTTGTGACGCAACAGCGATGTCGTTCTGTGTGACACGCCCCAATGATCTGGCTCCTGCTGTGAGATCGTTGATTGTTACACACTGCTCTGGATCATTCCTGCGTCGTTGTGCTCCCGCTGGGAACGCTACATCGTTGTGTTTGACAGAGATAATGATCAACAATCTCAATGCTATGCTATGGAGAGAAAATTCACCTCGGTATCATTCTGGATCGCTGGTGCGTCGTTTTTCACATCGCTGGTGAGATGCTTGTTTGACATCTTACCAGTGATGTGTAAACGACGCACCAGCGATCTCTGCACATCAATATCGGGATCGCTGGTGCATCGTTATGCGAGACTGGGCCTTTAGTCTCTCTATGGGAGTTTATTTTTATTAGTCTGATTGCTGGTGTAATGTACACTCATTGCAATACACTACACCTGTCAATGAGACATTGGCAGAACACCTGCTAGACTATGTTGCTCGAATGATCTGAGGCTATGTGGTGAATTTCCAGCAATTTTTTGCCGCGATTTCCCTAGTTTTCTCACTAGTATCGGGTCTCGTAGCGAGAGGTGAAAGGCAGAAAAGTTCACCACATGTCGCTCTAGCTGACCTCAGGTGACCCAGACCATGAGGTCACCACTCTCACAGCAGGACATGAAACTATCAGTTTCCTGTACCCCTGTGAACGGGTGTCACAGAGAATCATGGAGGGTTTGTGTGGGAATACAACAGATGGTAATGAGACATGCGTTTGTGTTTTTTTATAGAAATAAATGTTTTTTTCACGGTGTTGTTTATTATTTCATATTTACTTAGAGGATCGTGATAGCCATTTCTAACATTGGCACAACACTATGAACCTCGAATTAGTGCCAGCTAGCAATATTCAGTTGGCATTAACCCCTTTATTACCCAGTCTGCCACCCCCCACAGAGCAGCTGGAAGAGTCTGGTACAGCTGCAGAAAATGATGCTATGGTGAATGCACCATTTTCTGGGACGGCTGTGGGCAGCGATTTGTAGCTTGGGGGGCCCAGAATGCTTGGGCATCCCTAAAATAAGCATTCCAGCCCCCAGCTGCCTAATTGTACCTGGCTAGAAATTAAAAATATAGCGTCGTCCAAAGTAATTTTTTTTTTTTTTTGTTTTTTAATTATGTCAAGAGATTATTCGGGGAAAAAAAAAACAAAACAAGTCTCCACTTTATTTTTATTAGCAGCCAGTACTTTGGTTTGCTTTTGTTTTTTAGAAAAAAACGAGCCAATAGGAAACTACATTGGAAGGGATATTCCCCCTGTAGACATTTCTGACAACTGTCACAACTTATAAATACTTCAATAAGCAGCCGAATAAGGCTGGTTTCACACTACCATTTTTCGGTATCCGTGTGAATCCAGCCGAAACTGGATGCACTCAAAGCTGTTTTCGGCCCCATTGACTTTCAATAGGGCAAACATGATCGTTTGGTTGGCCCTGGCTCACCCATTTATCCATAGATTTTCTTATTACCGTAATCAATGATTTTTTATTAATATTTAGGAATAAACTTTTATACTTTACACTACATAAAGCTATGTGTACACGTATGAGGATTTGGTGCAGAAATTTCTGAACTATTTCTGCATCTGTTGGCAGGAAGAACGCTATGGTATAAGCATGCTTTTTTGGTGAAGATTTTTCCTATTCATTAGACCGCCTTCAAATTTGCGTTTGTGTCTGCATGCAAAGGGCATGCAGACGCAAACGCAGGGCAAACGCTGCCATACTGATGTGAACGTAGCGGAGATTCTCAGCATGCGTTCACATCAGTATGGTGCCTGGCCAGCCAATCAGCGATCTCGGCAGTGGCTGAGAGACTGAGATGAGATGCTGAGATCTTCTCCTCCCGGCCGCCGCCAAGATCGTCAATTGGCCACCGGGAGTGATTTCAATGACATCCGCAGCGTTCTCCTGCACTGTCATGCGGAGGAGACTGCGGATCCATTGAAATCCATGCATGGTTTGTGCGCTTGCAGGCGCTTGCTGATAAAACAAGCGCCCATGAACGCACAAAAAATGCAACAGGTTGTGTTCGGAGGGCGCACAAATTATATGCATCCAAACGCAACCGAACGCAGCTACTATGGGTTCCCATGTTAAACATAGGAAGGCAGTGCGCATGCATTTGGCTGCGTTCTGTTATGCTGCGTTCCAAACGCATATGTGAACCCAGCCTTAGTATATGAAATCCACTGCAAAAACACTGAAAGAACAGACGTGTTGCAGATTTAAGGGTGCGTGCACACGGTCCAGAGGAGCTGCATGTTGGACCCAGCTCCTCCGGACCTGAGGGAAGCCGCGGGTGCCCGCAGGGAGAAAGCAGCTACCCTGTACTCACCATGTGTGGCGGGTGCATGGCAGTTTCTGCCTGCAGTCACCTGATGGGAGCCGCTTCCGACTCCACAGCATGAAATGAACATGCGGAGGAGGAGCGGACTGCCGGCAACCCGCACCGCAGCTCCAAACATGCTGCTGGCGGGTTACACATATAGTGGATGGGATTTCAAGAAATCCCATCCACTATGCTTGTACTGTACTAGGCAGCGTTTTGGACGCAGCGGCAAGACGCTGCGTCCACTGATCGTGTGCACGCACCCTAAATCTGCACCAAATCTGCAAAGAGAAAATAAACACCATGTGCTGAGACTTAAGGAATCTCATTCACTTTGTTGCCATCAGGAAACCCTTCATGCTTGGTGACAAATCTGCGTAGAAAAAGAACGCAACAAACCCGCAACGTGTGCCCTTAGGCTGTGTGTATACGCCGAGGCTGAGTAACTGGTGCTGAAATTTTCATCTTCTGGCAGAAAAACGTGGTGCCTTTTTGTGCAGATTTGTGCCATGCGTTTTTCTAAATGAAGTCACTAGCTGGAAGAGCTGAAATATTCAGGGAAATCTGCACCAAATCTGCAAGGAAATAATATGCAACATGTACACAACATCAGGGACTTTGAATGACTTTGCTGGCACAAGGATAGGCATGCAGATTCGTAAGAAATCTGCTCCAAAAACAGTGTATGCACATGGCGGTAGGCTATGTTCACACACAGCGTTTTGGGCTCTGTTTCTAACCTTGGTTTTATGCTAATCTATACCTGTGTTTTTGATTCCAAGCAAAAACCTTTGTGATTCAGGGAAAAACTGTCCATATTGGTTTTATATTTTTTTTCAGAAAGTGTAAACACCACAGGTTTTGCAGTGTTTTTAAAGAATGAGCATGTCAACTGTTTGCTGCGTTTTTACAGTGTTCTAAAATGACAAAAATGCTGCAAAATATGCAGCAAATCTCCTGCCAAGAAATCAAGAGTTATTAGAAACCTTAAGGTTTTGCTGTGTTTCTGCTGCATCAAAAAACCAACATGTAAGGACATGACCTTAGGCTGCCTTCACATTTGTGGTCCCCTCCGCAGCGTTCTGCGGAGGGGATCCGCAATGTGACCGCAGCACCGCAAGCCCCTATGTTTATAATGGGAGTGCACAGTGCTGCGCATGACAGTGTACACCCATTAACTGCCACATGTGATCTGTGCGCAGGCGGATGCCAGCGCACAAATCACCCAGTCTCGTCCGCACCACGAACGCGACATGTTGCATTTCTGGTGCGGACAGATGACATATGGCAGTGAATGGGTGCGCACGGTCATACGCAGCACCGTGCGCTCCCATTATAAAGATAGGGGCTTGCGATGCTGCGGTCACATTGCGAATCCCCTCCGCTGAACGCTGCGGAGGGGAATGCAATTGTGAAGGTAGCCTTAGGCTCATTTACACAGTGCATTGTTGCACCGTTAGCGTAGTGTTTTCGCCAGATCCACTATTGCAGTGAAAATGCTGTGATATGAAGCGGCGTTGGCTGTCCCAGCCAAGTCAATGCATTCCACAATTTTGCATTCAGACACTTTATTTTTTTTATGGATCCATTCTTGAGCTCAAGAACAGATCCGTAAAAAGGATGAGCATGTCAATTATTATTGCGTTATCTGCTGCGCTATTTAGTCATCTCCCCGCGCACCCACAGTGATCCCCAGCGATGTTTTCATACCTGGAGGCCGCAGGACTTGCACCATGTGAGTGAGCGAAGTCACATGATCAGGGTCCTATAGGCACCGAACAATGCAGTCTCCGGGAATGAGAACATCACTGGAGATCACCGTGGGAGTGCAGGAAGGTGAGTAAAGGGCAGCAGCATACACACACACACACACACACACACACACACACACACACACACACACACACACACACACACACACACACACAGCTGCGTTTTGTGGGGATCTGTTCTTTGTACAGTTTCTGCACGAAAATGGATCATCACAAAATGCAGCAAAAACGCTGTGTGTGAATGTAGACTTAATGTTCTTGCTCACTTTTTTTTAGTGTGTTAAATCTACTGTGTTTTTGTGACCATTTTCAATGTAATGTGTGCTTAAAGCTGTGTTTACATATTGGCTTATTTCTGCAGATTATGTGCGTCATTTGACTACTGTACATGTTTAATAAAAAGAGAATTTTGTTTACGTACCGTAAATTCTTTTTTCTTTAATCATCAATGGGAGACCCAGACAATGGGGTTTAGGGCACTGCCCTCCGGAGGTCACACTAGGTACTACAAGTTTGTAGACACCGCCTCCTCCGCTTATAAACCCCTACCGCAGGGAACATCCTCAGTTTGGTCCATAAGCTGCGAGGAGAAAATAAACCACACCCGAAACATCGGGAAGAATGCCGTGCACAGACGGTTCAACAACCCGGCAAACACTGTCTCAACAGAGAGCAGAACAAATGCAAAACATGCAAAGGAACAACTGGGTGGGTGCTGGGTCTCCCATTGATGATTAAAGAAAAAAGAATTTACGGTACGTAAACAAAATTCTCTTTTTTCTGGTCATCATAATGGGAGACCCAGACAATGGGGATGTCCTAAAGCAATACCCCAGGGCGGGAAGAGTTCCTCAACAAGACGGATAACACATGGTTCCCTTCAAAGGTGGGCAACCGCCGCCTGGAGAACCCGCCTGCCCAGACTTGCATCCGCAGAGGCATGGGCATGCACCATATAGTGCTTAGAGAAAGTGTGCAGGCTGGACCAAGTGGCCGCCTGACACACCTGTAGAGCAGACGCTCGATGTCGCAAGGCCCAAGAGGCACCTACAGCCCTGGTAGAGTGAGCCTTCAATCCCACCGGGAGAGGCAAACCAGAGGACCGGTAAGCCTCTTGAATGGAAGCCTTAATCCATCTGGCCAAGGTTGACTTCGAAGCCGCGGACCCCTTACAGCGACCTGTCGTAAGAACAAATAAGGAATCCGAACTCCTGAAGGAGGCGGTCCTGGACACATAAATGCGTACAGCTCTCACGAGATCCAGAGTATGGAGGTCGCGCTCCACCTGATGAACGGGAGCGGGGCAAAATGATGGGAGAACAATCTCCTGGTTCAGGTGAAAAGTTGAAACCACCTTCGGCAAGAATTCTGGCCGTGGGCGCAACACCACCTTGTCTTGGTGAACCACCAGAAAGGGTGACTTGCACGATAGTGCAGCCAATTCTGAGACCCTCCTTAGAGACGTAATCGCCACCAGAAAGGCCACTTTCTGGGACAGACGAGATAGAGAAACATCTCTCAACGGCTCAAACGGCGGTTTCTGTAATGCCGCCAGGACCACGTTAAGGTCCCAAGGGTCCAGAGGTCTCTTGTAGGGCGGAACCATCCGCGACACCCCCTGCAGAAATGGACGCACCTTCGGGAGGAGCGCCAATCGCCTGTCAAACAGCACCGAAAGTGCTGATACTTGACATTTCAAAGAGCCAAGGGATAATCCCAACTCCAAACCCGACTGTAAGAAAGCCAACAACGTCGGGATGGACAAGGGCCAAGGAGACCGTCCACCAGAGGCACACCAGGTAAAAAAGATCTTCCACGTCCGGTGGTACATCTTCCTGGAAACAGGCTTCCTAGCCCGATTCATAGTGGCCACCACTGTAGGGGAGAAACCCCTAGATGTCAGGAGCCAGGCCTCAAGAGCCATGCAGTCAATCTGAGGGCCCTGGAATTGAGGTGGAAGAATGGGCCTTGTGCGAGTAAATCTGCGCGTTCTGGAAGAGCCCACCTGTGTCCGCCTGACAGTTGCCACAGGTCCGGATACCAGGACCTCCTGGGCCAATCTGGAGCCACTAGAATGGCTATCCTGCACTCCGACCTGATCTTCCACAGGACCCTGGGAATCAGAGCCAGAGGAGGGAACACATACGGCAGTTGGAAGCTGGACCAACTCAGTATCAGAGCATCCGCCCCCAGGGACTGAGGATCCCACGATCTCGCCACGTACTGGGGCACCTGATGATTCAGCCTTGAGGCCATCAGATCCACGTCCGGAGTGCCCCATCTGCTGCAGATGTCCCGGAAGACGTCTGGATGCAGGGACCACTCTCCGGCGTCCATCCCCTGCCGGCTCAGGTAGTCGGCCTCCCAGTTCTCGACCCCTGGGATGTGAACTGCGGAGATCAAGCAGTCGTGTTCCTCCACCCACGATAGGATGCGGTGGACTTCGGCGAGGGCCTGAGCGCTTCTGGTCCCTCCCTGATGATTTATGTAGGCGACGGCCGTCGCATTGTCGGACTGTACCCGAATGGGTCGTCCTGCCAGGAATTTCTGAAACGCCAGGAGCGCCAGATAGACCGCCTTGATCTCCAGGACGTTGATCTGCAACGTCGACTCCGCCTGAGTCCAGAGGCCTTGAGCCCTGTGGTGTAAGAACACCGCCCCCCAGCCCTTCAGACTGGCGTCGGTGGTCACCACTAACCAAGAAGGTTTGAGGAAGGATCTTCCCCGTGACAAGTGACGTGGCTGGAGCCACCACTGCAGGGAGTCCCTGGTCGGTTGTGACAGGGCCACCAACCGATTCAGAGAGATCGCTCTCTTGTCCCACCGGCGAAGAATCTCCAGCTGGAGAGGACGGAGACGAAACTGTGCAAATGGCACCGCCTCTATTGCCGCTACCATGCGCCCCACCAGTCTCATCAATTCCCGAAGGGATGAGTGAGGTGACAGGAGAACGTGCTGTACTCCTGAGTGGATCGCCAGCTGCTTGGCCTGAGGTAGAGACACCAGGGCTGAGTCCGTGTGGAAGTCCATGCCCAGATATGTCAATGACTGGGTCGGAACCAGGGTCGACTTCTGAGTATTGAGAAGCCACCCGAACTGTTCCAGAGACCTCATGGTCGCTTCCAGGCTCACCCGACAAAGGTCTTCCGATGGCGCCCTGACCAATAGGTCGTCCAGATAGGGTATGACGGCGTGACCCTGCACATGCAGGAGAGCCATCATAGATGCCATCACCTTCGTGAACACCCTTGGTGCAGAGGCCAACCCGAAGGGTAGGGCCACAAATTGGAGATGTTCGTCCCCCACTGCGAATCGTAACCAGCGCTGATGAGCCGGTGCAATGGGCACGTGAAGGTAAGCGTCCCTGATATCGATGGACGCTAGGAAGTCCCCCTGCGACAGAGCCGCGATAACGGAACGTAGGGATTCCATGCGGAACTTCCGCACCAACACGTGACGGTTGAACAATTTTAGGTCCAGGACCGGTCGAAAGGAGCCGTCCTTCTTTGGGACAATAAAGAGGTTGGAGTAAAAACCCCTGAACCTCTCTGCCGTGGGCACTGGGACCACTACTCCGTCTCTGCGGAGTCCCTCCAACACCCGGAGAAAAGCCTGAGTCTTTTCTGGGGATGGAACAGACCGATGGAATCGGGATAATGGTTTTGACGTCAGCTCTATCCTGTAACCTCGCGAGACTACGTCTCGAACCCACTGATCTTGAACGTGAAGTAGCCACTTGTCCTGAAAGCGAGACAAGCGGCCCCCCACCTGTGGGGAGGCAGGATGAAAGAGTGAGTCATGTAGAGGCGGGTTTGGGGGTGGTAGTTGCCGCCCCCGCCGGCTTCTTTGGACGACTCTTGGAGCGCCACTGAGAAGCGGGCTTGCCCCCTCGGTCCGTGCGAGCGGACGGTGCTGATGACTGTGAGCCGGACCGAAAGGACCACTGCTTTGGGTTCCTCTTAACGGTATACCGTGGCTTAGGCTTATTCTGCGGTATCTTAGACTCAGCAGAATCCTTGATCAGCTTGTCCAGTTCGGTACCAAAAAGCCTGTCACCAGCGAACGGAAGATTCTGCAGAATCTTCTTAGATGTGGCATCTGAGTCCCAAAGACGCAGCCACAACAACCTGCGGATCGCTATCGCATTGGCCGAGGCCACAGCTGAGCGAGTGGCAGTTTCCAGAGACGCCGTCCTGGCGTAGTCCGCATAGGCCCTTGCTCTCTCAGTGAGTGCCAGGACCTCCGGACTGGACCTTGCCAGGTCAGTGATACCATCCAAGCAGGTAGTAATCGCTTGTAAGGTCCAGACCGTGGCAAAATTAGGGGCAAATGAAGACCCCACAGCCTCATAGGAAGACTTGGCGAGTTGCTCGACCTGTCTATCAGTAGCATCCTTCAGCGAGGAGCTATCAGAGGCAGAGAAAAGGGAGCGTGCAGCAATTCTAGTCATGGAAGCGTCCACCTTTGGAGACTGCGACCATTCCTGAAGCACCTCCTGGGGAAGGGGAAGCGATTGTCCTTAGGTTTGCGGACATAGCGCCGCCCAGGATGTAACCTGGGTGCTCTAACCACCCTTCCAAAATTAGTGTGGTCCATGAAGGATCCACTTGGTCTAGCCTCTGGCCGCAGCCATTGATAGACCTCCTTCGGGTGCACGACAACCTCTTCAGGGGAGTCACGAGACGCAAGGTCTCATTGATGGAGGACACCAGATCCTCCACCCCGTCTGGAGGTTCAGACACAGACACAGACCCGAAGTTTGAACCCCCATCATCTTCCTCACCATCAGAGGAACGCTCCTCCTCAGAGAGAGCCTGGAGCTCGGGTGAATCCTCACGACGAGCCCGCTTAGGGGGTCTCACAGCAGAAGAGGGAGACACCCGGGGGTAACTGGAAGGAGTAGCTGGGTTTTCCAGTCTCCTATGCAGTGCCTCCAGTGACTGCGACATGGAGGACATCTGGGACAGCAGGGATTCATTGATCCTATTCTGCGTTTCCCATGGCCCTTGGATTACCTGAATCTCAGGGTATAGCACCGGAGCTGCTGCTGCCTCAGCTGAGCCAGCCCGGGCTTCTGGGCGTCCGCAGTTATTGCAGGACCCCTCCACCAAAGTTCCCTTGCAGGTAGCACAGGTAATGGTGTTATCCGCCGCCTTAGCAGCATGCTTCTTAACTGAGGACATATCCACAGTAGGGGTTGAGGCCAAGGCCAATAGACAAAACAAACCGGGAATCCCGGTGGCTTACCGACCGCAGTAACGCGGTGGGAGGAAGCGGTGTGTGTGTGTGACCTCCGCGAGTTCCGGTCTCCCTCTGAAGTGCAGACACGTGCTGCCGTAGATCCCAGCCGGGAAGTGAGAGAGAAGATGGCCGCCGCCAGCACAGACGTGGGCGGCGCCGGGAACACGCGGGAAGCACACGCACACGCCCCCCGGTGACGTCACCGTAAGGGCTGCCTCTCCTCCTCCAAGCAGCCTCTGTAATGGAGGTGCTGGAGCCCGCAGCGCGGGAAAACAGTGCGAAATCATCATGCACACATACCCAGACTGTCATCACATACAAACATGCACAGTCTACGGCCTCAGCCCCTGTGACACACAGGGCGGTCAGCCAGGGTGACCCCAGCACAGGGTACACCGCCAGATCCGCGGACCCGAGGGTAACGCGCGGTCTGAGTGCCAGGACACATAAAGTGCCAGACACTACCCCCAGGCACACAGGAGACACAGAGTGCCTCAGTGCCGGTCCGGTCTGTAAGCACCATTTAGGGAGGCCTCGGACGGGGGTTCAGCCCAGTCCGGAGTGTAAGCACCATTTAGGGAGGCCTCGGACTGGGCTGGCTCCAGTCCGGTCTGTAAGCACCATTTAGGGAGGCCTCGGACGGAGCGGAGCTGTGCAAGGCTCCCATCTCCCACTCTCCAGAGCCCCCCAGAGAGGGATGGAAAGGAGCGCAACAGCGTACCGGGAGAACACAGAGTGTCCAGGCACTAGGCCCTCCGGTACCTCCACCAGCGTGTGCCACAAAGGGTGAGCGGGGAGGCTGTCGCAGGTCCCGACTAGGACCATATTACCTTGTCTTCAGACGCCATCACGTAAGTAGTGAGAGTGCAGTGAAGTGCAAGCAAAGCGTGATCCTCCGAGCACACTAAGTTTAAAACTGAGGATGTTCCCTGCGGTAGGGGTTTATAAGCGGAGGAGGCGGTGTCTACAAACTTGTAGTACCTAGTGTGACCTCCGGAGGGCAGTGCCCTAAACCCCATTGTCTGGGTCTCCCATTATGATGACCAGAAAAGATAGGTTTATTCACCAAAAAACAACGCACAATTGTATCTTTGCACTTTCTCATTGCTTTCTATGGTGAAGAAAAACATTGCAAAAACGCTGAGAGACTTCACATGCTGCACTTCTCAAAAACGCAGTTGTTTTCCAATTCAGTCGGGAAAATAAAAAGCAATCGTGCGTGACATTTATGGAATCACACAGCTTTTGCTGGTACTGTAAGTAGAAAGCATTATTTTGCACAAAGAAAAATGCAGCAAAAATGCTACATTTGAACACAGCTTAAGATTATGTTCCCACAATGAGCTTTTGAGGTTGCAGAATTTCTGCAGCTATCATTTACATTAGGTTACTTAGGTTTTTTTCATTGAGTTAGTGTTTTTTCTGTTTAACGTACATTTTTACAGTGTTTTTGACGCTGTGTTCTCTCTGTTTGGTTATGTCATGTTTTAAATAAAGCTGCTTTACGTTTGATACTTCCTAGTATTTGGCTTTGACAGAACTTTATTGATCTGCTGGTGTGTTGATTACAGGTGTACTTCACTTGTGGATTTTCCACATCGAAAACAAGTGTATGGGAAAATCTGCACCTAACACTGAGCATATCTGCAGGTGAAATGGTCATGTTGTGGATTCAAAACGCATCTCAGGTCAGATCATGCAGAGTATAAAAAAATACTCAGGGGGCAGGAGATTTCTATAAATCCCATCCACTTTGAAAGTACTGACAATGAATATACGCAGCGAGTAAAAATGACCAAAAGTTCAACGTGGGAATATAGGCTAATAAAGTATCGCGGTAGATGAGCCAGGGCCGTGGAGTCTGAGTCCACTTTGTGGAGTTGGAGTAGGGAAATTGAGAGGTCAGATGTTTGCCTTAAGGCCCCGTTACATGGTACGATATCCTTAACGATATCGCTCAAACGTCACAGGTTTGGAGTCGTTCAAATGACGTCGTTAGGACGTCGTTGCGTGTAACACCGAGATTCAACTACGATAAATCGTTGGATCGCTGATCGCAGATTTGAGAACATGTTGCATTTCTGGTGCGGACGAGACTAGGTGATTTGTGCGCAGGCATCCGCCTGCGCACCGATCACATATGGCAGTGAATGGGTGCGCACGGTCATGCGCAGTCAAGCGCAGCACCATGCGCTCCCATTATAAAGATAGGGGCTTGCGGTGCTGCGGTCACACTGCGGCTCCCCTCGGCAGAACGCTGCAGAGGGGAACGCAAATGTGGAAGTAGCCTTAGTGCTGCTTTAAGGTCTCAATCATATGAGCATAGATATCGGACAAGTGCAATACAATAAAAAAAAAAAAAAAAAAAAAAAAAGTGATTACAGTCCATCCAATGAGGCAGTGCAGATAAGTGATTTTTTTTTCTCAGCTGTATTCAGCGTGAAGAAAAGTAATTGGATGCTATACAAGACCATCATTAGGACATATGATTTTCACTAATACATTACAATTCTGTAAGAAGGGAAACTGTAAATTGCCTGTAAAAGATTACGGCTACGTTCACACGTAGCGCATTTCTGCTTTTACGCAGTACTTTTTAGCGTTGCGTAAATGCAGTGAAACGGAGTGCCGTAACTCATCCTAGCAAAAAGTAATGGCTTTTGCTGAAATGTGTTGACGTGGTCTAACTTTGCAACGTCACTGGTCACATGGTGCTGCAGGGCCTTGAGCTGGTGCTCGCTGCGGCCCGGGAGGGGATCAGAAGACACCGCCGGGGGTCACCGGGGGAGCACAGTGAGGAAAGCACATAGCGTTCACATACAGAACGCTGCATTCTGTAAGAAACCGTTCTAGGTGCAGTTTTGCACCAAAAACAGATCCTCAAAAAAATGCTGTGTGTGAACGTAGCCTAACAGGTGGTGAGTAAAATATTCATATGGACAGAAATCAGATGATAAGCGACATTTTTTCCTACTTTGCTGAATGAGATTGATTTTGTATACACTCATGTGTCCCAAGTCTAAAGGATATCATCAGACCTGCTTTACAGGTTTGGGCTGCAAGGGGGGCCCTGGATACTGATAGGGGGGGCGCATGTATACTGATGGTGGCGGGCGGGCAGGCGGGCGGCCTGTGTATTATACTCGCGTATAAGCCGAGGGGGTACTTTTCAGCCCAATTTTTGGGCTGAAAAACTCGGCTTATACGCGAGTATATACTTTATGTCTATTTTATTGCCGATTTACTGTACACATATCCACCACAAATATGTGCATTTCCCTAAATTATTAAACTGCAGCAACAGAATGTGAGGTTTACAGAAATACAAGATACAGATTACACAACTGAAAACTATGGAACCAATAACTTGTATTCTAGAACCACTACAACTTGGCAAAGTTACCGGATTGCTCTTTAGACCTACCTGCGGTTTACATTTGTGTTCCCATATTGTTTAAGATAGATATGTACCACATATATACACACACATTTATATCTTCCAACAGTACATGACAGTAAATTACTGAAGTACTAAAGTACAATGACTGAATACTAAAGGCTACGTTCACACTTTGCGCTTTCTGCCGCGTTTTGCACCCGCGCAAAGAAGCCCTGTAAAAAAACGCAGTGCATTCACACACCACATTTTTTTTTTACGGACTCACGTCTCCCCCTAAAGGGGGAGAAGTGATGTCACACAAGGCCCTGTGTGACATCTGTGACAGCCCCTTTTGGGTTTCGTAGTGTATTAATCTACACTTCGAAACCCAAATTAAAGAAATCCAAATGTGTTAAAAATAATAAAAATGAATTACCTCTTCGCTGGGTGTTCGGGAGCTGACACAACTGCAGTTACCGACCTTCCAGGACCTGTCAAGATCGCTGATTGGCTGCTCGCGGTCATGTGATAAAATGTGTCATAGCACGTCACATATCACATGACCGCAAGCAGCCAATCACAGATCACAGGCCCTGGAAGGACAGTAGAAGTGGAGGATGTCTCGGCTCCCAAAACACCCGGCAGAGAGGCAAGTATTCAATTTTTATTATTTTTAACACATGTGGAGTAGTTTATCTTGGGTTTCGCAGCGTATATTAATGCACTGCGAAACACAAAAGGGGCTGTCACAGATGTCACACAGGGGAGGATGTGCCATCATATCCTGCAGCGCCAGCATATTTCCGCTGGAATTGTGCATTGTTTGAACGGCTATGCGTAATTCCAGCGGGAATAATGGGCTCCTATGGGAGAAAGCACGGGCACAGGTGCGTCAAGAATTGACAAGGTCATACCTTTTACACCCGCGCTTTATCCCCTAAATGCGCTGCGTATTTTCACTCAGTGTCTGAACAGCAAGGTGAATTTCACATTCACTTTGCCGGAAGACACACACTTGCGCTTTTTTGAAGAGCGCTCAAAAAAGCGCAATGTGTGAACATAGCCTAAGGGTATGTGCCGACAGGACGTTTTTGCTGCGTCTTCCGCATGCAGTTTACCCTTGGTTTTATGCTAATGTATGGTAATTTACCGTATTCCTGCGGGTGGGCTTCCCAGCAAAACCAATGTGTTTCACAGAAACTCTGTGCCCACACATTGGTTTTGCAAGTATCAAATACTGTCAAATACCTCCGGTTTTGCTGCGGATGGGAAAGATTGATCATGTTCTATTTTTCCTGCAGATGGCAAAAACGCTGAAAAAAACGCAGCATCAAAAAATGCAGTAAAAACATGCAAAAAACTTGATAAAAACGCAAGACCTGAATGCAGCAAATCTCCTGACAAGGACGAGATCCTTGAAACCAGGACCGGTATTGCTGTGTTCAGGACTGCTGGTAAAATGTCCTGTGGGCACAAGACTTGGTCACATCTGTCCTTGCACAAACTTTGAAGACAAAGGAAAACAGAAAAATGTACCTAGAGGGGAAGAAAAGAGAAAAAAAAGCAGGCCAGACAAGTGCTGACACATCAGCTCCTGGGGCCACTGATCTGCACAGGAGGAGGAGTGTGTATAACATGACTAAATCCAGGAAGTTACACGGACACATGGAATTACAATAACCGCTTGAAGAGACGGCCATGAATATTCCATAACAGCAGGAAATGGTGAAGACGACCTGCAGCCATCACTAACCTGTAACTCTCCGACTGCAGTGAAACTACAACTCCCAGCATCCCCTGAAGGGCACATGATGACACATCTAGCATCACAACAACTAGAAAGCCGGTGTTGAAATTATAATAAGTACTGAATACAAAGGAGATTGAAACATAAAACTACATATATGTATAAAAAGGTAAATATTTACACATCCAGTCCTCTGGTTTCATTGTGTCCAGCACATAGGACCACCCCACCACCTGTCACATCTCCAGGCTCTACTGAAATCAGCTATTCACAAAACGCCCCAGCAAATCTACCCAGATACAAGATCCGAAAAAAAACAAGGGGAAACAGGGACAACGCCAGGACCGGTATTTTTGTCTCAGGCCATGTGTGTATTCCTGGTGGTCTTGTGTTATAAATAAACATTGTACAGTGAAAGTCTAGGAGACCCCCCCCCCCCTCCCTGCAAACTACCACTCCCAGGATGTCCTGTGCTCCTACCCACTGCACATTCCTACAGGGAAACTCCCTACTGCCTCTGGGGGAGGAAAGGACAGATCTGATTATAATGTGTCTGCCCATGGACACAATGACCCCTGTATCACAGCGGAGCCAAGGGGCAGGAGAACTGCAGGCTGGGCACAGGAACACAGAGGATGTCCCTGACATGGGACCACTGTACACTCCATGGGCAGGGCTCTGTATATACCAACTCCCCCTATACTACACAGCAGGATAAAGGACAAGAACAGACATCTTCCCTGCCATACATCCACTATCCTGCAAACCTGATCCCAACCCATAAAAATATATCTAGCAATCCGTCTTGTCTGTCAACCAATATACAACAAAGTATTCAATATATACAGAATACAATCACTGCAGCAACCTATGCAGACACTATGTACAAATGATATACATACATACATACATACATACATACATGCATGTAGTACTGACATATAAACCCTACAATCACTGCAGAGATCTACATATATCCACAAACTACACCATTGCCAGAGTATACACCCAATAATCACTGCAGGGTTCTATATATAAGCTGTGGCAGCTGTGTACAGGTTAATAGAACAGCAGGACTGCTGTATACCCCTGCAGTCGAGAGAACAGTTACAATACTAATAGTTATACCACCTCTGTATGCGGCTCATATAAATGTACATGGGTCCGTGCAGTAATTGTAGACTACACATAGTACTGCTGTATACACATGTTTATTGGAGATCACATATATTATATATTATATACTGTATATACCAATGAGTAACTCTTTATGTAGATGTAAAGGATCTATATAACAAGGTACCAGCAATATTATATATACACAGACACACACATAAACAGATATGAAAGCTGTGCCTGCTATATACAGGAGAGCAGGGCTGGTGTACACCCTACAGTAGAGAATATATGTGTATATATACACACAGCAGGCCCATCAGGTATGGAGTAATGCACACCGATATGTATGATGCATTCTAGGACCCCGGACGCCCCAGGCATATACACAGTCATATATATATATATATATATATATATATATATACACACACACACACACACACACAGGCATACATATACACACACAGGCATACAGACATACACACAGGCATACAGACACACACATATATACAGACACACACACACAGGCATACAGACACAGACATACACACACATACATACAGACAGGCACACACATATATATACAGACACACACACAGGCATACAGACATACACATATATACAGACACACACACAGGCATACAGACATACAGACATACATACACACACACACACACACACACACACACACACACACACACACACACGTCTTGTGTCTGACCTCGGTGGCGCAGTGTGTCTGGTAGCTCCGGCCCGTCCTCTCGGCCCCGCTCTCCCTGTCGCTGCTCTCGGTCTCCGGCCGCCACTAACGGTTCCCGACTTGTCCGCGGTGACGTCCCCGCACCCAGCCCAGTCCGCGAGAGAGAGCGCCACAGGAAACGCATTCCAGGCCCGTGACGTCAGCACGAAGGGCGGGGACTCAGCAGGACACGTGGGTGCGGAGAGGACAGGGGCGGGGCTTCTAGAGGGGCTGGGACGGAGGTGACGTCACGGGTCGTGCGCTCAGCGCCGCCAGTGCAGCACGCCGGGCACGGTGCCCGCTCCGCTGTTGGTCCGGCACGTCCACTGCTGTCCGGTTGCTCCAGATTGGGTTTTATAGAAGAAAAGCTTATAGTTTTGATTATAAAAACATGTAAATGTTGACATTAGTTTCCTGACATCTCTGCTTGCTGTCGTTGAATGGAAACACTGCACAATCTCCTCTACAATATGTGTATTGTGTGCAGTCATCCCCTGATGGTGTGCAGCACAGTACAGGGCGGTGTACACAGCACTGTGATCACACAGCCCTGCAGTATTGGCACTCGCCGTCTTTTTCCGGCTGATTCCGCAATTACAAAATGCTGCACAAGCCACATAATGTGATGATAGAGCACAGCAATGTAACACCTCCTGCTGTGCACATGGTCTGCCTTCTGACCTTTATGCCAAGTTCACACAGGAGGTACAAACAGCAAAACCTCAGGGGTGTCTAGTAACTCCAGATTTATTTTTACCGTGAATTTGTGTTTTTGCACATAGAACACTGCAATAACGCAGAAAAGCTTTGTCATGCTCATTAAAAGCAAAACCAGGAGTGGTAATAAAATACATGACTTTTGGCTATGAGATGCCCCCGGGTAGGTGGTACTCGGATACCGGGGCTAATGGTGACTTGGATGGGGGATCACGGCTGGTCGCTCAATGGCGGGGATGGGGGATGTTGGTGGTGAAGGGGATTGGTTACGTGACGCCACCTGTGGTATCTGTTAACATGTATACCAGCGATGCGGCTGACTGCTGAGATAATGGAGGTGCAGTTCAGTGTAGTACAGCTCCCCACAGGTAGAGCTTTACCTCAGGGCAGCGGGGATGGATGACTGGAGTCGTAGTAGTGTCCCTGTGGTCAAAGCTGAGGGTAGCGGCGGTTAAGCAGGCACACACACACCGTAGTCTTTGTTTCGGTACCTTTTACTGATGACGGGTAACAGGTACAGTCCAGAGAAGTAACCAGGTCCTCGGTGCAATTTGGGACTTTAACCTTGGAGAGTTGTGAGGCCTCCTCTGTCTCTGTGTACGGTGGTTTGGGGTAAGTTCTGCCTGTAACTGAAGTCGCCGCTCCTTCTCCCCTCCCAGGGCTTTGCTCTATCACCAGGGGTGGATTAAGGGTAGCCAGGGCCCGGGGCTGTTCAGACTCTGTGGGCCCCCCGGTCATGTGACGCGGGTTATGTGATGGGAGTCATCATATACCTGAAATAGATTATTCCAGAAAAATAGTTGTGGAGTGAAACTCTAACCTGTCAAACATCCATTGATCTAGTCAATTTACCCTTCAGTTAGGAAAAAAAAAAAAGCACCAACAATTGACATGTGTTTTTAGTGCAGAAAACACAGCAAAAAAACGCAGGGCATGTTGCACACATCTGTGCCTCCGGCATGTATGCAGTTCACGCCGATACATGCCAGAGGCACAGACATACGGGGACACATGATCCCCAATTAACCCCTTCAGACATCTGTTATCTGGCATGGTTGGACCGTGTCGCCGTGTGGAGCAGACCCATGCCCGTGTGCTCCACACAGCGACATGTCCGTTTTTTGCCGGCACCACGGACCACTTTTGGCCCAAAACATGCTGCGCACGGATGTTCACTGTGCACAAACCACGGCCAAAAGTTTAAAGTGTAAAAATAAAGAAATTCATACTCACCTGCCTCGAGCGCTGCCTGCTTCTCTCACTTCCGGGGCTCATGTAATATTCACTTCACTGAGCCCAACAATGGACCGGAAGTGAGAGGAGCAGTGGCGCTGGAGGAAGGTGAGTATGCCTTGACAGCCTGTCCGAGTGCTATCCATGGATCCACAGATAGCACACGTATCAGACAATCCGTAACACAGGGATACACACCCAACAACAGCCTTGACTCACACGTTTGTGGTTTGCATGGATGTGTGAAACAGGCCTTGGACACAGTGCCAGGAACCAGCAGGTGTCCGAAGAGAGAACGCAGCTGCCCTGTGTTCACGATCTGCAGTGGGTGCAGGGCGGCTTCTCCCTGCATGCAGCTGATAGTGATCACTTCCAACTCTGCAGTATGAAATGAATATGCTGTGGAGGAGTTGAATCCCAACAATCCTCTCACCGCAGCTGAAAACATGCTACAGTCGGGGAAGCACAGTGAGTATGGGATTTCTGCAAATCATCCGCTGTGCTGATATTGTACAATGCAGCGGCAATATGCTGCATCCAAAACGCTGCGTTTACTTATCTTAACTCTGCAGCCTAAGGCCCCCTTCACACTGCAGTTTTTGCCTGATCAGGGTTTATCAGGATTTGTGTGCCAAAACCAGGAGAGGAACTTGCAGAGAAAAACTATAATTGAAAGATTGACACCTGTTCTGAGTTTGGGAGACACTCCTGGTTTTGGTACACAAACGCTGATGGACACTGATCAGTGAAAAAACTGCAGTGTGAAGGGGGCCTAATGGCCACATCACACGCTCCAATATCTGAAACAATATCGTTGAAATGTCACGCTTTTGACATCGTTCTTACTATCTCGTTTGTGCATCGTTGCGTGTAAATGCAGGATGTCTGAACGAGAAATCGTTAGATCAGACATCTCAAATTTGAGATCAGGACCTCAAATCTATCGTTCGTCGTCCAATTATCGCTCCTATAAACTTCAGCATCGTTCAGTGTGACACCTAGATGAACGATATCATTCATAATTCTTCTATTCCTGCCACTTTATCCTATTGTTTACAAAGTTGTACTGCACTACGCTGGCGCGTTGCCAAATTAGACATCGTTAATGATATCCTTGCGTGTGACACTGCACTAACGATGTCAAAACGACAGCGGTCACTTGACATTCCTAACGATATCGTTTCAGATATCGGAACGTGTGAAGTGGTCATAAAGCTATGTTCACAAAGGATGTTTCCTGTGATCTTTTGGCATAAAAAAAAAAAAAATCAGCTTTTTAATAGCATGCATTTTATTAAACAAATAAAAAACAAAAAAAAGCCTTATGTGAATATAACTTAGCAAATACTGAGGTAAAAACAAATACTCCGCGTGTGCACGAGGCCTTATGGCGGGTTTACACGTTCCGATATCGTAGTACAATTTCAATGAAAAGTCACGTGGTTCGATCGTTGGAGCCGATATCGTTCCTGCGTTGTATGGTGTGAACGTCCAATACGATGCAGGAACGATGTCAATGCGATATAGGGGATTGAATGAGCGTGCTATTCAATGCCCCGATATTGAAGGGAGATTGGAGTTGGATCGTGCTGTGTAAACGCACAACTTTGATGCGATTTGAAACGTCACCCGTTCACTCCCATGTTAAGTGTGCGATCCTGGGTTGGGGGCGTAGACATCGCACGGACGTTGTATTCCGATATCGCAGCGTGTAAACATCCAATGCGATGCGGGAGAAACGTGCACTAAATGCGCGCTCCCACGCCATTGAGTTGCGATATCGCAACGATATTGAAGCGTGTAAACCCACCATTACAGATACTGAGGTAAAAACACCAAATACTCAGCATGTGCAAGAGGCCTTAGGCTGGCTTCACATTTCGTTTTTGTTGTTCCGAGTGTATCCATGTCAAAGCGGATATACTCGGATGCGATTTTTGCTCCTATGCATTCCTATTGGTCACGGATGGGATCAGATGTTGTCATCCGAGTTCCGTTCCGCGCTTAGCTTTACGATTTCATCACGGATGGCAAATCGTAAACGAGTGTATCCGTGTTGAGCTCTGATACAGTCGGATGCGTTTTTGCAGGCCATTTCTTGTTATGCGGCACAGATCTGCTCGGATGTGACACGATTGGTAGTCCGAGTTGCGTTCCGTGCGTAGCTTGTCAATTTAATCACGGACGGTAAATCGCAAGCTAGTGCGCTTTTGGTGTCCCAGAGGAAAAAGTGGACAACATGGATCTGTTGCTGATCCGTAGCGTTCCGTGACAAATAACATGGGATTCAATGTAAACTCGGATGTGGCCAAACAATCGTATCCGAGTTACGTCCGTAATCATGCTTTAAAAGGCTGCAGGAGTGCATTTCACCTGTCTGCAGAATCCATTTTGAGGGGTTTCTTTTTGGCAGCACCTACTGTTTGTTGCAGTGCTCCTCACAGCTACACAGCTACTATCATCTGGGTCACTCCACCTGGGCAAACCTTTCCTCGCAGACCCATCCACCATTGAAGACCGCATGTTGCCGAGTTGAACATACTGCATGGTGAGTAGTCTGCATATCTGGAGATGTCATCATACATGCTATTACTTGCGTTCATTTTTAAGGGTGCATTCACACTGCGGTGTGAACCTGTCCAGTGCTGTTCGTGCTCACCCTGACAGGCACACACTGGATCAGCACACAGGACTTGAGGGCTAATATGCCCTTGGGTCTGTTAGGCATCCGCACGCAGTGACCGCTGCTGATAAGTGGGGCCCAAAGCGCCGTGGTCCTGACCTGTCAGCGTCTGCAGCTATGTGCGGCGGCACACTTGACCAGAGGCCATATTAGCCCTCCAGTCCTGTGTGCTGATCCAGTGTGCGCCTGTCAGGGTCAGCCTGGACAGGGCTGCCCAACATCACGCCGCAGTGTGAAGGCACCCTATGAAGTGTAATTTGTTGGCCCTGCTGCATTGATTTTAGTGTGTGACACGCTCCCAACAATTTAACTTCCATGTTGGCCTTGTGAATGTGGTTGCCCACACTGTTGCAAGTGATGCAAAGCTAATCTGTGGAGTGATGTTAACCCTTGCTTGGCCTCAAGAGGTTTTAAGCAACATTTTAGGATGCGGTTGCAGTGGCACTTCAACAGCAACCATCACAACCACACCATGTTTGTTTAGGTGGGGTTCCTTGTTTGAACATTGTAGTGTGGAAAATGCCCTTTACTATGAACCTTCATATGTCAGTCAGTGTGCCGAGACAGGAGTAGTAGAGTGATGGCACCATGGGAAGGTTGTGTTTTCACACGGTCTGTGTCCGTTGTCATGTTGTAAGGCAGTGGGTATTGTGTCTGTGGCCTTGTCGTGCATGTTCGTGTGGCGGTTGGCACGCCTTGAGTGTGTGGTGCTTTTGAGGAGACCTGATAATGATGCTCAGAAACTATATTTTTGGTGGATGGATATTGTATGGCTTGACTCGTGTGTTTGTGTTTTTTGGACAGATACATACCTACCAAGTTTGGGATTTGTTGGCCCTCTCACATTGACACCACCACTTTCAGGTATGTATGTGCTTGTCATCACTTTGCATTTGTAAAAGTTTGTTTGCTTGAGCCATGTCACAAGAAAGTTTGTTCGTGTGGCATTTCAGGTTTCAACTGGTTGGCGGCATCAGAGTCTAATGTGTCACTGTGTATGTGTCAGCAGAGATATGTTAAAATCAGTCCCTCCATGTCCGTGTCACTGTATACTTACACAAACCTAAATACAGAATTTGGCCACTCAAACATTGTTTTTGCTGTTTGTTGCAGAAACAAGGCCAAACCACACAATTCTACCTGGGGACAAATCAGGGCAGCATATCTTGCAGTGGACTCACCATAAGCATACCATCAGTATAACAATTTAAGTGCATTTTGTTGGGAAAAATCAGGGCCAATGCTGTGGGAAGGTAATAGGAAATCCAACAAACTACACATATGTATTATGCTTTACTACATGGTGGTGGCCTTATTGGAATGCATTGGGTAGTGGAGAGTATGGTTAGCAGAGTATACAGGGGCTCAGTGGACAGCACAGTATACGGCGGGGGAGTGGACAGCACAGTATACGGCAGGGAAGTGGACAGCACAGTATACGGCGGGGGAGTGGGCAGCACACTATAGGGAGGCAGAGTGGACCTCACAGTATCTGTGGGTTGAGTGGGGGCATAGAAAGGCTGCGTTGCGCAGGACATTAGTCCCTGATGTCAGCAGTGAGCAAGCATCGGCACGGGAATCTGCATTAAACACAAGCCACACACATTTTCAATGGGGGCCTTCTCCTTTGTATACACAATATGTTGCATTTAAACTGCTCCGCAAGCGGTGCTTCTTCTATGCTTGGTTAGTGCGTGGAACAATCGGCTAACTCCCTTCGCTTGACACAAATTTTTAATGGCGTGCCGGCCACTACCGCTGCCAGAAGCCGGGAGATGAGTGGCTGACAACGCTCATCTCTTGGCTGCCTCGACGCATACCTCTGTGCACCAGGGGTTTGCGCCTTACCTACTGCTGGCCAGAGGTCAACCGCTGGTCAGCCGGAACATGACCAACTGGCCACGGTGATCTCCCAGCTGCCTGTGGACCTCTGTACATGCTGCACGGTGCCAATTAGGAATCCTTGTGGATCCTCTGGAGAAGTTGCGCGGAATGTGTGACATGTTTGGACACTCACAAGGAGAGCTGACATGCAATTGTTCACTCCTTCAAAAATGGCCAATACACAATTATGTAGTAGATGTATCTGTTGACATATAGTTGTCAGGTGACATGCATCTGAACATATGAAGCAATGTGAATGAGGGATCACAAGGCCAAACATAAATTGGATTTCAAAGGTGGCCAAATGTCCTTGACACATGTAGCCTCACACAACGTACCTAAACACATCAACACAATCACATGTTAGTTTAGGCAGTAATGTCATGTTGTTTTTTTAGTTTGCCCATGTCTGAGAACTGGTTTCCTTGCTGTTGTTTTTTTGTTCACCAGATCTGTAAATGTATTTTCCCCAGGACCCATTGATGTATGTTGAGGCTGCGGCCTGCAGCTCACAGGCAACATCCTGAAAGATCTGTTTTGGTGTGGTTGTTGCTAGGGATGGGCGAATCTACTCGCTAGGACTCGTTACTCGGCGAGTAGTAAGGGACTCGCAGGACTCGGTACTCTGCGAGTTTCCCAGTGATTACTCGCACGAGCGAGTCCAATGCAAATCAATGTCAATCCTAGTTTTGTCAGAAACGCTGACAAAACTAGGATTGTCATTGTTTGCATTAGACTCGGCTACTGTGCCAGTGATAGCAGGGAAACTCGCAAAGTAACTGCTGTTACATTGCGAGCCAAGTCCAGCTGTCTTCTCTGTGCAGCTCCAGGGTCCTAGAGCCCGCCTGCTCACAGAGATGATGTAGCAGTGCTGAGATTGTTCTCAGTCTGCTCATTCCCTGTGCATAGACATCTATCTATGCACAGGGGATGTAGCAGAGAGGACATCGCGTTTTGGACTACGTTGGACGGAAGAGGATTTTTTTAATTAAAGATGGAGTCCCTAATGGCTTTTTTTTTTATTTCAAATAAAAAATTTTCTCTGTGTTGTGTTTTTTTAACCCTTTATTGGAGATTCTTAGTGGCTGGGTCAAACGTGGCCTGACATTAAGAATCTTGGGCTTAATACCAGCTTGTATAACAAAGCTGGTATTAACCCCTTTATTAACCAGCGTGCTACTGCCACCAGGGCCGCTGGAAGAGCGGGGTTCAGCACCAGAGGATGGCGCTTCAATGAACGCGCCATCTTCTGGGGCGGCTGCGGGCTGCAATTTGCAGCGGGGGGTGCCCAGAAAGCTTGGGCATCCCTGCGCTGCGGATTCCAGCCCCCAGCTGCTTAGCTGTACCTGGCTAGAGATAGAAATTGCGCGGAGCCCCACGCATTTTTTTTTTTATTATTTCATGAATTTCAGAGTCTCAGAGTCAGAGTCAGAATCTCAGAATTTCATGAAATAATTTAAAAAAAATGCGTGGGGCTCCGCGCAATTTCTATGTCTAGCCAGGTACAGCTAAGCAGCTGGGGGCTGGAATCCGCAGCGCAGGGATGCCCAAGCTTTCTGGGCACCCCCCGCTGCAAATTGCAGCCCACAGCCGCCCCAGAAGATGGCGCGTTCATTGAAGCGCCATCCTCTGGCGCTGAACCCCGCTCTTCCAGCGGCCCTGGTAGCGGTGGCACGCTGGGTAATAAAGAGGTTAGGGCCAGCTTTGTATTATCAGCTGGCCCTAAGCCCAAAATTTATGGCGGTCACGCCAATATTAGACATGACCGCCATGAATTTCTATTAAATGTGGTTTTTTTTAAAACAAACACAAAGAGCCACCGCCTCACCATCCAAACAGGCTACCAAATCGAGGCACGCTATAGCGAAATTTCTCAATCACCGTGACAAGGAAGAGATCCTGCGCGCCTATAAGGCCAAAAAGCACCCATTATTGTTACAGGGACACAGAGCGCTGGTGTTCGCGGATTACTCTATAGAGGTCACGCGCCGCAGGAGATCTTTTAGTGAAGCATGCTCGCTACTATATAGAAGAAATGTCCGATTCCAGTTGAACTTTCCAGCTATATTGAGATTCAGATCTAGGGAGGGAGCCATGCTGACCTTCACTGACCCTGAGGAAGCAATGACAGTGATCCGTGACAACATGTGTTCCCCAAGAGCAGCGGAAACACCGACATCACCCCAGCATGATTCTGGATCCCAGACGAAATCTAGTGTTGCTTTTGACTTGGAGGCCGAGACTGAGACTGATAGGGACTCTGTGAGAACATATAGATTGAGATCCAACTCCCTGATGAGTGAAGGAGCGGGGAGAAAACCGCCTTCAGACACTCCACGACAACAGAGACAGCCAGGTCCACGTTGGCAGAGGAAGAGATGAGGAGAGAGGGAAAAGAAGCGGAAAAGGATCTGTGATTATTTTTGATTGGGAGATGCTCACATGGCTTTACTAAAAATGTGAATGAAGGGGAGTTATGCAGGCGTAATGGGAAAGTTATGTTGATGTGATTTGCTTCACCTCTTTGTTTGTTTCCTTCCCACTCCTCTTTTATCTTGAATCTTCAGGCTTGAATGCCACTAAGATTTCTTATTCAAACGGACAAGTTTATGTCTGCACAGAGGAATCTTCACTGAGACGTGAGAGGAGTGGTAAGAAATTGGAAAAATGTTGGAAATTTACATATTTATTGTTATGGTTGTTGGCGCAAGGTGCCTTTAATGTGTTAGTAATGTTCTTTATACAAGCTGTGGACTTTGGTGACACCTTACTCCTGATGTGGAGAGGACTAAAGAGCTGGGAGTAGACAGGGCAAGGGAGGTTCCAGGGAGCTAAAGGTTGGGGATTGCCATTATTATACTGTTTTTATACTTAACTGTTTAATAGGCTGGATTAGAAGCTAGGGCGGGGCGGGGCTACATTTGTCGGCTGCACTAGAGGGAAGAAGAGAAGTGCTACACGTGTAAAGATGAATGGAGTTGGTGTGGTTGGGGGGGAAGGGGAAGGGAAAAACAAAGTCATCAGTTGGGGAAATTTCTCTAAATTCGTAATATGCATCTCTTGTACCTTATCATGCGCACCATGGTTTACATCTCATTATACAATTTGTGTGTGGCAGCTGGTTAAAAAAAAGTTGAGTGCCCGGTACTGGGAGGACTCTGATGGTTAGGTGGGTCTCCTGGAATGTCAAGGGGTTGCGCTCCCCAGCAAAGTGCATGATGGTTCTGCGCCATCTTAAAAAATTACATGTAGACATTGCTTTACTCCAGGAGACCCACCTGGTCTCGGAGGACTTCTTTCGCCTTAAAAAACTATGGGTGGGGGGAGTCCTCGGGTCAAGTGCGGTGGAGAGGAAGGCGGGAGTCATAGTCCTAATCCACAGGTCACTGGCTCATTCAATCGTCTCCACTACAAGTGATAGTGAGGGTCGACTGTTCCAGATGACTATTCAAATACAAAATGATGTTTTTAATGTTTTTAACATATATGCCCCTAATGCAAATCAAAAACCTTTCTTCCAACAACTACAGAATACCTTACTCCAGGAAATAGGAGTTAACAACCTAGTGGGAGGTGACTTCAATACAGTGATGAGAGTAGAAGAAGATCGACGTTCCTCGACACATACCCATACCCATGGCGAGGGTCAAGACAGAGGGGGTTCAAGGGTTGACAGTACCTTAGAATCCTTGACTAAGATGGCAGGCCTGTCAGATATCTGGAGACTAACTAATCCTTTGGGTAGGGAATTCACCCACTTCTCACATCCCCATGGATCATGGTCCAGAATAGATATGTTTTTTGGGTCCACCAAGATAATACAAAGATTGATTGACGTCAAAATTGAAGATATGGTGATCTCTGATCATAGCCCATTAGTCCTAGAGATCAAAGACAACTACGAGAAAGGAACCGACTATCTTTGGAGGTTTCCTGACACGTATACCAAAGAAGAAAACTTCACCAAGCTACTTGGGGAGTGGTGGACGAATCTTACCAAAGACAATTTGGACCATAGATCTGATCCGAGCTTGTTTTGGGAGACCGCAAAGGCAGTCATGAGAGGACACATAATGGCTTACAGCATGGGGATCAAAAAAAGGGCTAAGGAAAAATTTATAGAAACCAGTGGGAAAGTGAGATCTGCTTACCTACAATACAAAAACACAATGGGGACTTCCGACAAGGAGAAATGGCTATTAGCTAAAAAAGAATTTGATGAGTGGGCAGGAAAACGGGAGATTATATTTAAAAATAGATTAGAATTAGAATTACACAAATTTGGAGATAAAGCAGGAAGACTGTTGGCAAGACTGGCCCGAGGGGGGTACACTTCTTCCCCTATTCAATCGATAAAGGATAAGCAGGGTAATATATGGAAGGACCCTAAGAATATCGTGAAAACTTTGGGCGGGTTTTATGCTTCTCTATATACAGAAAAATCGAGTGGCGTCCCAGAGAACCCTTCCTGGTTAAGCAGGATCAAATTGCCATCTGTCTCCCAGGATGATTTACAAATTCTAAACAACCCAATTACAATTGGAGAAATTGAAGAGGCTATTAAAAATTTAAATCCGAGTAAGGCGCCAGGGCCAGATGGATATAATGGCGCCTTTTTCAAAACTATGAGGGAGGGGATCTCCCCGGTTCTCTGTGATCTCTACAACGAGATACTACGGGGAGCACCTATCCCTGATAGAATGAACCTAGCCTATATTAAACTGATCCCTAAACCAGGCAAGATCCCCACTGATCCAGCTAGTTACAGACCGATTTCATTAATAAATCAGGATCTGAAATTACTATCCAAGATTTTGGCTGACAGATTGGCAATGGTTCTGCCCAAATTAATATCTACACACCAGGCAGGATTCATCAAGGGAAGATCGACGACCACAAATATCCGAAAAGCAATGCTTCTAATGGATATTCTGGGGAAGCGGGACGGGCGGGGGGGGGGCAGCCCAGCCATGATCACCTTAGATGCGGAAAAAGCATTCGATAGTGTCAGGTGGTCATGGCTGGGAAAGGTCTTGGATACTATGGGATTGACGGGCCCCTTTCGACAATACATACAGACTCTCTATAGTAATCCTAAAGCATGCGTCAGCATACCGGGCTTTTTGTCCGCCACCTTTACCCTTCAGAAGGGAACTAGACAGGGTTGCCCTCTGTCCCCCCTGCTTTTCAATTTAGCTATAGAGCCTCTGGCACTATATTTGGAAGAATGTAATTCCTACACAGGTTTTAAGGTGGGAACCAAAGAGATAAAACTCTCATTGTTCGCGGATGACATCATCTTGTATGTCCAAAATCCGGAGCAAGACCTTCCAAATATTTTGTCAGACATAGAGATGATGGGCAAACAAACTGGATTTTCCCTGAATAAAAGCAAATGTGAAATTTTGTTTATAAAACCAAGGGATGGGACCCACAGGGAAAGGAAAAATCTTTGTGGCCTACCAGTAATGAGGGATAGTATTAAATATTTGGGTATACATCTAGCTAGATCTCCGGGACAGACATATAAACTGAATTTTTTACCAATCATCCAGAAGATAGAGCAAGAATTGTCGGGCTGGGTGAAGTTGCCACTCTCTCTGTTGGGTCGCTGCCACTTATTGAAAATGGTTAGCTTTGCAAGATTGCTTTACCCCCTCCAGACTATCCCCATGTTGCTGAGACACATCGACGTAAAGAGACTGAATGGGTCCTTCTCTAAATTTTTATGGGGAGGAAAGAGACCCCGTTTGGCATATGCAACTTTGATCCAATCCAAACAGGAGGGAGGTCTACAGCTCCCAGATGTTAGGGGTTACAATTTAGCGTGTATTATGCGTAATGTCCTTGATTGGATTAGAAACACTAACAAATTCTCAGATGTACTTTTGGAGGGGGAATGGGCCAAGCCCTGGGATCTAACAGCCTTACTGCATTCACCACTGACTTGTCTGCCCCACACTTTGAAAAATACGGTGATCTATAAAGATACGATAATTACATGGAAGGAGGTTAGGAAGAAATTCAAACTAGCATGGAGGGTCTCGAAATTACTGAACCCATGGAGATGCCCGTCGTTCCCATTGGGACGAGAAAATTCTCTATTCCAGGCTTGGAAAGATAAGGGAATTAGCACGTTGGGAGACCTTATGAATCTAGAAGAAAAGAGGTGGATGACCGAGTCAGAGGTCTTGACTACCTACAATCTACCCCAGCATCATGCTATGCAATATCGTCAACTGAAACATTATCTGCTTTCACACTTATGTGACATCACGGGGGAGGTTGAGAACTCTATGTGGTCCGAACTGACATCTATAACCACTACTGAGGTATCCATAACTTCACTGTACACCAAATTAAAACGGATTCTGAGACCACAGGGAAGGGGAGGGTCTTTTAACAAATGGCGTAAACATTACACAGTTCCGGAACTTCCACAGAAGATCCTGGAGGGGTGGGGATTGGTAAGACGCCATATTATAAATGAGAGATGGAAGGATTCCCAATTTAGGATCATGCACGGAACCATCCAGGGCTTCAATATACCTCCATCTAAAACTAATCAGGAAAGATGGGTTCATTGCCCAAAGTGTAAGTCACACATGACTGATCTGGAACACGGCATGTGGTCCTGCCCAATGTCTCAGCAATATTGGAGAGCAGTCAATGCGTGGGCTAAAAAAATTTGTAGAGACACAGGAGAGCTAGATCCAATACGCTGGCTTTTTCACTATCACCCACTTTCCAATACTGTAGGACAACCTTGCATCCTATGGCATTATATTGCTCTAGTAGCAAAGAGACTCTTGTTACAGCACTGGCTCGATGACAGACCCCCTGATCTGGCCCAAGTAAAAAATACATTACGCCACACATTGACACTTGAAGCTCTGGATACACTCCGTAATCCAAGTAAGTTAGCCAAAAAATTCTTTATCGAATGGAGACGCTTTATAGAAGGTGAATTCACAGATGTGGATATACAAAATTTCATGGTACCCTTCCGAGCATCAACGTGGTACGCATTAGAAGAGCTGGGAGGAACATTAGGTAGGTTGAGATGTTAGGTACAGGAGGTGCAATAACTTTTGATATATTTCTAACAATAAAGTACAGCTTTCATTTATTATATTGATTTTTGTTAAATCTTGAATACAATTTTATATTGAGACTGGGGGTGGGAGGGAATCAGGGGATGCATTTTGTAACAGTTGATCGTTTACATTGGATATGCTTTGCTTTAACAGTTTTCTTGAATGGACATATTAATTTGGCGATATGATTCTCTGACTTTTGTACAACTGTTTATTTGATTAAAACTCAATAAAAATGATGATTCAAAAAAAAAACAAACACAAAGAAAATTTTTATTAGAAATAAAAAAAAAAAGCCATTAGGGACTCCATCTTTAATTAAAAAAATCCTCTTCCGTCCGACGCAGTCCAAAACGCGATGTCCTCTCTGCTACATCCCCTGTGCATAGATATAGATGTTTATGCACAGGGAATGAGCAGACTGAGAACAATCTCCGCTCTGCTACATCATCTCTGTGCACAGACATTCATGTCTGTACACAGGGAATGAGCAGACTGAGAACAATCTCAGCTCTGCTACATCAGGCAGCAGGCGGGCTCTAGGACCCTGGAGCTGGCAGCCAGCACACAGAGAAGACAGGACTCTTATCTGTGCGAGTTTCCCAGGGATTACAGTTGCAAAGTAAACGAGTCCAATGCAAATAAATGACAAAACTAGGATTGCTTCAGGCTGAAGCTTCCGAGACACATCTGCGATTTGTAAATCTCACACTACTCGCTATTACTCGCTTCCCCATTCATTAACATTGGACTCGCTAGACTCGCAACGAGTAGCGAGTCCTGTGCTCGGACTCGCTAGAGTCAAGCGATTCCGAGTAATTTAGGATTCGGCCATCACTAGTTGTTGCCACAAGATGTTTTGTGAAAGTCATTTGAGCTTGCCTAATGTTTTCATTTTTTACTTGCATGGCACCTGTTTGATGTTGCAGAATGTTGTCAAGATTCCTGTTGCCACGGGTAAAGTGGCCATTACTGCTACTTGCCCTTGGGATGGATTTGAACAAGTGAAAACACGTTGCACGGACAACATAAGATGATGAAAAAAGGAGGGGGGGGTGGACACCAGACCGGACACCTAACCATTGCCAACACATTGCAAGGTAATAACAATTGTCAATGCTGACAATGGGCAAAATCCATTTATGTGTCAACGAATGCTATGAGTTACCTAATGAAAACCAACCATATGTTTGGCCAAAGAATCGAGTTGGAAGTTTCATGTGTTGGAGTCAACTTTACCAGCTCACGGGGACCAACTGGGAATCTGGCTTGATGTTAAAACCAGACACCACAACAATATTGTAATTTTCAGGTTCAATTATGTGACCGCAACATCTGTCTCAATTCTAAACCCAAAACGAAAGTGATGATATGGCCTTTTGGTATATGCTACAGGGCTGAGAACCAGGTTGTGCAACTAATTAATTAAGGCACACACACCTATCTGTGACCAACTTTTCACCTGATCTCTGGTTGCAGTAAAATCATGGACACATTGTTATATTTGTACACAGCCACAAAATGCCTTAATGTGTCCATGATTTCACTGCAACCAGAGATATGTTGCAAAGTTGGACACAGATCTCTGTGTGTGTTAAGTAGCCTATAATCCTCACAAGTTCCCAAAAATGGCCATTTGTAAGTTATAACGCCCACACATGCCTGTTTAAGTAGCATTGATTTTGGTATGTACTATGATACTGTTACCTAAATATGTGTCGTTTATGGTTTCTCTCCATGTCCTGAGCCTGTATTAACTTTGTAATTACTTTGTAGACTCTGTCAGTGACACACGTTTCTAAAGTGCCTTTTTTTTAATTGAAAAAATAAACATCTTTTTTTTTATAACCCAATTCCCTCTGGAATGTGTTATATCTGGCTTTGGAATGGCAGGGTCTCAGCACCATTGAGGGCTGGGTCCTGCAGTATGGAACCTATGGCTTATCTGTTAATCATCTCTTTGTCTAGGGTCACATCTGCATTTGAGATTGCAGAACCTGGTCCGGTTTTGACGTGTGGCAATTCTCCAAACCGGATGCGGACATGCAGCCAATACACACCCTTCTATAGCAGGGTTGCCCAACTTGATATCCAGATACCGCATTCCGGTTTCCATTGCTGCCTTAAAAATCATGCATGCAACAGTTTATGCTCAGTTTTCTCAGCCGGATTCTGGTTTTGAAATGTCAAGCGCAAATGTCCGTGGAACCGGGTAGCGGCACCAGGATGTTAAAACACAGCACAAAACATTGTCAAAATCGGATTGTGCGTGATACACCCGGATCCGGCGCAATCCCGCAAACAATAACATAGGAGTCAATGTGCGCCGGATTGAGCCAGACCTGATTGAATCTGGCAAAATCCCATTTTAGCCACATTCAGTTGCCGCCTCAAAATGGGAAGCTACGCATGCGGCCACAAGATTCCACATTAAGGTGCAATCCGGAAAACGCATGTGGATTTCGGAACACATTTTTAAGCAAAAATGTGTCTGAAGGCATTTACGATTACTGCATCTAGATCTGGATGCAGTAAACTTAATTGCACTTCAAAGTGTGACCCTAGCCTTTAAGCAGCAAGGCAACATAAATCCATGTGTGCTTTCAAAACATACAACAACCTTGGTGTCACATTCAGCCGAGGAGTCACCTTTCCAAAGCCATTCAGTCCCTGCCCGGCAGAGGCACAAATGGGTTTGTGTTGGCTTTTCTGGCCTTGACACAAAATGGTGGCTGGCCGTTGGTCTGGCCCAGTGCTCCAATAAGTCAGCAAACCATACTGTGTGTGGGTGCTCAGCAGGTATTCAAGGGCTTCCTATGGGTGTCTGTTTGCCAGAATTGCTCACCCATATTGTTGGGCACTGGCAGTTATTAATGTGGATTATTCAAGGTTTCTAAAATTAAAAGCAGACTGCAAGCTGACCTGTAGTTGTGTGTACTATTATTTATGTTAAACAGATTGTCCAACCCAATTAGAATCACACATACCTTGGCTGCCGCAAAACAGGGGCCAGGAATAACAGGGCTTGGTAGTCCCCATATTGTTTGTGGCCATCCGCTTGCCCTCCACCATGGGCCTGGCGATCATGCTGCCGCTTGAATTGATCACGGCAGCTCCTCCATCGGCGGGTGACCAAATCCACTGCAGAATTTAAAAACACATTTCTTAACATAGGTAACGTGTTTGGTCCCAACGAAATACATCAACAGAGGGGAATGTGTTCCAAAACAATTTAAGGCTTTGGAACATAACTGGCTGTAATGGTATGATCCTGTAACCAATTTGCCTATGCTGGGCACGGATGTTGTCGCTGGGCTGCTATTTTCTTGTTGTGTTGGGACATTAACAAGGCTCACACACACATTGAACATTGAGTAATGCATTGCACACATGTTACTTGAAAATATGGCATCTGGGGAAGCTCCCCCTTAACCCATACTAAATCTACCCACTATTTCATAGGCCTCAACTTTTGACAATTTGAAGCCTCCACCATTGTGGCCCCCCAAAATCATTCTTGATTTTGGGTCCCAAAAAATCAGGCAAAGTTGTCGTTTAGCCCATCCTCACACAAAATGTTGACATGTGTGAGGCTAGTCTGAGCCAAGGTGACCCCTTTCTTGTACAGATTTTACATGGACATCAATTTAATAATGGCTTAATGGCCAAAGCAACACTTAAGGTGGGGTCACACGTGGCGATGTCGCCCGCGACATCGCCGAAAAGTGACGTCACAGCGATGTTGCGGGCGATATCACAAGTGCGTCGCGCTGTGTGACAGCGCGACGCAACTGCAAATTATCGCTGGTCGCAGGTTGACAGGTTTATGAACATGTTCATAAACCTGTCAACCTGTGACCAGCGATTAGGCTGGATCACGCCGTCTGACACTGTTGGTGGCGCGATCCAGCCTATATCGCAGTGTTGTTGAGGATCGCTCGCTGGGCTGAGCTCAGCCCAGCGAGCGACGGCTCCGCCCACATCGCCGCCGCGTCACCGGCAACGTCGTGCCGTGTGACAGCTGGCCTGCGATGTCGGAAGCGAGCGTGTACCTGCACATCGCTTCTGACATCGCCGGCCAGAATCGCCACGTGTGACCCCAGCTATAGCGCTCTGACCATGTGTTTGGCAAACACGCAACCATCAAAGCAAAAAACTATTCCATGGCAGCAGCTGCAGACAGATGTCTCTGCTGGCATGTAGGCTACACTACATAGGACAACCCTGTGTGCATGTTTTAGCACTGGGCACCCACAAAGCCACCATCAGCAACATTGCTGTTGTTGGGTCGTTTGTGTACAGAATGTGGGTTTATGGTCTTGTGTGAGTGAGGCCGGCTTCACATTGCGTGTGTGATCCGATCCGTGGCTGTCCACTTGAGGCAGACAGGCGCGGACCAGATCTGCACACAGGACTGGGGGGGCTAATATGCCCTCCGATCCTGTGTGCAGCGCACGCAGTGGCAGATGCTGACAGTTCAGGACCGCCGCGCCCGCGGTCCTCAGCTATCATCAGTGGGAACTGGGTGCACTGCACACAGGATCAGAGGCCATAATGGCCCCCCAGTCCTGTGTGCAGAAACGGTCGACGCCTGTCTGCCTACAGCGGCCAGCCACGGATGGGATCACACACGCAGTGTGAAGCCAGACAAAGACACATACCCAATTAAACATATGCTTGCAGGGTCGTGTCATGTTGATGTCAATGACATTTTGTCCAAATGGAAATGTGGACATTCGCCAAGGGAAGATCTTGTTTAAATTGTGTAGGCATGTTGCTTGTGTGTTGTGTGAAATTGTAACACACAGCTAGACTCAAATCTGGCAAAAATAGCAGCACATACCTTAGGTGGAGTGTGTTCAACACACACACATGCATGACGGCTGGTTGGGTAAACTTCACAATTGCCCTGTGCTTTAGGATGCCTTCCCACTTGTGGACCCCTCCGCAGCATCCCCAAGCTGAACGCAGCCACCGCCAGCCCCTAACGTTATAATGTCAAAGTATGCTCATGCGCAGGTCTGATCCTGACCGTGTGCTCCCTTTCACTTCAATATGTGAGTTGTATGCAGGGGTATGGCCGTACACAAAGCACACACTCTCGTCCACACCACGAACACAACCATGTTGCGTTGCCGGTGCGGAGGGGAGTGTTTCATTTGTGTGTGTGCGCATCCGCCTTTGGCGGCCGACAATTAGCTCAGAGTATGAAAATAGTGCGTGCGGAACATTGGAACTTTGCCCCAATTACCAGTCCACTGGTATGCATGGTCCGGCAAATGGTGGACCCAGCGTGTGCAAGCCAGGCGTGAGATGACCGGCGTCAGCCGCTCATTTCCCGGCTGGTGAGCCGCTGACCTCTGTCCCGCAGTAGCTGTGGCTGCGCTCCAGGATAAACTCGGGTCAGCAGCAAGCCAGGCGGGAGATGACCGGCGTCAGCCGGTAATCTCCAGGCTGCTTGCAGCGGCGGTGCACTTTGCTGCATTCAAACCGCGGTCCAAGCCGCACTACTTTTCTGTTTTTTCTTACCCGGTTGTGGCAAACAATCAGAGAAGTAAGGCGCCTTGGGGGACGCTTTGAATGGCAGTCTGATTGTTTGCGGTGTTCACCGCCGACCAATCTGAATTACGGGCCGCCCAATGGTGCCATATTTGAAATACACTGAGTATAGTGTATTGGAAATCCCGCGCTATGTGAGGCCCCGCTATTTAGATTGGGCGGGAGCGTTAAGCGCAAACCAATCAGCATAGCGACGGTCGCCAGGGCGCCATGTGTAAAAACTCAAGTAATGGGTGGATTTAACACATGCCGTTGGGGCCACAAATATACCATAGGGCTGCTCTTTATAGATACATCTTAGATCTAAAACCCAGAGGGACTTGTGACGTGACATCCGTCACTTTTTCCCAGCGTCCTGCAGAGCTACACCCGCTCAGGGTGAGCCAAGATGGTGGCCGTAAGCAGGAGTCGGGACTCATAGAGCCTGCTACGCTTACATCCGCCCCTAACACACACACACACACACAGTTGCCTATACTTACCACCTCTCCTCCGTCTTCTCCGCCGCCGACATGTCGCCGCCCCTGGAGAACTGGATCCAATATGGCGTCCGGGAAGTCTTGCGAGACTTCCCGGACCCCATCTTGGAAAAAGTATGTCGCCGTCCCCCAGAGGACTCAATCCAGTATGGCGTCCGGGAACTCTCGCAAGAGTTCCCGGACGCCATATTGGATCCAGTCCTGGGTGCGGCGACATGGCAGAACAGAGGACTCAGGAAGACGCAGGGAAGCATGGACGGTGGAAAATATATTGGAGTGTGTGTGTGTGTCCGTCCACCCCACCGCTGACCACCCTGGCCCCAGCGCTGCGCTGACCACCCTGGCCACGGCGCTGCGCTGACCACTCTGCCCACGCACTCCCTGCTAACCACTCAGCCACCACCCAGTGCTAACCACTCAGCCACCGCCCAGTGCTAACCACTCAGCCACCGTATACTCTGCTACCCACTGAGCCACCTGTATACACACAATTAATTTCACCGCACTCCCCTAACTATTAGTAAATAAACTATATGGATTCTAGACTACCGGATTCTTTAGAATGGGGCCGCCATCTAGGATACACATATGTAGTTCACTCACGTTGACTTAACAAGTTGTGTCAAACACGCTATGTCAATTACATACATATTCTAGAATACCAGATGCGTTTGAATCGGACCACCATATAGTGGGATCTGAAAAAGGCAAGCCTTACCAAAGTTGTGCTGGACATCCGGACCACTGCGATCAAACGCAGGGAACAGCCCTCTGGCAATGTCCCTCCAGGCTGCCAGTCTTTGGGGTGCTTGCCGGTACCCCTGATGTGTTGGTTGCCACAGCTGGGGCCGCTGTTCCACCAAGGCTATAAGCCTAGCAGTGTTGATGTGGCTGCTCATAATTGCACTGTGTGTGCACAATGTAGGAAGTTGGCAATAGCATCGAGTTCCTGTTTCCTGAAGATACAGGATGGCAGATGCTCCTGCAAAGCACCTCAAGGATTCCCATGCAAAAACCTCAGACAAAACTCGGATTACTGTGGGATGCTTGCGCAAGGAATCCGAGCTCAATCCGTGTGGAATCCGAGAAAGTGATGCGAGTTTGTGCTCGGAACAAGCAAAACACACGGAAAAGCAGTGCGATCCGAGTTTAACACACAACACAAGAAGAAAAGGAAACCTGCACGGATCTTCCTAGGTCACATTAGCAAGATATTTACCAGACCGTTTGTAAAGCAGGATTCCCATGCAGAACCCAAACAGCAATGTGTGGGTCCTGACTTGCAAATCCGACCACTTTGGCCACTAAGGGCGCATTCACACTGCGTGTGTGATCCAATACGTAGCTGTCCGCTAGACGCATACAGCCGCGGGCCCGATCAGCACACAGGACTGGGGGGCTATTATGCCCTCCAATCCGGTGTGCAGTGCACGCAGCTGCAGCCGCTGACTGGTCAGGACGTCGATGCCCGCAGTCCTCTATCAGCAGTGGGAACTGCGTGCGCTGCACACAGGATCGGAGCGCATAATAGCCCCCCAGTCCTGTGTGCTGATCGGGCCCGCGGCTGTATGCGTCTAGCGGACAGCCACGGATCTGATCACACACGCACTGTGAAGCCAGCCTTAGGTCTCACATATTGTCCAAGATCTCACCATACAGACACATACCTTGAGGGCCCAAGGACTTGGCATTGGTTTGGCTCGCCAAGATTCTCAACCAAAATTGTTACCATAAAATAGGACACGTGAACAATGTCAAACACACATGCATGACACATAATGGGATTTAATATAAGCAAACAAAGTAAAGCACGTTAGCTCACACACAAAAGAAGGGCAGAAACCACATTAAATGTAAAGACTTCCAGACATTTAACGAGGCACAATCTGGTCCTGCCAAGGCACACAGCCGGCCTGTGAGGAGAAATATTTGGAAAATCTGTCTCTCATTTGGGACACTGCCACCGTTGTTCTGATGGGCGAAAGCTGAAAATCATCAAGCGGGCTGATGCCGATATCCTCCGGCTGAATGTGAGGCCGCTCGGTCTTGATGATCAGGTTGTGCAACACCACACACGCCTTCACTACCTCATCTATGGTCTCCAGCTTAAGGTTGATGGCAGTGCCCAGAACCCTCCATTTTCCAGCTAAAATACCAAAGGCACACTCCACCATCCTGCGCGCCCTAGTCAGGCGATAATTAAAAATCCGCTTCTGGTGAGTGAGGCCACGACTTGTGTAGGACTTGATGAGGTTAGCACACATCTTGAAAGCCTCATCGGCTACCAACACATACGGCATTGGTGGTTCATTGGTCCCTGGCAGTGGTCTGGCATTGGGGAAAGAAAAGTCATTCCTATAAACCCGTCGCCCCATGCCAGAATTCTGAAATGCTTGTGAATCATTCCCCCTCCCGTAAGCGCCAATATCAACTGCAACAAATTGGTATTCGGCATCCACTATAGCCATGAGGACAATACTAAAATACTTTTTATAGTTAAAGAACTCAGACCCAGTCCCGGCCGGCTTCATTATTCGGACATGTTTCTTGTCAAGGGCACCCACACAATTAGGAAAGTTGCACGTCTCCTCAAATGTAGCCGCAATTTGGAGCCACTGCTGAGTAGTGGGGTGGGGAAAAAAACTCCTCATGCAGCACCTCCCATATGGCGGAACACGTTTCAGCGACTATGCCAGACACTGTTGAGAGACCAAGCCTGAACTGGTAGTGCAATGATGTCAAACTTTCGCGAGTAGCCAGGTATCTGTTGAGTAAAGGAGAAAACACATTAAGACACCATCCAAATTAAAAGAGCAGGTAACGTAACAGGAAGCCCAGGGAGATTCAAGGTCGGGTTGGTCAAGGGCAAGGCTCTAACCTTGGTGATGTATGAACAACAACACATTAGATGGCTCAGGCACATTGGCCCCAGCTTACACATGTGTTAAATAAGGCTCCGTCACACACGTCAATGTGGTCAACAAGCTGATAGCTTGCGACATTCCCAGCTGATGGCTGGTGAGCTGTCACCCAGGCCGAGTGACCAGCAAACATTTGCCCAGCTACATTGTTGACATGATTTCAAGATCCTTTCCAGGATGTGTTGCGCTTGCTGGCAGGCTGGCAGGAGCAGGCTGTTAACGATGTTAAACTGCATGGATACAGGCATCGCGTGATGCCTGCACCCCCAATGTATACCTTGCTTAACAGCCTTCTCCGATCCCCGGCTCCTAGACAACGTACACATCAGCTAACTCAGGTCAATACTTAGCCGCTGTGTACCTTGCATAAAAGCCGGGGAGTGGAGAAGGCAGTTAAGCAAGGTATACATCGGGTATGTAGGCAGTGCGCGCTGCCGACATAACTGTAATTTAACATGGATACCTGCTCCCAGCACTTGCTGTGAGGCGCTGGGATCTGGATGCTTGCACGTCTCCCAGTGTCAACCGCAGCAATGGTGCGTGGTCACGGGGCCACCATTGCAAGGTTTGGAGTCAAGGAAATAACCTTCCTAAGCCACCACCCAGCCATTTTTGGCAGTTTGAGGCGCCGTGTCACACGCGTCAATCTCCCAGCAACGTCACGTGCAGCATCACTAGTCCACTCCATATTGACACGAGACACGGCCCCTTTTGGTTGTGCCTTTGTGCGTCAGGAGTGGGGACACTTGGCTGGCCTTTGGAACAACAAGACATGTAATGTTGAAGGCAAGCAAAGTGCACCTTACAACATACAACACAAGTGACAGCTGGGTGACATGATTGTGAAGTACAACATTCAAACCAAACAAACAGTTGGGGGGGGCCATGTCCTTACATCTGCGCTGTAAGTATTTATCGCGTCAGGCCTAAATAATTTATGTTGGCCCCAGAAGCTGATGTGCCTGAGCACCTCGACTTCCAGGGAACGCAGCCCCTGCTCACCCGATGTGTATCGTGGTCCCCACATCACACAGCAGGCTGGCTACTGTCCGCTTAAGCCAAGCAGACAGGGAAACACTGCTAGCAGCGTCTCCCTGTATGCTAGGGTAAAGCGGACAGTAGGCAGCCTGCTGTGTAAAGTTGGTACCACAATACACATCGGGTAAGCAGGGGCTGCGTTTCCAGGAAGCGGCGGTGCTCAGGCACATCATCTTCTGGGTCCCCAAAAATCAAATTAGCTGTGACCCGCTAAATACTTACAGTGCAGGTGTGTGGACATGGCCGCTGAGTGGCAATGGTCACATGGGTAATGAGTTACTGCATTTCACAGTAGCACTTTGACCATGTAGACACCTCTGCTCATCTGTCGCCCAGCAAAGAAGGTATTTGCCACTAAAAGGAAAGGCCAGCACACAGGCAAGCCCTACAGGCACAAATGCACAGCGCTGAAACAGCCTCCCCAAAAAAGCATAGATTGCCATGAAAGCATAAACTTGCCCCATCATACCTACATTATGGCAGAGGATGATGTTGCTGACAACATGAGTGGGTTACACCATGTAAGATGGCTACATGCACCCAGCGTGAGTGAAGGGCCCAAACGTCAGGCAACATTTGAACCAATTTGTAAGCCATTGACATAACACTGAGGCTCTTTTTACATCTATGCCCTCCTGCACTAGGCTGACCTGCCTGCCCTGCGCCAGCGCTAATGCAAGGCCAGACCCATTTAGGCCTTGGGGCAGCCTAGTGCAGGAGCGCATACGTAGTGCCCCTTTGCGCTCAGCTGCGCTCAGCTGCGCTCGGTGCCCCCATTATCTCCTATGGGCGAGCACAGCTGAGCGCGCGCTCTACCAGTGAGCAACGCAAGTGAAATGGGCAGACCGCACGGCGCATGCGCCCGCTCTGCCGCACCCGGAAACGCCCCGTGGGGCGTTTCCGGGTGCGTCAAGACCAGGCGCATGCGCCATGCGCTCTGCCAGCTTCACTTGCGCTGCTCACTGGCAGAGCGCGCGCTCAGCTGTGCCCGGCCATAGGAGATGATGGGGGCACCGAGCGCAGCTGAGCGCAAAGGGGCACAAGGTATGCGTTTACAGTAACTGTAAACGCAGCCCCACAGTGCCCCCAATCACCTCTGCGCCTGCACCTGCGCCAGCGTGACCAGGCTGGTGCAGGTGATGTGGCCAGGCGCAGAGGTGTGAAACAGGCCAAATAGTCAGACACGACAGATAGACATACCTCAGTGTCACCATCACACGCTCTTCTGTGGTGATGGCTCGACGGAAACTGGTGTCCTGCCGTGTGATCACTCCACGCACTCTTGAGACCAACATGTCAAAAGTGGCCTCATTCATGCGCATATAGTTGCGGAACTTGTCTGAATCCGCTCGCAGCTGCGGATACAGTTCCACAAAAACACCACTGGTGTCTCTCAGGAAGGTGATGGGATGCTGCCAAAAACGTCGAATTCTCCTCCTGCGCCGTCGACGCTCAGCAGAACATGCAAGAGCAAAAGCACGGGCATAGACATACTCTATGTCCAGCACTTCACAAAACTCAGCATGAGACAAAGCCATCATGAACCAAGAAGGCAGAGAAGAATGGCCCAGGGCAGCTATTTATACCACACCACTGTTTGCATGGGTGCACCTTCCTAGGCGGATCGGATCGGTTCGGATGCATACGGATTGCATCCGTACTATTTTGGCTCCGATTCCGTGACAGCCATCCGTGCCCAATACGTTCCGTGCACATCCGAGCACATCCGGGCACAAAATATCCGTGAGCTTCCGAGTATATCCGCATTGATACGGATACACTCGGAACACACAAAAACGCAATGTGAAGCCAGCCTAACAAATACTGAGGTAACAACTCACCAAATACTCAGCGTGTGCACGAGGCCTTACAAATACTGAGGTAACAACTCACCAAATACTAACCGTGTGCACAAGACCTTAGGGCCGCTTTACACACACCAACTTCTGTGACCAACTTCTGAACAGATCTCTGGTTGCAGTGAAATCATGGACACATTGTTCCATTGTACACAGCCACAAAATCTAACAATGTGTCCATGATTTCACTGCAACCAGAGATCTGTTCAGAAGTTGGTCACAGAAGTTGGTGTGTGTAAAGCGGCCCTTACAGATACTGAGGTAAAAACTCACCAAATACTCAGCATGTGCACGAGACCATACCAATACTGTGGTAAAACTCACCAAATACTCAGCGTGTGCACGAGACCTTACAAATACTGAGGTAACAACACACCAAATACTCAGCGTGTGCACGAGACCTTACAAATACTGAGGTAACAACACACCAAATACTCAGCGTGTGCACGAGGCCTTACAGATACTGAGGTAAAAACTCACCAGATACTCAGCGTGTGCACGAGACCATACAAATACTGAGGTAACAACTCACCAAATACTCAGCGTGTGCACGAGGCCTTGTGGGGACGTCACACTCGTCAATATTGCTGCTGCATATGACGTTGCAGCGATATTGACGTGTGATAAATCGCTGGTTGATGGTCGCCAGGTTTTAGAACATGCTCTAAAACCTGGCGATGATCACCCAGTGGACACGCAGCATCACTGCGTGTGACACTGGGAGACGAGTGATCAGTGATCTCCCAGCGCCGCACAGCAAGTGCAGGGAGCTGGTCTCCATGGTAAACTGCGGGCATCTAAGCAGAGCGCGGCGCTTAGTTACCCGCTTGTTTACATGGTTACTAGCAATCTCGCTGGTACTGATCAGCCTTCAATGTCGCCAGCGATGAGACAGCTGGCGACATTGACGTGTGTGACGGTCCCATTACAGATACTGAGGTTAAAACTCCCCAAATACTCAGCGTGTGTACGAGATCTTACAAATACTGAGGTAAAAAACACCAAATAAACAACGTGTACACGTGACCTATTAGACTATGTGCTCACTCGGCGTCTGTGATCCATTTTTCCGGGTTTTACTCCTGAGTACGTATATACGCTATATATGTAGTAGATACGGTAACTCCTGTTGCTGTGTCGACGTCTGCTCATTTTGCACAACATAATTGTTGCAGATTTTTACGATTGTTTTTGATCCGTAAAAATAAGCAGCATATCAATTCTTTAACACCTCATACCTTGCATACAGCCCGGCCCTTCTGGGTTTCGCCACATCACATGTCACGTGGGTAGGGGGGAGAGTGACCCACGTGGTGTGTGATGCGGTCAAAATCCGGAAGTACCGTCTGGTCTGAAAGGTAAGCAGTATACAACAGAGCAGGGATAGCAGGGATGGATGCAGAGTTTTCTGCATCAAAAAAAGCGGATATTACATAGCAAAAGCACAATATTTTTGCTCCATAATTTCTGCCAAAAGAGGATGCAAATTTGATGCAGAAAATTCTGCATCACCTTTTCTGCCCGTCGGCACATAGCCATACATAGACATGCACATAATTATAGAATATATATTATATTATACTTACATATATTATATACATATATGAAGACGTTCACAAACAAATATACAATCATATACACAAATAAAATTGTACACACACAGCCAATCCATATATATATACACATACACAAACATACATAATCATTTACACAGACACATATATGCACACAATCTTCATATACACATACACCAATCATACATATAAACACACAATCACATGCACACAATCTTCAGATACACATATATACAATCATTTACACACAGTCAGGCGGCCATCACACGCTTCAATCTTGTGAGCGATATTGTTAGCGATCACATGCACGCGCGATCGCTAACAATATCGTTCACATCGCTGGTGAGCTGTCACACAGACAGACTCACCAGCGATGTGGGCCAGCGAGATTGCTGGTAACTATGGTACACATCGGGTTACTAGGCGCCGCGCGGCGCTTAGTAACCCGACGTTTACCATAGATACCATCTCCCAGCATAGGCTCTGCCGCTGGGAGATCGTTCATCGTGGTATCACACACCACGATGATGCAGATTGACCAAGCGATTATCGCTTGATTTGAGCCCTTGCTCACAAATCTGCGATCAAACGATCAAGCGATTTTACATTGTGCGTTGCTGCGTGTAATCAAGCGATTTTACAAACGATATCGCTTAGCGATCAAAAAAGCAGATCGCTAAAGCGATATCGTTCAAGAAACTGATGCGTGTGACGGCCGCCTCACAATCATGCATAGACATACACACATATTGGTGGTGTTTTTTACTTTTGTTGTCTGGGGACAGCTCAGCTGACAGCTCATCTCTTCTTCCATGAGTTCCTCAGCGTCGCACAGTTGCTAGCAGCAGGTCCTCCTTGGCGGGAATCAGGCCGGGCGTGCAGTGCTGCAGTTGAGAAGACCCCGCACGCTGTGCTGATATCATTGCAGGACATGGCCGCACACAGCAAACTGCTCACTCCTCACAGTCCTCTCTGCTGTACAGTGATGCGGACGGGCCAGCGCTGTGCAAGTAAGTGTGTCAGTGTGCCGAGCCAGCCGCATCACTGTACAGCAGAGAGAACCGTTAGCAGTTTGCTGTGTGCGACCATTTCTAATATGGACGGCCATGTAGCAGGGTGCAGTTCCGGCCCTGTACAGCTACTGATAGAGTGGCCTGGAGGACAATTGCCCCTCTGCCAAGTGGCGCTGCCCGACTCTGTGTCCCCGCAGCTGTGTGCCTGCAGTGGAGGTGTGTGAGGACTGGAGTGTGGCTGTGACCAGGCTGGCCTGCAGACTCCAGCCTGGACCCGCGGTCTATTTGATATGATGAGTGGGAGGAAGGAGGGCGGGAGCAGCAGCGGCGGCCTCAATGAAGATTTCACATCAGCGGCGCCGGTGCCTGTAGAGTGCGGTACACAGTGGCAGATTATAATGAGTCTGCAGTTTACACTGGGCAGCTCCCCAGGGCCACACCAGTCTCTTGGGCCCGGGGCTACCGCCCAAATTGACCTCATTATAATCCGCCACTGTCTATCACTGACAATGATGTGCTTTTGTGGGGTCCCTATTCTTCCCTTGGCCCCTGGTCCTGTGCTTGGTCAGTTTCGAGTGTCTCTTAGTTTGTGACCTCAGGGGGATTAGTTCCTCCTGGTCCTTCTGGGCTTTTACTGCTACAATGGATGCTGGCAGCGTCGGACTCTGGTGTCCAGGTGTACTACAGGGAAACCGTTTTTATTCCCTTCTTCAATTCTCCTATTCTCCACTGACCTCCGACCCTTTCCCAAGGGTGAAGCACAGCTGGGTCAGTGTTCCCTGGTCCTGGGCCTGGATCTTTCCCAACGACCAGCTCCTCACTCCTGCTCTCTTCACTGCCTGACTGGAACTACTGACTCCTCCCCTCAGGCCTGGATCTTTTAAAGGGGATCTGGCTTAAGGCAGTCAGTAGAGCTCCCCCTTCAGGTCTGGGGTGGAAGGTGTTGTGTGCTGTGTGTACCAAGGTGTAAATCCCTCCTTGCATCGGTGGATCCTGTTAAATTCCCTGCAGGGGTGAAACATTATTTTTTAAGTATTCTGTGTGACATAACTCTCCAGTTTCTAGTGACTCTCCAGTTTCCAGTGACTCTCCATTTTAACAACAAAAATTATTCAGGTTTTTTTCACAAATAAAAGCAAAAAATATCAGCCTAAATTTACCACTATCATGAAGTCCAATTGTCATGAAAAAAACCACTCAGAATCACTGTGATCCGTTGAAGCGTTCCAGGGTTATAACCTCATAAAGAGACACTGGTCAGAATAGTCAAATTTGGTCTGGTCATTAAGGTGAAAATTGGCTCCGTCGCTAAGGGGTTAAAAAAAGGTTGTGGTTTTGCTGGAACTTTGAAAATCTTGGCAAAAAGCTTTGATTATCAGGAAATTGCAGTCATCTGTATATTGTATATAAATACAGCACTACTTGCCCAAAATTCAAATGCATTAATTACATTGTACTGTATTATATGGATTGGTCAGGTCCATCAGAAAGTAGCTGATGATACTTTTAGGCTCTGTGCTCTGACTTAATACGTAATAAGTAAGAGAAGTATAACAAATGGAGAAAAAAATGTTATCAGGTTAGTTGTAAAATGGATCAAAGAAAAAACAATGTAGATAGATAGAACATGGATTATTATAGAACTTTAGATGAGATTAGAGATGGGACTTTATGATTGGAACTGGCTGTAGTACCCGGCGTTTCCCAGGATAGTAATTACCGTATATACTCGTGTATAAGCCGAGTTTTTCAGCACAAAAATTGTGCTGAAAAGTCCCCCCCTCGGCTTATACATGAGTCATATACGGTACTCGGTATACAGCCCCCCCCCCATCAGTGGTATACAGGGCCCCCCCCCTTGCTGCCGCACACCTGTAAAGGAATAGATCATTATACTTATCCCTGTTCTGTCGCCGCCTCCGCTCTGCACCGCGCTCCTCCGGGTCTTCATGCTTCTTCCTGCTGTGACCGGCGGGCGCAAGCAATGATGTCATTGCCTGTGCGCCGGAGGAGGAAGCAGGAAGAAGCCTGAAGACCCGGAGGAGCGCGGTGCAGAGCGGTGGCGGCGGTGGTGACAGGACAGGGATAAGTATAATGATCTATTCATTTACAGGTGTGCGGCAGCAAGGGGGGGCGCCTGTATACCACTGGTGCCTGTATACACCACTGGGGCCTGTATACACCACTGGGGCCTGTATACACCACTGGTGCCTGTATGTACCACTGGGGAGGCTGCTGTATACTACTGGGGCTGCTGTATATACTGCTGGGGCCTGTATACACCACTGGGGCCTGTATACACCACTGGGGCCTGTATACACCACTGGGGCCTGTATATACTACTGGGGCCTGTATACCACTGGGGCTGCTGTATATACTGCTGGGGCCTGTATATACCACTGGGGAGGCTGTTGTATATACTGCTGGGGCCTGTATATACCACTGGGGAGGCTGCTGTATACTACTGGGGCTGCTGTATATACTGCTGGGGCCTGTACATATCACTGGGGAGGCTGCTGTATACTACCACTGGGGAGGCTGCTGTACACTACCACTGGGGAGGCCTGTATACCACTGGGGGGGCCTGTATACCACACTGCTGGGGGCTGTATATGTGGAGCCCCCACAGGACGGGGGTACTCGGTACCGGACCGGACGGTACTGGGGAAGTCACAGGTGGCTTGGTCCGAACCGTGTCCCTGGGCCCGTACACTAAAGGGGAAAATTATTTACAAGGGGATTGTCACGGGTGACGCCACCCACTTGGTGCGGCCAGTGATGGGGCCGCCGCTGATGCAGAACCTCCGGGGGTGATGTGATGGCAGCGGAGATGGTATAGTTCCAGTGGGGGGAACTGTATCCCCCGGGGCAGTAAGGGTTAAGTCTCTGGTGCAGGTGTAACACACTTACTTGCAGGTACTGCAGGGATCTCTCCTCCTGGCTGGTGCTGACAGGCTGGATCTGTATGAGGGAGAATGGTGTGCAGATAGAGGCAGACAAGAGAGGCAACTCAGGGTTTTCCAAAACTTTACTCGTTGTTCTCTCTCAGCAAGTTACAAGTCATCTGCAGTTCTTTACAAAGCTCAAGCACAGTTCTTAACACAAGGTTGCATTCTCCTTTTCCGGGTTCCCTTCTCTTCTGCAGCCAGGCCTCTCTCTCTCTGTGACCCCTCACACAGTCTGTAGTGTCCCTTTCCGGGCTTTTACGGTCTCCGTCTGTACGGCTGGTGCGTGCTACGCTGGACAGTATGGCGGTGACTCGGGCTTCTGTGAGTCCTAGTACGTCACTTAGCTGCCTGTCCTTTAAAGGGAACCAACCACCCCAAATGACCCCCCCGGACTGTTAATATGTGTCCCTACACCCAGCACACACATTTGGGACAATGGTTTTTGCTAAAAAAACTGTTTAGTAGAAGCTAAGATATAGCAATATGAACTTTAATAACTTGTGACGAATGGGTGTTACCTAGCTTGGCTCGCCGCGATTTAGCCCCGCCCCTTTCATGACGCGGCCAGGCTCTTAGAAAGTGAGAGGGGAGGGGGAGAGGAATCTGACAAGCACGAACACTGCACATGGACAAAGCTAGGTAACACCCATTCGTCACAAGTTATTAAAGTTCATATTGCTATATCTTAGCTTCTACTAAACAGTTTTTTTTTTGAATCATCATTTTTATTGGGTTTTAATCAAATAAACAGTTGTACAAAATTCAGAGAATCATATCATAAAATTAATTTGTCCATTCAAGAAAACTGTTCAAGCAAGACATATCAGATATAAACGTCCAACAGTTACAATATGCATCCCCTGAATCCCTCCCACCCACAATCTCAAAACTAAATTATATTCAAGATTTAACAAAAATCGATATGATAAATGAAAACTGTAATTTATTGTTAGAAGTGTACCAAAAGTTATTGCATCTCCTATACCTGACACCTCAACCTACCTAATGTTCCTCCCAGCTCTTCCAATGCATACCATGTTGATGCTCGGAAGGGTAGCATGAAATTTTGTGTTTCCACATCTGTGAATTCGCTTTCTATAAAGCGTCTCCATTTGATAAAGAATTTTTTGGCTAACTTACTTGGATTACGGAGCGTATCCAGAGATTCGAGTGTCAATGTGTGGCGTAGTGTATTTTTTACCTGAGACAAATCTGGGGGTCTGTCATTGAGCCAGTACTGTAGCAAGAGTCTCTTTGCTACTAGAGCAATATAATGCCATAGAGTGCAAGGTTGTCCTCCAGCATTGGAAATTGGGTGATAGTGAAAAAGCCAACGTATTGGATCTAACTCTCCTGTGTCTCTACAGATCTTCCTAGCCCATGTATTGACTGCTCTCCAATATTTCTGGGACTCTGGGCATGACCACAGGCCGTGTTCCAGATCAGTCATGTGTGACTTACACTTTGGGCAATGAACCCATCTCTCCTGATTGGCTTTAGATGGAGGTATATTGAAGCCCTGAATGGTTCCGTGCATGATCCTAAATTGGGAATCTTTCCATCTCTCATTAATAACATGGCGTCTTACCATACCCCACCCTTCCAGGATCTTCTGCGGAAGTTCCGGGTCTGTGTAATGTTTACGCCATTTGTTAAAAGACCCTCTCCTTCTCTGTGGTCTCAGAATCTGTTTTAATTTGGTGTACAATGAAGTAATGGATACCTCAGTATTGTTTATAGATATCAGTTCAGACCACAGAGAATTCTCAACCTCCCCAGTGATGTCACGTAAGTGTGAAAGCAGATAAAATTTCAATTGGCGATATTGTATAGCATGGAACTGGGGTAGATTGTAGGTACTCAAGACCTCTGACTCGGTCATCCACCTCTTTTCTTCTAGATTCATAAGGTCTCCCAACGTGTTAATTCCCTTATCTTTCCAGGATTGGAATAAAGAGTTTTCCCGTCCCAATGGGAATGACGGGCATCTCCATGGGTTCAGTAATTTCGAAACCCTCCATGCTAATTTGAATTTCTTCCTAACCTCCTTCCATGTAATTATCGTATCTTTATAGATCACCGTATTTTTCAAAGTGTGGGGCAGACAAGTCAATGGCGAGTGCAGTAAGGCTGCTAGATCCCAGGGTTTGGCCCACTCCCCCTCCAAAATTACATCTGAGAATTTGTTAGTGTTTCTGATCCAATCAAGAACATTACGCAGTATACAAGCTAAATTGTATCCCCTAACATCTGGGAGCTGTAATCCTCCCTCCTGTTTGGATTGGATCAAAGTTGCGTATGCCAAACGGGGTCTCTTTCCTCCCCATAAAAATTTAGAAAAAGACCTATTCAGTCTCTTTATGTCAATATGTCTCAACAACATGGGGATAGTTTGAAGGGGGTAAAGCAATCTTGCAAAGCTAACCATTTTCAATAAGTGGCAGCGTCCCAACAGAGAGAGTGGCAATTTCTCCCAGCCTGTCAATTCTTGCTCTATCTTCTGAATGATCGGTAGAAAATTAAATTTATATGTCTGTCCAGGTGATCTGGCTAGATGTATACCCAAATATTTAATACTATCTCTCATGACTGGTAGGCCACAAAGATTTTTTTTTCCCCTTTGAATCCCATCCCCAGGTTTTATATAAACAAAATTTCGCAATTGCTTTTATTCAGGGAAAATCCAGTTTGTTTGCCCATCATCTCTATGTCTGACAAAATATTTGGGAGGTCTTGTTCCGGATTTTGAACATATAAGATGATGTCATCCGCGAACAATGAGAGTTTTATCTCTTTGGTACCCACCTTAAAACCTGTGTAGGAATTACATTCCTCCAAATATAGTGCCAGAGGCTCTATAGCTAAATTAAAGAGTAGGGGGGACAATGGGCATCCCTGTCTAGTCCCCTTCTGAAGGGTAAAGGTGTCGGACAGGAAGCCCGGTATGCTCACGCAAGCTTTAGGATTACTATAGAGAGTCTGTATGTATTGCCGAAAGGGACCCGTCAGACCTATAGTATCTAAGACTCTTCCCAACCATGACCACCTGACATTATCGAATGCTTTTTCAGCGTCTAAGGTGATCATGGCTGGGCTGCCTCCCCCCAGTTTGGCCTGTTTCCCCAAAATATCCATCAGAAGCATTGCTTTTCGGATATTTGTGGTCGTCGATCTTCCTTTGATGAATCCTGCCTGGTGTGTAGATATTAATTTGGGCAGGACCATTGCCAATCTGTCAGCCAAAATTTTAGATAGTAATTTCAGATCCTGATTTATTAATGAAATCGGTCTGTAGCTAGCTGGATCAGTGGGGATCTTGCCTGGTTTAGGGATCAATTTAATGTAGGCCAAGTTCATTCTATCAGGGATAGGTGTCCCCCGTAGTATCCCGTTATAGAGATCGCAGAGAACCGGGGAGATCCTCTCCCCCATAGCTTTGTAAAAGGCGCCATTATAACCATCTGGCCCTGGGGCCTTACTCGGATTTAAATTTTTAATACCCTCTTCAATTTCTCCAATTGTAATTGGGTTGTTTAGAATTTGTAGATCATCCTGGGAGACAGATGGCAATTTGATCTTGCTTAGCCAGGGAGGCTTCTCTGGGTCGCTATTCGTTTTCTCTGTATATAGAGAAGCATAAAACCCGCCCAAAGCTTTCACAATATTCTTAGGGTCTTTCCATATATTACCCTGTCTATCCTTTATCGATTGAATAGGGGAAGAGGTGTAACCCCCTCGGGCCAGTCTTGCCAACAATCTTCCTGCTTTATCTCCGAATTTATGTAATTCTAACTCTAATCTATTTTTAAATATATTCTCCCGTTTTCCTGCCCACTCATCAAATTCTTTTTTAGCTTGCAGCCATTTCTCTGTCGGGAGTCCCCATTGTGTTTTTGTATTGTAGGTAAGCAGATCTCACTTTCCGACTGGTTTCTATAAATTTTTCTTTAGCCCTTTTTTTGATCCCCATGCTGTAAGCCATTATGTGTCCTCTCATGACTGCCTTTGCGGTCTCCCAGAATAAACTCGGGTCAGATCTATGGTCCAAATTATCTACGGTATAGTGTGTCCACCACTCCCCAAGTAGTTTGGTGAAGTTTTCTTCTTTAAACAGTTTTTTTAGCAAAAACGATTGCCCCAAATGTGTGTGCTGGGTGTAGGGACACATATTAACAGTCCGGGGGGGTCATTTGGGGTGGTTGGTTCCCTTTAAGGTAGGGATCTCAATCTGGAACTCAGACCCCTCGTCGTGTTGTCTGGGGATGCCGGGTGAACTACGGTCCCCTTTAGAGCCGACACTCTACTTTAGCCCAGCCTCCAGTAGTCCTCAGCACGAGGCTCTACCAGGCTCCTTCTCTCTGTTCCTTCTGGTATTATAGGAGGGCTTCTCCACCTGCAGTCAGTGGCTTCAGCTGCTGTCTAGGGCCCGGGTTACACCGTCCCTCTCTGTCCTGTCACACTCCTGGTGGCATCAGCATCGGATGGGCTTTCTCTCCCCTCTGGCTCACGCTGGCTCAGTACGGATTCTGCGCTCCTAGCCTTGCACTCACAGAGAGCGTGATGTCCTTCAGTCTTTACATCTCAGCCTACTGCGGCCTACTGCCTTCCTTCACTCCTCTCCCTCACTATATACTGTCAGTCACCTGACCTCTGGTGTGCCCAACCCACTCCTCTGAATCCACCACCCCTCCGATCTCATATAGTCTCTAATCTCAGGGCTGGATGTAACCTTCTCTGTCACGTGGGTTGTGTGGGGCTGTGAGGGTGTTGGTGTGCAACAATGTCCTACCTGCCTGGCTGCAGTTCCCTTCTGTGGCCTCCTGGACGCAGGGGTGCCACATATACCTGTACTGGGGTCCACCCTCGGCTTATACACGAGTCAATAGGTTTTCCCAGGTTTTGGGGGCAAAAGTAGGGGGTCGGCTTATTAACGGGTCGGCTTATACACGAGTATATACGGTAACTGTTCTTAGCTTTAACCAAATAGAAGGGTTCAACAAAAAATTATTTTGCATATAAGTCACAAAGTAAATACACAAATCAAAAAGTAAAGTACCGTATATACTCGTGTATAAGCCGAGTTTTTCAGCCCAAAATGTGGGCTGAAAAGTCCCCCCCTTGGCTTATACACGAGTCATATACGGGGGGGCTGTGTCCCGGGGGCTGTGGAGGCTGGAGGAGGCGGGGGGAGCTGCTGTATGAGCGGCCCCGTCACGTGGGGCCGCTCATTATATATGCACTGCTTCCCCCTGTCAATCAGCGCAGGGGAAGCAGTGCATATGGCCCCCCCAAAAGCTGGCACTGTCCCCCTTGTAAGGGCCCCCCCCGCTGCTTATACATTACCATCCCGGTGTTCTGATCGGCGCCGCTCCTCGGTGCTGCGTCGCCGTCTTCATCCTCCCGTCCGCGCTCGCTGCATCCATCCGGGTTCTCCGGCGGTCGCAGCGATATGATGTCATCGCGCGACCGCCGGAGATCCTGGATGCAGCGAGCGAGGACGGGAGGATGAAGAAGAAGCACCGAGGAGCGGCGCCGATCAGAACACCGGGATGGTAATGTATAAGCAGCGGGGGGGGCCCTTACAAGGGGGGACAGTGCCAGCTTTTGGGGGCTGTTGGTACCCCCAGGGGGCTGCTGGGTACCCCCAGGGGGCTGCTGGGTACCCCCTGGGGGCTGTTGGTACCACCAGGGGGCTGCTGGGTACCCCCTGGGGGCTGTTGGTCCCCCCTGGGGGCTGTTGGTACCCCCAGGGGGCTGCTGGTACCCCCAGGGGGCTGCGGGTACCCCCTGGGGGCTGTTGGTACCCCCAGGGGGCTGCTGGGTACCCCCTGGGGGCTGTTGGTACCCCCTGGGGGCTGTTGGTCCCCCCCTGGGGCTGTTGGTCCCCCCCTGGGGGCTGTTGGTCCCCCCAGGGGGCTGCTGGTACCCCCAGGGGGCTGCTGGGTACCCCCTGGGGGCTGTTGGTACCCCCTGGGGGCTGCTGGTACCCCCATGGGGCTGCTGGGTACCCCCTGGGGGCTGTTGGTACCCCCTGGGGGCTGTTGGTACCCCCTGGGGGCTGTTGGTACCCCCAGGGGGCTGCTGGGTACCCCCTGGGGGCTGTTGGTACCCCCAGGGGGCTGCTGGTACCCCCAGGGGGCTGCTGGGTACCCCCTGGGGGCTGCTATATGTACCCCTGGGGGCCTGCTGTATACCACTGGGGCTGCTGTATACTACCACTGGGGCTGCTGGGGCTCCTGTATACTACCACTGGGCTGCTGTATACTACCACTGGGGCTGCTGGGGCTCCTGTATACTACCACTGGGGCTGCTGGGGCTCCTGTATACTACCACTGGGGCTGCTGGGGCTCCTGTATACTACCACTGGGGCTGCTGGGGCTCCTGTATACTACCACTGGGGCTGCTGTATACTACCACTGGGGCTGCTGGGGCTCCTGTATACTACCACTGGGGCTGCTGGGGAATCTGTATACTACCACTGGGGCTACTGGGGCTCCTGTATACTACCACTGGGGCTGCTGGGGAATCTGTATACTACCACTGGGGCTGCTGGGGAATCTGTATACTACCACTGGGGCTGCTGGGGAATCTGTATACTACCACTGGGGCTGCTGGGGAATCTGTATACTACCACTGGGGCTGCTGTATACTACCACTGGGGAGGCCTGTATACCACACTGCTGGGGCTGTATACCTGTGCTGGGGTCCACCCTCGGCTTATACATGAGTCAATAGGTTTTTCCAGATTTTTGGGGCAAAAGTAGGGGGGTCGGCTTATACACGGGTCGGCTTATACACGAGTATATACGGTAATCGAAGCATTTCACATCATATATTCAACACCACAGATATGCAACACAAATTAACTTAATGATTATCCCAGTAATGTGAAGCACTTTATTTGCAACCTCTCATTTAAGAGCCTTTGATAAACAATTTTCTTCATTTTTTCTTTCGGAGCAAAGATGAACAGATTTTTGGCAGTTCCAGCTCTTGAACAGGCCACGTAAATTTGACCATGAGAAAATCATGTAAATTGCAAATCAATTACTGCAACTTTCAATGACTGTCCCTGAGCCTTGTTAATGGACATTGCAAATGTCAGTCGTACTGGAAGCTGGGGGCATTTAAAATCAAAAGGCAAATCAGATGGAATGAGTGGAATTGTTGGAATAAAAATGTCCTCTCCTTTGGCACATCCCGTCAAAATGCTTGCATCAATTACATGTGTAAACAGGTTCTTAATCAAAAATCCTGTTCCATTACACAGCTTTGGTGAATCTAAATTTTTCAACAGTAGAATAGGTGCTCCAGGTTTTAGAAAGAGGTTATGAGGAGGAAGTCCTTGTGGTTCCAAGGAATTGAGGAACTTGTTTGGATAGAATAATGCTTAAGGAGGGCCTATAACTGTATCCTCGGACTTGTAGGTTCTGCACACACCTGGAAGGAGACTTAGAATTTGAAGATTGATCTTATTGCCACTATCATTTTTCAAAGCTAGGAGATGTATGTGCTTTCTTGCTGTATACAGGGGCTGTGTGATGCTTCCTGCTGTATTCTGGGGCTATGTGTGGGCTTCTGGTTTAATACAGGGGGCTATGTTTGGGCTCTAGCTGTAATACAAGGAGCTATGTGTGAGTTCCTGATGTAATACAGGAGCTATGTGTGGCATCCAGCTGTAATACAAGGGGCTATGTGTGGCCTCCTGCTGTAATACAGGGGGCTATGATGAGCTCCTGTTGTAATACAGGGGGTTATTTGCAAAATCCTCCTGTAATACACAGGGCTATGCGTTGCCACCTGCTGTAATACAAGGGGCTATGTGTGGCCACCTGCTGTATACTGGGGATGTGTGTGGCCTCCTGCTGTATGCTGAGGTCTGGATGTGGCCTTATGCTGTCTGTATACTGAGGGCTTTACAAAACTTCCTGCTGTATACTGGGGGCCTTGTGCAGCCTTGTGCTGTATACTGGGTCTGTGTGCGGCCTCCTGTCGTATACTGGGGGCTAGGTGTGGTCTCCTGTTTTATACTGGGGGCTGTGTGTGGTCTCCAGTTGTATACTGGGAGCTGAATGTGGTCTCCTGTTGTATACTGAGGGCTGTGTACGACCTCCTGCTGTATACTGGAGGCTTTGCCTGGCCTCCTTCTGTATAGTGGAGTTTCTGTACAGTCTGCTGCTTTGTACTGGGGACTGTGTGCCCTCCTACAAGCATCGTTTTTCTTTCGCGCCCGCAAGTGCCTGATCTGCTGCATCCAGCAGAACCGCAGTTGCCGCACCAGACCACAAGCCCCATAGACAATACAATGGGCTTCTCGGATCCAGGCCGCAAGTTGGCTGTTAGGCGGCAGATCCGGCAGATGCGGCACCACCTGCCGGATCTGCCGCACATCAGCGTAAACCGCTGATGTGAAAGGGCTTTAAATATGTTATGTACTGTAAAGCACAGGGAAAAAATTTCCTGTCAAAACATAGTTTATGACATTCCCTGAGTTAAATGAGGTGGCTATGCAAAATTTCGTGATTGTAAATGCAATAGTGCGGATTCCTTTAGAGAACATATATACACAAATACACAGATACACACTCAACTTTATATGTTTGATAATTAGATGAGACTCTTATGTCGCTCTCAACAGTATGACTCTGGATTTTGAGGTGACGTCTGCATTTTCCTGCAAATCGGATGCGAAGCCCCAGTTTTTGCTCCAAGGTCAACCTCTGACCATCATACAGGTCGGGCCATTTAAATGGATACACCTAAATAAAATGTGAATGGTTGGTGATATCAACTACCTGTTTATGGCACATTAGTAAATGGGAGGGGGAAAACTTTTTCAGATGGGTGGTGATCTAACTTTATTTTTTTCAATGAGAAAAGGGTCATGTGACACATCAAACGTATTGAGAATTTTGTAAGAAAAACAATGGTGTGCAATGGAAACCTCAATGCCACTGGATATCTGAATCATGTAGCAATTTCAGATATCCTGTGGCATTGAGGTTTCCATGGACAAAGAATGGCCCCATTATCTTTGTACCCCATATACCACACCAAACCATCAATGTTTGTGTTCCAGCAGTCTTGGAGGGATCTATCCACTGTGGGTTAGTGTCAGACCAATAGCGGGGGTTTTGTTTGGTAACTTCACCATTCACAAAAAAGTTTTCCTCATCCCTCATCTGAAGGCAATTGTCTATACTGTGAAGATACGAGATGTGCAGCATCTGAAACAACGGATACTGGAAGCCTGTGCAGCATTTCTTCTGTGGTGTTGTTGTAGCGACCGGTGGTAAGGCCGCGGGTGTGTGTGTATGATCTTTCTCAACAGAATCCCCATACTCAGATTTAACCGGTAGTAACATTTCTTTACTGTAAAACATGTCTATAACACAGTCAACTGATCTAGCTGCACACATGTATATGGTGGGGTCTCTGGATCTTCACTTCTTCCGGGTACGCAGCTAGCAAAGAAAAAAACACAACAATGGAGATATCTTTCCCTAACTTTCCCTAAAATCACTTACCAGTCTATCACAGAAGAAGGTGTCGCTCCCACGTAGCAGGCCTGGGGATCTCACGATGACGGGTCCCGGTGCAGCGTTGAAGGGGGAAACTCCTCAGTCTTCTTCTGTGGTCTCCTTCCGCAGGTAACAGAATCTTTCTTTGTTAGTCTCTCCCAGTCTCAGGGCACACCGAGCAGCAGACGGGAGCCCACAGCAGCACAGAAGTCTCTCTCAGTCTCGGGGCAAACCGATGAGCAGAAGGGAGATCACAGTAGCACAGATGGCTCCCTTATGTCAGTCACAGCCCCTGCACATGTAATCCAGTGGCAATGTCCTGAATTCCGGAGGCAATGTCCTGAACTTGAGTGGGACCCTCGGTAAGGCAAGGTCCTGCAGACCGGGGGTTGCAGCAACGATCTTCACAGGGTATTTCTTCCCAAGAATCTGGCTGCAAAAGAGCCCTATGTCTGTCCTGGCTGCGCTCTCTGGATCTGCACTGTTTTTCTCCTTTTACTTCCTGGGTAAACAACAGAGATTGTGGGGGCTTTCCACCCTCTGTGATTGTACAGTCCACTGATGCCCCCTGGTGGACAAGTGCGGACTGTGCACAGTTCATTGCAGTGTCAATTTCAATAATACAATCTGAATTGTACACCTCATTACATACCCCCCCACTTAAAGGTTGGCAGTCCCTGTCAACTACCGTCGGTTCCCAGGCGGCGATGACTGTAGTTGTCACAGGGGTCGGTTGAGAAGTGGGCCATACATACTGGTCCCTGTAAGACTGTCCGGGCGGGATCCCAGCAGTGGTGCGGTCAGTGCGTCGCAAGGGTCGGTTGTTCCCCTCCTCGTCACTGTCTTTACGCCCCACTCCAGTCAGTACTCCGGGAGAGGGACTGGTCTGTGTAGGTGGGTCACCGGTCTCAGAGTCGACGTGATCTCTATGTTGAGAAATGTCCGTGACGTCAGTCATGTCGGCAGCGTCACCCCCTCCGGTTACTGTGGGAGGGGAGTCAGGCCGGGAGCGGCAGGGGCGCAACATATTTCGGTGCACAGTGCAGGTGCTGCGGCTGTCTTCACCCCGCACTCGGTATACATGTCCATTGGGGTAAGGGCGTTCGATTACCCGGTAGACTTCAGTCTCCCACTTGGCTCGAAGTTTCCCTTGAGGCTTCTTAATACGGAGCAAGACTAGCTGTCCCAACTTTAAGGGTTTCTCTTGCACGGGGAGTGGGTCAGCATGTTTCTGGCCCCGTATTTGTTGACTCACCAGCCGGTGTACAGTCTCCATCTTCTGTCGGTGAGCATTTAGCCAGGAGGGGTAGTTATGGCAGACATCTTCTTCTGGGCGGAATAGGTTCAGGTCATGGACCCCTTTTCCTGGGCGGCCAAAGAGAAGAGTGTGTGGGGTGTAGCCAGTCACGGAGTGGACCTGGTTGTTGTAGGCCCATACTAGATCTGGAAGGAATTGGGGCCATCGATCTTTCTTATCTTCGGCCAAGGTGCGGATCAGCTGGAGTAGGGTCCGGTTAAAGCGTTCACATGCACCGTTCCCTTGTGGATGGTAAGGAGTGGTCCTCGACTTCTGGATCCCATACATCCGATGCAGCTCCTCGATGACTCTGCCTTCGAAACAAGCCCCCTGGTCGGAGTGTAACCTCTCCGGACACCCATAGACGTGGATGAACTGTCGACAGATGGCCTGTGCAGCCGATTCGGCCGTCTGGTCCTTGGTAGCAACAACGACGGCGAATTTTGTGAAGTGGTCCACCATGACTAGGCAGTATTGATAGCCACTGCTCGCCGTCCCGATCAGCAGATAGTCCACCATCAACAGCTCAAGAGGCCTGGAGGTTTTAATCGTCTGGACAGGTGCACGCTGTTCGGTGGACTTGTGCAGTTCACAGGTGCGACAGGTTCTGCAGACGTCTTCAACCAGCTTGCGGAGCCCCGGACAATAGATAGATTGTTGAATCCACCGAAACGTCTTATCTACTCCGAAGTATCCATTCCTTTTGTGGGCTTCGGCCACCATCTCACGGGCTAACTGGGCAGGTACTACAACTTGTGTGCATTCCTCCAGCATGTGAGACAAGAGAACCTTCCGGTATAGTACTTCTTCTCTCAGAACCAGCCGGTCCCACTGGCTGAGCAGGGTCGAGGTTCCGGTAGACAGTCGTGACCGTGCTTCGGAGGAGGGCTTCTGCTGTTGCTTCACCCATTGCTTGAGTAGGGCCCATTCAGGGTTCTGGTCCTGGAGCCTGCACAACTCTTGGGGACACAGTGTGACCCCCACTGGAGTTCCAACTTCGCCCACAACGAACTGGCAGTAATCCATCATCTGTTGGGCAAGCCTTGCAAAGTCGGGCGTCTCGTCTCCTTCTAGTTCTTCATCCCGGTCTCTGGTAAGTAAGGGGTATGACACTCTAGACAGGCTGTCCGCATTTTGATTCTCAGCCCCAGCCCTATATTTGATCTTGTAGTTGAACTTAGAGAGTCGAGCCATCCAACGCTGCTCCATGATTCCGAGCTTTGCATTTTCTAAGTGGGCCAACGGGTTGTTGTCGGTCAGGACCAGTACTTCCGTCCCTGTGAGGTATCCCGCAAATTTCTCCGCCATAGCCCACGTTAGGGCCAACAGCTCCAGCCGGAACGAGCTATAATTGGTGGGGTTCTTCTCGCCCTCGTGTAGGGATCGACTGGCATAGGCTATGACACGTTCCTTGCCTTCTTGTACTTGTGAAAGTACTGCCCCTAGACCCTGTAGACTGGCATCGGTATGTAGTTGGAAAGGGAGATTGTAGTCTGCATATGCAAGGATGGGAGGTGAAGTCAAGGCACCCTTTAGGGCTTGGAAGGATTCTTCCTGGCTGGGTCCCCAGCTGATGGGTCGTCCTCTGGGGCCGTTGGTGGTCCCTCGAAGCAGTTCGTGCAAGGGTGCAGCAAGCCGGGCGAAGTTTCTCACGAACCGGCGGTAGTAATCGGCCAACCCCAGGAAGGCCCGGACCTCTCTGACGTTCGTAGGCTGTGGCCAGTCCCGCACGGCGGCTATTTTCTCCGAAGACGGCTGTACACCTTCGGCCGAGATCCGGTGATCCAGGTAATTGATCTCGGGCTGCAGAAGACGGCACTTGCTGGGTTTCAACTTCAGGCCATGTTCTCTCAACCTACGAAACACACGGCCCAGCTGTTGCAGTTGTTCTTCAAATGTGGCCGAATAGACTACGATGTCGTCCAGGTAAATGAGGGTGAAGTCGAAGTTGAAGTCCCCCAGGCAGCGCTCCATCAGTCGCTGGAAGGTCCCCGGCGCGTTGTTCAGGCCAAAGGGCATCCGGTCGAACTCGTACAGGCCCATGGATAGGATGAAAGCAGTCTTTTCTCTATCTTTCTCGTGCATAGGTACCTGCCAATAGCCGCTGGCCAGGTCCAATGACGAAAAGTATTTAGCTTTCTTCAGGGCTGTCAGGGATTCTTCGATCCTTGGTAAAGGGTATGAGTCCCGGATGGTGCAAGCATTCAAACGGCGGTAGTCCACGCAGAACCTCAGGGACCCGTCTTTCTTCTTGACTATCACCACTGGTGCAGCCCAGGGGCTCTGGCTTTCTCGTACCACTCCAGCGTGTAACATGGAATTCAGGAGGTTTTTCACTTCTTGGTATTGTTGGGGAGGTATTTGGCGGTACCTTTCACGGATAGGAGCGGTATCACCTGTGGGGATTTCGTGCTTGATACTGGGGTGCATCCAAAGTCGGTGTCATGCCGGGCAAAGGACGCCTGGTGCTCTTGAAGTAACTCTTCCACCTGGAACACTTCTTGGTTGGAGTATTGGGATATGTCCAACTGGCACTTTTCTCGTAGTTCTCGCCCCGCGTTGACGTCACCCGCGACAGCGGCCATGGCAGAGACCGTCACTGTCCAATCTCCCTCTGTAGACTGTGCAAACTGGAGGGGGTTCATAGGGTTCACCTCTTCGGTTAGGGCGTAAACTCGGGCGAGTTGTGTCCCAGCCTCTAGGTCGACGCTCACGTTAGCCGTGTTACCCAGCCTGACAGGAATCCTCCCCTTTCTCACAACGGCTAGTGTTCGAGCAACTAGGGGTTCAGCTTCCCTTCCTTCGGGGTGCGCGGCTCAATCAGCACCTACACGCCTTCGAGCTGTCTTGTGGTGCTAAGGGGTAGCGAGATAACGGTCTCCTTCTCAGCAGGTAAAGTTATCCTAGTATGGCGGGGTACGGTGATCGTGGCTAGCGGCAGTTGTTTTTCTGTCATTCGCTGGAGATTGCAGGTCCGGACCACTTGTTGGAAGGCTCGGCGGGTGGCCCTATGTGTGGTCACTTCTTGCCAGTACTTGGGCCCCCTCTTGGTAACCAACACAAGATTCAGGTCTTTCAAGATGTTCATCCCAATAATCATGGGCGTTTCTGATCCACAGCCTTCCCTGACCACGATTATCCCTCTCTTCCCGAGATCTTGCCCACACACTTTGGTGTTCATCCAGGCAACTCCCGTCACCGGAATGGGTAGATTATTGGCTGCTTTGATCTTGATAGTAGTATCAGGGTCATAGGCAACCCGCAGCTTCAGATACTCTTCATAAAACTGCTCGGAGATGGTGGATACCTGGGACCCAGTATCCATTAATCCTTGCACGGCGGTCCCTTCCAATAATACTTCCAGGGTAGGGCTGTTTGATGCAAGTTTGTTCCGTGGCTGGCTCTGTTTTCCTACACCCCTCTCTTTGGCCTCCCCTGCCGAGTGAGCCTCTTTGGCAGGGGCGTCTAGTTTAATGGTGGCCGCTGTTGTGGGGCATGACTTGCTGGTTCCGGTATATCGGCCCGTGGATGAACTTGAACGTTCTGGGGGCAACGGTTTGCTCTATGGCGGGGATCACCGCATGTCCAGCATCTTCCCATCGGCCGGCTGGGTTGTTGTCTCGCTTGCCTGTCCGCCTGTTGGTCCAGGGTGAGCTGCAACACCTGTTTCTGCAACTCTGCCACCATCCGCTTCAGTTCTTCCGTGTCACTGTTCGGGGTTCTGATACCAGTTATGGACCTGCAAGCCGCGGTGTAAGTCTGGGCCTCCATGACAGGTCCTCTCGAACGTTCTATCGCTTCTTGCTTAACCTCAGCGAACGTAAGGGCCGGATTTATCCGGAGTAGATCTTGCAGTGAGCGGTTAAGGTACGGGTCTCTTAATCCAGTCACGAATTGATCTCTCAACACCAGGTCACGGGCGCCCGTACTAGCTATCTGTTCTTTTTTCCTGCAGGCTTGTTCAAGCAGTACTTGGAGGGCGTTGGCATATTGAGGGATGTCCTCCGACTCGAGTTGCGTACGCCGGAAGAACATATACCGTAATGTTCCCGCATATGTGGTCGGCCCATAGGTGTTCTCCAGCACCCGCACCAAGTCATCCAACGTACGCTGGCCCCTAACCGTCTCCAGCCTGACTGTCGTCCACGCTTCCCCCTCTAATGTTAGCATGGCCATTTCTGCTAAGGTCTTAGGATCAATGTTATACATCTCCCCCACTATCTTAAGTTGTTCGGTCCATTCAGTTACAGGATAGTTCCGTCCGTTAAACTTCCTCACCTGATTGACAATAGATGCCGGGGGAGCTGTCCGGTTATAAGTTACTACCGGGAGGAGATTCTGTTGATCACACATCCTGCCGACTACGCCAGATGTAGCGACCGGTGGTAAGGCCGCGGGTGTGTGTGTATGATCTTTCTCAACAGAATCCCCATACTCAGATTTAACCGGTAGTAACATTTCTTTACTGTAAAACATGTCTATAACACAGTCAACTGATCTAGCTGCACACATGTATATGGTGGGGTCTCTGGATCTTCACTTCTTCCGGGTACGCAGCTAGCAAAGAAAAAAAACACAACAATGGAGATATCTTTCCCTAACTTTCCCTAAAATCACATACCAGTCTATCACAGAAGAAGGTGTCGCTCCCACGTAGCAGGCCTTTTTCTAAAACGCTTGCGTTTTTTTAACATGGGCTCCTATGGAAAACGCATGCGTTTTTGAATGGCACTAAATGGTACTAATTGTACATGCGTTTTTGCATGCGTTTCCCATAAGGCCCCATATTAAAAAACGCATGGTACTGTCACACATGCTTTTTTGCTATTAGGGCATGCGTTTTTTAACATGGGGGCCTATGGGTGCGTTTTTTACATGCGTTTTTGAAAACGCAGGTCTCCAAAAACGCTTGTGAAAAATGCAACTGTGACCCCAGCCTTAGGGTAGCCAGGGACCTTCACTATTTTTTTCCCCTTACAGGGAAGCGCTCTACATACTACCTCATGGGGTGGGCAATTAATCTTTCCGAAAGGCCACATGAGAGACCATGAGGATTGTGGAGACCGAAACATTGGCTGAAATTAATTCTGTGTAATATTACTTTGTAAAAAACGATTTTATATTAATACTAGCTGTAGTACCCGGCTACGCCCGGGTTAATAAATAACTGCTGTTAGCTATAACAAAATAGAATTTGAATATGTCATATTAATGACCTGTAGGAAAATAGAAGCTGAGCTGTGACTGATTGCTATAGGCAGCCTAATAAATCTCCAGCCAACAGTAAACCCTCCCCCTGGTAGTATATGTTACCTCACACATACACAAAATAGACAGCTCATGTGACTGACATCTGCCTTAATTCCCTATATGGCACATGTGTTGCACATTGGCTGTTTTTAATCAGATGTTTATGTTTGGAAAATAAAGATAGCACACGTATGAGGCGAGTTGTGTGAGGTGATTTGTGCACATCTGTGTCTGTCTGTGTGGTGTGTGTGTCCCTGGGGTGTGTATGTGTGTGTCCCTGTGGGATGGGGTCTGTGTGGTGTGTGTCTCTGTTGTGTGTGTCTCTTTGTGGTGTGTGTGTGTGTCCCTGTGGGGTAAGTGCATGTGCCCCTATAGGGTGTGTATGTGTGTGTGCCCCTGTGTGGGGGTCTGTGGTGTGTGTGTGTGTCCCTGTGGGGTGAGTGCATATGTCCCTATAGGGTGTGTATGTGTGTGTGTGTCCCTGAGGGTGGGTGTCTGTGTGGGGTGTGTGTGTCTCTGTGTTGTGTGTGTCCCTTTGTGGTGTGTGTGTGTCCCTGAGGGGTGAGTGCATGTGTCCCTATAGGGTGTGTATGTGTGTATGTGTGTGTCCCTGTGGGGGGGTCTGTGTGGTGTGTGTGTATCTGTGTTGTGTGTGTCTCTTTGTGGTGTGTGTGTGTGTCCCTGTGGGGTGAGTACATGTGTCCCTATAGGGTGTGTATGTGTTTGTGTGTCCCTGTGGGGGGTGTCTGTGTGGGGTGTGTGTGTCCCTGTGTGTCCCTGTGTGTGTGTCCCTGAGGGTGAGTGCATGTGTCCCTATAGGGTGTGTTTGTGTGTGTGTCCCTGTGGGGGGGTCTGTGTGGTGTGTGTGTGTCTCTTTGTGGTGTGTGTGTCTCTGTGGGGTGAGTGCATGTGTCCCTATAGGGTGGCTATGCGTGTGTGTCCCTGTGGGGGGGGGGTCTGTGTGGTGTGTGTGTGTCTCTTTGTGGTGTGTGTGTCCCTGTGTGGTGAGTGCATGTGTCGCTATACAGTGTGTGTGTGTCCCCTTGGGGGTGTGTGTGTGTCTTTGTGGTGTGTGTTTGTTCGGGTGCGTGGTGAGTATCCAATGTTGGGGCTGCACCTTAGCGACTATACACTTGCTGTTACTCTTTGTGTGCGTGTGGTGTGTATACATGTCCCTGTGTGTGGTGAATATCTCATGTTGGGGCCCCACCTTAGTGACTATATGCTGGTATGTGCTGTTAGTCTTTGGCGCTATCATTAAGTCCCTCTCATTCACAACTGTCAACTGGTAACTGTCACTTTTTCCCCATTATGTAGATAGGGGCAAAATTGTTTGGTGAATTGGAATGCGCGGGGTTAAAATTTCGCCTCACAACATAGCCTATGACGCTCCCGGGGTCCAGACGTGTGACTGTGCAAAATTTTGTCTCTATAGCCGACAGCTGTCGATTTTCCTCCCACACGTTTCCTTTCCCTTTTTTCCCATTATGTAGATAGGGGCAAAATTGTTTGGTGAACTGGAACGCGCAGGGTTAAAACTTCGCCTCACAACATAGCCTATGACGCTCCCGGGGTCCAGACGTGTGACTCTGCAAAATTTTGCGGCTGTAGCTGCGACGGTGTAGATGCCAATCCCGGATATACACACATACACACACACATACATACACACATTCAGCTTTATATATTAGATTAAGTGGTTTGTGCCATGATACAACATACTGTTAATACTTCAGACAGCTTGTAAATATATTTCTTTGTCATTTAAATGTATTAAAAATGTTTCTCTGTTTAAAAGATAAGTACCTATAATGTTTAGTATGGCGCACTTAGATGACTCTTTATAAATCAGAGAACAGAGCCTCAAAGTAGGAGAAAAAAGTATAACAAAAAGCCAAATGGAAAAAATATGTTATTAGGCTAATAGTAAAATGAATCAATGAAAAAACAATGTAGATAGATAGAACATGGATTATTATAGAACTTTAGATAAGATTAGATATGGGACTTTATGCTAGAGGTAATTAGATGAGACTCTGAGGTCCTCTGTGACTAGTATACTCAGAATTCCATCCATCTGGATTGTGATGTCATGAAAGAACCATGATTCCTTAAGTAGAACTGTTTGGAGCAGAGATGATATAGGGACCAGACAGACCACAGGACAGGACAGACGATTCTACGTGCACAATGGATTTTGAGGAAACCTTTCCCTCCAGCAACATGGAACTGACCGCTATGGCTTACAGCAATTTTAATGAGCTTAGAATGGAGGGAAAGTTGTGTGACGTTAAAATCATATGCGGCGGTGTGGAGTTCCATGCGCATAAGAACATCCTATGTGGCTGCAGTCCATACTTTAGGTCAGTATTTATGATGCTAAAAGAGAAATAAATATTTTTGAAAATGCTCATGATTTGCTGTGAATTACAATTCTATGGCTAATAATGAGATTTTCCTGAAATATATATTTGACTAATGTGAGACGTTCATCAATCCACAGAACTCCCGTCCTTTCATTGTTTTTCCAGAGCGGCTTATCCTTCCATGGAGCTATGGCCGGTACTGGGACTCAGGGTTACATTACTCTAAAAAGCCTTTACAGAGTATTGTGCAATCTAAAAACACTTACATAGCACAGTGATATGAAACCTACACATTTCGAGTAAACTAGGTCTTAATAATGGCAGAATATTTATAAACTAGCTTGTTCAAAATGCGTAGGTTTCATACCGCTGTGCCACGTCACTGTAGTCCGCTGTATTGGAAACTTACATCAATTTAAATAAAGAAGAATTCTATACTTAGAAGTGCTGGATTGAGTATTGTAAGAGAGTCTTTTGGGTCTCACAGATTTCTCTATATATTTACCTGTGGTCGACAGGTTTCTTGCACTGTGTATAGGGGGATCTACAGATTTTTTCTTTTTGGTAAAATCTCACACGGAAGACTGAACACTAATCCCGGGAAATCGCTTTAACTAGTAATGAGTAAATTAATTCAAATTCTAATCTGCATCTTTGCATGAATATCTGTACATACCTATAATGTTTGGTATGTGCCCCCTAGTGTTAGTATTACTGCCTCGTCTGTCCAACCAGCAATTTTCCTCTTCATGCCAAGCATGCACGGTTTCCTCTCTCTTTGAAATGGCTACCTGTGATATGCAGGAGGATCAGCATATGTCAGCCAGTCGAATCTCATTGAACTCTGTCCACATGTCCTTAAAGTGTGTGCAAACCAGCTGTGGACTGTTCTTCAGCACCTGGAGACTTCATGCCTGGTTCTGGTACCCAAGAGTACTTTTCCTACATCCATAAACGACTATTGTCCTGTAGCGATAATATCACATGCTATGAAGTCCTTGAAAAGATTAGTACTTGCTTACTTGAGTCCAAGGGTGAGGACTTTTTCTGAACCCCTACATTTTTCTTACCAGTATAGATTGGGGGTGGACCATGCAGTTATGTCTCTGCTACACATAGTATAGTCATTTTTGGATAATCTATTATATAATTGCGAATGGGTTTTTTGCCCCTTCTGAGTCCACTCGCAATGCGAGTCGGCGTGGTCATGTGGATACGCCCGAAGCATTGGCCGCGCAGCGGCCATTGCGAGCAGTTCTAAGGCGACTCGCTATGCCCGCGCAGCGGGCATGGCGAGTCGCCTTAGCAGCGCGAAGCATTGGCCGCGAAGCGGCCATTGCGAGTCAGAGACTCGCTCTTCTAGAATCCCGATGCATGTGCATCGGGCACCCAGCTAGTAATATAATATTCACCGCACTCTCCAGCGTCGGCTTCAGTGCTGAGGTGATGGGCGGTGAGAGTGCAGTGAATATTACATCAGCCTAATGAGCAGGTCCACGTGACCACCCGCTCGCTGCCTCTGTAGCCTGCTCCAGCTTTTGGTCACCACTACTCCCTACTGCACAGACACTGACTCGAGTATAAGCCAAGGGTGGCATTTTTCAGCTTAAAACAATTGCTGAAAAACTCTGCTCATAAATATAAAGAAAAGCTGCACTCACCAGAGATGATGAAAACGGTCCTTTATTGGGGTTGCCAAAACATGATGCAGGGAGGGGGAGAGACCAGAGTGACTTCTCATACTTAAGTATATACAGTATATATAAAGGGGCTGTCTAAAAGCTGCAAGTCTGCAGTCACTTTATTTGATGGTAGACTTGTATATCCTCACATTGACTGCACTGTGCACTGAGGATTCTCTGGTGTTAGAGCTGGAAAAGGTGGTCATGTGACCACAAGTATGTAGTATGAAGATTCTAGGACATAATCCAACTAGCTGGGCAAGGCTTCGCTCAATAAACTTACATTGACCATGCTGCTGTGAATGTAATAAATAAGAGTATTATATAAAATTGAATGTGATCTTTATTTTTACGCGTTTTGGGTTATTAAGCCCTTCTTCAGGAAAAATCTCAGATGTACAGCTTTTCCTGAAGATGAGGTCAATACCCTGAAACGCATAGAAATAAAGATCACATTCAAATTTATATAACTCATCTTTATTACATTCACGGAAGTGCGGTTATTGAAACCCTTTTCTCCACCTGCTTTCTTGAATACTGTCTGTCGGGGACTGGTGCAGGCCATGCTGATCTTATGCGATTTCAGTGGTTGTGCCTGTTCACAACTCCTTCGGGTGAATGAGGCCATGCTTATGTTTTATAAGTTTCTGCATAGGTAAACCGTATTCTGTGCCATTTTTTTTCCCCCAGTTGTAACTTATTAGACTTAAATTGAGAAAGGCCTCCTCATCTAGTCAGGTTGTGGCCAGGAGTATTCACATCACATACCTGCATTCATGCGCCCACCAAAGTCTCATAGAGTGATTGCAGATTTGTAGCTTATAATTGTACAAGCCCTTTAATAGGGCACCAGCATGGGAGTGCATCATTCTTTGCATCCATCTTCACTCCTGTAACATGATTCTGGGGTGCCAATGGGTTGCTATGACAGCTGGGGGTTGGTTGGAGAGATCCATGTCTGCCATTCTGGAGCTCCATTGAAACCCAGCCTGTTGCCAGGCTTTTAAGGAGACTTTGATCTTTACTATAGGGTGCATTCACATTTGCATACATAAAATCACCCAGCTTCTCAGCCAGAAAAATTGGAGAGTGTCATGCCTTTTTTCCTCGCCTTCATTGTACTGGAACATCATAGAAAAGGTGGCAGGAGCTCCCCTAGATCTGTGCTGCTCTTCTGTATTGTTGGTAGCAGAGCTCCAGGAAAGGTCCCTGCTGGGAGATCAGCTCTGATGGTAGCAGAAAAAACTAATTATGATGAGTACAGTATGATCATGGGTCTCCATGGACCCTTGGTAGCCCAGATTGCCCTCATTATTATCCGCCTATGCTCCCATCCCTGACTGAACTATGACATCATGAGGTCTAATAAGCAAAGGAGTTGCTGAGGATGGCGGGTGCTGGGAAAGGAAGACTCCAATTATGGTCCAGTGAGGTCTGGATGGAATTGGGACTGCACATGGGGATGTAGGAGCTGGGTGAGTTTATTTTTTTACATTTTTTTTAACCCCTTCCTGGTTACTTATAATCCAAAATATGATGGACGAGCTGACAACATTTTGCTGGATTCGCCTGAAATGAATTGAGAAATGTGGATTTGGTAAAATTCTAAAATTTTGTAAAATTTGATGCAAACTCAATTAATCAGAAATCAAGGTTTTAACCTATAACCGATTTTGGTGCATTTAACTTGCTCCTTTTGGTTTTCTAAGGGTCCCTTTACACGCAGCAACTGCGGTGAGAAATATTGGCAGCGATATTGTGACCTGGAAATATCGCTGCCACATTTCCTCCCAATTGCCTCCTTATTGCGGCATGTAAATTGGGAATTTGGTGGCGATATGTCGCCTCGCTCCGGTTGCCTGGTTTTGGAGCACTGCTCTGAAATCGGAACCAGGCGATAGTTGTGTTATCACCCCCAAATTCCTGAATTACACGCCGCAATAAGGAGGCAATTTGGCGGCGATAATTCCAGCGAGAAATATCGCGCCAAAATTGTCTCCTATGGTTGTGGTGTGTAAAGGTACCCTAAAATGTACCGTAATCACCAATGCTTTTATTCCCACCTTATTTCTACTTGCAGATCATTGTTCACAGTTTGGAAGGACAGCGAAGACAAGGAGTGCAACGTTTTTGACGTCTCTCCAGGGACTATGAGACTGATCCTAGATTACGCCTACACCTGGAATGTCGAAATCAACATTCACAACGTGGAAAATCTCTTCATTGCCGCGGACTTCTTTCACATTCTAGGTCTCCAACAACTGTGCTCTGAATTCCTGCTTAAACAACTGTGCCCAGAAAATAGCATTGGCATCTACAAGTTCAGTGGGTGTTACTATTGTCCCGAGCTCCGGCAGAAGGTGTATAATTACATCTTAAATAACTTTGAAAGTATAATGAAGACCTCAGATGAGTTTCTTGAGCTGTCAGACACCGAATTTAAAGGCTTTTTACAGAAAGATGAACTTAATGTTAAACAGGAAGAAGCTGCCTTTGAAGCTATCATAAAGTGGATCAATTACAACCCAACAATCCGGCAACAATATATCTCGGGTCTTCTGTCAGAGGTAATGTTGAATTTTTACCATGAATCCTTCAACTAGCGTTAAAAGAATTCAAAAGCTAATTAATTAAATATTACAAACAGCAAATATTGCAAAACGTCAGGCTCAGGGGCCCCGGTGCAAAAGCTTCAGTGGGGCCCCCAATTTTTTCAAATCTTTAAGAGTTTTAGCCTTTTTCTATAGGCCAAAGGAACTTTTGGGGCCCCCTAGACTCCAGGGCCTGGGTGCGATTGCAACCCCTGCACCTATTGTAGTTACACCCCTGATTGCAAATATCAATGAAGGTCTGACCACTTTAAACCTAATTATTCAGAAAAAAGAAAGACATGCTATTGAGTATTTTGCTTTTCCTAGACACAGTGCCACGGACATCTATGCCTTGTGTTTAGGTATAAAGACATGGTTATGTACTGTACAAATTGCTGCATTGTGTTGTATTTGGTTCTACATTTCTATTGTTGCCATTATCGTCATATATTTAATTGATTTGGGAGAGACAATAAATTCTCCTCTTCTAAAGCCCATCTGTCATCTAATGTGACTTTTCACAATAAGCTGTCAGTTGCCTACCTCTCAACCGTCCCAGATGCATCGGGATTGTCCAGATTTGAAGCCTCAATCTCATGTCTTGGCACATCAGAGCTTTGTCCTGACTTCCTCTCACCTCTTCGGTTCTGTATCTCCTCCACTTTAGGCGGCATGACCGGTGTCTCTCTGCACACACACATAAGTTAAATAAACAATTCTCATCTCTGGTCTACCTAAGGCTCGATCTCGTAAACGTCATGTTTTCAGCTCTAGCAATAAACCCCTGCGAAAACTGTAAGAGATGGGAGAATTTGGTTATCTCAAGCTATATCACATGCACTGACACAGAAGCACATTATATAGGTACATAGAGATACATGTGTGCATAACAGTGCATTTCAATGTACCTGTATTCTTTAGCAGGCAAAACAATCAGATTGCTTTGTTCCTATAAAATTGCCCTTTTCTTTCTAATTGCAAATATATATATATATATTTCTTTTTTTAAAGTGTTCCTGGGGCTTGAACCAACATCCTCAACAGACCCCAGAGCATAATAAGAGATATTACATGCACAAACTTTTCTGCAAATCAAAATTCCCAGGGAAAACTACATGAACAGGCAAATTCTAATCTGCTCATCTCTAGATAAAACACTTGCTAGGAAGCATAGAGAGGAACAGTACTTCTTTCACACTGCACTTTCCTCCTTCTCCCCTTCCCTTAGACTTCATTAAACAGCTGTAATCTAATCCCTTCATGAAATGGCAGTCCTTTGAATCAGACCAAATTTTTTTTCTGAGAGAGTTATGAGTTCAAGAGGCAAATAAGTATGAGAAGGGGCTAAGGTGGAGAAAGGTGCTTTTTCTCTGATAAAAAAATGTACATTTCTTGGGCTATTGTTTGTATAAATCTTTGTTGAAATAACAGTAACCATTATATTTCTTTCCAGATTCGCTTTGGCTTCATGCACACTGATTACTTTACCAAAAAGGTTAAGAAGAATATCTATGTTAGAGACAACAATGCGTGCAAACCTATCATTGTTAATGCTTTCAAAGCCATGTATGATCTTGATATTAATGGCCGCTCAAATTCCCATAATGAAGACCCTATGAAAAGACCCCGTCTTCCATATGAGATCCTGTTTGCCATTGGTGGATGGAGTGGAGGTGGCCCAACTAATGCCATGGAAACATATGATGCGCGTGCGGACAAATGGATCAACGTTAGAAGTGAAGAGGAGAGCCCAAGAGCCTATCACGGAACAGTGTACCTAAACAGCTATGTGTACATTATTGGTGGATTTGATAGTTTGGATTACTTTAATAGCGTAAAACGTTTCAACCCAATTAAAAAGACCTGGAAGGAAGTGGCACCCATGCACTCAAAAAGATGCTATGTTAGTGTTACTGTCCTAGATAAAAACATCTATGCAATGGGAGGCTTTGATGGCCATGTTCGTCTAAGGACTGCTGAACGATACGAGCCAGCAACCAACCAGTGGACTTTGATTGCCCCTATGAACGAGGAAAGAAGTGATGCCAGTGCCACAACACTTAATGACAAGGTATGGGATGTTAATCTTAACTAGAGATAAGCAGACTGTTTGATATTCTAATTTCCTGGCTATGCTGAATTTTCTAAAAAAAAGTTAGATTTATAAATTCACCTAAATATCTCTAGTTCCCCCATATATATTTCCCCCTTACACAGCATGATACCCCCCACTGCTCCTACATATGCTGCATGATAGATACACAGCATGATGGGTCCCACAGTAACCTCCTCCCACTGTATGATGGCCCCCAGTGGCGCACCTGTATAATGGTACTTAGTAGCCTCCCAACTGTATAATGGCCCACAGTAGCCTGCATATTATGAAAGTCCTCAGTAGCTCTACTAACACTCTATAATGGCTCTCAATATTTGCCCCACACTCTATGGATGGCCCCCAAATGGTTCCCCCACACAGTAATATGATCCCCAATATTTCCCCCACACTGTATCATGGCCACCAGTATTTCCCCCACATTTTAATATGGTCCTCAGTATCCCAAGTCCTTCAACCCAAGTGCTGCCATATTTACCAAATATTGAGGTTTTTATCATTGTGATAGGGTCTATCATAATGATAAAATAACCGGAACCAATTAAATTGTTTCTTGAGGTTGCTGGGTGCTGGCCCACAGATCTCAGTGGGTGCACAGCACATACGGCCACCATTTTGCTTTGTGAAGAGGAGGCCTGAGAATGGCGTCACTGATGCTGAGTCCACATGAAAATCAGGTGAACACTCCTCATCTTGTGGTGCAATGGCAATGGGTTGGCGACCCAAGTCCAAACGTCTTTATAAATACCTGCAATCCCAAATAGTTTCCGCTATTTTTGAATTTTTATTTCTTCATTCCATATATCATACAACAAACTAAATGTCCATAACACGTTTTGGCTTGAGCCTTTCTCATGCCACATGATACCGAAATACTGTGGAGCTTGGAGACACAATTTCTCTTCTATGACATATACACTACCATTCAAAAGTTTGGGGTCACACAGACAATTTTGTATCTTCCATGAAAACTCATGCTTTTATCTATCAAATCAGTTGCAAAAAGAATAAAAAATATAGTCCACACATTGACAAGGTTAGAAATAATGATTAATATTTGAAATAATAATTTCTCCTTCAAACTTTGCTTTTTTCAAAGAATGCTCCCTCTGCAGCAATTACAGCATTGCAGACCTTTGGTGGCTGTGAGGCGCCGATTTCTCAAACTAAAGACTCTAATGTAGTACTTGTCTTGTTGCTCAGTTGTGCAGCAGGGCCTCCCACTTCTCTTTCTACTCTGGTTAGAGCCTGTTTGTGCTCTCCTCTGAAGGGGATAGTATACACAGTTGTAGGAAATCCTAAGTTTCTTGGCAATCTCTCGCATGGAATAGCCTTCATTTCTGAGAACAAGAATAGACTGTCGAGTTTCACATGAAAGTTCTCTATTTCTGGCCATTTTGAGAGTTTCATAGAACAAACAAATATAATGCTCCGGATTCTCAACTAGCTCAAAGGAAGGTCAATTTTATAGATTCTCTATTCAGCCAAACTGTATTCAGCTGTTCTAACATACTTGGACAAGGGTTTTCTAGGGTTTTCTAAAAATCCATTAGCCTTCTTATACAGTTATAAAACACAATGTACCATTAAAACACTGGAGTGGTGGTTATTGGAAATGGGCCTCTATACACCTATGTACTGTAGATATTGCATTAAAAACCAGACGTTTGCAGCTAGAATTTGCCACATTAACAATGTATAGAGTGTATTTCTGATTAATTTAATGTTAGCTTCATTGAAAAAAAATGTGCTCTTCTTTCAAAAATAAGGACATTTCTAAATGACCCCAAACTCTTGAACGGTAGTGAATTAGATCATGTCAGAAGAGAGATAAATGATTTTTAATTCTTAATACACTTTTTTTTACGTGATTGCTGTTATTCGTTGAATAACGGTGATCACATGATTGGTGACCTTAAAGGGAACCTGTCACCAGGTTTTTCCAACCTAATCTGAGAGTAGCATAATATAGGACCCAAGATCCTGATTCCAGTGATGTGTCACTTACTGGGCTGCTCTGTGTAGTTTTGATAAAATCCCTGTTTAATCAGCTAGAGATTATCATTAGCACTCTACTTGGCCTGTTGCCAAGTAGTCTGGCATATTCACAGACTGCGAAATCTGCAACAGAGAAAACACTAATTTTATCAAAATAACAGCAAGCAGCTCCATAAATGACACATCGCTGGAATCACGGTCTCTATCTCTACATTAGTCTGCTCTCAGATGGGATGGCAAAAACCTGGTGACAGGTTCCCTTTAAAATCCAACCACGATTGTGGTATCTGGGTTCTCATGTACTCCAACTAACTGAAACCCTAAAGATTTCCTGATACTAGGGGGCTATTCTGGATTACTGTTTTAAAACATCGATGACAAAATAAAGTCCCTTAACGGCCTCCTTTTTTTCTGTGAATTGACGGTTGTTAAGGGATTAAGTGTGACATCATATAATGGATTTCACTGTGTTTCAGCCCTTTAGCCAGCTGCCCGCAGTGTTTTCCTTGACTGGTCTCCTTGAGATCAGTGAATGCTTTGTGATGTTGGTCTACCTGGCCTTGCTCCCACCTAGCCAGAATCCTACTCCACACTGATGAGGGGCAATACCCCGAAACAGCTGTTTGTGGATGGATACCTGGCTTTGTTAATTCCCTTGTCATATCCTTAAGCTTGTAACTGAGCGGGATAGTGACTGAAAGGGCCACTTAATATGGTGGTTATGGTGGTCTCCGCAAGGATTCCACCCCAGTGCTAGGTCCTTCCCTGGAGGGATATCTGGCTAGTCCTGTGTTTGAGATTCTTAAACGAGGCTCCACAGACTCCATTTGCATAAACATATAATTCAAAGCACGTAAGTTACCAAGGGATCACTGTGGATGGTGTTCTTGTCCCCTCTATATATAATATCGGATGTGGCTCTTGGGGGTTCAGTGGTCCCCAACACACTCATGGATGCACAAAGATATCAGCTTAAAAGGAACCTGTTATTTCACCTATGCTCTCCAACCAGAGGCAGCATAAATCATAGTCTGGCTGTGTGATTGCAGCCATACATATGTATTATACTCTGAAATGCTCTGGCATTTTAGAGAAGCCATAGTTTAAAGATCCTCCCGACATTCTGGCTGCTTCTCCATGCACTGCTGTAATTGATGGCTTTCTCCCATGTGCGTACATCAGCAGAGACCTGTCAATCAGGTGAAGTAGTGAACATCTTAAAACACACCTAGTTGCAATTGTGCGACCAGGCTATGATTTATGCTGCCCTTGGCTTGGGAAGCATGAGTCGATGGACGGATTGCCTTTAACTCACAGAGAAGCAACACACTTAATGGACACTTCCTTATTCTGTGTTTACTAATTCTACTACTCTAATGAAGCACTAATGCTTTTAGTAACTCTATCTTCTTTATGTATAAAACTTTGTAAGTATAACATTTATAACTATCATTATTTTATTCACAGATCTATATATGTGGTGGGTTCAATGGGAATGAGTGCCTGTTCACTGCCGAGATGTACAGCCTTGATACCATGCAGTGGACTGCAATTTCTCCAATGAGGAGTCCACGTAGTGGAGTGGGAGTTGCTGCCTATGGAGAAAAAATATATGTGGTATGGAAGACATATTTAAAATCTAGATAAGAAACTGTTTTTTATAGCCAGCTCACCCAGGTTGTAAGTTCAGTCAGTCCGGTCGTCTGCCAGGGATCCCCTCGGAGTTGGGGAGGCACAGCCTCCTGCAATCGCTTAGGAAAAAAACATGAAGTCCAGTGGAGGAACCCTTCTGTGCAGTGTTAAAAATCTTTTATTCCATGAAAAATTGTTAAAACATCATTCCATAACTGGACTAGGTACATACAAGAGCAGCGGACACTTTGCAACAATACAGAGCACAGCTGTCTGGTCACAGACAACGCGTTTCGACCTTTAAGGTCTTCATCTTAATGTTTTGTCTGTGACCAGACAGCTGTGCTCTGTATCGTGGCAAAATGCCCACTGGTCTTGTATGTACCTAGTCCGGTTATGGAGTGATGTTTTAATGATATTCATGAGATGAAATTATTTTAATACTGCACAGAAAGGTTCCTCTGCTGGACTTCATATGCTCTATATTAAAAATCTGTTATTAATGGACACGAGGCAAAGTATTTTTTAATTCTAGAACATATTTATTTCTTGAAAATGATGGCCCCAATTCATCATTTGTGTTTTTCTTGATGTCACTTTCTTTTTTTGCCTTATGGTATTACCATATTGTTTGGATTTTATGACTCTCTCCCCCCCCCCCCAAATTGATACTGAATTTATAGGTGCCGTCACACAGCACAACCTGGCCAGCGATGTCGGAAGCGATGCGCGGGTGCCCGCTCGGTTCCGACATCACTGGCCAGCTGTCACACGGCACGGCTGCGGCCGGCGATGCCGCAGCGATGCGGGCGATGTCACACGGTGCGATCCAGCCTAATCGCAGGTCGCAGGTTGTCAGGTTTACAGTTCTTCCCGTAAACCTGACAACCTGCGACTAGCGATAAAACGCGGTCGCGTCGCGCTGTCATACAGCGCGACGTCGCTAGCAACATCGCTGGTACGTCACTTTTCCGGCGATGTTGCTAGCAACGTCGCCTGGTGTGACAGCACCATTAGACCTAAAAAGCCACAGAGTGCTCCACCCCTTTTAGGCCCCATTACTCAGTCAAACTATACCAATGGTGATTTGTTCAAGCATAGGAAGAATAGCTCTATAAACGTTGGAGTCCAGTTCCCCACCACTCACTACTATGTATGAAAAAATCGGTCCTAGTCCTTGTCTCTTAATACTGAAATGTTCTTTATTTTATATTTTTCAGGTTGGAGGTTTTGATGGAGTAGATCGCCTCGGAAGTGCAGAGGCTTACAACCCTGTTGACAACAATTGGCATGTGGTGCCAAGCATGTACACACCCCGTAGCAACTTTGGAATAGAAATAATAGACAACCTTCTTTTTGTTATGGGAGGATTCAATGGGTTAACCACCACATTCAATGTTGAATGTTATGATGAGTCAACATGTGAGTGGTATGATGTCCGTAGCATGAATATCCACCGCAGCGCCTTAAGTTGTTGTGTGATTCCTGGTCTCCCCAACGTCCGAGACTATGTAGCATGCCGAGACATCAATTCCAAAGATGAGGAGAATGCGTCCTCCTCAACTCGTCCTCTACCACAATAATGTGCAACTAACAAATACTGTTCACCAGACCAGCAACTAATAAAAGTTAAGCAAGCTGGACTCAAAATTGTTGTTTTTCGTAGTTTCTGATCCTAATAATGTTAAAACTAACATCTAGGATGGGTAAGTAGGCTGACTGTTGAATATTAGCCTGGGGGCTTGCAGCAGCGTCCACATGACTCTACAATCACATCTGACTCCTCCGAGTGTTGTCTGATTTTTTCTTGGACCGCACTCGAATATTTAGAGTTTCATTGATCCATACACACATCACTTTTAAAAATGGATCCAGTCTGTGAAGTTCAGAGTACGCCATATTCTAAAAGTTAAGACATACTTCGTACGTTAGCTTTTCATTCCATCTGTAACTGGTATATTGTTAAGAGTCAATGGGTAAAAAAGTTCAGAAAGTCTTGGCTGAACCGCACTTGCCGCATCGGACCGCAACACCATAGACAATACATGGAGCTTGCCGGATCCGGGCTGCAAGTCGGCCGTTAGGTGGCAGATCCAGCAGATGTGGCGCCACCTACCAGATCTGCCGCACATCTGCGTAAACCACTGATGTAACAAGGCCATTAGAGCCCTAAAACAACTGAGAAAAAAATCGGTTACCGTATATACTCGCGTATAAGCCGAGTTTTTCAGCCCAAAAATTGGGCTGAAAAGTTACCCCCTCGGCTTATACGCGAGTCACTGTATACTGTATACAATGTATACAGTATACAGTGCCCCCCATCTATATACAGGCCCCCCCCACCACAATCCTGTAAAGGAAGAGATTAGTATACTTATCCCTCCGCTGTCCCGCTGCCGCTGTCCCGCCGCCGCCATCACGCTCCTCCATCTTCATCCAGCGTCTTCCGGCTTCCACCGATTGTCGCAGGCAATGACGTCATTGCCGGCGCGACAGAGGAGGAAGCCGAAAGAAGACGGAAGACGCTGGATGAAGATGGAGGAGCATGGCGGCGGCGGGACAGCGGAGGGATAAGTATACTAATCTCTTCCTTTACAGGATTGCGGCGGGGGGGCCTGTATATAGATGGGGGGGCTGCATATACCTCTGGGGCTGCATATACCTCCTGGGGCTGCATATACCTCCTGGGGCTGCATATGGGGCTGTATATACCTCTGGGGCTGCATATGGGGCTGCATATACCTCCTGGGGCTGCATATGGGGCTGTATATACCTCTGGGGCTGCATATACATTTCGTATTTAGCATATGTTGCAGTCCGATATAAAATCTGCACTTTTCATCAGGAAAAAGGTACTTATACCATATGGCTGCTAAGCATTTCAAGAGTTGGTCGTGTGCATTACTATTTATGTACAATTTATATCCATAATAATGTTCATTTCTATCTACTTTTATTTGTTTTAAATTAAATTTACTTTCAAAGTATGTTGACATTTTTTTTCCTAGACATATTTAGGGAAGGGGGGGCGCCGTTTGCTTTCCCTGCCTAGGGCACCAAAATGCCTTATCCCGGCCCTGTGCCCCCCCACGCCAACTTAAAACAACCCACCTACAGTAAACCTGGACACTGGTATAAATACACAATACTCATTATTTTGGATGTCAAAATGGCCACAGCTTTATTTAAATCACAGGATTAACAATCCCAGTAGGAGTCATGTGAAGTGCTGTGATACCCTCAGCTGTCTGACATTCAGCACCAGGCCAGTCCTCAGTGGTTGATACCTTTTAATGGCTAAGGGTACCTTCACACCTGGCCATATTGGCGGCGATTTCATAGGCGATGTAGGGACGGGGCCTATCACTGCCGACATCGCCGGTGCGTCGCCTAATGTAAAGAGGAGATGTCGACGCCTCAGAGTGGTCGCCTGGTTTCCCAGCACTGCTCTGAAACCAGGCAAGCACTCTGGGGCAATGTGTACACATCACCCCATGTAACATAGCGATCGCCGATGTTACAGGCGATGGGAGCCATAGTCTCCCATGTTACGGGATCACCGCTTTTCTTTACGGGATGGCGCCTGTAACATCGCCCGCGATGCTGGCATGGCACCAAACACATGCGCGCCTCCGTGCGTCGCCGGTATTATTTCCGGCGACGTCTCCAGGTGTGACGGTACCCTTACTGAAAAGATGGTGAATAATAGCAAGCTTTCAAGACACTAATATGCAGGGTGGGATAGTGCAATACATAAGGGTGCAACAGGGCTGCACCTTCCATAGGACAGTGTGAGCCCTGTGGACCAAGCGGCAGGCAGGCTGGGGGAGCGGCAGTAGAGACACACCGTCTTCTTGTGTGCCTGGCGCCGCCGCCAGCGGCTCTAGGTAAGAAGCGGTGGTGAAATGCTGCAGGGGGGCGGCGGTCCAAGAAAACACTGCGAGCAGCCGGCTAATGCACTCAACACAGTGAATTCCTAGGCGCATTGCCCCCTGGGAATTACGAATATGCAAATAGAGTCCATGGAGCCTCGGTTGGGAGTCTCAAACTCGGGACTAGCCAGGTATCCCTCCAGGGAAGGACCTAGCCTTGGGGTGGCTCCTTGCGGAGAACACCATAGCCACCATATTAAGTGGCCCTTTCAATATCCAGCTCTTTACGAGTTTAAAGATCTATCAAGGGAATACCAAAGCCAAGTATCCATCCACAGACAGATTTTAAGCACGAGAATAATTTAAGAAAATGATCACTGAATGACTATAATTACACATCTTGAAAAGAATGAAGAATTAATACAGAATATATAGTACTTGAGAATTATATAAAGAAAATTGGCTAAAGATAGGCATTGTGATGACATAATAAAACACTAACTCTTCTGTTATATTTCCCACTCATCCAGCACTTCCTACCTTGATATATCACATACAAGACCACTGCAGCCAATCATTGACCTCAGCTGTTGAAGGGAACACCACTGAGGCCAGTAATCGGCTGCAGAGGTCACATGTGTAGACGGTATATAATCACAACTGGCATTGTATAATAATTGTCAGGGAGAACCAGTGGGGCATAACATATGGGTTCTTTTAGTACTTTATAATATTAGCCATGTTTGGCCACAATTTTTGCATTTCGGAAGACTCATGTTATTAGGGCAAATCTGGAGAACTGTACCTACAGTATATATGTCACCTATTTCTGAGTGTGCATGGATAATTGGCTCATTGGTTACTATTGTTGTCTTGTTGGATTGGTCTTGGGTTTGATTCCAAGTGAGGGCACTGTCTACCTGGATTGTTTAGCTTTTCTCTGGTTCGATCTCACACTTATGGCCACTTTACACGTCCCGATATCGTCGTCCAACTTCGATAAAAAGTCACGTGGTTCGTGCGTTGGCCCCGATATCGTTCATGCGCTGTGTGGTGTGAATGTACAATGCGACGCAAGAACGATGCGAAAATGATATCGGGGAAGAATTGTGCAGGCTCTCCAACTGGCCGATATTGGATGAACGATCTGGCAGGATCGTGCTGTGTGACAGCCCAACACCGACTTGGAGAGCAACTTCCTCTATTCTCTCCCATGTTAAATGGTCGTTCCTGGGTCGCTCGTACAAGGGGGCGTAGACATTGCAGTTGTGTTGCCTGCCGATATCGCCCTGTGTAACATCTCCTATGCGATTTTGGATTTCAGCCAAAAAAGTGCGCGCTCCCGTGCCGTTGTATACAATATCGAAACGATGTTGGGACGTGTAAAGTGGCCATTAAATAAAATACATTCAGAGCACTGCTCTGAAACCAGGTGACCTCCCGGCGGCGCCGACATCGCCCCTACGTTGCCGATGTAATAGGCGGCGATGTCGCCCCGTGTGACGGGGCCTTGAGTCCTCCTCTCTCCTGCACAATATGTCCTGCCATTGGAGCTGTTAAACTGATTTTTGGATCAGTTTGCCTTTTCTTCTTGGACTCCTCCATTCACAGTTATGTCCACAGGTAATAAGAATTAATATTTTCCCTTTACCGAATTGAGTATCACAGGACTTCTCTGTGGGCATTTACTTTTTCTTTTTCTCCACTGATATTGGCTATTGATGAGCGGGCACTACCATGCTCAGGTGCTCGGTACTCATGTGGAGCCCTCTGGGACGGGGTACTCGGTACCGGACCGGGGTATCACGGGGGTTATCACGGCAGTTCTTGGTCCGGACCGTGTCCCGAGCCCACAAGTAAAAGGGGTTATTTGTCGTGACGCCACCTACGGGTTGTGGTTAGTGAGGGGACCACCGCCGCTGCTGTTCCCGCCAGAAGGATGGATGAATGGTGCTGCAGCTAGATGGATGAGCCTGCCGAGGGTCGGGGCTGCTCCTGATAGGGTGTAATATGGATATACAGTTCACTGTGCAGGGAATCACACACGGGAGACTTAAGCAGGGTTCACCGGGTTTTACTTCACAAGTTCTTAGTACTGTTCACAGTACAGTCCACACAGTTAACTCCGTACACTCTCTCTGAACCCTCTGCAGCCAGGTTTCCTTTCTGAGACCCTTCACTCTCTGAAACCTTTCAGGCTTTCCTCTCCTCTGTTCTTCCTGTGGGCTGTATGATGGCAGCTCAGTCCCTTGTTTGGCTTCTCCCGGTGTATGGGTAGCAAGCCTGGGTCCTATATGCTGCTGTTTCTCCAGCCCGTGTGTTGGATGACCAGACCTGGAATCTGTGTCTCCCCATCGGTGTGTCCGTGTACCGGCGTGTAGCTACGGTCACCCACAGCCGACTCTCTGGTCCCAGCCTAGCCTTGGATGTCCCTATCTTGGAAGGGATCACCGGGCTGTCTCCTACTCGTGTAACTACCTGGGTACGTCAGGGGAGTCTGTCCTGCCAGTAGTTTGTCAGCGCTGCCACCTTCCTCGGACCCAGCTCTCCCCTTTCCCGTGGGCTTCAGGCTATGGAGCGGGCTTTCTCTCCAGGGAACAGTGTCTCGCAGGATTTTGCGCCTCCAGGGAGCCCAGACCCTCAGGGAAGTGTCACTCAGTCTTTTCTTCTCAGCCTACTTCGGCCTACTTGGTCTTTACTGGTCGGCTCACTCTGGCCTACTGACTAACTCCTTCTAGTGTTCCCCTTTTGTACCTGGTCCATCACCTGACCTACGTCCCCACCTACTATGACTGGCCCTACCATCCCTTGCCCGCCTAGAGTCCCAGGCTCTGGGTTGGGTCTTGTGTCGGTGGGTGTGTGTTTGAAGGTGTGTGTGTAACAACCTGTCTCCACCTGCCTGGCTGCAGTTCCTACCTGTGGCCACCCTGGTCACAGGGGCGCCACACTCGGATGGGGGCAACTCGAGTACCGAGTATAATAGAAGGCAATGGGGAACGTAAGCATTTTTCGAGAAAATTTTTTTGAAAACTACTTGAGTTCCTTATTGACTTCCATTATAGTCAGTAAACGAGTTGCGCCCAACTGAGTGTTACGAGTATCGAACACCCAAGCATGGTGGTGCCTGCTCATTACTTATGCTGGGTAATCAAACCATGCCGTACCCCAAGAGAAGCTCTGATGTAAACACCCAGTTGGTTGAATGGAATAGTTGCTCCGTTCTTTCAGAAGTGGTGGGAGGGGGCAAATATTGGAACAAACGTTTCCAGTATCAGTGGAGCTGCACCAGTCGGAGGAGGTACTCACATTAAACTAAAAAATCCCGCAGAAGGACCTCATTAATTATTGTTTAGAGCAGGGAACACATTGATGACTGTTTAGAGCAGAGACCAGTGAACCTACTGCTGCATTCCCTTGTGGTTTCCTCTGAATGTCACCTTTTGCGGACGACCTCAGCACAGTTTTGGTTTCAGATACATTAACCATTAAGCTTTATTAAACACATGAAACATTTATATGGTGCAGATAACGTACAGAACACACTACGGTAGTAATCATTATCATTTGGTATTTGATTCTCATTAGTAAATTGTGAGACTATAACAAAATCTGTATCTGCAAGTTGTGACCAACATTATAGGAATCCCCTAATCATGCCAAAATATATATGGACTGTGAAGGAAATCAGTGAATGTAAGTGGCTTAATTCAACGTGTTTCATTGTGTATTCCTCACCCTGTCATCAGGACAACCACCAACCATTCCTGGTAAACTCATTTTTAGTGACCAGAGTCAGGCAGCTGCTGGCAAGGCAAATAAAATCATGGGATGCATTAAAAGACGCATACGGTGTTTCCCTGAATATGGGACATCCTTCGTAAAGAAGACCTAGTAGAGACTTTGTTCGGCTGCTAAATATAAAGCCTCGTGTGAAAGTAAGACCCATCAAACTTTATTGTTTTTAACAGCATGCCCGCTGAACAGAAGAGCAGGGCATGCAGCTGTGCTTCATATAGTATTGGTATTGCCAGGGCACGCCGCCGCCATCCTCCTGTATGTATTTCGGGCACCACTTTTAGCGATGATTGGGGCTGCAAGGAGATGATGGGGGCTGCAAGGAGATGATGGGGGCTGCATGGTGATGATGGGGGCTGCATGGGGATGATGGGGGCTGCATGGTGATGATGGGGGCTGCATGGTGATGATGGGGGCTGCATGGGGATGATGGGGGCTGCATGGGGATGATGGGGCTGTAAGGGGATATTGTTCATCAATAAATGTGAATTTGTCTACATGGAAAAATAAGACATCCCCTAAAAATAATACCTAATGTATTTTTGGGAGCAACATTTAATATTCGACACTGTCTTATTTTGGGGGAATTAGGGCAGATTCTCATGATAATCATCATCACAGACGGCAATTCATTAAAATTCATCTGATTGCCATATAAACCAAAAAATAACCCAGTCAGAAAGAGTGTCAGCTATGAGTTTCTAGATATAACTGTTCTATATTCTGAAATAGTTTATATACCCATGTGGTCATTCTACAGCGGTAATAAGAGGTTTGGTCTTTATATGCTGCTAATTATTCAGTAAAAACAGTTATGAGCAGGAGTGTAACTACGATAGGTGCAGGGGTTGCATTCACACCTGGACTCTGAAGCCTAGGAGGCCCCAAAAATATCTTTGGCCTATAGAAAAAGACCACTGCTATTAAAGGTTTGCAATAATTGGAGGCCCCATTGGAGTCTTCGCATTGGGGCCCATGAGCTTCAAGTTACGCCAAAGGTTATTAGCCAAGATGCCCCCTATACCCACTATGACTAAGGTGCGCCTCCGCTAAGGTGCTAATCAGATTGGAGCACACTCAGACTTGTTGCGACCTCCATGTATTAACCCCCTGTGTGCACCTCTGCCTTTTGGGATCAGTGTGAGCAATGATGTCATAGAACAGAACTAATAAAGAGATATTGTGGCCTACTATCACAGTGCAGTGAGATCAAAATGTCACAGAGCAGGGATAAAAACATAGTGATGGCCCAATGAAAGAGTAAAGCCCCAGTCACACATAACGAGATTGTTAGCGAGATCGTTGTAACTGTGATGTTACAACGATCTCCCCAGCGATGTCATTATGTGTGACATCTAGCAGTGATCAGGCCTCTGCTGTGAGGTCGCTGATCACTGCAAAGGGCTCTGGGTAATTTTTTGATAGTTGGTCTCCCGCTGGTCAGCACGCATCGCTGCTTGTGGCCGCGAGAAACCAGTGATCAGTGACCTCACTGGCTGGTAACCATGGTAAACACCGGGTATCTAGGCAGCGCACGTTGCCTAGATACTCGGTGTTTACCATTGTTACCAACGTCCACCCTGCTTACAGGCTGAGCTAAGCAGGGAGGACACTGGTAACATCGCTTCCAGCAATGTGGGAGGGGGCTACCTGGTCCCTGATCGCTAGGAAGATCTGCCAGTTTGACAGCTCCCCAGCGAAAAGGTAACGACGCTCCAGAGATCCAGGCAGGTCGTTATCACTGTCGGGATCACTGGAGCGTTGTTGTGTGTGACTGGATAGTAACGACCACAGCGATATCAGATCTCAAAGATAATAAGCACAGTATGAAAATTCACAGATAATGCACACAGTGATGTCAGTACAGCCATGTCAGATAGTGTCCTGATTCACTAGACAACACTGGAAGTCAGTGTGCAAATACGTCTGTCAATGCAAACTGAGAAATACCTACACAAATGTGCCCAGTCCAGGCTGTGACAATAATGGACATCTTGTTATTGCAGCTTGGAGGGAGTCGGAGCAGTTGCAGCTGTCCACATATACTTTATCTTCACCCCCCAGCTGTTAAAGAGTGTGCAAATTTACTGCTCAACAAATGTCTTCCTCTTACACGGGCGACTTAAATGGAAGTTGTTCAAATATTTACTACTGAAACTAGTCATAGCTGTACAGGTCCAAGTATAACAAAAAAAAAAAAATATATATATATATATATATATACTGTATATCTGTTTTGTCATATTCCAGGGTGCAAATATATAAATGAAGTCACATTTAAATAAGGGTGGAAGTGCTTTGGGGGTGTCGAAGCACTCTGAGTGTATTAGTGTTATTATTAATATTATTGCGCTATTTATTCCATGATACATGTGAAAAGGGGCATACATAGACAAGTATACTATTCATGAACAATACAAGGCACAGACTGGTACAGCAGGAGAGAGGACCCTTCACACGAGGGCTCACAGCCTACAAGGGATGGGTGAGGATTACAGTAGGTGAGAAGAAAGATGACCCTGCCCATGAGGGCTCACAGTCTACAAGAAATGGGTGAGGATACAATAGGTGAGGAGAGAGGATCCTGCCCATGAGGGCTCACAGTCTACAAGGGATAGGTGAGGATACAGTAGGTGAGGAAAGAGGACCCTGCCCCTGAGGGCTCAAAGTCTACAAGGGATGGCTGAGGATACAGTAGGTGAGGAGAGAGGACCCTACCCATGAGGGCTCACAGTCTACAAGGGATGGGTGAGGGTGAGGATACAGTAGGTGAGGAGAGAGGAACCTGCCCACAAAGGCTCACAGTCTACAATGGATGGATGAGGATACAGTAAGGGAAGGGAGAGGACCCTGCCCACGAGGGCTCAGTTTCTAAAAGGAATGGGTGAGGATATAGTAGACGAGGAGAGAGGACCCTGCCCCACAAGGCTCTACATGGGTTGGGTGAGGATACAGTGGGAGAGGAGAGTGGACTCTGCCAGCGAGGGCTCACAGTTTACAAGGGATGGGTAAGGATACAGTAGGAGAGGAGAGAGGACCCTGCCTGCGAGGGCTCACAGTCTACAAGGGATGGGTGATGATACATTAGGAGAGGGTAGAGCTGGTTTGTGCAGCGGTATTTTTGGACGAGGGTCACTGTAGGTTGTAGCCTTGTCAGAAGAGGTGGGACTTCGGGTTCCTTTTGAAGGTTTCCACGGTAGGCGTTAGTCTAATGTGTTGGGCTAAAGTGTTCCAGAGTATGAGGGATGTACGGGAGAAATCCTGTATGTGGTTAGGGAAAAAGAGTCAACGGGAGAAGAGAAGGAGATTTTGTGAGGACAGAGGTTAGTGCAGGTACAGTAAGTACTGGGAGATGAGGTCACGGATGTTTGGAGTAGACAGGTTGAGGATGTCTTTGTATGTCATAGTTAAGTTTTGAACTGGAGTCTTTTGTCAGGGGGAAGCCAGTGAAGGGATTGGCAGAGAGGAGAGGCTGAAGAATAGTGGGGAGACAGGGGGATTAGTCAGGCAGCATAGTTAGGATAGATTGTAGGGGTGCGAAAGTGTTACAAGGAAGACAGAGAGCAGGAGTTTGCAGTAGTCGAGGTAGGAGATGATGAAACATGCAGTAGTGTTTTTGCAGATTATGGAAATTCACTCAACGCACTTCCAGTCTAATATCCATATGGCTTTAAACTTGATTTCTCAGCACTGGCACATCACAATGAGACAGATATCAGGTTTTATTGTTCTACTAACACTGTGTTCCAAATTATTATGCAAATTGGTTTTACGTGTCATAGGGTTTTATTTTTTTTTTCAATGAAACCCATTGATGGTATTGTGTCTCAGGGTTCTTTGGATCATTGAAATCAATCTCAGATACCTGTGATAATTAGTTTGGCAGGTGAGCCCAATAAAAGGAAAACTGGGTGTTCCACAATATTACGCAGGCCACAGTTATCAAGTAACATGGGATAGAAAAAGGATGTCTCTGCTGCGAAAAGCAACAAATAGTGCATTGCCTTTGACCAAGGGATGAAAACATTTGATATTGAAACGAAAACTTAAGCGTGATCATTGTATTGTGAAGAGATTTGTGGCTGATTCTGAGCACAGATGTGTTTTGTGCAGATAAAGGCAGAATGAGGAAGGTTTCTGCCAGCAATTTTCATCAGATTAAGAGAGCAGCTGCTAAAAAGGCCTTACAAACCAGCAAACAGATATTTGAAGCTGCTGGTGCCTCTGGAGTCCCTCGAACCCTCAAGGTATAGGATCCTTCAAAGGCTTGCTGGGGTGCATAAACCTACTATTTGGCCACTCCTAAACAGCTCACAAGCAGACACAGTTGCAGTGGGTCCAGATATACATGAAGACTAATTTTCAAACAGTCTTGTTTACTGATGAGTGCGAGCAACACTGGATGGTCCAGATGAATAGATAGTGAATGGTTGGTGAATGCCACCATGTCCCAACAAGGCTGCGACGTCAGCAAGGAGGTGGAGGAGTCCATGTTTTTTGGCTGGAATCATTGGGAAACAGCTGGTAGGCCCTTTAAAAGGTTTTTGAAGGTGTAAAAAATTACCTCTGCAACGTATATAGAGTTTCCAACTGAGAACTTTCTTCCATTGTACAAAAAGCAAAAACGTGTCTTCAGGAGCAAAATCATCCTCATGCATGTCAGTGCACCATCTCGTGCTGCAAAGAATACCTCTGTGTCATTGGCTGCTATGGGCATAAAAGGAGATAAACTCATGGTGTGGCCACCATCTTCCTCTGACCTCAACCCTATAGAGAACCTTTGGAGTATAATCAAGCAAAAGATCTATGAGGGTGGGAGGCAGTTCACATCAAAACAGCAGCTCTGGGAGGCTATTCAGGGCATCATCCAAAGAAATACAAGCAGAAACTCTCCAGAAACTCACAATATCAATGGATGCTAGGATTGTGAAGGTGATATCAAAGTAGGGTTCCTATGTTAACATGTAACTTGGCCTGTTAGGATGTTTTGGAGTTAAATAGCTTTTTATTTCAGTGAATGTGACCTGAAATATATTTTGATATATTCAAATATATAAAATGTTTAGAAACTCTACTGTGCGTAATAATTGGAACAGTGCTTTTAGAGTTTTTGTAATTTTGAAAATTATACTGTTATCAGAGGTGATTTCTTCAATAAAATTTGATGTATACTCTTAACAGGTGATGACTTTTATTACACTGACTGTCATTTGCACCAACCATTTAGAAAAATCACAGAAAAAGAACATTTGCATAATAATTTGGAACACAGTGTAGAACCTATACAGCCATATCTCTACTTTTCGTAATAACATCATCTTGAAAAAATTCCTTTAATATGTTAGTTCGGAAACTGACAATAAATTAGAAAATGTTATCCTTTAATCCAGAGTAATCACAGTTGTTGTAAATTAATTGCATCATCTATGGATTGTTTGTTTTACTTAATTTTTGTTAAAAAATCGTTTTAATTAAAAAGTGTGCATTATTTGCCTCCTATAGCTCCTGTATGAGGACTCGCTCATAACGAGTGTATAGCACAGACATGTGATATCCAATTTTTATCGGTTTACCTCTCAAAACAATGTTATGCTATGGGCAATGGCGATCAGCGCTGTAAAAAAAAATAGCAGCATGCTGTTAGTGGCAGCATAGATTGTGGCTTACACCCAGTTAAGTTTATTGGTGCGTGAAAAACATTGGACTGCAATGATATTATTAGAGTGTAGTCTGTATACACTGACACAAACCATGGAGAAGATGGAGAGATTAAGCTCTCCATCTTCTCCTAATCTGTGATACAATTTTCACATGCAAGAGAATCAAGCACAGTGAATGGCACTCAGCTCAAACTCGAATCAGAAATGGACCTTATCCAGCATGATAACTCATACTGACTCTGAATTTATCCCCTCGAATAATAGTTCACAGTAGATTGATATTTACTGCATTATGTTATGACTCATATTGAATCTTGATTTTATCCCACCTGATGACAGCTAATATTAAATCCAAAATTATTGCGCTTATTGCATCTTTATCAAAAAGCTATAAGGCTGGTATTAGTTAATGGGTGTTTAATAGCAGTATATTATTATTATTATTAGCTCTTCAATAATGGGCTCAGTTTTGTACTGTCACACCTCTGAAGGGGAGATGTCTTGCCGCCACCCTTGCCCTTCTCTTGACCACCCTTGGCTATAACCCTTTCACCTCCACTCGGGGATCAGGATAAGTACAACAGGAGCCACAAAGTTGTCAATCTCCATGAAGCTACAAAGCAAGAAGACTTCAGCAGAACAGCACTCGACATCAACACAGATCACGTCTGTGCAAGAATGAACTCTCTCAGAGACACCAGCTAATGTGTCATAGGAGTATTTAAAAAGGCTAGGGAGTGGACAACTACATCACCTGATTCACTCAGCAACTAGTACTTGCAGAGTCACAGAAGTTAACCCTTAATAGACTAAAAGAAATATCTCCATTTCACTACTGTAGCGATTCACTGAGACTGCCGAGCAGTCTACATTAGACATGTACCAATAAATCTTGGTAATATTAATTGATAAACTGTGAACCATCGTCCACTTTAAAATCCTATTGCTGACAGTTACATCAATAATAGTGTGCTAAATGCTTCCCCCTCACAGCCGTACACTTTCTTCATATTTTATGATTACTGCCCGATTCATCGTGGCTAGGCAGTTTGTATTTCCCTATTTGATTTATTTAATACGTTTTTCACAACATCTTCCAGAACTTGCAGAAATGTGTGAACCTGTGTCTCCACATCCAGGGCAGCACTTCCAGCATCTCCTGTAGTTTCCACATCACCTACTGACAAGGTTTAACCACTGCATAGTTACTTTATGAACACCCTGTATATTCAATAATAAGACATGTGATAGTGTGCTGGCATGATACCTTTTTTTTAGCATGGCTACCATTACTACTGACTTGGGTGGAGGCTGAACCACACATAACTGCACACACCACCACCACGATGGCCCTGAGCTGATGTAAAGTGACCGTCCCTGCCCCCATCGGCTCGGTGAGCTGAACAATATAAGGAGAGGGGCCCATACACGAGTAAGGGCAGTAATGTACTGTTGGCGGCCCTGGCCGTGACTGACCATGGGGCTCCTGACCCTAATGTTGAGCTTACCTGTGCTGACTAAGTCCGTTGAATGACTGTTGATCGGCTTAACCTCTTTTAATGCATCTCTATCTCTTTTTATAGTTTGGAAAAACTGAAACAGTCTCAGTTTTTATATTCAACATTTTTCTGTTTCAATATTTTATAAGGTCAGAGGCACACTGACCGACACGCAATGCGAGACCACTCACATGAGTCTCACATGTGTTGAGCGCCACTGGAAGGGTACTTGGTACCGGACCGGGGTTGCACTGGGATGATCACGGCGTCTTAGTCCAGACCGTGTCCCGAGCCCACAAGTAAAAGGGGAATATTTACAGGGGATGTTTGTCGTAACACCACCCACGGGTTTTGGTCAGTAAGGGACCACCACTGCAGTGTACTTCTACCAGGAGATGGATGACGCTGCAGCAAGATGGATGAGCCCGCCGCAGTCGGGGCAGCTCCTGACAGGGTGGAAAGATGTAATAAAGTTCTGTTCGCAGGGAATCACACAAAGGGAGACTGAAGCAGGGTTCACCGAGTTTTACTTGCAAGTTCTTAGCACATTTAAACAGCTCACGGTACAGTTCACTCAGTTGACTCCGGACACTCCTTGAACCCTCTGCAGCCAGGTTATCTCTCTGAGACACGTCACTTTCTCTATGACCTTTCAGGCTCTCTTCTGTTCTCCCTGTGGGTTGTATGGGGGCAACTCGGTCCCTCCAGTTGGCTTCCCCCTGTGTGTGTGGGATGGCAAAGCCAGGTCCTATGTGTTGCTGAGCCTTCAACCCATGTGGTAGGAACTCTGACCTGGAATCAGAGTCCCTCGTCGGTTTGTCTGGGTTTCCGGCGTATAGCTGGCGGTCCCCCTCAGAGCCGACACTCTGGTCCTAGCCTAGCCTAGGTTGTCCCTGTCTTGCAGGGGTCTCTGGGCTCTCTCCAACCCGTGTGGCTACCGGAGTACATCAAGGGAACCTCTCCCGCCTGTAGTCGGGCAATGTTTGCCGTACTCCTTGGACCCGGGGGCACCGATCCAGTCAGTCTTCACCACTGTTAGAAAAAACAAGGCTATATACGGCTTATACCAGTTTGCTCAAACATGGGCTGAAAGTACCCCTGCAGCTTATCGCGGTCCGGATAGTGATCACTGTGTTCTAGGCTTACTCGATGACATGGCTTCATACCGCTCGTCCCGTAATGTACTGGTCCCTCCCTAGCCTACTTCCACCACTTCTGTAAACCCGACCCTTTACCCTAATGCCGGCTCCAGTCGGTGCGCCCTGTGGTGCCGGGTGAAGCTGTTCTAACGCGTCCCTCCTCTGGCTGCGTTTCTAACTGTGGCCTCTGTCGCTGCGCAGCAATGCCTCCCAGCCGCGCTTCCTCTGGACAGGAGCACTCAGTGAACATAGAACACATAAGTGGAACGATCTCGTTAGGAGCACTGACGTTCGGGTGAGTCACGACGGCGGTACAGGGCGCTTATGATAGTATATTTCCTTTAAATTGATAGTCAGTGGGGGGGCCTGGCATTCGGAGGGACTAACTGTATATACGGGGTATTAATAATAACTACTGGCGCTATTCACAACAGTTCTGTGAGGTCCTTGTGCATTCTTCAAATTTTTGGGAAAATATACGGTCATGTACTGTAGATCTTATGCAATGTTGCTTGTTAAGCTGAAATAGTATAATTTTCTCAAATGATCTTATTTCAGTGCGTGGCGCTGCTTTTAGTATGATTCTTACTGAGCATGATCCAGACTATGTTCTTGAATACCTCTGCTACGGCTCGCCAGTCTTGTTTCTCCAACTCTTAGGGAGGCCCGGTTATGGGATGTGTGCATCATCTGAATGTGGCTGCTTTCATCATGATCAACTCACTTGAGGTGTGATTACACGACTGGGGCTCAGGCGATTACTCCTGAAGCTGCTTGACTCGGGGCTGATATTACATACTTTATGAGCAGCTGGTGCATTACCTACAGGGGTAACATTCATGTGCTATATACCACTGGGTCTGTGAATAATGTCGCTGGGCCATAATACCACGTGAGGGGTTGATACTTCACCTGGGGCTGCAGCGGATGGCTACCAAACTACCACTTGGGCCTTATACAAACTGGCTAAGCTTTCATAATGGGGGGCCTGTTCAGCTGGGGGTTAGGGCCCTGGCTGAGTCACACCCTGGTTATACGAACAAATAGGTTTTTCGAGATTTTTGGGGCCAAAGTAGGGGGTCGGTTCAACGAGGTCGGCTTATACGGTATATGGGTTTTATATGTGAAACTAAAGACCGTCATATTTAAATGGTCGAAGGAAGTGTTCCTGTTACGTATCTGAATGCGAGTTTGTGAATGTATTAATAAAATATGAATGTTAAAGGAGAAGTGCTTCTAATCCAATCCTGAGACCAAGCAAAGTGAGTAACCATCATATGGACTTTCGGAACTGAAAGCTCATTGAAATAGTCAAAATGCCTGTTAGATTTGAGGAGATGGGGGAAAAATGCAGCATCTCTTCTCCGGATTCAAAAGGACAGAAAATTAGATAAAACCACTTTATTCAATTCTCGGGGAAATTTTCCTTGGAGAGTATTCTGCCAGGAGGCAGTGAGGAGCACTTATAGCATCAATCTATGAAATTGCATATGCAAGATTGTCACTTTATGAGATGACAACTCATGCCAATAAGCTGGCAATGCTAATGGTGGGTTTCACTTTCCAATATCTGCGATGTTCAACAATGCGGGACGCGATCCAGTCGTGCGATTCTAGCCCCCCTACCCGCACGACATCGGAGTTTACACGCTGCGATATCGTGATTGAAACTCCGTGCGATGTCATTGCCCCCACCAGGACACGACTTAACTGGGAGTGACATGTGACGTTGAACATCGCATCGTAGTTGGCTGTCACACTGCACGATCTCGGGCTTAATCTCATTTATTAATCGCAGTATAGCACGCTCATTCAATCCCGATTAATTGACATTTCACCATCGTATTGGAGTTCACATACGGCAAGATTGACATCGAGTCAATATTGAAACGTGACTTTTCTTGAAATGAAACCCGCATTCGAAAGTATAAACCTTCTTAACAAGTCAATTAATTTTAAAATTTAATATGACTGGATTTGTGCCCACATCAGTGAATTCCCTCATGAGTGACATTCTGATATAAATTCTAGAAATAAAATAATTATAATAATTATTTTATTATTATTTTATATTTATATTAACAATCAATTCCATGGTGGTAAATGAGAGGGGTTACATACAAAATTTAGATATAGTTTACAGAGAAAAATTTCAATGACAGACTGGTATAGAGGGGAGAGGCTACCCTTTACATTCTACAGGATATTGGGTAGGAGACAGTAGGTGCGGATGCGCAGCTCTGGTGGCGTGGGGGCGGCAGCTCGGTCATTGCAGGCTGTAAAGGTACTGTCACACACCGCCATATCGCCGGAGATTTGGGTGGCAATTCCGAATTCGGCGATGTGGAAACCACATTGCCTGTGCGTAGTGGTGTGTGACTGGGCGATTCTACGATGAGAAATCGCCGGTGGAGCATCGCCTGACTGCCCTGCACTGCAGAGAATTCAGGCGTCATCCAACAGGCAATTTCAGCACATGGTGGCGTGTGACAGGGCGAGGGCGACGTACACAGCGATCGTGAAAGAAATCAAGTAGGCGTGCCTGGATGTTGTGTTTTTCGCGTTGCATCTGCGGTGATTGGTGGGTGATGCTGCGTTCCAATTGGCTGTCCGTGTCCGAGGCACCTTATTTGATGACCCGTGCGTTCACGCAAGGCTCACCAATGAGAACGCAGTTATGTCCACCAATCGCAGTGATAGGGGCACGGTGAAAAACACTCTAGCACACCCCGATCAAAACAGTATGGTGACATCGCTGCTAGGATTGTGCCGTGTGACACGGCGATGTGTGAAGGGAAGATTGCTTCCGGTCTTCTGCAAGCGATTTCTGGAATGCAGGATTGCTGTGGAACGCAGGCGAGATCTCTGTGTGACAGGTCAACGGCGATCTGAAAAAAGTGCCCGAAATGTGCACACTCACATCAAATTGCCAGCGATATGGAAGCCATATGGTGGCATGTGATGGTACCTTAAGCTTTTCTGAAGAAATGGTTTTTCAGGTTCCATCTGAAGGATCTGAGCGTGGTGGATAATCTGACGTGTTGGGGCGTAGAATTCCAGAGGATTGGGGATATTCGGGAGAAATCTTGGAGGTGGTTGTGTGAGGAACTGATAAGTGTGGAGGAGAGGAGGATGTCTTGGGAGGATAGAAGATTACGTAAGGGAAGATAGTGGGCGATTAGTTCAGAGATATAGGGAAGAGACAGGTTATGGATGGCTTTGTAGGTCAGTGTTAGTAGCTTGAACTGGATTGGTTGGGGAATTGGGAGCCAGTGAAGAGATTTGCAGAGAGGAGAAATAGGGGAGTAGCAAGGAGAGAGGTGGATTAGTCAGGGAGCAGAGTTGAGGACAGACTGGAGAGGTGCAGGAGTGTTAGCAGGGAGGCCACCGAGCAGGAGGTTACAGTAGTCGAGGTGAGAGATAATGAGGGCATTTACAAGAATTTTAGTAGATTGAGGGCTGAGGAAAGGATGGATTCTGGAAATATTCTTGAATTGGAGGCGACAGGAGGTGGCTAGAATTTGGATGTGTGGTTTGAAGGACAGGGTAGAGTCGAGACTTACTCCGAGGCAGCGAATTTGAGGTGTGGAAGAGAGAATGATGCCATTTAGCATAATAGATAGATCAGGTGGTGGAGATGAAAAATGGGATGGAGGAAAGATGATGAGTTCCATTTTGTGAACGTTGACTTTTAGGAGAAGAAGGAGGATATGGCTGACAGTCACTCTGGGATTCTGGACAGCAGAGTATTGACATCTGGACCAGAGAGGTAGATCTGAGTGTCGTCAGCATACAGGTGGTACTGGAAGGACTGGTACTGGTTTTTGGTGAAAGCCGTTCAGACGCGGCATCTTGCTGTGTATTTTTACGCATGCACTTTCACTGCAAAAGTGCAAGTGCAAAAATAATTGTCATGCCAATTCTATGCACTTCTTTTGGCGCGCTTTCCCCATAGGCTACATGTTTACATTGTGAAAAGCATGACGTCGGCATGCAGCGCAAAAAAGCGGCACTGCAGAATACCAGCAAAACATGCCACGTGTAAACGTAGCCAAAGGCAGAGGACAGGTCTAGAATGTCTAGAAAGAGGAGGATTGAGAATTGTCTGTTACCTTTGGCTGTGAGCAAGTCGTTAGTAATTTTGGTTAGGGAAGTTTCAGTGAAGTGGTGGGGCCGGAAGCCAGATTGTAGGTTGTCAAGGAGAGAGTTAGATGAGAGTTAGGAGGAAAGTTGAGCATGGACTTTCAAGGCCTTACACGTTTCAAACCCTCAAGTGGTTCTAAATCATAGGTTACCTAGCATTGGCGAGTTCTGAAGTGGCAGCAATGAGTCCGAATCTAAATCCCATTGATCACCTGTGGAGACATCTGAAAATTGCTGTTGGGAGAAGACGCCTCAAATATGAGAGACCGGGAGCAGATTATAAAGAGTCCAAAATTCTAGGTGAGAAGAAGCTTGTGGAGGTTACAGGAAGTGATTGATTGCAGTTATTTATTCCAAAGGGGGTGCAACCAAATATTAAAGGGGTTTTCCCACAAACAAAGTTAATTTTTAAAGTTGATTTTAATCAATAGATCTTAAGGTACCGTCACACTGTGCGACGGCACCGCCGATTTCTTAGGCGATGCAGGAGCGCGGCATATCGGCACCGATATCACTCTGCATTGCCTAATGTAATTAGGAGATGGCGACGCCTTTTAGTGGTCGCCTGGTTTCAGAGCTGTGCTATGAAACCAGGCGGCTGATCTGGGGCGATGTGTACACATCGCCCCATGTAAACGGCCAACGGCAATCTGCCAGGCGATGGGAGCCGTAGGCTCCCGTGTTAAGGTATCGCCGCTGGGGTTTTAAGAAACCCCAGTGGCGATGCCACCTGTCAGATCGCTGGGGCGTCGCCGGAGGTGGCAAAAACGTGCGCGCTCCTCCGGACCTGAGTGAACCCACGGTTGCCCGCAGGAAGACCGCAGCAGCCCTGTACTCACCATGTGCGGTGGGTGCAGGGCAGCTTCTACCTCCGTGCACCCGATGAGAGCCGCTTTTGACTCCGAGCAGAATGCCGGCAACCCGCATTGGAGCTAAAAGAACACCACGGTCGAGTTAAGCATAGTGAGCATGGGATTTCTTAAAATTCCATCCACTATGCTGATACTGTACTAATCAGCATTTTGGATGCAGTGGCAAGACCAAAATGCTGCATCTACTGACCGTGAGTATGCAGTCTTGTAATAATAATAATTTCCACAATTGAATGTGACTAAAAAATTTTTCTTATGTTGAGATAATCTTATATATGTGTCCCTGCTATGTACTGTATAATAGCTATGTCTGACCATACAGGGACATGGTCTGATCATACCACATCTGCTGTGCTGAGATAATCTTATATGTGTCCCTGCTATGTACTGTGTAATGGATGTGTCTGATCGTACAAGGACATGGTCTGATCATACCACATCTCCTGTGCTGAAATAATCTTATATATGTGTCCCTGCTATGTACTGTGTAATGGATGTGTGGCACCCCATGGGTTAATGTGCCACAATAACATCACATGGGTTCCCTCCCCACTACACACTGACTTACACTAGCACCTCTGGGCCAGGAGGGGGAGCACAACCTGCTTCTTAAATACTCCAGCTCATAAGGAAGTAACTGAGAACAGAACAGCTCAGGAGGACTGAGAGCAGAAATTCAGCACGGTGCAGTGCTGTGAAGAGCACAGTTAGAGCAGAGTTAGCTCAGTGCAGGCCTAGTGAGGGTCTGAGGAACAGGAGAACTACAGACTGAGGAACACGTCTGGGAGCTTGAGAGCAACCATTACTCACCCCAGAGAAGCGCACAGAACGGACACCGGATCCGGTACTGTGATTGACCCACAGCACAGTGAATCCAGGAGCAGTGGGGTTTCTAGATGCCCACAGTACCAGTGCAAAGCAACACGGCGGGGTCAGCATAGCACAGAGGACTCAAGTTGCCTAGCCAAGTGGTACCAGCAGAACACAGAGAGAGAGTGAAGAGTCCCAGCAGCTCAGCTAGAAGCAGCAGCTCAGGACACACACACAGCGCAGCACGAGGAAGCTGATGACCCGGACAGGGTGGGAGGAGAGCCTATCCCCATTACAGACTCCGTGGACTATAATCTGCAACAACATCCGCAGTAAAGCTTTGGAAAACAGCAAAACTGTGAGTCTGTGTGTTGACTGCAACCTTTGCCCTACATCCAGCAGCAGAGAGATCCCACCTACAGAGCTACAAGCCTGCCAGCTCTGCACACAGGCTGGAAGAAAGCTGCAACATCAGGAGAAAAGGAGAATTGCACCTTTTACTACAAAACGTGAGTGTGTGTTCTTCAACCCCGTCTCCACGATCCATATCCATATAGACTATACCATCACTGCCCGGGGAATACAGTTCTACCCACTGGAACTATACCATCTACGCTGCCACTACATCATCCCCGGAGGTTCTGCAGCAGCGGCGGCCCCCTTACTGTCCGCATATAGTGGATGGCGTCACGATAGACTATTCTCCCCTGTAAATACACCCTTTTATTTGCCAGGGCCCGGGACACGGTCCGGACCAGGACCACCTGTGACTTCCCCAATAGCAGACACGGTCCGGTACCGAGTACCCTCGTCCCAGTGGGCTCGACAGGTGTGTCTGACTGTACAGGGACATGGTCTGATCATATCACATCTCCTGTGCTGAGATAATCTTATATATGTGTCCCTGCTATGTACTGTGTAATGGATGTGTCTGACTATATAGGGACAAGGTCTGATCATACCACAGCTCCTGGGCTGAGATAATCTTATATATGTGTCCATTCTATGTACTGTGTAATGGATGTGTCTGACTATATAGGGACATGGTCTAATCATACCACATTTTCTGGGCCGGGGAGGATGGAGTATACAGACTTTACAGCACGAGATCATGGATGACTCTTTTTTTGTGAGGTAAAACATTTCCAGGCCTGTTTATTAAAAATGTTTTCCCTCAAAGACATAATTATTTCGTGATCCTATGCTGTGATGTCTGTTTACTCTTATTATTTCATCGTCCCCTGCCCAGGAGATGTGGTATGATCACACTGTGTTCCAGGCATAGTCAGAAACAAAAGTTTCTGTCCCAATATTTACAATTTTGGCATGTTTTTTCCCCCCTTTATACAGCTCCTCTCTATACATAGTCAGGTATTGCAGTTTATCTAATACCAGACACAGCCTGCGAACTAGATTGGTTCTGTGTCTGAAAAAAAAAGAGAATTTTGTTTACGTACCGTAAATTCTTTTTTCTTTAATCATCAATGGGAGACCCAGACAATGGGGTTTAGGGCACTGCCCTCCGGAGGTCACACTAGGTACTACAAGTTTGTAGACACCGCCTCCTCCGCTTATAAACCCCTACCGCAGGGAACATCCTCAGTTTGGTCCATAAGCTGCGAGGAGACAAATAAACCACACCCGAAACGTCGGGAAGAAAAACCGTGTACAAACGGCTCAACAACCCGGATAACACTGTCCCAACAGGGAACAGATCAACTGCAGAACATGCAACGGAACAACTGGGTGGGTGCTGGGTCTCCCATTGATTAAAGAAAAAAGAATTTACGGTACGTAAACAAAATTCTCTTTTTTCTGGTCATCATAATGGGAGACCCAGACAATGGGGATGTCCTAAAGCAATACCCCAGGGCGGGAATAGTTCCTCAAAAGACGGATAACACATGGTCCCCCTCAAAGGTGGGCAACCGCCGCCTGGAGGACCCGCCTGCCCAAACTAGCATCCGCAGAGGCATGGGCATGCACCATATAGTGCTTAGAGAATGTGTGCAGGCTGGACCAGGTGGCAGCCTGACACACCTGTAGAGCAGAAGCTCGATGTCGCAAAGCCCAGGAGGCACCGACAGCTCTGGTAGAGTGAGCCTTCAATCCCACCGGGAGAGGCAAACCAGAAGACCGGTAGGCCTCTTGAATGGGAGCCTTGATCCATCTGGCCAAGGTTGACTTCGATGCCGCGGACCCCTTATAGCGACCTGTCGTAAGGACAAATAATGAATCCGAACTCCGGAAGGAGGCAGTCCTGGACACATAAATGCGTACAGCCCTCACAAGATCCAGAGTATGGAGGTCGCGCTCAACCTGATGAACGGGAGCGGGACAAAATGATGGGAGAACAATCTCCTGGTTCAGGTGGAAAGTGGAAACCACCTTTGGCAAAAATTCTGGCCGCGGGCGTAACACCACCTTGTCTTGGTGAACCACCAGAAAGGGTGACTTGCACGAAAGTGCAGCCAATTCTGAGACCCTTCTCAGAGACGTAATCGTCACCAGAAAGACTACCTTCTGGGACAAACGAGAGAGGGAAATGTCTCTCAGTGGCTCAAACGGCGGTTTCTGTAGTGCCGCCAGGACCATGTTAAGGTCCCAAGGGTCCAGAGGTCGCCTGTAAGGTGGGACCACCCTAGACACCCCTTGCAGAAACTGATGGACCTTCGGGAGGAGCGCCAAGCGCCTGTCAAACAGCACAGAAAGAGCTGATACTTGACCCTTCAGGGAGCTGAGGGATAAGCCCAACTCCAAACCCGACTGTAAGAAAGCCAACAACGTCGGAATAGACAAGGGCCACGGGGACCTGTCACCCGAGGCACCACCAGGTGAAAAAGATTTTCCACGTTCTGTGGTATATTTTCCTGGATACGGGCTTCCTGGCCCGATTCATAGTGGCAACTACCGTCGGAGAGAAGCCTCTGGACGTCAGTAGCCAGGCCTCAAGAGCCATGCAGTCATTCTGAGGGCCCTGGAATTGAGGTGGAAGAATGGGCCTTGCGCGAGAAGATCTGCGCGTTCTGGAAGAGCCCACCCGTGTCCGCCTGACAGTTGCCACAGGTCCGGATACCAGGACCTCCTGGGCCAATCTGGTGCCACTAGAATGGCTACTCTGCATTCCGTCCTGATTTTCCACAGGACCCTGGGAATCAGAGCTAGAGGCGGGAACACATATGGTAGATGGAAGCTGGACCAACTTAGGATCAGGGCATCCGCCCCCAGAGACTGAGGATCCCATGATCTCGCCATGTATTGCGGCACCTGATGATTCAGCCGCGAGGCCATCAGATCCACGTCCGGAGTGCCCCATTTGCTGCAGATGTCCCGGAAGACGTCTGGATGAAGAGACCACTCTCCGGCGTCCATCCCCTGCCGGCTCAGGTAGTCGGCCTCCCAGTTCTCGACCCTGGGATGTGAACCGCGGAGATCAGGCAGTCGTTGTCCTCCACCCAAGATAGAATGCGGTGGACCTCGGCGAGGGCCTGAGCACTTCTGGTCCCTCCCTGATGGTTTATATACGCGACGGCCGTCGCATTGTCGGTCTGAACCCGGATGGGCTGTCCTGCCAGGAACTTCTGAAACGCCAGGAGCGCCAGATAGACCGCCTTGATCTCCAGTACATTGATCTGCAATGCCGACTCCGACTGAGTCCAGAGGCCTTGAGCCCTGTGGTGTAAGAACACCGCAGCCCAGCCCGTCAGACTGGCGTCGGTGGTCACCACTAACCATGACGGTTTGAGGAAGGACCGGCCCCGTGACAAATGCCGTGACTGAAGCCACCACTGCAGGGAATCCCTGGTCGGTTGTGAAAGTGTCACCAGCCGATTCAGAGAGATCGTCCTCTTGTCCCATCTGCGAAGAATCTCCAGCTGGAGAGGACGGAGGCGAAACTGTGCAAAAGGCACTGCCTCTATTGCTGCCACCATGCGCCCCACCAGCTTCATCAACACCCGTAGGGATGATTGTGGTGACAGGAGGACTGCTTGCACTCCTGATTGGATCGCCATCTGTTTGACTCGTGGCAGAGACACTAGGGCTGAGTCCGTGTGGAAGTCCATGCCCAGATATGTCAGTGACTGGGTAGGAACCAGGGTCGACTTCTGGATATTGATAAGCCACCCGAACTGTTCCAGAGACTTCATGGTTACCTCCAGGCTTTGCCGACAAAGGTGTTCCGATGGCGCCCTGACCAGCAGGTCGTCCAGATAGGGTATTACGGCGTGCCCCTGCACGTGCAGGAGAGCCATCATGGAGGCCATCACTTTTGTGAACACCCTCGGTGCCGAGGCCAACCCGAAAGGCAGCGCCACAAATTGGAAGTGTTCTTCCCCCACTGCGAATCTCAACCAGCGCTGATGAGCCGGTGCAATGGGCACGTGAAGGTAAGCGTCTCTGATATCTATGGACGCTAAGAAGTCCCCCTGTGAGACAGCTGCGATCACGGAGCGCAGTGATTCCATACGGAACTTCCGAACCAACACGTGACGGTTGAACAACTTTAGGTCCAGAACCGGGCGGAAGGAGCCGTCCTTTTTTGGGACAATGAAGAGGTTGGAGTAAAAACCCCGAAACCTCTCCCCGGAAGGCACCGGGACCACCACTCCGTCCCTGCGGAGACCCTCCAACACCAGGTGAAAAGCCTGAGCCTTTTCTGGGGATGGGGCCGACCGATGGAATCGGGATATCGGCTTTGACGTCAGCTCTATCCTGTAACCTCTCGAGACCACGTCTCGAACCCACTGATCTTGAACGTGAAGTAGCCACCTGTCCTGAAAACGAGACAGGCGGCCCCCCACCTGTGGGGAGGCAGGAAGGGAGAGCGAGTCATGTAGAGGCGGGTTTGGGGGTGGCAGCCGCTGCCCCCGCCGGCTTCTTTGGACGACTCTTAGAGCGCCACTGAGAAGCGGGCTTGCCCCCTCGGTCCGTGCGAGCGGACGGTGCTGATGACTGTGAGCTGGAACGAAAGGACCACTGCTTAGGGTTCCTTTTAACGGTGTACCGTGGCTTAGGTTTATTCTGCGGAATCTTAGACTCAGCAGAATCCTTTATCAGCTTGTCCAGTTCGGTACCAAACAGCCTGTCACCAGAGAACGGAAGATTCTGCAGAATCTTCTTAGATGTGGCATCTGAGTCCCAAAGACGCAGCCACAACAATCTGCGAATCGCAATAGCATTGGCCGAAGCCACGGCTGAGCGAGTGGCAGTTTCCAAAGTCGCCGTCCTGGCGTAATCTGCATAGGCCTTTGCCCTATCAGTAAGCGCCAGGACCTCTGGACTGGACCTTGCCAGGTCAGAGATACCATCCAAGCAGGCAGTAATCGCTTGTAAGGTCCAGACCGTGGCAAAATTAGGGGCAAAGGAAGACCCCACAGCCTCATAGGAAGACTTGGCGAGTTGCTCGACCTGTCTGTCAGTCGCATCCTTCAGCGAGGAGCTATCAGAGGCAGAGAAAAGGGAGCGTGCAGCAATTCTGGTCATGGAAGCGTCCACCTTCGGGGACTGCGACCACTCCTGAAGCACCTCCTGGGAGAAGGGGAAGCGATTGTCCTTGGGTTTGCGGACATAACGCCGCCCAGGATGTAACCTGGGAGCTCTAACCACCCTTCCAAAGTTAGTGTGGTCCATGAAGGAGCCACTTGGTCTAGCCTCCGGCCGCAGCCATTGATAGACCTCCTTCGGGTGCACCGTCACCTCCTCAGGGGGCGTCACGAGACGTAAGGTCTCGTTGATAGAGGACACCAAATCCTCCACCCCGTCTGGTGGTTCAGACACAGACACAGACCCGAGAGTCGAACCCCCATCATCTTCCTCACCATCAGAGGAACGCTCCTCCTCAGAGAGAGCCTGGAGCTCGGGTGAATCCTCACGACGAGCCCGCTTAAGGGGTCTCACAGCAGAAGAGGGAGACACCCGGGGGTAACTGGAAGGAGTAGCTGGGCTTTCCAGCCTCCTATTAAGGGCCTCCAGGGACTGCGACATGGAGGACAGTTGGGACAACAGAGATTCATTGATCTTATTCTGAGTTTCCCATGGCCCTGGGATCACCTGAACCTCAGGGTACAGCACCGGAGCTGCCGTCTCAGCAGTGTCCGTCCGGGCCTCTGGGCGTCCGCAGTTATTGCAGGACCCCTCCACCAGTGTCCCATTGCATGTAGCACAGGTAATGGTGGCATCTGCCGCCTTAGCAGCACGCTTCCTAGCTGAGGACATCGCCACAGTAGGGGAAAATAAGCCAAAATGTGCAGATAAAACCGGGATTCCGGTGGCTTACTGACCGCAGTAAAGCGGTAGGAGGAAGCGGTGTGTGTGTGTGACCTCCGCGCGAGTTTCCGGTCTCCTCTGGAGTGCAGACGCACGTTGCAGACAGATTCCAGCCGGGAAGTGAGGAGTAAAGATGGCCGCCGACAGTGAAACTGTGGGCGGCGCCGAAAACACGCGGGAGCACACACACACGCCCACCGATGACGTCACCGCACGGGCTGCTTCCCATCCTCCAAGCAGCCTCAATATGAAGGCGCCGGAGCCCGCAGCGCGGGAAGAAATGTGAAACACACATACAGACTGCATGCACAAACATCCGCAGCCTAAAGCCTCAGCCCCTGTGACACACAGGGCGGTCAGCCAGGGTGACCCCAGCACAGGGTACACCTCCAGATCCGCGGACCCGAGGGCAACGCGCGGTCTGAGTGTCAGGACACATAAAGTGACAGACACTACCCCCAGGCACAAAGGAGACACAGAGTGCCTCAGTGCCGGTCCGGTCTGTAAGCACCATTTAGGGAGGCCTCGGACGGGGGTTCAGCACCAGTCCGGAGTGTAAGCACCATTTAGGGAGGCCTCGGACTGGGCTGGCTCCAGTCCGGTCTGTAAGCACCATTTAGGGAGGCCTCGGATGGAGCGGAGCTGTGCAAGGCTCCCATCTCCCACTCTCCAGAGCCCCCCAGAGAGGGATGGAAAGGAGCGCGACAGCGTACCGGGAGAACACAAAGTGTCCAGGCTCTAGGCCCTCCGGTACCTCCACCTGCGTGTTCCACAAGGGTGAGCGGGGAGGCTGTCGCAGGTCCCGACCGGAACCATTTTACCTTGTCTTCAGACGCCATCACGTAAGCTGTGAGAATGCAGTGAAGTGCAAGCAAAGCGTGATCCTCCGAGCACACTAAGTTTAAAACTGAGGATGTTCCCTGCGGTAGGGGTTTATAAGCGGAGAAGGCGGTGTCTACAAACTTGTAGTACCTAGTGTGACCTCCGGAGGGCAGTGCCCTAAACCCCATTGTCTGGGTCTCCCATTATGATGACCAGAAAATGGCAAACTACCCAGACAACCCCTGTAATTAAATGCCAGGGTAGATTGATTAGTGAATTCATATATTTGGAAAGCTTTATGTAACAGTAGGTCATTTAGTAGGGAACAGCAAAAATGATGTCAGAACTCACTGTGCTAAATGAATAGTCATTACGCTCCAAGTTTTCAATTCCCCTGACAGGAAAATCCTCAATATCATCCTGACCTCCTGCCAAAATGAAGCCACTGCTGTAATAAATAAGTCAGTGCCGGAGGGACAGAGGGGCAGTTCTTTTCCCTATGACATTGAATTATTTCTACTTTGTACTTGCTGATATGAATGAGTCATATTACTTTACTGTATGGAATTATTTCTGGTCTTTTAATATTTATTATCAGACTAGTCCAATATGTGATATAATACAGAAATAGTTTTCACCAGTTACAATAAAGATTTGAGAAGCTCACAAAATTCAGATTTATATCTGTAAGGCCACGTGCACATATTGAGTATTTTGTGACCTTTATGTTTTATTAAATCTGAGGTAATTCTATACAAGGTATGTGACACGCCCCTCCAGGGCCTTAGGATACTCAGAATCGGGCTTCTTTGAGGCATCATAACGAGGATCACAGGGACCGAGACCCGGCTCTGTGACCCTGGCGATGTCATTAAAAGTTCGGTGTGGGTGTCTTTCTCTCTTAGGGAAGGGCATCTGGCGTGGAGGGTTCATTCTGGAAGGGATAACTGGACCTGGGGATACTTGTTAATTTTATGTGACACCACCCGCAGGTTGCGGCTATAGATGGCGGCCGCTGCACATGTGGCGCCCCGCAACGAGTGCGTCACAGGAGGGTATTGCATCCCTGACGTAAGATGCAATATTCTCCGTCTCGTTGATGACATGGTTAACACTCAGAGCTCCATACCCTACATGCACCATTAGAATAGAGGGCCAATCAGGTCCTGGTGGGCGGAGGGTAGGAGTAGTGTGCAGGAGTAATGTAGGAGAAGAAAAAAGAAGTGGTTAGGGAAATGTAGGAGAAGGGGGCTCTTCACAGTGCCGTGCAGCCCTGAAGACCACCTACCGGTTGGCGCCATTACTCGGTGCCCTAAACCGGAACCTGGGCGACTACCTAAGCGGGTCAAAATTACACCCGCACTCATCAACAACCGGATCACTGGTTCTGAGGCGAGTAAGTCGTTCATCACTGCTCAGCAAACCAGAAGTGAAGGGACTGCTCTCTAGGAGCACCTCACTGCAGCCGCGACCAGAGCCGTCTTGCCAGCAGAGTACCCTTCATAAGGAAACAGGTTCCCCTCACACCGGGTCGTATACACTGGCAGGGAAATTCAAGTAGCCCCTTGTACCCGAACTGGCGCACTTAGGCGACATCGGCAACTAGAACAGGTTAAGAACGGACGAACACCGCGGGGCTCTGAAATAACACCGGTCATTGCTGAGACCACCCGGTCCATTACCCGTTAACTGTATACCCTGTATCATCTACCGGTTACAGTAAAAGACCCGTTACAGAGAACACTGGTGTCTGTACTTCTTCAGAACTGCTTAACTCCGCATGCTAAGAATCACCGAGCTGCCATACACCACCGAGTGCAACTCCTGGCCCCGGGGACTCCCGATCGTCCTGTGGGGAGCGTCCCATCTTGCTGCCGTACATCCCCCGGAGGCCCAAGCAGTGCCGGTGTAATCACCGGAATTCCCGCAGGTGGCGTCACGACAAGAATAATTAACCCTTATCTGTTCAGCCAATTCCTTTTGATCTGGACCACCGGGCCCCACAGCCGCAGGCGCGGAACCGTGACAGGAGAAGCAACGCCTGCGACGTGAAGACCCGGCTACGGTGAGTCAGAATTTGGCGTCACGAACAGGATACAAGCAGACCCATTTCACAACGGGTATTGTGTGCTTAAAGAACTTTTATTTCACCAAAAATAACTTTGTTCGACCAAACTGAACTTTTCCCGCCTTTTTTCCCACTGGGCCTTGATGGCGACCAATATGGCGGATCCCGCCACGTGCATCACAATGTGCTGGGCCAGGGGTGTGCCACCGCCCCTCTTCGTGGGAGGGCAATGGCAGAGGCGCCAAAACTCTTGTCCGCCCCGATTGCTGGAAACAACCATGGGGGCGGGCCAAAGAATTCAGCCCACCCACGGACTACAAAAACCACCAGAAAAGAGGTGTGGCAAGGCTTTCCCAACAGCTCTGCTCCAAGAACGGTTACCAGGTCGAACGGGTGCGGTTCTCCAAGGAAGGAAGATGGCCATCCTAAAGCTCCATGAGTTGATGAAGGAGGTCGAAGAAGAGGCTCGTGCAGCCATAGGCCACCCGAGTCCGGGTCCCGTCCTCACAATAGACGGAGATCCCGAGTTTTGGGAAACTGCGCTGCAGGACTTAAGGGTGTGGCTGATGGAGACTACGGAATGGACTATCCGCAGCTGGAGTGCGAGTCTGGCCAGCCGACTGCATCGGGCTGTCCAGCAGAGACTTAGAATCAGTTCCACTCCAGAGCCGGAGCTTGATACCTGTCCCGTTCCATCACCGGAGCCCATGACCTGTCCCGTTCCATCCGGAGCCCACGACCTGCCCTGTTCCAGAGCCGGAGCCTGCAACCTGCTCCACTCCAGAGCCAGAGCTTGAAACCTGTCCTGTTCCGATATCGGAACCTACCACCTGTTTTGTCCCAGAGCGAGAGACTGTGACCTGTTACACTCCCGAACCGGAGACTGGTCCCGAACCCACTGAGACCTACCCGGTTACCGGAGCGGAAGCACCACCATCTACTGGTGCAGAGACAGCAGACGAGGAGGCGGGCAGCCTAGAAGCCCCGCAGGACGACCCAGAGGAAGACCCCACAGCGCCAGAACCCAAACACCAGGAGAACCCTGATCGCGAGTCCCTGCCAGCACCAGAACCTGATGTGGTTGTCAAGGAAGTGGAGGAAGAAGACGACGAGTTCCCTAGTGAGCCTGAGGACTTCAGCCACGCCGGTTCCGAGGAGGAGGACGACACGGAGGCTCCTGCCGAGCAAGCCGCTCTGGTTCAGTGGTCGGGTGCTGCCGCGACATCTGCCCCTGATCACCTTGTCCGGGTGCCAGTTCAAACCTACCACCAGCTCCGGACCTGCCACCATCCTACCCGTCGCTGGGACTACGTCCACACTCCGTGTCGGTCCGACGATGATGTACGTCGGTGCCGTAGAGCGGAATGGTGGGCGCAGGAACAGGCAAACGGCGAGTCCATGCCGCAGCCCACCGCCAACCCCTGTTACCGGAGGAACTCCGCAAGACAGGTATAGTCACATCCTTTAACCTGTCTACCGGGTGGGGTTTTGCCAGGGAGGAGGGGGTGTGTGAGGAGATCTTTGTGTGTGAACAGGACAGCCCCAGGCCCGATCTTGAAACAGAACCGGAGGGCAAATATGCATTTGCTCTCCGGTCCGATTTGCAGCCGGATCCCGCTTATTGCAGCGGCAGCTGCTGAAATTTCAAGATCCCCACTGGCAGCGGTCCTGAAATCTCTGCAGGGGACAACTCCGGGTGCTAAAGTTTAGCAGCGCTCGCTGCTAAACTTCAGCACCCGGCATCCAGCTCCTGCTTTTGATTTTATGTCGGATCCGGCGTGCCAGATCCGGGAGGACACGATTTTATCCAACTTTTCTCATGGACACAAAAGCGCTGCAAGCGACGTTTTTGTGTCCAGGAGTAAAATCCGAATTCTCCCGGATCCTCCCGGACAGATGGAAAACGGATGGCAAAAAGCTGCCATCCGGCTCTATCCGGCCCCATAGGGCTGTATTACGGCAAAATCGGGTCCGGGGCTGTCTGGTTCACACTGGACAGCCCCGGACCTGATCTTGCCGTGGTGTGAAACCGGTCCAAGTCTATGAGAGCCTCATTCTACGTTTAATAAACTTACATTGAGAAATGACTTCCGGTCCACCCAACAGACAATAGAGTGGTCCGGTCTGTCCCAACTCAGGTCAGATGGTGCAGAAGAAAAATGGAGCTGGGCTGGGAACAGCAGAAGACAGCAATTGGGAAGTTATTTACTACACACAGGGAACATACATTACTGATACCAATCTGGTGGTGAAATTGTGGCACCCCAGGGGTTAATGTGCCACAGTAACAACACCAAGGGTTAATTCCCCACACAACTCACTACACTACACTAGCGCCTCCAGGCCAGAAGGGGAAGCTAGAGCTGCTTCCCTATATATTCTGGTGTTAGAGGAAGTGAGTAGTTCAGTTCCTGGGAGAACTTAGGAAGAAGGACTGGGGTGTAAAGGATCTGCCTTAGGCCCCCCCACGGTCCGCTGCTCAATTCCAGGCCTAGCCAGGGTCTGAGGGAAGGAGTTAAGAGAAACAGAGGAACGCATCTGGGAGACGGAGTTACCCTATAACTTGCCCCGGAGGAATGCAAAGACAGGGTACCGGATCCAAAATTGTGCCTGACACAAGCAGCACAGTAAACACCGGACTAATGGAGGCTATGTATCTTCACTGTACCACAGCGAAGCAACATGGTGGGGTCAGAAATACAAAGATAAGACTCAAGTTGCCTAGCAAGTGGGTACCCGTGAGAGGACACAGGACCGGCAGTCTAGCTAAAGCGGCAGCAGGGCCACACACACAGCGCAGGAGTGGGAAGCCAAGGACCCGGTCAGGGTGGGAGCAACCCGGCCCCGGTACAGACTCTGTGGACAGTACTCTGCTGAACAACACCTACAGTAAAGACTTGGAAAACTACAAAACCGTGAGTCTGTGTAATCCTTGCGCTCAAGCCCTACTTTTCCTCACCAACTGCTATCATCTCTACCACCACCCCTACTCTGCACCATCATAGACTATTATCACCACTGCCCCGGGGAACCAGGCTCTGCCCGTGGAGAGCCATTACATCTCAGGCTGCCAAATATCATCCCCGGAGGTTCGGCATCAGCGGTGGTCACCCTGACCACACACCACGGGTGGCGTCACGACTTTCTCCCCTGTAAATATCCCCCATTACTTGTGGGCTCGGGACATGGTCCGGACCAAGACCGCCGTGACTCCCCATGATACCCCACACTGGTAACAAGTACTCCGTCCCAGTGGGCTCCACAAAATGAAAAATAAAAACTCAGAGAGGTACTTCAGTTTTGAGCGTCTTACTCAGTACAAAGGTAGCAGAACATTTAGAAGCATTTTTGTTATGGGAGGGATCTAAAATTGTGCAATGTACACAGGGAAAGTGCCGACCCTAAACCTTTATCTGTAACCACATGGACAGGAATTGTGGTTGTCCAGACTAGAAGTCAAGCAGTTACTACCTAGAAGTTGACAACCTGAAGAGCCGGCACAGCCTGCAGAATGCCTTTGCAGAGCAACAAGAAGAGAAATGTTGCAAGCACATTAGGATTAAACTCTACGCAAACATACAATTAATTTTATATTATTTGTATGAAATTATCTAGAACGTTTATCAGAGGATCTGTTTGCAAAACTTCCTGGTTATGTGATTATTTCCCACACTTGACTATGAGAAGTTTCTAACATTACAGCAGGCTCCTTCCCTAAGATAACTGAGGGACAGCTGTTTCCTGTTGTTTCTGCCACATACCCGCTTGTTGGAAGCAATGTATATATTCATTATATTTAAAGAGACTCTGAAACCAGGCTGTGTAGAGCCCCATCTTGAATGGAGCTGAGGTGCGCATGCGTGACCATAGCTCCTTTCATTGTTTATGGGACTGCTGGAAATAGCGGATCACTGTCCATGGCTTTCTTCGATAATCCCATGAACAACAAATGAAGTGGAGACAAAGCAGACAAACCTGTCACGCATGGTCAAGGGATTGTCCTGCACACAGCGTGATATAATAAATACTAAGGGGGATGGAAAAGGGTAGGAAGGTCCTAGCAGTAGGGAGAGTGGAGACAGATCACCACCTGACACTAACATGTGTCTGCAGCCTGCACTCCATAGCGTCCCTAATTGGGTCCTTCCCCCCTGCCGCCATCATATGCCTAATCCCTGTGCTGTTTCTTTACGTCACCTCTACAAGAGTCTGGCATAGGGGAGGGTAGACAGACAGAGAAACATAGGCAACAAAGATATAACTCCAACACCACGGTTGCAGATAAACTCCGGAACTGCAAACCACACCACACCAGACACTTCCAGCGACTTGCTTACTCCAAGGTGGTCAGCATAGAAATAATTCTCTATAGCCAGCATCATGTGATGGAACATGTAACTATTATTATTTATGTATGTGTCTGAGATTTAGGTAATTAGATTGTGAATGGTCTGATATGAGTGATGACAATCTTTGGACAATGCTGAAGGATTTATTGGTGTCATAAAAAAAAGAAAGTTGATTGGGGCGTGGTCGTGAGCTCTGAGAAGATGGATGCTGCCTGAGGAGCTCCCTGGCCCTTAAAACACAATCCATTCTAAATCCTGGCCCTGATGGGTCATCCAGGCATGGATTTATAACTTCATCATCTCTAACCATAAGATGTTCGAGATGGAGTTCCAGAAATCATGCTGAACCCTGAAATCTGGAGCCTAAAGCATCATCCTGCCTCTCCTCATGGTGAGGCCCTCACTGTGAAGCAGAAGACACATCAACATCAGAGAAAGGATCCCTTCTGTTTACACACAGCTTCACCACTCATCTGAGGAGAACCAGCGACATCCACACTCCTGGATCCTACCCTGTCATCTTCCAAGATCTGCCTGCCTGTGATAAGGTGAGAAGGAGATCTCCCCCCTCCACATTGCCAGTCGCCATCTTAGCTGTGCATTGAGTGGAGAGTGTGACCCCCTGCCTTCCTCTGCTCACTCCTCTTGTCTCTCTGACGCTCTCCTCAGCAAAGTGGCTGGTGAGTCATACCTTGCCTGCTGCTGTGATCCTGCCGACCAGAGAGAGACACAGCTGATGGCCCCAGGCATCAGAGATAAGACGCAGATAACAGTTTCATGTGAGGAGATCCCAGTCATTGTTTGGAGCCTCGTCACTGCACCTCCCCCGGTCTGCTCTCTCTGAGGCCCCTGCAGTGTTGGAGCAGGCACAAAGTGAAGGAAGAACTCCACAATCTTAAATCTTCCCTATACAGGGAAGCACTACATCAGTGCTTTACATTAGGAGGAGACTTTATCTTTTCCTCTACTGTCTATATTGAGACCCCTCTGAACTGTTAGAAAGGAGGAAAGACCACCATTATACAGCATATACCTTTCACTATCCCAGGAATCTAATAAATACACCCATTGTTTTATTAGTAAAAAGACTTATTCATCTACAGATTCTTTAGGAACACTCCAGACAAAGATATATCTAATCTACTATAAAAAGCTGAAAAACTCTGCTCCTCTTTCATAACCTATAAATCAGATATATACCTGACTGCAAGAACTTAAGACTACAAACTCTTAAAGATTTTTTCTCCTACTTGGAACTTTATCCCCCTCTAGTGGTGCTCTCTGGAAGATCATCTCAACTGCCTTACAACTACCTGTTTCTACACGAGAAACTATATACATCCGATTTTGGTCTCATCCACAGTCATCAGACTATAATATTCTTGTCACCCTATTTGTCCAGGTTCGTTACTGAACTCATTGTGTTTGGGACAGAGTTATTGACCCAGCTTTTTTTTTCTTGTTTTTGTTTATCCTGGATCATAAGATTTATGTACTAAATAATCTATATTAACCTGTACTACTAACCCGGCTCTAAATTCTTCCCTCCTTTTCCTACTTTTCCCATCTACCTATTATTTAACCCTCTTGTTAGAACAACTCCCCTTAGTCTACTAATAGTTTCTTCCTCGCCTCCATTTTTCTCTTACCCTATCTACCCCACACCTCTTCAATCCAATCATCTTTTTACCCCTACTTCCTAACTGACCTCCCCTCTACTCTCTCTACTCCTTATATTCCAATCTATAAAACCAAACAATTTCTACCTGATTCTAATTCCTCTTATTCCTACCACTATTAACCCCTTCTACAATACTCAAACTCTAGAATTCTTGTTGACTCTTATTGTTACTTATGCACTATTTGAACTAACTTCTTATTCATAGGCTAAATTTTGGTAATACCGTACTCTTTTGGGATTGCCCCTCCACTCCTTCTCCCATAATTTATACCTCTTAGGTTTACTAACCTAAAATAAGACACACCTATTACCCCCTTCATTGTAAAATTCACAACTACCAACTAAACACGATGCCTAATCCAAAGATAAAAAATACAAAGGAAAAAATAAATACTACGCCCTCTGATCCTGGTAAAAACTCCGAAAAAACATATAGGAGAGATAGATCGAGATCCCCCAATACCCTTGAAAAATCAGACCAATGGTCAGAGGATGCTGAAAACTACATGGAAGATTCCTCATTCGCTGACAATCCTCAAGGGGGTAGAAAACGGAAAGAAATAGAGCCATATTCTTATCCCCAACATGGTCCCTCAGACCCGGGGTCACTGTCAGAGCACTTTGACTCTAAAACACCAACGGCTAGCCCAATGAGACAACGTGCACGGGCAGACTCCAACCCTGAATTAAGACAAGACCCTGATAGGGACAAACCTCCCAATAAAGACTTCTTTTTAGAAATCTTTGGTAAATTCAGATCAGACATGAATAGACGGTTTGATCTTCTAGAAGGAGCACTATCATCGATAGCGATAAGAACAGAGAAAAATGAGAACGACATCAAATCTCTCTATACCTCAGTCAAACAATGCTCCAAAGAACAGAAAGTCTCTGATGCAAAAACCTCAACACTAAGAGCAAAACTTACTGAACTAGAGGATAGAGATAGGAGAATGAATCTAAAATTCAGAGGTATATCTGAAAACATCAAATCTGAGCAGATTCAAACACATATAAAAAAAATCATCAGGTCTGCACTTCCTGATGTATCTGAATTGGATCTAACTATTGTGAGAGCCCATAGACTTATTAAACCTCCATCTATTAAAGCTGATGTTCCTAGAGACATAATAGTCAGGTTCCATTTTTACCATACCAAGGAACGCTTCCTGAATTACTTGAAAACCCACAGGAACCTCCCCAAACCTTTCGAAAAACTTAAAATTCTTATAGATCTTTCAAAAGAGACATTAAATCAAAGGAAAAATCTTGTCGAAGTCACTGAGGCCCTTCGTAAAAATGGAATCCTGTACAGATGGGGTTTCAATCCGGCTAAGGTTATCTTTACTTACAAAGATAACTCCATCTCAATCGATAATTCCAAAGAGGGTATGAATACCCTACGCCAGCTAAATATCACTATTTCATAATCCATGTCTTGACAAAATATTTTGTGTTTTATGGCTTGATAGACCGTACCTGTAGCCCACGTAGGAGGTCTGTTGTTCTATCGAACCCTCCGTTTTGGGACGGTCCTGCTTGATACTTTCATAATTTTAGAATTTGTTAAATATTCTAACTTTCTACAAGCTATTTTTGTTATAGTTGATCAAATTAGTCTTGTATAAACTTTCTTTTATAAGGCTGTTACCGAAGTATTGTATATTTACTCATAACATTTTGTTTACCATTGTTATGTTTTCATTGAGTTTCTACTCAAACTTTCCGCTCAATAAGATGATGATTAGAAAATACATCAGATGCCATACAATTCCGAGACTCATACATACTCAAAAAGGGACAAACCATGTCACTTAAAATAATGTCATACAACGTCAATGGACTCAATTCCCCCAAACGCAGATATCTTCTATGGAAGCAGATCAAAGAATCAAACTCTGAGATAGTTTGTTTACAAGAGACAAGATTCTCTTCATCTAATTCCATCAGACTTGTCAACAAAAACTTTCAATGTTTTTACTACTCCTCCAATCCCAAGAAAAAAGCTGGTGTAGCCATTTTAATCAAGAACTCGGTTACCTTTGAAGAACTATTGTTACTCGAAGACCCTAATGGCAGATACCTAATTTTAGTCTGTAAAATTAACAATGTAGTATTCACTCTGGTCAACTTATACCTCCCGAATAAGAGTAACATCACTTTTCTAAATAGAACCATGAAACTAATAAATAAACACAAAAAAGGTGAACTTATCATAGTAGGGGACTTTAACATCGTCCCGGATCCCATATTAGACTCCTCCACCAAATCTCGCTTCTTTACTCAACCTCTCAATCCATGGTTAAAAAAAGCAGAATTATATGATGTATTTAGGTGTCACCATGCCAACTCCATCGAGTTTACTCACTTTTCAGGCAGATACAATTCGTTCGCTAGGATTGACCTAATACTTTCAAACCTCTTCTCCCTCCATAAATTTACAAAGATTTCTATAGGCCCAAGGTCGTGGTCAGACCATTCTCCCATCTTCTTTGAGTTTTCTTCTTCCCCAACAAACTATTCGGAGAAGTTGTGGAGGAACAATAGTTTTTTATACTCTCATCCCCACTACAAAACTGAAATTGCAAATACCATTCAAAATTATTTCTCAGAAAATGATACAAAAGATATGCCCATCACCTACCTATGGTCAGCCTTCAAAGCTGTCTTAAGAGGGAAACTAATCCAACTCAATTCACGTTTAAACAAGCAAAAACGGGAAAGAACACAAAAATTACTAGATAAAATACAAACATTAGAGAAAATTCAGATTAACAATCCCAACAAACATAACCTAGAAGACCTATTTAAACTTAGATCTGAACTTAGAACTGTTTTAACCTCAGACTATGACAAAATGATTCAAAGATCTAAATCTAATTATTACCAATCCGATAATAAACCCACAAAATTTTTTGCATCTAGAATCAAAAAACTGAGATTGAAAAACAGGATTTGTCAAATCAAAGATGCATCAGGTCAGATGAAATTCCATCCCAAAGAGATAGTTAACACTTTCGCTAAATATTACGAATCCTTATATAACCTCAAAGACGACCCTAATACATATATACCATCCCTACAAGATATTAACCAATTTCTAGACCCATTAGACCTACCCAAACTTTCCGATTCGGAAATTGACGAATTGAACACACCCTACTCTCTCCTTGAAATCTCAACGCTCCTCCCGAAGTTAAAAAATGGGAAATCTCCTGGACCTGATGGACTTCAAAATGAACTATACAAGATATACTCGAATCTAATTTCCCCTTATCTAGCCCGACTGGCAAATCATACAGCAGCTCATGGCCATTTACCCTTAGAAATGCTAGAAGCTACAATAGCTGTCATTCCAAAAGGCAAGGGTGATAATTCAGACACAAAAAATTATAGACCTATTTCCTTATTGAACAGTGACACAAAAATCTTAGCTAAACTGATTGCCACCAGATTACAAAAATATATCAATAAACTTGTTAATACTGATCAAGTAGGATTCATTCCTAATAGAAATTCATCCGATGCCACTAGAAGAGTTATTAATTTAATGTCCCACACAGAACTCACAAAAGACCCGACTGTCTTCTTGGCGCTGGATGCCGAGAAGGCATTTGACAGGCTTAATTGGAATTTTCTTCTACACACTCTTAATAAATTTGGCATAAAAGGTAATATATTTAATTTTATCTCTTCCATGTACCTTAATCCATCAGCTAAGATCTATTCAAACAACACTTTATCTAGAAAGATAATACTATCCAACGGTACCAGACAGGGATGCCCCCTTTCCCCTCTCCTATTCGCACTTTCAATTGAACCCCTAGCCGCAGCAATTAGGCAAAATAAAGAAATTAGAGGTATCCACATGAAATCACAAGATCACAAAATCACTTTATTCGCAGACGATATCTTACTATCACTCACTACTCCACTTAAATCTCTTCACCACACCTCTTCCACCATAGAAACGTTTGCAAAAATATCTCATTATAAAATAAACTCCAAAAAATCACAAGCTCTTCACTATAATATGGACACAACCTTTTTAAAATACCTGAAAAAACTCTTTCCATTTTTATGGAGAGAAGATAAAATTTCTTATTTGGGTATCTGCCTGACAAAACCATTCTCCGACCTAATCAAAACTAACTTCACCAATTTACTCAATTCCTTTCAAGAAGATTTATCTGACCTATCTAAACTTCAGCTATCTTGGACAGGTAAAGTGGTAGCCTTTAAGATGAAAACTTTCCCTAAATTCATATACTTAACCAGAGCTATTCCCCTCCGGATTCCTAAATTCTGGTTCAATAAACTCCAAAAACTACTTAGGAAATACATCTGGAGCAATGGACGATCCAGGATCTCAGCTTTCACCTTAGAAAGACATAAGAAAAGAGGAGGCTTGGGAATACCAAACCTCTACAATTACTACCTTGCTTCAATCATAAAACTATCTCAGAGTTGGTTCAGAGATACCAGTGGCTCTATCCTATGGACATCTATTGAAAGAGACTTGTCCAACACCTCCTCACTTCCAGCCTTAATAGCGGCTTACCTTCATAAGCCAACAAAAATTTCTACTCTCCCCACCAACTATCCATGCCACCATTTCTGCATGGAAATACCTACATCAAAAAACTATTTCTACATCCACATGCTCAACGCCTAAACGTATCCCTCTCGAAACTTTAAATCTCATTATCCCTGGAATAGACATAACCCCCTGGATTGAAAGAGGAATACATTATGTTGATAACTTATGTACTGATGATAGACTGACCGATTTCAGATCTCTAGAGGAGCAATTCAAACTAACTTGGAAGGATAGAACAGTCTGGAGGTTAATAAATTCCTCCTCGTCCTTCTCACTCTCCCACTTTTCCTTATCCAAACCCATATCTGAATTATTTGATAACCCAAACAAAATTTCATTGTGGTCAACTAACTATATTTATAGACTTCTGAACGAAGACTTAGCTCTCCAAAAATTATCATATATTAATGCACGGGAGAGTGAATTAAACTCCACTATAGATCTTGATGAATTGTCTTTGGCAATTAACCTCTCGTATTCACACACTTTTTGTGCCTCAATACAAGAATCCTACTTCAAGCTCTTGGCCAGATGGTATTGGACCCCATCAAAATTGAATCGCATGGATAATACTATATCCCCGACTTGTTGGAGAGAGTGTACTCATACTGGGACACTTTCCCATATTTTTTGGAAATGTCCGAAGATTCTGGGGTTCCACCAATATGAAGATCACACTTACCCCTCAAATGGCCCTCCTCTCATTAGGAATTTCAAACATACCTCATAACCTTAGATTTATCATCAACCAAATTTTATTAACCGCTAAGGTCCTTCTAGCTGCTAGATGGAAGACTACAACGTCTCCTACAATCCTGGAACTAATTGACCGAATGTCCTCCCACTGCACATACGAATTCAATTATGCGGTTAGAAATAATTCATATAACAAATATTTTTCAAATTGGGAGCCCTGGATCTCATCACAATCTTTAAATCATCTCACTAGGTCCATTGACGTTAACCTCACAACCTAACATCTCCACTTCATCAATTTATAGATGTCTCTCGGAAATTGCATCTGATTTTCTCCCTTTAAGTATGAATGCAGATCTAACATAACAATCCAATTTTGTGTTCAGGTTCGAATAAATCTAGCCGAACCACAGTTAATATCTTAACTGCCGTTAAATAAGAATAGCTTATATTGGTTATTTGTTTTCTTTTTTTTTGTATTTTGCTTTTGTATCGATATACTCATATACTTATATTACCCAACTGTATGACTACCCCAATGTTCCTGTATTCCTGTGCCTGTATGTCTGTAATATGTAATTTATCTCCTACATACTACCCTATATATTTCCCACCCTACCCTTTTCCTAAAGAAATTTCAATAAAAATATTGAGAAATAAAAAAAAGAAAGTTAAGTCAATAAAAAAATGGCACAAAATAAGTATTTCATCTGGATAAATATCCTTCATCATCCGGATCCTTTAGAGTTAACTTGCTGTAATTTTCCTCTAAAGTATAGGTTCAGAAACTAAACATCTATCTAGACTTCAGCAGAGAAGTGTTATAATGGGATCATTGTTTTTATCTTTGGTGGCCTTGACCTTACGTGCCACGGAGCAAGTACCGAACAAGTACGTATTATACCAATATTCCCAGCTACTGTCTGTGAATGTCCTTTTATCTGCATCAGGCTCGTAAAGCAGAATGTGTGTTGCAACGTATTAACGTATAGAGCATATAATACAAGCAGAATCCATAAACCTGATCTACAGGGTGTGTCTGTTATCCTATGAAGAGTCCTCTACACTACTTGCTGCAAGGGCAAAGTCCATGCAAAGTAAACAGTAAACTACATGAAACTTTCCTGAAATATGCATGAGTGACGGGAATAACTGCAGAAATGTATATAACCATGGGCTTATAAGACTCTGTTCAGATCATGCAATTCTTTAAATTTGTTTTGTCACCGTATGGTTCTAGACGCATACAGCAAACATATTCATAAGGCCTCATTCACCCAAAGGAGACTGAAGAAGTGTCCTTTGGACTGTGTCCAGGGGCATTACTGTACCAGGTGAAGGGGTTCTAGTTGCACCCTGGAGCCTGATACTTCCTCTACGGAAGAAGACCTGGAGCTCTGCTGTGCAGGATGAGCACAACAGACCGTGGTTCACTGTTGTGGGTGGAGGACACATCTAGTGTCCTAACTTAGAGATTCTGGGCCCTAATGTAAACCTGTAACAGCACACCCTACATTTCCCCCCCCCCACCCCCACCCGGTCAGACCTACAGTTATCATAATGGTGTGGCATATCTGATTGTATTTAACAACATTATATGATATTGAACCCTTAACACCTTGCCTAAGCAACATTGATAGCAACAAGTGTAGATTGAATGAAGGACTTATATGGAGGGTCAAGATAGAAAGCTCGAACATGGGACTGCGACTCAATACAAAGATGACAAAGATGTTGACTACATGTATGACAAAGACACATTGGAGAAGGACGGCAACGATCTGGAAATGGTAAAGAACTTCAACCAATGATTGCTCAAGATGCAGCGAGGACACCGGATGTCAATAGGAGAATAGCTACGGGCAAATCAACAATGGAGTTACTGGACAAAGTCTACAAATCAAGGAATATTTCACTGCTGATGAAGACACGGCTCATACATAGTCTGAGCTTTTCTATAGTGAGATATGGAAGTGAAACATGGACGATAAAGGCCCAGTCTCACATAACGACGCATCAGCGACCCTGATCCCGATAATGATAACGATGCTGGTGCGTCGTTTACACATCGCTGGTAAGATATCAAACAGGCATCTCACGAGCGATGTGAAATATGACGCACCAGCGATCCAGCATTATACTGATCTCGTTAGCGATCTCTTTATGTGTGACAGGGCCTTAAGGGAGCGCTACATCGTTGTGTTTGACAGAGATAATGAGCAACAATCTCAATGCTACGCTATGGAGAGAAAATTCACAACGACCTCGGTATAATTCTGGATCGCTAGTGCGTCGTATTTCGAAACAAGACAGAAGAATACGGCTTCAAAATGTGCTGGAGAAGGATATTATCAATACCATGGATGGCAAGAAGAACAAACAAATCAATACTGGAACAAATCAAGACAGACATGTCACGGGAAACACAGGATCACCCAGCTACCGTATGATTTGCCTACATTGGACAACAATCAGGATGCAGATTTCTTCACTGAAGGTATCAATTAAATCAGCATAGCAGTGCCATAATTGCCATACCTTTATGTTAACATGCATTCTCCTGATGTCAGCTACTTTAAAAGCAGTACCATTTCATTTGATCATTGTTTTTGGAAATAAATCTAGCTCCCCAGCATTCATTTTAGCACTATGGAATCTTGCACAATGTCTGTCTTATATGCAGGGCCGACCCTTGGCATGTGCGAGTCGTGCGGCCGCACAGGGCGCCACGCTCCAGGGGGCGCCGCAGGGAGACAGCTGTCATTGTTATTTGCTGTCCTGCTCCCGCTCCCAGGGGCTTTGCTAGATCTGTGCGGCTGCTAGTAGACAGAGGACGGCATCCGCAGGGGCGCCCGGTGGTAGCGCGGGCTCCCTGCTGATGCCACTCTCTCTACTATAGTCCTGGCCGCTGCCGCCGCGTTATCCCCCCCCACCCTGCAGTGTGAGCCCACCTGTGGAGCTGCACAGGCCTGTGCTTACAGGACCTGTGATGATGTCAATGAAGGGGGAGGAGTCAGGGATCACATGATCAGCATCTCCGACTATGCAGGGCAGCTTCCACCAAGCAAAAAGTGAAGAGGTAAAGAAATGAGTTTGTGAAAAGAGGTGAGTTTGTGTGGGATCAAGAGGGATGTATAGTGTGAATGTAGCAGAGCTGCGTGTGTATGAGGTGTAAGGAGTGGAGCCGAGTGTGTACAAGGTGTATGAAGCTGAGTCGCGTGTGCACGAGGTGTACGGAGCGGAGCAGAGTGTGTATGAGGTGTACGGAGCGGAGCCGAGTGTGTATGAGGTGTACAGAGCGGAGCCGTGTGTGTACGTGGTGTACGGAGCGGAGCCGCGTGTGTACGGAGCAGAGCCGCGTGTGTACGTGGTGTACGGAGCGGAGACGTGTGTACGAGGTGTACAGAGCGGAGCCGAGTGTGTACGAGGTGTACAGAGCAGAGCCGAGTGTGTACGGAGCAGAGCCGCGTGTGTACGTGGTGTACAGAGCGGAAACGTGTGTACGAGGTGTACAGAGCGGAGCCGAGTGTGTACGAGGTGTATGGAGCGGAGCCGAGTGTGTATGAGGTGTACAGAGCGGAGCCGAGTGTGTACAAGGTGTATGGAGCTGAGTGTGTATGAGGTGTTCGGAGCGGAGCCGAGTGTGTATGAGGTGTATGAAGCGGAGTCGCGTGTGCACGAGGTGTATGAAGCGGAGTCGCGTGTGCACGAGGTGTACGGAGCGGAGCCGAGTGTGTACGAGGTGTACGGAGCGGAGCCGAGTGTGTATGAGGTGTACAGAGCAGAGCCGAGTGTGTACGGAGCAGAGCCGCGTGTGTACGTGGTGTACGGAGCGTTGACGTGTGTACGAGGTGTACGGAGCGGAGCCGAGTGTGTACGAGGTGTACGGAGCTGAGCCAAGTGTGTACGAGGTGTACGGAGCTGAGCCGAGTGTGTACGAGGTGTACGGAGCTGAGCCGAGTGTGTACGAGGTGTACAGAGCAGAGCCGAGTGTGTACGGAGCAGAGCCGCGTGTGTACGTGGTGTACGGAGCGGAGACGTGTGTACGAGGTGTACGGAGCGGAGCCGAGTGTGTACGAGGTGTACGGAGCGGAGCCGAGTGTGTACGAGGTGTACGGAGCGGAGCCGAGTGTGTACGAGGTGTACGGAGCTGAGCCGAGTGTGTACGAGGTGTACGGAGCGGAGCCGAGTGTGTACGAGGTGTACGGAGCTGAGCCGAGTGTGTACGAGGTGTACGGAGCTGAGCCGAGTGTGTCCGAGGTGTACGGAGCTGAGCCGAGTGTGTGCGAGGTGTACGGAGCAGAGCCGAGTGTGTGCGAGGTGTACGGAGCTGAGCCGAGTGTGTACGAGGTGTACGGAGCTGAGCCGAGTGTGTCCGAGGTGTACGGAGCTGAGCCGAGTGTGTGCGAGGTGTACGGAGCAGAGCCGAGTGTGTGCGAGGTGTACGGAGCTGAGCCGAGTGTGTGCGAGGTGTACGGAGCAGAGTCGAGTGTGTGCGAGGTGTACGGAGCAGAGCCGAGTGTGTGCGAGGTGTACGGAGCAGAGCCGAGTGTGTGCGAGGTGTACGGAGCAGAGCCGAGTGTGTGCGAGGTGTACGGAGCTGAGCCGAGTGTGTACGAGGTGTACGGAGCTGAGCCGAGTGTGTACGAGGTGTACGGAGCTGAGCCGAGTGTGTACGAGGTGTACGGAGCTGAGCCGAGTGTGTACGAGGTGTACGGAGCTGAGCCGAGTGTGTGCGAGGTGTACGGAGCTGAGCCGAGTGTGTACGAGGTGTACGGAGCGGAGCCGAGTGTGTACGAGGTGTACGGAGCGGAGCCGAGTGTGTACGAGGTGTACGGAGCGGAGCCGAGTGTGTACGAGGTGTACGGAGCGGAGCCGAGTGTGCAAGAGGTGTACGGAGCGGAGCCGAGTGTGTACGTAGCGGAGCTGAGTGTGTATGAGGTGTACTGAGCAGAGTAACGTGTGTACGGAGCTGAGCCACGTGTACGAGGTGTGCGGAGCCGTGTGTTTCCAGAGTGGAGCCGAGTTTGTACGAGGTGTACCAAGCAGAGCCATGTGTGTACGAGGTGTATGGAGCGGAGCCACGTGTGTACGAGGTGTACGGAGCGGAGCCGAGTGTGTACGAGGTGTTTGGAGTGGAGCCGAGTGTGTATGAGGTGTATGGAGTGGAGCCGAGTGTGTACGAGGTGTATGGAGCAGAGCCGCGTGTGTACGAAGTGTACGGAGCGGAGCATTATACTATATGGAGGAATGTGGGGGTGTATTGTACTATATGTCATGCTTTAAGTGTGCAATATACTATACGGAGGACTGTGGCGTGCATTATACTAAATGGAGGACTTTGGGTGTGCATTCTAGATAGAGAACTGTGTGGGTGCATTATATGGAGGTCTGTGGGTGTGCAATCTTGTATATAAAAGCCGGAAGGATTTGTGACCTCACATCCGTCACTTTGTCCCAACGTCCGGCAGAGCTACACCCGCTCAGGGTGAGCCAAGATGGCGGCCGTAAGCGGGAGCCGGGACTCATAGAGCCCGCAACGCTTATGGCAGCCCCTAACACATACACACACCACACACACACCACACACACAACACACGCACACACAGTCGCCTATACTTACCACCTCTCCTCCGTCTTCTCCACCGCCGACATGTCGCCGCCCCTGGAGAACTGGATCCAATACGGCGTCCGGGAAGTCTCGCGAGACTTCCCGGACGCCATATTGGATCCATGGCTCCAGGGGTGGCGACATACTTTCTCCAAGATGGCATCCGGGAAGTCTCGCGAGAGTTCCTGGACGCCATATTGGATCCAGTCCTGGGTGCAGCGACATGTCGGGACTCAGGAAGACGCAGGCGCCAGGGAAGAAGCAGGGACGGTGGTAAGTATATCGGAGTGTGTGTCCGTCCGCCCCACCGCTGACCACTCTGCCCACCGCTGACCACTCTGCCCTGCGCTGACCACTCTGCCCACACAGCGCCGCTGCGCTGACCACTCTGCCCACACAGCGCCGCTGCGCTGACCACCCTGCCCACACAGCGCCGCTGCGCTCACCACCCTGCCCACACAGCCCCGCTGCACTGACCACCCTGCCCACACAGCGCCGCTGTGCTGACCACCCTGCCCATACAGCGCCGCTGTGCTGACCACCCTGCCCACACAGCGCCGCTGCACTGACCACCCTGCCCACACAGCGCCGCTGCACTGACCACCCTGCCCACACAGCGCCGCTGCGCTGACCACTCTGCCCACCGCACTCGCTGCTAACCACTGAGCCACCGCGCAGTGCTAAGCACTGAGCCACAGCCCAGTGCTAACCACTGAGCCACCGCGCAGTGCTAACCACTGAGCCACCGCGCAGTGCTAACCACTGAGCCACCGCGCACTGCTAACCACTGAGCCACCGCGCACTGCTAACCACTAAGCTGCCTTACAGTGCTCCATCCACCCTCACCCCGCCGCTTTGTCCTCCATCATCCTCCTCCCACCGCTCTGTGCTCCGTCCTCCCCCTGCCTGTACCATTCCATCATCCTCCATCGCTTCCTCCTCCTTCCTTTGTCCGCCTCCTCTCCACCACTCCATCCTCCCCCTGCCTGGGCTGCTCCATCCTCCTCCACCCCACCGCTTCGTCCTCTGTCCTCCTCCTGCCGCTCTTTCTCCCCCTGCCGCTCTGTCCTCCCCCTGCCGCTCTGTCCTCCCCCTGTCGTTCTGTCCTCCCCCTGCCTGTGCCGCTCCATCCTCCCCCACCGCTTCCTCCTCCTTCCTTTGTCCTCTTCACCTCCGCCACTCCATCCCCCGTCCTCCCCCTGCAAGTGCTGCTTCGTCCTCCCCCACCTCGCTGCTTCATCCTACACCCTCCTCCCTCCCGCCACTCTGTGCTTAGTCCTCCCCATGCCGCTTCGTCCTCCCCCTGCCTGTGCCTCTCCATCCTCCCCCACCCCACCGCTTCCTCCTCCTTCCGTTTCCTTCCTCACCTCCGCCACTCTATCCTCCGTCCTCCCCCTGCCTATGCTGCTCCGTTCTCTCCCACCCCGCCGCTTCATCCTGTCCTCCACCCCCCCCACCGCTCTGTGCTTCATCCTCCCCCTGCCGCTCCATCCTCCCCCTGCCTGTGCCGCTCCATCCTCCCCCACCGCAACGCTTCCTCCTCCTTCCTTTGTCCCTCCCCTCTGCCACTCCATCCTCTGTCCTCCCCCTGCCTGTGCTGCTCCATCTTCCCCCACCCCGCCGCTTCATCCTCCGTCCTCCTCCCCCTGCCGCTCTGTGCTCCATCCTCCCCCTGCCGTTCCTTCCTCCCCCTGCCTGTGCTGCTACATCCTCCCACACCCCGCCGCTACCTCCTCTGTCCTCCATCCTCCTCCCCCTGCTGTTCTGTCCTCCCTCCTCCCCCCTGCCACGCCGTTCTTCACCGGCCGCTCCTTCTTCAAAGTTCCTCCCAATTCAGCCCTCACCGCCTTCCCCATGCAATCTCTATTTCTATATTCTAAAATACCCGATGCGTTAGAATCGGGCCACCGAGAGTTCCCGGACGCAATATTGGATCCAGTCCTGGGTGTGGCGACATGTCGGCAGATCAGAGGACTCAGGAAGACGCAGGTGGCAGGGAAGAAGCGGGGACGGTGGTAAATATATCGGAGTGTGTGTCTGTGTGTGTGTGTCCGTCCCCCCCACCGCTGACCACCCTGCCCACGGCGCTGTGCTGACCACCCTGCCCACGGCACTGCGCTGCCCACTCTGCCCACGGCGCTGTGCTGACCACTCTGCCCACGGCGCTGTGCTGACCACTCTGCCCACGGCGCTGCGCTGACCACTCTGCCCACGCACTCACTGCTAACCACTGAGCCACCGCACTCACTGCTAACCACTCAGCCACCGCGCAGTGCTAACCACTGAGCCACCACCCAGTGCTAACCACTGAGCCACCGCGCAGTGCTAACCACTGAGCCACCGCGCAGTGCTAACCACTGAGCCACCGCGCAGTGCTAACCACTGAGCCACCGCACAGTGCTAACCACTGAGCAACCGTATACTCTGCTACCCACTGAGCCACCTGTATACACACAATTCATTTCATCGCACTCCCCTAACTATTACCGTAGTAAATAAACTATATATGGATTCTAGACTACCCGATTCTTTAGAATCGGGCCGCCATCTAGTATACTATATGTAGGACTGTGGTGGTGCATTATTCTATATTGAGGACTATGGGGGTGCATTATATTATATGGAGGTCTATTGGGGTGCATAATATATGGAGGAATTTGGGGGTGCAATATACTATGTGGAATACTATGGGGGGGGGTTCTGTCAGGGATCAAATCTTGCTGGAGACTAGTCAGAAAGTCTTTTCCCTGAAGGCTTCTCCCTGCTGACTGCCTTGAGTGACCGGTCTCTCCGTATACACGCAAATGGGGTGAATTCACCAGGGACTAGCCTTTCTTGCTACTCTCCTATCTGTCTCGGTCCCCAGAAGCTTTTGGAGTATGTTCTTATTTGAAATGCTGCATTATTTAAGAGTCAACACCTCTATATACAGCAGATAAAACAGGATCCACCATTCACAATAGGTGATGTCACAGCTCACCTCCTCCTCCTGTACAATGACTGATAACACCTCTATATACAGTAGATAACACAGGATCCACCATTCACAATAGGTGATATCACAGCTCACCTCCTCCTCCTGTACAATGACTGATAACACCTCTGTATACAGTAGATAACACAGGATCCACCATTCACAATAGGTGATATCACAGCTCACCTCCTCCTGTACAATGACTGATAACACCTCTATATACAGTAGATAACACAGGATCCACCATTCACAATAGGTGATATCACAGCTCACCTCCTCCTCCTGTACAATGACTGATAACACCTCTGTATACAGTAGATAACACAGGATCCACCATTCACAATAGGTGATATCACAGCTCACCTCCTCCTGTACAATGACTGATAACACCTCTGTATACAGTAGATAACACAGGATCCACCATTCACAATAGGTGATATCACTGCTGACCTCCTCCTGTACAATGACTGATAACACCTCTATATACAGTAGATAACGCAGGATCCACCATTCACAATAGGTGATATCACAGCTCACCTCCTCCTCCTGTACAATGACTGATAACACCTCTATATACAGTAGATAACACAGGATCCACCATTCACAATAGATGATATCACAGCTCACCTCCTCCTGTACAATGACTGATAACACCTCTATATACAGTAGATAACACAGGATCCACCATTCACATAGGTGATATCACAGCTCACCCCCTCCTCCTGTACAATGACTGATAACTCCTCTATATACAGTAGATAACACAGGATCCACCATTCACAATAGTATATCACAGCTCACCTCCTCCCCTGTACAATGACTGATAACATCCTCTATATACAGTAGATAACACAGGATCCACCATTCACAATAGGTGATATCACAGCTCACCTCCTCCTGTACAATGACTGATAACACCTCTATATACAGTAGATAACACAGGATCCACCATTCACAATAGGTGATATCACAGCTCACCTCCTCCTCCTGTACAATGACTGATAACACCTCTATATACAGTAGATAACACAGGATCCACCATTCACAATAGGTGATATCACAGCTCACCTCCTCTCCTGTACAATGACTGATAACACCTCTGTATATACAGTAGATAACACAGGATCCACCATTCACAATAGGTGATATCACAGCTCACCTCCTCCTGTACAATGACTGATAACACCTCTGTATACAGTAGATAACACAGGATCCACCATTCACAATAGGTGATATCACAGCTCACCTCTCCTCCTGTACAATGACTGATAACACCTCTATATACAGTAGATAACACAGGATCCACCATTCACAATAGGTGATATCACAGCTCACCTCCTCCTGTACAATGACTGATAACACCTCTATATACAGTAGATAACACAGGATCCACCATTCACAATAGGTGATATCACAGCTCACCTCCTCCTCCTGTACAATGACTGATAACACCTCTATATACAGTAGATAACACAGGATCCACCATTCACAATAGGTGATATCACAGCTCACCTCCTCCTGTACAATGACTGATAACACCTCTATATACAGTAGATAACACAGGATCCACCATTCACAATAGGTGATATCACAGCTCACCTCCTCCTCTGTACAATGACTGATAACACCTCTATATACAGTAGATAACACAGGATCCACCATTCACAATAGGTGATATCACAGCTCACCTCCTCCTGTACAATGACTGATAACACCTCTATATACAGTAGATAACACAGGATCCACCATTCACAATAGGTGATATCACAGCTCACCTCCTCCTGTACAATGACTGATAACACCTCTATATACAGTAGATAACACAGGATCCACCATTCACAATAGGTGATATCACAGCTCACCTCCTCCTGTACAATGACTGATAACACCTCTATATACAGTAGATAACACAGGATCCACCATTCACAATAGGTGATATCACAGCTCACCTCCTCCTGTACAATGACTGATAACACCTCTGTATACAGTAGATAACACAGGATCCACCATTCACAATAGGTGATATCACAGCTCACCTCCTCCTGTACAATGACTGATAACACCTCTGTATACAGTAGATAACACAGGATCCACCATTCACAATAGGTGATATCACAGCTCACCTCCTCCTGTACAATGACTGATAACACCTCTGTATACAGTAGATAACACAGGATCCACCATTCACAATAGGTGATATCACAGCTCACCTCCTCCTGTACAATGACTGATAACACCTCTATATACAGTAGATAACACAGGATCCACCATTCACAATAGGTGATATCACAGCTCACCTCCTCCTGTACAATGACTGATAACACCTCTATATACAGTAGATAACACAGGATCCACCATTCACAATAGGTGATATCACAGCTCACCTCCTCTCCTGTACAATGACTGATAACACCTCTATATACAGTAGATAACACAGGATCCACCATTCACAATAGGTGATATCACAGCTCACCTCCTCCTGTACAATGACTGATAACACCTCTATATACAGTAGATAACACAGGATCCACCATTCACAATAGGTGATATCACAGCTCACCTCCTCCTCCTGTACAATGACTGATAACACCTCTATATACAGTAGATAACACAGGATCCACCATTCACAATAGGTGATATCACAGCTCACCTCCTCCTGTACAATGACTGATAACACCTCTATATACAGTAGATAACACAGGATCCACCATTCACAATAGGTGATATCACAGCTCACCTCCTCCTGTACAATGACTGATAACACCTCTATATACAGTAGATAACACAGGATCCACCATTCACAATAGGTGATATCACTGCTGACCTCCTCCTGTACAATGACTGATAACACCTCTATATACAGTAGATAACACAGGATCCACCATTCACAATAGGTGATATCACAGCTCACCTCCTCCTGTACAATGACTGATAACACCTCTATATACAGTAGATAACACAGGATCCTCCATTCACAATAGATGATATCACAGCTCACCTCCTCCTGTACAATGACTGATAACTCCTCTATATACAGTAGATAACACAGGATCCACCATTCACAATAGGTGATATCACAGCTCACCTCCTCTTGTACAATGACTGATAACAGCTCTGTATACAGTAGATAACACAGGATCCACCATTCACAATAGGTGATATCACAGCTCACCTCCTCCTCCTGTAAGATGACAGGTAACACCTCTATATATGGGAGGGTTGGTAATGACAGGTGGGAGAGGATATAGGTCTTGGGTCCCTGATTTTTTCTGACCCTAGCATAGCAACGCCCCTCCCTGCTCTCCTTGAAGACCATGAATAGATCATGTACAAACATGTATGCTCATGTGTTCTGAGTAAGTAATGGCGTGGGGGCGCCATAAGGCAAATTCGCACAGGGCACCATTCAACATAAGGCCGGCCCTGCTTATATGTAATATTCAACATTGCTCAATAATCCCTGCATGTAATATTCCTGTTGTCGATTTTACAAATTACTAGAGATTAGTACTATTTCTGAATAACAACATATGCATTTCCAATACATTGGTAGGTCCCTTTTTCATCTTTCAATTCTGTTGAGTTAACATAAAGGCAATCTGTCAGCAGGTTTTTGCTATATATTCTGAAGACAGCATGCTGTAAAGGTTAAAACAGAATTCAGCAACGCCTCTCTTGTCAAGGTCTGAGCTGTTGTTTACCTGCAATGTTTGTTTTAGCTTCAGAACCTTATCATTGCTGGACTACATTGCCTAATGCCTGGCAGACAAGTATGCCCCCTGCTGTGATTAGCAGCTCACTGTCTAGAGACAATGTACTCATAAAGCCTTGTGGGAGCGGAGTTAACATTCTGAGCACTGAGGCATTGTTAAATCTAAAAACTTTGATTGCATAAGAACCACTGAGCCCAGTAAACTAATTGATAAATAGTTGGATTCAGGGTCTCTGCCTACATTATGATGTTCTCATATGAGGTAGCAAAAACTTGCTGATTGATTCATTTTAACTCTTTTTGTTGTTAAGGAAGTGTCCTAACATATAAACATTTGTCTACATGGTGACTTTATGTCATTAGTGCATCAAATACAGCAGTCAGCTCCAAATGACTGTAGCTTCACATATTCTTGTAAACTTAAAAGTTGGACTTGTTTCCTGTTTTATGATGTTATTTCCTGAAATAGAGTTCTTTTATAATAATTTCTATAATAATGCATTCATTCCATATTACAACACAAGTAAATTAATGAGTAAACAAATTATACTGCTGACGATGTGAAGAAGCTGAGATAGTATAGAAGAATAATTAGCTTTAAACTGTCTTGATACAATATAGCTTTTTAAAGAGAACCTGTCAGGTCCCCGTGCCCCGAGATCCCCGAGCAGTTCTATGCTCATATCTCAATTCCCTGCCTTATAGTCCCAGTATGTTGTACCATACATATACCGATCTTTAGGGAAAGTATTTCTGCAGATTGTTTATGAGATGCTAATTAGGGCTTTGACTAGTCGAGGGTCGTTAGTTCCCTAGGATAGTGGGCCCACATAGCATGTTGCTCCACCAATGGGGCCTGATAAGATGCTATATTATTCAGTGCCTGTGCGTGGGTGTGCATACTTTACCTTTGAGCAGTTCTATCTATCGTGTATGCGTCCTTGGCTCAGAGAGGCTCACCACGCATGATCGGGAGTCGTCTGTAGTTCTGGCCATGCGCACTACTCTAAAGCCAGGCGTATGTATCACATAGTGCACATGACGGGAAACACAGAGACTTGTGATCATGTGCGGTGAGCCTCTCTGAAGCCTGGGTGGAGCACTGAGAGCTGGGGTACTCACACTGCCAAGCACTGATCTATCACAATGGTGGCAATATTAGCAGCTGTGGCCCTGGCCCACATTGAAAAGGGAGGTTAAAAATGGAGAAATTAATAAAAGAAGTTCATGACGCCAGTTGGGATGTTCAGCCAGTATGTGGCCGGCACTGCGGGGGATACCTGGGAGATAGGTGTAGTAACAGGAGAGCAGATGTTTAACCCTACCCTATCAGGGATGGCTCCCAGGGAGATGAGGGTGATGAGGATGATAAGGGTGGTGATGGTGAGGTGTAGTAAAGGAAGGAGACCCAAGAGTCAGTCTTTGCTTTACCTTTTATTGCAGGTTGTTGTAGCAGGTCCAGGGTATACATACACCACCACCACCCATGTGGTTTGACCAGTCTGATGAGAAATTGTAGTCCACCCTTCTGTGTGTGTAACATATCCTTCCTGGTAACTTCCCTTGTTTGTAGGTTTCCTGACTCCTTTAGCCCTTCATTACTCCCTCTTAGTTCCTGTGCGTTTCCTCATGCTAGGCTGATGGTGCGGATCCTGTGGGAATCCATGCTCCACTCAGAGCAGTTCTCTGATTCTCTTTACTATTGATGCCCTGAACTGCTCCTGTGCCTACTCAGCACTACTACACTACTGTAACCCGTCCCCCTACCAGAAAGTGTGACATGTGCCCAAAACGAGCAACAAGTGCAGAATTTCCTAATAAGGGATCAGGCATTCTGTGAATGCTACAAACTTCCAGCAGAGGGAGTTCCAATTCTCTTCAGACATGGCATCACAAACAATGTTGAAGAAATACCATTTGTGGCAACCAGACACAGGGGCGCCACACATACACCTGGAGACAGGGACGTTACCTAGTGAGGGATACACAGCTACGCGGACGCACAACTTAATATAGCACTTGGGATGACGATACTATGCAAAGCATGTAATCACACCCACCGGGGCAGAATAATATGTTATATGGGCTGACTAGTCTGGGAACTAACGCCCCCTTAACGAGTCAAAGCCTTAATTAGCATCTCATAGAGGTGGCACGTTGCATTGAAGATGGGGTTCCAGAGCCACATTCTATCAATTACCAGGGGTGCCAGTTTGTTTCTTTTTTTTTTGGGGGGGGGGTAAGGTGCGGAGGGGTCGCAACTGTTTAAATGGTCTTTTGATTTAATTTAATAAACTATCATAAGTCATCTGTAAATCATTTCATTTTCTCATTGCATACTTGATAAATTACTCCAAAGTGCTGGCCACTGGTTGTCTCCCTCCTAATTTACTGTCCACCATCGGTAACTTGGACCCGTAGAAGCACCAAAGGGTGTGAAGCGGTGACCGTCGTCCTGTCCCTGATTGTAGACCTCATGGATTTATAAATAAAGCCGCATGTGCACTTTATCTGGATGAGTGCCGCTTCTTCTTAACTATCATTGGATCTTGCCATTCAGCCGTGCTACACCAGGATCTGGACACCACTCTCTGAAGGTGAGTTACAGTCTGCATAAGGTCAGTGCCCGGATTCCTTTCCTTACATGATTTAGAGTGAATAACACGGATTACAAAAAGTAAAGACTTGGGTTTTATCCCTTAGCTCAGTGTTTCTCAACTCCAGTCCTCAGGACCCACCAACATGTCGTGTTTTCAGGATTTCCTTAGTATTGCACAGGGGTTTGAATTATCCCCAGTGCAGGTGATTAAACTATCACCTGTGCAATACTAAGGAAATCCTGAAAACAAGATCTATTGGTGGGTCCTGAGGACTGGAGTTGAGAAACACTGCCTTAGATTGTGGTCTGCTGTCTGGCAAAACTACATTAAAACAAGCCAGAGGTATAATGGAAAGGTGAACTTCAGGCCTAGAACAGGCAATCATTGGACAATGGTAAGGGCAATGTATGCAAGATCTCAGTGTAATTGTATGAGAGCCAGAACGAGGTCACAAGGAGGCTCAAATAGAGATGTATTGGGAAGTGACCTAAGATGTTAAACCTAGTTACGAATGTCAGATGTTAAAAGAAAACAATTCTTACTCACCTCATCACTGACCTTTCCGGCCTCCGCGCTGATTGCCCACCGCCTGGTCCTCTTTTTCCTGCCATCACATGCCCCATCTCCATCTTCCTCATTATAGGCCTGATCTCAAAGGTAGGTGCACATCATAAGGTTGCAGCAGAGATCTTGATATCACGATGTCATGACCTTACAACACACAGTGACCTCCGAGGATTGGATGGGGCTGGAGATTCACCGCGCTATGGTGTAAAAAAGAGGAACGGATGGAGGGCAGTAGAGCGGTTGGAGAGGTCAGCGAAAATGAGATCATTTCCTATGACATTAATTGAACTGTGACTAATCTCTGATGTTCATGAGGAAACCATGGAGTTAATAGCCTGAATAAAAGGCACGGAGTCACTGGTGACTCTGTCTGTCCTCTATCCTCTCAGATATGCACATAAAGCTGGTCTGCCATGATATACTGCCAGGACAGTGTCCACAGTGACTCCATCAGCTACATTCATGTCGGGGGTTTTCATCAGAATATTATCATTCAGGGATTCCGACAGAATCTCTCTATTAATGTGAACCGAGGCTAATACCTCTAAATCTGGCTGAGTGTCTGGAATATGCTAAGTGTGATTTATGATATTACTGCTTTGTATCAGTCATAGAAACATGAACTTATCCTTTGACTATTTTAAAAATGTGGAAACTTTTAATGTCCTCTGGGTTTATTTGTAGCTCCATTCAGGACATAGCGATTCTGGTTTTTAAAGAGAGTAAAATTTATGAGGAATTGTAGACTGGACTTACTTCTCCAATCCGTCACAATGACAACGAAATGGAATTTATTACCCAGGATTGTGAAATCAACCATACAAGTATTTACGGTATATTATTTGTTTCTGGAACATCTTTCAGCACTTTTAGCTCAACCACGTTTGCCCTGGAAAATAAAAAGAAGATACAACATCTTGAGCCCAGTCTTAACATGAATGTTCTGCCTTACCTCATGTTATTATTATTATTTACTGGCCTTCAGCTCGATCTCGAGTCATGGCCAATTGAAGGATGGACACTCTGTAGGATGATTGATCTTCTGCGAGCCTAGATAGGTCCACCAGGGTGTTCTTTGCCGTTATCTTCACAGTATCGAGCCATTGGTTGCTGGTCTTCCTCTTCACCTTGTACCTTCTATTCTTCCTACCATGATGTCCTTCTCCATTGATTGCTCTCTTCGTATGATGAGTCCAGAGTAGACAAGTCGTAGCTTGGTGATCCTGTGCTCCAGTGACATGTCTGGCTTGATTTGTTCCAAACTTGATTTGTTTGTTCTTCTTTCATGATATTGATAACCTCCTTCTACAGTGCCACATTTCAAAGGCGTTGATTCTTCTTCTTTCTTGTTCCTTTATCAACCATGTTTCACATCCATATGTTACTACAAAAAAGCCCAGACTATGTATGAGCCGTGTCTTCATCACCAGTGAAATGTTTCTTGATTTGAAGACTTTGTCCAGTGACTTCATTGTTGATTTTCCCATAGCTATTCTCCTATTGATTTCCAGTGTCATCGCTGCATCTTGAGTGATCATTGATCCCAGTAGGATGAAGTTCTTTACAACTTCCAGTTCATTGCTGTCCACCTCAAATGTATCCCTATCATACCTGGCAGTAGTTAATATCTTTGTCTTCTTTGTGTTGAGTTGGAGTCCCATGTTTGAGCTTTCCATCTTGACATTCAGTAATAAGTCCTTCATTCCATCTACGCTTGTTGCTATCAGGGTTGTATCGTCTGCGAATTTTAGATTGCTGATGATTTTTCCACCAATTTTGATTCCTAATTCTTTTTCGACAAGTCCAGCCTATCTGACAATAGCTTCTGTAGATAAATTAAAGAGAAATGGTGACAGTGTAGTGAAAATAGGTATTTGTAGGCGATGTATGATGTATGACCGACAGTAAATTTGCATCTGTTCTTAGGCTGCAGCTCTTCACAAAGGTCATAACCTATATATCTTGAGCAAAGGTAGTTTTCCTGGTCGCAGGGTCTCAAACCCCAGGGTGCCTTCCTGAAAATCCACAGAATTGGAACCATTTCACACCTCTGATGCCTTTGAAGGAAGACATCAAATGGAACCTAGTTGCAGCCTGACATCTATTTACTATGGCTAGGGTCTGATTAGCGTTCAGCCCTCAGCCTGCTGGATCCACTTAATATTTAGCCTCCGGCAGGCTCAGTACATAGCGTTACCAGCATGTAACGCTATGCGCCACCTGCCTATGTATCCCTATGGTAACATGATACTTACCGCAGCCGTCGGCTCCACAGAGAATCCCCGGATATGCGCTTTTGCAGAGCACACAGGAGAACGTTGCAAACCGCATTTCCTGTGCACTCTGCAATAGCGCATATCTGGGGTTTGTCTGTGGAGCTGCCGGCTGCAGTAAGTACCATGATGCCATAGGGATACATAGGCAGGAGGCGCATAGCATTACATGCTGGTAATGCTATACGCTAAGCCTGCCAGAGGCTAAGTTTTTAACGGATGCGGCAGGCTGAGGGCTGAATGCTAATCAGACCCCAGCCTATGGGAAAGAAAATGTTAAGACAAAGAGCATTTAGAAAGATTATGTATTCATTAGTAAAATAGCCATGGTCCAATCACAAACCAGTAATTAGAATATTAAAATGAAAGGCTGATCTAGAAATCTGATCTCCAGACTGAGCCTATAAATTGGGCCTTCGCCAAAGAAAGTCATTCACAGATTGGGGGTCAGCTGAGCTTACTGTGATCCATAATTCATCCTCCCTTAGGAAAAGCAGAATAACATTGGACTGCAAATGTTTAGACATTTCTGTAAGCTTCTCCCTTTTATAACTATTTTTGCATATTTGTATGTCACTTTTTATTTCCATATTTTATATCCTTTTATTGTAAGCACTGTACCATTTCTATTAAAGCTTAAAACTTTAATAAGTTTGAACCTTGTATATTCTAAAAGAATCCATAACCCTAGAGAGTGTGTGATCCTGTTGGTTGTCTGACAGTCTTAGTTCAAGGGGACTCATCACCCCTTTATGTTCGGTGAGTGCTGGCAGCAAGTATGAAGCGGGGTGCATGGTCTGAGTTGGGGTTTGATTTATGCTCCCTTTCAGCATGGGATGGAGGCTGAGTGCTGGATTGAGTGAGAGGAGATAGATTAACCCTTGCAACCGGAACCCCAAGTCACATGCTGAGAAGTGAGTATGTGACAGACAGGATGCCACCTTGTCTGAAGCCTCGCTCTACTTTGAACCATACTGTTTCACCCTATTCCGTTTGGACTGGACTGTTGCTTCTTGGTCGATGTGGTGTGAGTGAACGATGGTAAAACTATAAGACTGCAAAAACATAAATGAGTATTGGGTATATATATATACATATATATATATATCTCATATAAGAAAGCTATGACAGTATACAGTACAGTACAGAGGATCATACAGTAAGATGGAGGCTTACATGAAACACATGCATTCCTAACAGTCACAATCCCTATGTGAAGATGATTGCTATGTAACCTAGCAGCAGACTTTACAGTATAAACTACACAATCAGGAGTAAAACTCTCACCAGATATATGTTTGCAAGGATGAAGGGATTCCAAGAGCACACAGGAGCAAGATGAGCACCCTGCATGAAATCCTGTGTCATTCTGTCTTCAAATGACTGCTCCTTACCCAGAGAAGCCAAGGGACTGACCCTCAATGCACTGGATTTTTAAAGGAGAAGACACCGAAACATGCATGTAATACTGCCAGATGGTGCTAAACACATTAAACATCAAAACAAAATAACATGTCCCATTACACATGGCATACTTAAAATAGCTTTCTCCTACTGAGTGTAAATGGGCAAAACAATAAGCATAATGCAGAATTGTCCACTTTTGGGAACCTGTTTTTTTTAACCTTTACACTACCTGCCCTTTTGTCTCCAGGTCCAACCACACCCCAGCACTGATTAGCAGCTTTCCTGTCAATATACTATGTTCACAATAAGCTGCTAATCAGGAGTGTGCACGTGGTTAGCTTTGTGAGCTCTGCTATATCTGAAAACTCGGGTTGTGTCACAGCTGCTGCACTCAGTAATCTAAGTGACACATCACTGGAATCAGGGTCTCTTTTCCTACATTATACTGCTCTCAGATGAGGTAGCAAAATCCTGGCTGCAGATTCCCTTTGACGGTATCAAATACTGCTATCTGCTATGTATCTGTCAGCAATTCCTGCCTGCTGACTACAGTTCACAAACATAAGGGAATAAAAAGGGAACGATAAAGCCGTTCACCAGATGAAAAAGCAAAGTATTCAATGTTTTTTCCCTTTGATGTTCTGAGGAATGTAGGATTTTACAGGTCATGTATTTTCAATCTTGTAGGGTCTGATCTAAGGAACAGCTGCAGTCAGATCAGGAGACATCTACTGCACTATGGAGCCTGATGGCCATGATTACTGTCAGGCTGCTCAGATTAGATTACCGTTTGTTTACGTAGTAGGGAAATACATTTACATCAATTCTCTAATATAAACATATTATCCAGATTGTGCCCTTCACCAATAACAGCAGATACAGTATAACAATATCACATTCTCTAAATCTAATCAATAGACTATGTGTCTTTTATGGCACAATATGCAGAAGCAAAGCTTGATTTTCCTGCATCCGCAGCAAAAATTCAGTATGGCGCAACCCTCTTATATACAGATTAAGCAGCTTGAACAGGGGCATACATAGAAATCATGGGGCCCCATAGCAGAATTTCTAATTGCACCCCCCACCCCAAAATAAAATAAAAAAAATAATATCTGACTTGGTCTCCTGACCACATATCTCACAGCTTTGCAGCTCTTACTAAATAAATTTCCTCCTATTGAACACCATGGATGATGATGTATGATGCCAACAAAAGTGCCTCTCATACAGTGTATGATCCCCACAATGAATTCCTCCACACACAGTATGATGACCCTACTGTACCCTCCTCAACTACCACGGCAATGAATGGTGACCTCAACACAGTATAATCACCAACTGTGACCCCCACACAGCCTTCCACACAATATAATGGACCCCACACAAATCATTACACTATGTAATTGCTTGCAGACAGTATAATGGCCCTCAAATAGGCCTCCATAAAGTGTAAAAGCTCCTTCATAGCCGTCTAAATATTAAAGTGCCCTCCAAAAACCCATTCAAATATTATAATGGCCCCAAATAGCCTTCCATATAGTAATGGGCCCCACACAGTCCTCCATATGCTATAATGCACCCTCCATAGTTCTCCACATTGTACAATTTGCCCCTCATTGCCTTCCATATAGAATAATGTCTTCCATATAAAATAATGCAGTCTCCATATATTATAATGCAGCCTCCATAGTCCTCAATACAGTATAATGCAACCTCTGTAGTCCTCCATATAATATAATGTAGCCTCTATAAACCTCAATATAGCATATTGCATACCTGTAGCCCTCTGGCCACTGATTAATGAATTAAATAAATAAATAGCTCTCCTCGGTTCCCTGCAGCTCCGTTCTGTCCCGCTGTGTCCAGCATAACGTCACTACTGTACACCACTGTACTGAGATATCTCACCACGCTATGCTGAGATGTCAGAGTGCAGGCATAGTGAGAGAATGAGGAGAGAGGGAGCGCCCCGTCCTACATCTTTCCTCATTGCTCTCAATTGCATCGAACTCTGCGATGCTGATACAATTAACAGTGCGATGACGGGTGGGGGGCAGTCCCAGGGCCCCCTTGACTCATGGTTCCCATAGCGGCCGTGTGGTCTGAACTTGAGTAGTTGTTGTGACTGCTCATGTACAGTCACGTGCCAAGTAACTTCTCTCCCTAATTTTCATAATGTTCAGTAAAAAACTATAGTTCTTACTTTACTGAGAGAAGCAGGAAGAAAAGCTATATGTCACATGACCATAGGTATGAAAATCGCATCATGTGATGACCGCTGGAATTGGCAGGCAGAGTTGAATCCTGACAGTGAGTATCTTACGTTGTTAAGATTTGACATCCTCAGGCGCTTCATTTTATAATTAGTAATACTCTCAGCATAAATACAAATATAGTAATCCTCAAATTGTCAGATGCCACAATATTTTATTTACATGTGTCACGTTATCTGACAACTTATGGATTGCTAAATCTGTATTCATGGACATTAAACAATGATGAAATCCAAATGATAAAATTAAGCTCTGTAGCACTCTTTCCACTCTGTCCTCTCCTATAAAATATTGGCTCTATAACATTGAACTATGACTGCCACTGTCTACCCTTATTAGCTAAAAGTGACATACTGTTCACCCTTATTAATTATATCTGTCACACTGTCCACTCTGATTAGCTATAACCTCCACACTGTCTGCCCTTATTAGTATTACTGCCACATTATCATTATGTTTTGCTTATTTAGTGCTGTCGTATTCAGCAGCACTTTACAGATATTATCATCACTGTATACCCTGCGACTCACAATCTAAACTCCCTAAAAGTATGTTATTTCAGTGTGGGAGGACACCCACACAAGCACAGGGATATGCCTCGGACCACTGCATGAGGTGACCCAGACCCAATGTAGATCACCTTGCTGTTTGTGTTTGCACTCCCCCTGATTTTGCCTCTGTATTATGTCGTTGTACTGGAGAAAAGAGACCTTTGCCATTCACCCTTTTACATGACTGGAGTCTTGTTTGTAGAGTTTATCCCTCTGTGACAAGTTTAGAAACATATGACCAAAGTCACCAATGACCTCCTGACCGCGAGGAGCAAGCGACACTACTCCGTCCTCCTCCTCCTTGACCTATCTGCCGCCTTTGACACTGTTGACCATTCCCTCCTGCTGCAGATCCTGGAATCTCTTGGCATCACAGACCTGGCCCTCTCCTGGATCTCCTCATACCTAACGGACCGGACTGTCAGCGTCAACCACACCTCCTCGTCTTACCCCCTCTCTGTTGGTGTCCCCCAAGGCTCGGTACTGGGACCACTTCTCTTTTCCATCTATACCCTCGGCCTAGGTCAACTCATTGAGTCCCACAGCCTTCAGGACCACCTCTATGCTGACAACACCCAGATTTACCTCTCTGGGCCCGACATCACCTCCCTACTACCCAAAATTCCACAATGACTATCCGCCATTTCACCCTTCTTCTCTGCTCGCTTCCTTAAGCTGAACATGGACAAAACCGAGTTCATCGTCTTTCCCCCAGTCACTCTTCCCCTCTACCAGACTTTTCTATCCGTGTCATCGACTGCTCACTCTCCCCAGTCGCCCACGCCAAGTGCCTTGGAGTCACTCTTGACTCTTCCCTCTCCTTCAAACCTCACATCCATGTCCTCGCCACATTCTTTCGACTTCAGCTCAAAAACATTTCCCGGATCCGCTCCTTCTTTGATCACGATACTGCCAAAACTCTTGTTCATGCTCTCATCATCTCCCGCCTTGACTACTGCAACTGTGGCGCCCCGCCAAGCAGGCATCACAGAGGGGTACTGCACCCGTAAAAGAGGTGCAGATACCCCAGCTGCAAGTGGATTCTATGATGGTGGGTGGAACCCATAACCAGCACTCCCACACTAGATTACACGGTGGGAGGTTACCCGGGAGGGAATAAAATCACCTCTAGGGAAAGGAAGAGGAGCTTCAGTGGAAAAGAGGCAGAGGAGTTGGAGGTGGGACCAGGAGAGAAGGGAAAAAGGAGAAAGGAGTGAGGGAAGGAAAGCTTCCAGGAGAGAACAGCCAGTTTGGGAAAAAGGACTTGAGAAAGTCTATCCTCAACAGCTTACTGTGCACCGGAGCCCGCACCTGTGGGATACTTTAAGACCACAGAAAATCCGGAGTCCTCGGGAGTCTACAAGTCTCCCAGGCACCCAAGCAACCAAAAGAGGGAACCAGGCACCGGTGAAGGAGCAGGCAGCCAGCCGCTAGAGGGTTACCCGACGGCAGCAAGGGTGAGAGAAAGAGTGGAGGTCAGGCTGATTTCAAGTCACCGGGCTTCATACTACACTGGAAAGCAGGAAAGAACAGACGGGGTCAGAGCACGAAGGCACACACTAAGGGTTCCATCGTATCACCTGAGATCTACTTGCAGCCACCCGTGGATACCTGATCTCGTAACATCTGAATGCTGAACTGAAAACTGTTAGTAACGCTGCTAAAAAGTTTCCAGTAAAGTACCCGGAGAGAAGTGAACTTGACTCTGCTGCATTTCCTTCTCCATGAACTTGTTTCCCTATAGGGACGCTGCCCCAGAGGTCCAGTCCTACCTGTGGAGGACTTCACCAACTTAGCCGCGATACCATCTACCTCCAGCGGACTGTGGCGGCACTGGGGGCATCTCACCAGATACTACAGTTGGCGTCACCACAAACTTTGTACATAATCCCCTGTAAATATTAACCCCTTTTTGCCAAGACCCGGACCACCCATTACCTGAGGAGGATTATGTTGCCTCCTACATAAACTCCAGAACAGAGGCAAATCTCTCCCCAAAATCACATCATAGGGAAGAGTTTCCAACACCCCCACTTCATGTCGGACCTGACCACATGGGGTATTGATAGTGGCCTCCTCTGTAGGATACTCTCGGATATCCCATGAATACTGAGCACCACTTCTGTACGTCCTGTGGGTTTCGAACCAGAGATCAGGGATGCATGTACGAGGGTCAATTTACTACCTATAGTAACAGAATTCGCCGTACCGACGGTTTGGGCAACATCGACATCCGGCAGGTATACCCGTAGTCCATAGGCTCTGTGGTGAGGGGACTCTGTGCCATCGTGCGTCCCAACACTTGGCATCGCCAACACCTCATCGCAGGAAAAAATTATTGAAGGTGCCCTGCTAAGGAGACCCGTATTGGGGAGGAGTTGACTGTAGAACCGGGTTGGGGATCTTTGACCACTGGTTTAGTGGATGCGATCCGATGGGCTGCACGTAATGCCCCAGAGTCCCGGATTAGGTCCTGTGTAGCCACATGCCGTTCCACCAAACTTGCCAACTGGTCAAGGGTACGTACCTGGGTCACCTTGTCCCACCCACTATTGAATGGACACAGGTAGAGTGCGCACAAACCGGTCAACCACCACCCTTTCTACCATCTGTGCAGGGCTCAAGGTCTCAGGCTTCAGGTGCAACAAGTCATATGCCTGACACCGTACAGGTTTACCCTCTTCAAAAGCCCACTGGCTTACCCATTGAGCCCTTAAATATGTATTAACCCCCATTCGGGCCAGAATCTCGCCTTTCAGGGACACGTAGTCTCTAGCGTCCTCTGAGCATAGATCCAGGTAGGCTTTTTGGGGCTCACCCGTTAAACATGGCGCCAACTCCTCTGCCCACTGCTCCGGCAGCAGCTTCTCCCGCTCTGCGACCCTCTCAAACACCCCAGGAAAGCTTCCACATCATCTCCCTGGGTCATCTTTAGCATTTCACGCCTTACCGTTTTCCGGACGCTGCAGTCATCACCTTGACCCAGGAATCGAGCTGCTGCCCTTGCATGGATTTTAACAAACATTCGGCCTAAAGTTGTTTCTATACGAGCCACCACATTTTCCCCAAATTTCAGTTAGTGACAATGTTCAAAAGTGGATTGGAAATGTATGTATTTGTCAAGATGTAGACTAATACGCTGATGTCAGAAAAACCCTTCAGATTTTCCTCCTGGACTCATTCAATAAAGCCAAACAGTGTTGGACACAGACAGTGTAACAGGGATATGCAGGGTAATCTACCAACTCCAGGGGAAGGGACGCCTACTCTGTCCCTTAACACTGTGAGCCTACAATGTCCCCAATGTCAGAGGTTTGCCTGAAGGTGGCGAGGTCTGAGCCGCCAGCCTAACCCTACCACCTGAGAAATCCTGGAATTAAACCCTGTCTCCTCACCCAATGGAACAGGGAAAACCAAAATCAGCTACTTAAAGGCGTTGCCCGGGCTTTTTGTATAATTTTTATGTGTATCTAGGCTGCAAAATGTTGACAGTTTGTAATTTACACCCTGTCAACATTTTGCAGCATTACCATGATGTACTGTTTTGCGTTTGCAGGAGACCGACCAGGGGCGTGGTTGTTTTGGAGGTTGCATGTAAATGTATAACTGGTTGTTAACGCCCAGTCTCCTACAAACACTCCTCTGAGTGCTACAGGTCCACCCCCAATCTCATAAAAGCCAGCCTCCTTCCCCCCAGTCTCAGCATACCCAGCCACCCCCAGGCTCCTACAGGCCCTCGCCAGTCCTCAATATGACCTCTCACCCCTATTGCACACAGCGGTCTACGCCTCCTCCTTTGATACAGTGTGGCGAAACTGCAGCTGTGAAGGATATGACCGCTGCAGATTCGGCACAATGTAATAGAGGAGGAGGTGAGCGATGTATTGCAATGCGGTGTGGAAGCTCACCTCCAGTCCTCCCCTCTGGCCGCACTGTCAGTGAAGCCGGTCCTCTCTCTTCCACAGCCGCCTGCTGTGTGTCCTGCTCTGTGTCAGTGGAGCTGATGTTTCTCTTCTCTGTATCTCCTGCAGCACAAAGCGGGGCACAGAGCGGGTAGCTATGGGAAAGAGAAGACCGGCTCCACTGACAACATGGCCAGAGGGGAGGAGGTGAGCACACCCCGCATTGCATACAGTGCTCACCTCCTCCTCTGATACAGTGTGCCAAATCTGCAGCTAAGTGCACTCAGCGGCAGTCATCTCCTTCACACAGGTGCAGATTTGGTAGACTGTGCCAAAGGAGGAGGAGACCGCTGTGTGCAAAGGGGAAGGGTGGTCATATTAGGGACTGGGGAGGGCCTGTTGGAGTCTGAGGGTGGCCAGGCATGCTGAGACTGGGGGGCAGACCTGTAGGAGTCTAGGGGTGGCCGAGTATGCTGAAGTCTGGGTAGGTTGAGCCTGTAGGAGTCAGAGGTGTGTTTGTAGGAAACTGGGCATAAACAACCAGGTATGATGTTTGCGCCCAGGCTCCAAAACAAACATGCCCCCTGGTCGGTCTCCTGCATAAGCAATATAGTGATACACAGTTTGCATCCTAGATACATACATAAATTATACAAAAAGTCTGGACAACCTCTTTAAATCTGCTGGTTAACTCCAAACATCAGCAGAGGGAATGGCAACAAGTCAGCTGATCTTCACACAGTACTGGCTCATACACATCCACACTCCAAGCTGCTCAAGGTAAGAATGAGCTATCACCTTCAACAGCTGAAAAAACACATGACTACTTAAGGAGATGTGGGAGTGGACATAATATCAACCATGAATAGGAGGAAGAAAGGGGTAAAATCCGTGCTGCTTCTGAAAGACCGCGAGCCAGGATGAAAATAAGAAGTGATTTCATTGGTAAATGCATTTCACACTGTGAGTGTTCTGTGTGCTGAAATGTGATTTATCCAGATGGAGCTTTTGGCTCTCAAACACGTTGACAAATAAAATCACTTCTTGCCTTCATCCAGGTCCTCGGTATTTCAATCTTACTCCTTTGTTACCCAGATTTTTTTTTGCTTTTTACCTCCAGATGCAGACATGGGATACATTGCTTCTTACGTTATATTCAATTGCAGGACATTTGTGGACAATTTTGCAACTGTCTATAACTGTGAGACAAAAATGCGCATAGGGTCTTATCTCTAGGCAGAATGGGGCAATCGCCCGATGAAATTTGCTCACCTGGTCTGGTTGTGTGAACCCACAAGCAGTATTAGCGCTCATACAGCTGCCACTGGATCCACACCTCTACATGCAACTTGGCAAACAACTGGAAAAAGGACGAAGTGCCGGTGATCCGCGCTGCTGAATGGAATATCAGGACCCAAGAAGTCTGGTGCAATGGTGTGGCTTTATTCCGACACGTTTTGGAGCTGCCTCTGCTCCTTCCTCGGGGATTATAATCCTTGAGGAAGGAGCAGAGGCTGCTCCGAAACGTATCGGAATAAACTCACACCATTGCATCAGACTTCTTAATCCTTGAGGAAGGAGCAGAGGCTGCTCCAAAACGTGTCGGAATAAAGTCACACCATTGCACCAGACTTCTTGGGTCCTGGTTTTCCATTCAGCAGCATGGATCACCGGCACTTTGTCCTATTTCCATTTCTTTTGAAAATTGATGTGCTTTTTACCAAACCAACCACATGGAAATTAGTGGAATGGCCGCTTTACACGTCCCAACATCGTTTCGATATTGAATACAACGGCACGGGAGCGCGCACTTTTTGGGCAGAATTCCAAGATGGCATAGGAGCTGTCACACAGGGAGATATCGGCAGGCAACACAACTGTGATGTCTACGCCCCCTTGTACGAGCGAGTCAGGGAACGACCATTTAACATGGGAGAGAATAGGGGAAGTTGTTCTCCAAATCGTTATTAGGCTGTCACACACCACTATCCTGCCAGATCGTCCATCCAATATCGGGCAGTTGGAGAGCCTGCACAATTCTCCCCCGATATCGTTTTGGCATCGTTCTTGCATCGAATTGTACATTCACACAACACAACGCATGAACGATATCGGGGCCAACGCACGAACCATGTGACTTTTTATCGAAGTTGGACGGCGATATCGGGACGTGTAAAGCGGCCATAAGAGATTTTCAGTTGCACAAATAGTTTGGATGCGCTGACTTTGCTGCTTTCCCCTCTTCCCATGCACCTGGAGGTTCACTCTTATAGAGGTCTAATAAGATGTAATGGGGCGGCCGACCAGAATGTTCTGTTTTCACATTGTCCCGGCTTTATTACTAGATCGGAAATGTTTGCTGTTTATGTTGCAGGGCACAAAACATTCTTCAGCACTTTCAGAATAATTTTACTCTTCTAACCACAGCTGTACTGGGCCACGCCTTTCCTAACCACAGTGTAGATGGCACGGTATGGTTTTCCTTTCTTCTTACTTTCAGCATTATTTTTTTGTTGCAGTAAAATATCTATAAGTATTTGATCGTGTTGCAGATTTATCTGGATCGTGGTGATTGAGAACCGCAGTATTGTAGTGCGGAGCTATGATGGCATGACTTGCGTTATGTCACATCTTTTCACCAGATGGCATTGGGTGGGCGAAGGGCTGGCACAGGTTTTGCACAAAGCATAGAGTGACATTTTTCTCAAACCAATGTGGTTAAGTTATTTTTCATCTTATTTCTAAACTGGGCAAGAAAGAGCAAAGATCCCAGACGTCTGTTTGATTTATAACTCGTTCATGTTGGGGCATCTCAGGCAGAGTTGGCATCTCAGTGTTTCTCTGGCATGTGCCTGCCCACGTTCAGATTCTTCTGTGGATTTAATCCTCTTTAGAGTAATTTATTGTGTAAAACCGCTGGAGATGCTGACTCATATCATGCAAAATTGTACATCTACATGCCTGCATTATTAGGCATGAATATCTTACTGGCAGGAAATAAAGCTGTTCATATGCTTCTCCTTACATAATAGTCTCTGCAATGAACAAGTCCAGTAGACTCATGATATGGGGTATCTCCTCAGCTCCAGCTCCTCATTAACATCATTTTCCATATTTGTTTTTAAAATCAGTTATGGAATTGTAAGTCAGAGTGAGATTCTCCATTGAGGAACTTCATGTCTTAAAGGGGTTGTTCATCACAATTCTTGTAAAAATGGCACTAAAATGGTCTGAAAATTCACCTACTGGACCTCCACCATTCTGTAGTACTAATGTCTATGTTCTACAACAACACAGGGTATCATATCATTGGTTCAACTTGTGCAGCCACATAAAGAGGTTGGGGGACCCATATGTATCCTACATTTTTCACCACTTTTCCCATCTGCCTGCTCTGTTTTTCAGTTATTTCTCCACCTTTGGGTGGAGCCTATGATGTCTCCCATACACAGCATGCAGAAACAAAAAGACTTCTTGCTCTTCTTTCTCTGCTTAGTACATATTCAGATGTAGCAACATGGAGCACATCATACAGCAGTATTGGGCAGTGTAGGATCAGCTAAATCACTCACTATCCACGACCTGCCTGTATCTGACTCTGCTTGTTTTCTCACTCTGATCCTCTCTATTGGTCCCCTTACTATCTGCATAGAGAAGTGGTCCCCAACCTTTCTGACCTTTCTGAAAGATGGTCGCAAGCAACAGAGGGTCGTGAGCTACATCCAGCTTCTGCTCTCCACAGAGTAATGACACCCGGACCCCAATTACCAGTATAATGACAGCCAATGCTTTTCCACAGAAATCACACGAAGGTAGTACGCCAAGATGCAGGGGTTCCCACCTTACCCCCATCCAGATCTGCTCTTCTGACTCACCGTTGCCAGGTTCTCAGGTCTCAGGCGCTGGCTGCGGTCACGGTCCGGTGCCTGAGGCTGGGTGGGCTCGGTGGTCAATGCATGGTTAGGTAAAGATAAAGTTTGTTTCGTGACGCCACCTGTAGGTGTCCGGTGATGGCACCGGCGCTGCTCAGACCTCCGGGGTGATGTGCGGCAGCTAGATGGAGCCGCTCCCTACAGGGTGAGCGGGAGGTCCCAGGGGCAGTTAATGGAGTTAAGGGGAATAAGGGAGCGCGGTCGGTGTAGTGCGACTGGAAGGAGGGACACGCACACATTCAGTCTTTTGGTACCTTTACTGTTGTTGACGGGTACACTCGACCGAGGATGAGGTAAAACACTTCAGGATTTTCCACAGCAAGCAGGGTTGTAGGCTTCCTAGTATACACTGTTTTTCTGGAGGCTGGCGGGCATGAAACCCGACCAAACCGTTACTGCACTGTCTGTGTGTCTCTTCACACCCGGATTTGCTGCACTGAGGGCAGTTCTATGGGATTCCTGCCGAGCTCCTGACTCTGGGCTCTCATTTGGTGGTGCTTCGGGTGTCCGGGGAGCTAAACCCCCTATTTGTGGTGCTGGTTTCTCTACAAAGTCTGTACTGCATCCTTGTAGCTCGGACCCAGTGACCGGAACTCTGTGAGGGTACCTTTACACGCGGCTACATTTCTAGGGTGGCTACAGGTAACTTACTGGTTGCAGTGAAATCATGGAGAGATTATTCCATTTGTACACAGCAACAAGATAGAACCTTGTCTCCATGATTTCACTGCAACCAGTAAGTTACCTGTAGCCACCCTAGAAATGTAGCCGCGTGTAAAGGTACCCTTAGGGTGAGTCGGGATGACTCCTCTGCCCCTATTTGGTACTTGCTTCTCTCCTGTTCCTGTGACCCCTAATCTAAGGGTCTACTACTTTCCAGGTGTCTCTGGTATGGGCCTAGCGTGGCTCCAGTATCAGGTCAGGTCACTCAGCTGTTTACAATTCTCTAGTGACTGCACACTCTGGTGTTTCTCCCTCCAGGACCCGTATTTATAGGGGGAACTGGCTTAAGGCAACCAGTGGAGCTCCCCCTACAGGTCTGGGGTGAAAGGTGTTGTTTGTTAGTGGGGTCTGCTTGCTATGTACTTTTGCATCGATGTCCCAAGAGTTCCTGTGGTGCCCTGCACAGGGTGCCACACTTCTATGTGGGGCTATTTACAATAGTCACCATCTGGAGACCTGATCTTCATAGCTGTTAACTAGACCTGTTGCAAATGCATCACCAGCTTGCAAACCACATGATGTGCCTCGCAAGCCACAGGTTGGGGACCCCTGCCATAGGGAATAGTAGATGGTGTAACCTGACACCTCAGTGCCAGAATATCTTATTTTGACCAAGCAGGATGAGATCAGGAGGCAGAGAGAAGGGGAAGAAGTGATCATGAGTGGAGAAAGGAGCAGGTTTCTCTGGTAATATACAGTTGTGGCCAAAAGTATTGACACGCCTGCAATTTTGTCAGATAATACTCAGTTTCTTCCTGAAAATGATTACAATCACAAATTATTTGCTATTATTATCTTCATTTAATTTGTCTTCAATGTAAAAACACAAAAAGAATTGTCCTAAAGCCAAATTGGATCTAATTCCACACCAAACATAAAAAAGGGGGTGGACAAAAGTATTGGCACTGTTAGAAAAATCATGTGATGCTTCTCTAATTTGTGTAATTAACAGCACCTGTAACTTACCTGTGGCTCCTAACAGGTGTTGGCAATAACTAAATCACACTTGCAGTCAGTTGACATGGATTAAAGTTGACTCAACCTCTGTCCTATGTCCTTGTGTGTACCACATTGAGCATGGAGAAAAGAAAGAAGACCAAAGAACTGTCTGAGGACTTGAGAAACCAAATTGTGAGGAAGCATGAGCAATCTCAAGACTACAAGTCCATCTCCAAAGACCTGAATGTTCCTGTGTCTACCGTGTACAGTGTCATCAAGAAGTTTAAAGCCCATGGCACTATGGCTAACCTCCCTAGATGTGGACGGAAAAGAAAAATTGACAAGAGATTTCAATGCAAGATTGTGCGGATGATGGATAAAGAACCTCGACTAACATCGAAACAAGTTCAAGCTGCCCTGCAGTCCGAGGGTACAACAGTGTCAACCCGTACTATCCGTCGGCGTCTGAATGAAAAGGGACTGTATGATAGGATACCCAGGAAGACCCCACTTCTTACCCCGAGACATAAAAAAGCCAGGCTGGAGTTTGCCAAAACTTACCTGAGAAAGCCTAAAACGTTTTGGAAGAATGTTCTCTGGTCAGATAAGAGAAAAGTAGAGCTTTTGGGGCAAAGGCATCAACATAGAGTTTACAGGAGAAAAAAAGAGGCATTCAAAGAAAAGAACACAGTCCCTACAGTCAAACATGGCGGAGGTTCCCTGATGTTTTGGGTTTGCTTTGCTGCCTCTGGCACTGGACTGCTTGACCGTGTGCATGGCATTATGAAGTCTGAAAACTTCCAACAAATTTTTCAGCATAATGTAGGGCCCAGTGTGAGAAAGCTGGGTCTCCCTCAGAGGTCATGGGTCTTCCAGCAGGACAATGACCCAAAACACACTTCAAAAAGCACTAGAAAATGGTTTGAGAGAAAGCACTGGAGACTTCTAAGGTGGCCAGCAATGAGTCCAGACCTGAATCCCATAGAACACCTGTGGAGAGATCTAAAAATGGCAGTTTGGAGAAGGCACCCTTCAAATATCAGGGACCTGGAGCAGTTTGCCAAAGAAGAATGGTGTAAAATTCCAGCAGAGCATTGTAAGAAACTCATTGATGGTTACCGGAAGCGGTTGATCGCAGTTATTTTGGCTAAAGGTTGTGCAACCAAGTATTAGGCTGAGGGTGCCAATACTTTTGTCTGGCCCATTTTTGGAGTTGTGTGTGAAATGATCAATGTTTTGCTTTTTGCTTCATTCTCTTTTGTGTTTTTTCATTGAAGACAAATTAAATGAAGATAATAATACCAAAGAATTTGTGATTGCAATCATTTTCAGGAAGAAACTGAGCATTATCTGACAGAATTGGAGGGGTTTCAATACTTTTGGCCACAACTGTACATTTCAAAGTTTTTGTTTTTGCCTTGCGTGCAGCTCATTCCAGCATTGTCAGTGCGCCACTAAAGCCAGGTGCCCCCAACTGTCCTCTAATTGAACGTTCTTTACCAGCGTCTTTCTTGTGCTCATCCTTCCTAATAGATCTAAGTATGATTGTGCAGATAGTTTGAGTTTTGGCTCCTTGTATCTCAGCATAACATGACCATTAATAGTAACACAAGATGCTGAGGGGAAATAGTGCTAACGTCCGGAAAATGTGTCAAATCTCATTATAAGAAATGCAGCTTTCTGTGGTCTCCTGTTATGTCTTATTTCACTCTGCTACTAAAAATTCTATTGGCATGTTTTTTAGCCTTATTGTTTTCTCAAAAATCTATAAGTCATCGTCAAGGTGTCCCCATTATGGCTTCCAAACTGATTGTCTCTCAGCTTATTTTACCTGAACCCCAATCTGTTTCCCTGACATATAGTCCCCCTATAAATCCCCCTGAGATCTGGGGATCATAGAAGTATGCAGTGAATACACTACCCATACAAATAAAGGGGCATAGCTAAAACGTATTGGGCCCAAAGCAAGTGTTTGATTGCACATCTTTGCATTTTGATGCTCTTTTAAATTGAGTTGTAGGACTCGACGTTTTAGTGCAGGTTTAAAGGTAGGGTCATTGAATTTTGATAACTATAAAGACTGATATGAGAGAAACTGTAGATAGATAAACAGATAGATAGATAGATAGATAGATAGATAGATAGATAGATAGATAGATAGATAGATAGGTAGATAGATACAGTAGGTAGATAGCTATGGTAGATATATATAAAATCATAAAGATAGATAGATAGACAGACAGGCAGACAGACAAACAGACATACAGACAGCAGGTAGACAGACATAGATAGATATGAGATAGATCAATCAGCTGTTAGTGTTGGATGCACCCTAGGTCCTCAGAGTGGTAAAGGACCCCTATAAACTGGTCCTTCTTGTTCTCCAGTCTTCCTATAAACCAAGAATTAAGACATTCTGAGTGATTCTGCATGTTATTGTGGCGCCCCGCAACGAGTGCATCACAGGAGGGTATTGCATCCCTGTCTGAAGATGCAATATTCTCCGCCTCAGTAATGACACGGTTAATACTCAGAGCTCCATACCCGACATGCACCACTAGAATAGAAGGCCAATCAGGTCCTGGTGGGCGGAATGTAGGAGTAGAGTGTGGGAGAAGTTAGTCTGGAAAGAAGTGGAGAAGTGGTCGGGAGGAACGTAGGAGAAGAGGGCTCTGCACAGTTCCGTGCAGCCCTGCAGACCACCTACCGGTTGGCACCATTACCCGGTGCCCCACAACCGGAACCTGGGTAACCATCTAAACGGGTCCAAAATACACCCGCGCCCATCAACCACCGGATCACTGGTTCCGAAGCTGAGCAGTTATTCATCGCTACCCAGCAAACCAGCAGTGAAGGAACGCTTCCTAGGAGCACCTCACTTCAGCCGCAACTAGAGCTGTCTTGCCAGCGGAGTACCCACCAAAGGAATCAGGCTCTTCTCACACCGGGCTGTATACACCGGCAGGGAAATTGAAGTAGCCCCCTTTGTACCCGAACTTGGCACACTAAGGCGACGTCGGCAACCTGTTAGAGAGTAAAGGGAGGAGGAACCCCGCGGAGCTCTGAACTCACACTGGTCATTGCTGGGATCCCCCGGTCCGTTACCCGTTAACTGTATACCCTGTATCACCTACCGGTTACAGTAAAAGACCCGTTACAGAGAATACTGGTGTCTGTACTTCTTCAGAACTGCTTAACTCCGCATGCTAAGTGTTACAGAGCTGCCATACACCACCTTCCGTGCAGCTCCTGGCCCCGGGGACTCCCGCTCGTCCTGTGGGGAGCGTCCCATTTTGCTGCCGTACATCCCACGAAGGCCCAAGCAGCGCCGGTGAAATCACCGGAATTCCCACAGGTGGCGTCACGACAAGAATAATTAACCCTTTTCTGTTCAGCCAACCCCTATTGATCTGGACCACTGAGCCCCACAGCCGCAGGCGCAGAACCGTGACAGGAGTAGCCATCGCCTGCGACGTGAAGACCCGGTTACAGTGAGTCATTATCAGCCGGAACAGATATAAGATCTTGATGCAATCTAACAGTTATAAAATCTCTCCCTGAATTCACAGTTACATTAGACACCAGGGTGTAGCCCAAGGAAGTGTGAACCGCTCCCTCACTGATTTCATAACTCTCTAAAAAACTGGGTCATTACTTGCTAAAAGCCAAACTTGTTGGATACTTCAGACAAACTCCAGGAATAAACAGAATATGAGAACACTATAGAGCAGAGGTCTCCGGCATTTTGTAGGATTGGAACTAACTTTAAATACTAATGATATTTTTGAAATCTCGGAATATTAAGACAAAAAATACTATAAAATATATCATCCAAAGATGTGATCTGTATCCTAGTATCACTGCCAGATACATGGTTTTATAATGATATGGTAATATACAGAAGCTAGACAGGCTACAGCTGGACATGGTGCCTGAGATGGTTCAAAGGTCCCATAGACACATATGAAAACACCAGTATTATAATTGTAGTCATTATTACAGCATGGGGCCATAGAGCTGTAGTAGTGCCTCTGCTTGTTGAAGTCCTCAGTAGTCGATGGTGAGGAAGGACCTCCACCATAACAGGACACAGACAGAAGGCACCTACTTATAACTCTCTAGCAATTACCTGGTCATTGAAACCTACTGTATATAGTTCATTAACTCTGGGCAATAGAAGCAATCTAATAGAGGTAGTAAGAATCTGCATTTAGTCCCTATCTTCCCCTGCTCCAGCTGCTGTGGTCACACCATTACTATGTCCACCCCTGGCTGTCACCATCTTGAGGACCAAGGGGGTCATTAGCCCAACCTTACCTGCCTAGAGCTAATCTGTCTATCTCATTATGCCATGCATTGTAACACTTGCTTTTATTCCACAGGATAAAATAATACTAAGTGAGGAGACATTGAATAGTTTTATTTAATTTGTAAAATTCAGATTATTGATTTGTGAACATCTATTGCAGTAAGAATATCCGGATTGTTTATATAAACCGTTCTACTGTTTCCAGCCATGAGGTCAAAATGTAATCAGAATAAAAGTAGATACATGTGCTTCCATCCTGAAAGAAAGGTGATACCTGCCAGGAATAAAAGTATCTATTAATATGGCATATGGATAAATATTGACTTTTGCTGCTGAGAAGGAAAGGTTCTTTATAATCATATTAAGTGAGATAAACAGCCTTTATGGAGCCACTGTTCCAGATATACATCATAACTAGAGATGAGCGGAGCCGGGGAACTTCATGTTCTGGGGGTTCAGACTTTAGAACCTCATTGGAAGTCAGTGATTGGGCAGTTCTGCTCTTCCCCCACATACATCCACCCAGAAACAAAGCACCTCTGGGGGAGGGCAGGGTTTTTTGTCATATTTTTTTACTTTTTTTTATGTCCACACTACATCCCATAATGCTGATTTTACCCTCAGTGCCAGCGATCAAACACTGCATGCAGCCGGCACTGGGCTGAGCACTGAGTGTACCTGAGCACCGAGTATGCCCGAGCACCGAGTGTTCCTGAGCACCGAGTGTACGCGAGCACCGAGTGTACCCGAGCACTGAGTATACCCGAGCACTGAGTGTACCCGAGCACCGAGTGTACCCGAGCACTGAGTGTACCCAAGCGCTGAGTGTACCCAAGCACCGAATATGCCCGAGCACTGAGTGTACCTGAGCACTGAGTGTACCTGAGCACCGAGTGTACCCGAGCACCGAGTGTACCCGAGCACTGAGTATGCCCGAGCACCGAGTGTACCTGAGCACCAAGTGTACCCGAGCACCGAGTGTACCCGAGCACTGAGTATACCCGAGCACTGAGTGTACCCGAGCACCGAGTGTACCCGAGCACTGAGTGCACACAAGCACCGAGTATGCCCGAGCACTGAGTGTACCTGAGCACCGAGTGTACCTGAGCACCGAGTGTACCCGAGCACTGAGTGTACCCGAGCACTGAGTATGCCCGAGCACCGAGTGTACCCGAGCACCGAGTGTACCCGAGCACTGAGTATGCCCGAGCACCGAGTGTACTTGAGCACCGAGTGTACCCGAGCACCGAGTGTACCCGAGCACCGAGTATACCGGAGCACCGAGTGTGCCCGAGCACCGAGTGTACCCGAGCACCGAGTGTACCTGAGCACCAAGTGTACCCGAGGTCAGAGATACTCACTCCAGTGGTTTGCATACATAAAGCACCTGGATTACTCAAATGTTGTTTTTTCTTTTTAAACTCTATATTCAGTATGAACACTGAACTTTAAAGTCCAGTTAGCTCATCCCTAATCATAAGGTAGATAAGTGCTAATTTTTTTACTAATTTTTCCATTATTTATAGTATTCTTTTATTACATGATTATTTATTTAAAGCACCACCCCATCGTTTTTTTTCAGCACCACAGTGGTGTTTTAAATCTAAGGTCCCTGCCCCGACCTTATATTCACCCTCTAGAGTCTTCACCTTTTTCAGTATGGAGCGCTTAGGGCTGGGGTACTCAGCAGCTGGGCAGGGGTTAAGTTCACGGTGGTTGTGCCCAATGCTGTACTCCCCTCCTTGTTGCTGTGGGTTACCTCCATCCAGGCTGGTAGTCCGGGTCCTGTGCTCCGCTCAGAGTAGTTCTTTGGCCCTCTGTACTACTGGTTCCACTTGAGTGGGTAGTGAGCATGGAACTCAGTAGCCTCCAGCTTATGCCATTAGGCCCTCTGAGTCTTAGTAGCCTGGGGCCTGGTAACCTGCCTCACAACTATGCCTGGCTCAGCCTTACTACCCAGCTAACCACTCCCTCCAACCAGAAACTGAGACACATGCGCAAATAAGGCCTTTTTAGGCTACGTTCACACATTGCACATTTTTTAGCGCTTTTATGCGCACTTTTCAAAAATGCGCAATGTGTCTTGTGTCTGCCGGAAAAGTGAATGGAAAATTCAGTTTGCCGTACAGACACTGCAAAAAAATATGCCGCGCTTTTATGGGAGAAAGCGGGTGCATAAAAAGAATTGACATGTCAATTTTTTACACAGCAGCGCCCACGCCTACTCCCATAGGGGCTGGCGCTGCTGAATCTGATGTCACAGAGGGGGAGGAAGAATCCTGGTTCCTCCTCCCCTCTGACATGTGTGACAGCCCCCATTTGATTTCGCAGTGTATTAATATACACTGCGAAATCTAAATTAAAGAAAGGCAAATGTATTAAAAATAATAAAGAATGAATACTTACCCTTTCCGACGCCTTTTTGGGCTATCCGGAGGTGAACCATGGCCCAGGTACTGACTACAAGGACCTGGCACGATGTCATAGGGCGCTGATTGGCCGCTCACGGTCATGTGATATGTGACGCACATATCACATGACCACAAGCAGCCAATCACAGCGCCAAATATCATTATGACATAATTATGACATTATGCAAGGTCCTTGCCGGTTGATGCATGTTGCTGCTCCCGGCTCCCTGAACACTCGGCACACCCGGCGGAGGGTAAGTATAAAAATCTTTATTATTTTTAATACATTTCACATTCTTTTACGTTTGATTTTGCAGTGAATAATGCACTGCGAAATCAAATGGGGCTGTGACAGGTGTCACAGGGGGTGGATGAACCAGGATTCTTCCTCCTGTCTGTGACATCACTGAAGAAGTAGCCCCGTAGAAAAATGTGGTGTGTGAATGCACCGTGTTTCTTTACAGGGATTTTTTGCGCGGGTGCAAAACGCTAAAAAAAGCACCCATGCAAAAAAGCGCAATAAAACCACTATGTGTGAACATAGCCTTAGTGCTCATGTGGCGCCCCACTACACCATGTTCCAAATTATTATGCAAATATTCTTTTTCTCTGATTTTCCTAAATGGTCAGTGCAAATGACAGTCAGTGTAATAAGTCATCACCCGTTAGAGTATACATTGAATTTTATTGAAGAAACCTCCCAATGATAATAGTATAATCTTAAAAATAAAAAAAAACTCTAAATGCACTGTTCCAAATTATTACGCACAGTAGAGTTTGTAAACATTTGATATGTTTTAAAGAACTGAAAATGCTCATTTGTTGAATTTGCAGCATTAGGTCACATTCACTGAAATAAAAAGCTATTTAACTCCAAAACATCCTGACAGGCCAAGTTACATGTTAACATAGGAACCCTACTTTGATATCACCTTCACAATTCTGACCGAATAGTAGATTTATGCACCACAGCAAGCCTTTGAAGCATCCTACACCTTGAGGTTCGAGGGACTCCAGAGGCACCAGCAGCTTCAAATATCTGTTTGTTGGTTTGTCAGGCCTTTCTAGCAGCTGCTTTTTTAATCCGATGAACCTGCCTGGCAGAAACCTTCCTCATTCTGCCTTTATCTGCACGAACACGTCTGTGCTCAGAATCAGCCACAAATCTCTTCACAATACGATGATCACGCTTAAGATTTCGTGAAATATCAAATGCTTTCATCCCTTGTCCAAGGCAATGCACTATTTGTTGCTTTTCGGCAGCAGAGACATCCTTTTTCTTTCCCATGTTACTTGAAAACTGTGTCCTGCATAATATTGTGGAACACCCAGTTTTCCTTTTATTGGGCTCACTTGCCAAACTAATTATCACAGGTAACTGAGATTGATTTCAGTGATCCCAAGAACTTTGAGACACAATGCCATCAATGGGTTTCATTGAAACAAAACAAAAAAACAACCCTATGACACTTAAAACCAATTTGCATAATAATTTGGAACACAGTGTATGTAGGTGCCACAGAGGGGTACTGCACCCGTAAAAGAGGTGTAGTCACCCCAGCTGCAAGTGGATTTCAGGATGATAGGCGGAACCCTAAACCCACACCCCACACTGGGTCACACAGTGGGAGGTAACCGGGAGTGAGTACAAAACCACCGCTAGGGGGAGTTAGAGTGGAGTAGGAGTCGGAAGAGTTGGAGTTGGAGAGGCCAGGCGGATGGCCTTAGGGAGCGAGGAGGGTCTCTCGGCTGAGGGACCCGGGAATGACAAGGACAGATCCCAGATACAGAGAACGAGAGGGGGATAGAGGGGTTTGAGAGAGTTCGCCCCAGGAGAGAAACCGGGTACCAGAGCCCGCACCTGTGGGAACCTTTAAGGCTCCGCCAAGAAATGGAGCAGACCTTAACTTGGGTGTGTTGGCGGTGGAGCGCCGAGCGGACCTTTGAGCTGTCCGCTAGTAGAACGACCCACGAGGCACGGGTGCCGGCGGTGGCCGAACGAGCAGTGGAAGAGTACCGCGCCTCCTTACCACCTGTACCACCACCCGTCCAGACCCAGGACACGGGGTCCCAAACTACACCACCATCCCGGGCCAGCAGTTGTCTTTGGCTGGAGGCAGCTCAACCACCCCTAACAGCACCAGACTTCAAGGTCGAGGAGGAGTTTGACGACGTGGATGGCTTCGAGGAATCGGAGGACATAGAAGGAGCCTCGGGAGGGAGTACTCCAGAAGTGGCATGGTGGACCGCATGGCAGCGGCACCAGCAAGGAGTTCCCGCCATTTTAGGTTCCGTGGAGACACGAGTAGTCTCACGAGTTCCACCCGGGAACTTGCCGCCCCCACAGTACCAGTCATTGCAACGTTCCCGATCCACCTTGGAAGAAAGGGACCAAGTGGCCAGTCAGAGGAAGGTGTGGTACCAGCGTGAGCAGGCGACAAGGAGACTCCGCGAAGAAGCCAGAGCCCAGCCCCCACTTCCATTAGAACTCCACTGCACAGGGACAGTTGTTTCAGTCTACCAGGAGGATGGTTGGGGATTTCTCTGTGAACCCAAACTCTTTGATGATATCTTCTTTTCCCGGCAGGATGTGGAGTCATTTCTGCGTAAAGGACATCTGAGGCGAGATCTCTATCGAGGTGAGCAAGTGACCTATGAGCGTTACCCCGGCCCGTTAGGCTGGTTTGCCATCAGAATCGCCCGTGCAGAACATTGACATTATGCTTGCAATAGACTCCCGCGTTGAGATATTGCCCCTGTATATAGCCCCCCCACCTTTCCAGCAACCATGTCCCTTTTGTTTAATATTTTGCCCTCTCTGCAAGCCCCGTTTACATGAAGACTTAATGACTCTCCATTTGAACTGTCTTTCCCTTGTTTTAATGAATAATGTATGCTAAATGAGCAGCGGCCCAACGGTTATAACACACTGGACTGTTCTGGACTAAAGATTACCGCTGGGCCCGCATCGATAGTACCAAAGTAATAATGTGTCTTCTTTTTTATATGTGCAACGTTGAAATAATGCGCCTCCCAGAAATGGGAAGAACACTAAGAATGTTTGAATGTAAATAGTTACCCGTTGGTATTAATGCATATAAAAATGTTTTTCACTTCCCGGTAGACAAGTGCTAATACTCGCGGACGCGTATATTCAATCAAGGGTCTGTGTGGTGCCCCACTATGTAAGTGCCACAGAGGGGTACTGCACCCGTAAAAGAGGTGTAGTCACCCCAGCTGCAAGTGGATTTCAGGATGTTAGGTGGAACCCTAAACCCACACCCCACACTAGGTCACACAGTGGGAGGTAACCGGGAGGAGTACAAAACCACCTCTAGGGGGAGTTAGAGTGGAGTAGCAGTCGGAGGAGTTGGAGTTGGCTGATGGCCTGAGGGAGCGAGGAGGGTCTCTCGCCTGAGGGACTTGGGAACAACAAGGACAGATCCCAGATACAGAGAACGAGAGGAGGATAGAGGAACTTGAGAGAGTTCGCCCCAGGAGAGAAACCGGGTACAGGAGCCCGCACCTGTGGGAACTTTTAAAGCCTGCAGAAAATCCGATACACGGGGGTATATTCATATACGACCCTGACTCTCAAGCGACCAATATAGGGGACCAGACACAGCCAGGCAAAGCCGCAGTGTTCAGCAGAAGGTTACCCGACAGGAGCAAGAGAGAGAAAGAGAGTGAGAGACAGCAGGAGGTCAGATCTACTTTATGGGGTCAGACTTCATACCGACTACTGGGAAACAGGGAAGAATTGGAACAGGAAAAGAACACGCTGGGGGTTCCGTCCAGCTACCAGAGATCCGCTTGCAGCCACCCGCAGCCACTTGTCATTTAACAGCTAACTGCACTGAGGACTGTAATAACACTACTAAAGGTTCCAGTAAAGTACCCGGGTGAAGTGACTTTGACTCTGCTGCATCTTCTTTCCATGAACTCATTTCCTTCACAGGAATTGCTGCTCCGGAGGTCCAGTCCTGCCTGCGGAGGACTATAACATCTCAGCCACAATACCACCAAACTCCGGAGGACTGTGGCGGCGCTGATGACATCTCAACAGGTACTGCAGGTGGCGTCACGACAAACTATAAACTTGTACATAATCCCCTGTAAATAAATCCCCTTTTGGAGTGTCACCCAGGACACGGGATCAGGCGCGGCCGCTATTCCCCGTGACAAATTTAACCCTCTGCTGCCTGATACCCGAGTACCCCATGGCCTGGGGCTCGACACTCAGCTTCCTAGTTGAGGTTCAGGCCATGTTGGATGCTTCAGACTTCCAGCAGAGGGAGCTCTAGTTCTTCCCAGATATTACAAGATATACATAATATACCATTTGTGGCAGCCAGACTGCAGGAGCACCACATTAGCATTGCTCTGGTCCCATCATCTTGTACCAGTAAGAAGTTACATCACAAGTGCTCAAATCTTGGAGAGCCAGAACATGGACTTGCATTGAAGAGTGACCTCCGACATGCTACATGAAAGACTGGAGCAGCCAGCAAGTCACAAACTGTTCAAAATAGACTTAAATAACCCTGAAAACAGTTGAAGATGCAGGGTGAGTTTGAGGGTACCGTTACATGGCACGACATCGTGCATGACATCGTTCAAAAGTGACGTGTTCAACGATGTTGAAACAACATCGTTATTGCGTCGTTGCGTGTAACTGACCGATTCAATTACGATAACTAGTCAAGTTGGAGATTACACATTTATGAACATGTTCCAAAACCTGACAATGTCATTCAAGCGATCTGCCAGCATCGTACTGTGTGACACCGCGATAACGATGTTACCATCTTGTATGGTAAAAGAAAGCACCGCCAAGGAAAAGACAAAGAGAAGAGAAATAGGAGAAAAGAAAAGGAGAGATAAAAGAAAAAATACAACTGAGTGGAAAGTATTTGTAAGTTTTAAATATATCTTATCTGAGAAATCTACTTATTTCTCCACTTATGAGACACCTATTCCCCTCCAATTTTCTCCTAAATTTATACTCTACTCTAAAAAACCACTAAAATGCATCTTGGTTGAAGTAAATTGGACAGTGAGGTGTCAAGTTACACCTTCTATTGTACTCTGTGACAGTGATCATTTCCTAACTTGAGAGACACATTAAAAGCTAAGAAAGGGTCTAGAGCCAATCTTGACCCCAGGGAAGTGACATCCACCTCTTGTTTCCTGTGGACCCCAGTGGTCCGGTTGCCACAGCGACTTTGCCTCCTTCACCAGGGTGCCCGGGTAGAGTGCTCAAGTCTCCGTGTATTTGTTTCTTTGCTGCACCCTGCTCATCTATCCATCCATTTCCAGCACCCCTACCATCACCGGTGCATCCCTGCCCCAGGGGGTTAGCGCCACATGCAGGGAGCTGTACCATCAAGGCCGCTATATCACCACCCTCTGGAGGACTGAAGCGGCGCTGGTGCTCAATCACCAGAAGCTGCGGGTGGTGTCATGAGAACTACATTATAAACTTTATTTCCCTGTATATATACCCCTTATCAAAAGTTCGGTCTCCGGGGCCGCGGGGCCGGGCAGGCCACCAGTGACATCCCCCCGACCACAGCGGAAAAGAGCCCGGATACCCGAGTCCCCACTGCCCCGGGCGACACAGGTGCTACACATGAAGCAGCAGAGGAGCACTTGGACAGTCGAGGAGGCAGGAGGAGGTATTCGGACAGGTCTCAGCTGTGCGTAAGCTGGTGTCCTTGTTATGGGGAGGCAGCATAGCACAAGGACATCAGCGTAACAGTAACCCTCTTCCTTAGGCACCCTCTTCACCAGGCCAGAAGGAAGATTCTTCCCCATCGCAATGTTTTCCCAGTTGATAACAGTAGGACTGGACAGTGGTAGGGGTAGGCCAGATGACTTTTGTCTAGGAGACGTCTTCTTGGTCCCAGAATGGCAGACGGAACCAACTAGCAAAGTAGACGCCTTCAAGGTTTCCGGGATCAGACATCTCCCAGGGAAACTTTGTTCCCAATGAAGCAACTTTCCAGAGCTTAAGTCCAGGACAGGATCATGGTTATGTGACCGCCACAAGGGCCAGGGGGTTCTAGGTAACCCGGGCCGATCAGTTCAGTTTGTTGTTCACGGTGGCAGTGACCTGGCCCCGTGACCCTGGGCGTGAAATAAAGGGGATTTTTTACAAGGGATAAGTTTGTGATGCCACCTGTGGTTATTTTGGTTAGGGTGACCAGCGCTGCTGTCGGACCTCTGGGGTCGATGGGGTGGCAGCCTGGATCGTATCAGGTAGATACCCCACAGGTAGAGCGGGGCCCCAGGGTAACTGGTGTAATCTATGGAGATGGTAGTATCTAAAGCCTGTCTGGGCCGTCTCACCACGCTGGCTATCCTCCTCTCCCACCTGCGTCTACGTGGGCAGTGTCCCAATATGGTGGCTGCAGGCCTTGTCGGGTGATGCTCAGAGTCAATAATGAAAATAACTATGTTTTTTATAGTTGTATTTTATTCGGTTTTTAAAAATCCTGTGTGGATTGGTGCAACCGTGCTAGTGTTTTACAACATGTATGCCACCCCCCAAAAACATACATAAGACAAACAAACATCTATACAGATATGAACCTCTGTTGGTTCTGAGGATGATGAAAGCACTAGTCCTAAACCTAGATGTCTGGGTCTTAAGGAGAGAATCCTCCTGGAAACAATCCGTCTCCTTAGGGGGTTCAGACCTATTGATCCGTTATCGTCTGGTCAAGTCTTGTTGTTATTGGGTGTTGTCCCAATCAACTCTATGTGTATCTGTCATGTCACCTCTATCTCAGTCAGAGGTCCTATAATCGTATAGATCCGGTACTCATCGGTTTTTGACACTGTATGTGTCAGTATTATACCCCGCCCGACGCGTTTCGCCTCTCATCCGGTTGAATCCCGACGCCGCTTCACACGCCGCAATGAGTAAGGGAATGTGGGCGTACATGTTCTGCGGCGCTAATACATAGGCGTGACAGCCTCGTGTGTTCCGTGGCGCTAACACGCTGATTGGACAACGCAATAGCGTCATGATTGGCCAGCTTGCGCAGGAAGGCTGGCTAATACATGATGCCATTGCAATTGTGTAGTGTGAATGGACAGCTCTTTAAATATGGCGCCCTGTGAAGGGACAGCCAATGGTTACACACTAGCCCCTACCAATCAACGCTGATGGGGCACAGTACAAAACACGTTGTGGCACGCCCCGGGTAAATCACTAGGCGACGCAGATTCCATCCCTATCGCCCGTTTACACGCCAATACTAGGGGAATTCACCCTTTGGGTTGCCTCGGATTTTAGAACACGGCTCAGAAACCGCTACCCGGAACAACTGCGAGCAACCCGATCACTTTCCCCAATTACACGCCGCTACTTCGTAGCAATTTCAAGGCAACCGAGACAAAAATCCCTAGGGCCCCTTCTCTTTTTCTGGAGCCCCTCACCGGCTCCTACGTCTCTCCTCCTGCCTCCTTTTCCTGGGACGAGTTCCTCTCTGCTCCAGTCCCCAGGACGTCTCTCTCCAACTCCACTCGTGACTCACTCCTGTCACCAACTCCTCACCAACTGACTAACTGATGTTTACCTCATGTTCTCTCTACTTCCTCTACTTCCAGGTGTCCTACCCTTATCTACTTCCTCCACCCACACCCTCTACCTAGTTCCCCTCCAGCCTGAGATGGGACCCTGCCAAAATAGGGTCCACCCACATCCCCTGGCCAGGAGAGGTGTGGTGTTGGGTGCTAGTGTGTGGGTTCCGGGTAGTGCCCCCTCCTTACCCAATAGTCGGGTACCACACCTCTGGCTGAGGTGCAGTACCTCTGTGGCAACTGGACCCTCAGGGGTGCCACAATGCTATAAACCCATCCATGACTATCCTAATTCTAATATCAGTCAGTTCAATTATGTAGTACTATTTGCAATGTATTAACTTTAAAAGTATGGTGCTAAGAAGTTTCATTACATCCAAATGACCAAAATAAAAAGAAAATAATATTAATATTATCACAAAATGTCTCAAAATTACCTTTAAACAGAAGACGTGTACTAATGAGAGAAACTAACAATCATTAGTTAAATGACCAAGTCTTTCTACAAACTTCTGAAACAAACAGTCCTGCAGAAATACAGGGAAAAAACCTGTCACCTCCTAATCCCCTATGTTAGGAATGGGCCCAAGTGTCTGGAAAGGGGGAGGCTGAGGTGACTTATCCTTCAACTGCAGGCAGAGCTGAGGATGGAGAATCTGCGGTAACAATGAATGGTTGTGATAACAGTTAACGTAAGAAGTATCAAAGTTTATTGTTCTCTCACTGGGAGTCTGTTCAAGGGTATGATACCCCCAAATACCCTTTCAATTGATGTAAAAACACATTAATCCATGTGAAAAGTTAATTCCTGCTTTGAATGTGTCAAAGGCCGTTATCAATTTGTATTCCCAAATTCTTCTCTCTCTCTCTTTGACACATTCAAAGCAGGAATGAACTTTTCACATGGATTCATGTCTTTTTACATCAGTTAAAAGAGCATTTGGAGGTATCATATCTTTGAACAGACCCCTGTTAGAGGACAATAATCTTTGATACTTCTTACGTGAACTGTTATCACAACCATTTTCCCCCTCTCGTTCATTTTCTTGGACAAACCACTAAAGGACAATAAAACTGTCTGTTCGGGCGTACGGGGATCAACGTCTCTTCCGCACCCCAAGGACTCTCGTCTTCTCACACCTGTCGGCATCTCCCTCCCGTGGATGAGCATGGTCGTGCTCCAGCCCACGGGATCTGGCACCGCATTGCCGCCACACTCCCGACTTCCACTCCACTCCTCTCTCTCCACTGTCTCTCCTACTTCTGCCTACTGACTAAATTGTCCCCCTTTTTTGACCTGGGTCCTCCCTCAGGGTCCACCATCCCAAGGGCCTGCAGTTGTTTGTGTTTTGTGTGTGGTTTGGGCTCAACTGCACCATCCCAGCAACTGGAGAGCAGAGGTACTACTCCCCTTAAATGCAGGAGTGCAGTACCTACCCGGTGGCGTGCCACAGCATCATAATATATGTGGGCACTATGGTTACATTATAATGTAAGGGGGCACTACAGTGGCATCATAAAATATGTGGGCACTATGGGGGCATTATAATGTGAGGAGGCACTATAGTGTCATCATAATATATGTGGGCACTATGGGGACATTATAATACGAGGGGGCACTATAGTGGCATCATAATATGTGGGCACTATGGGGGCATTATAATGCGAGGGGGCACTATAGTGGCATCATAATATATGTGGGCACTATGGGGACATTATAATACGAGGGGGCACTATAGTGGCATCATAATATATGTGGGCACTATGGGGGCATTATAATGTGAGGAGACACTATAGTGTCATCATAGTATATGTGGGCACTATGGGGACATTATAATGTGAGGGGGCACTACAGTGGCATCATAATATATGTGGACACTATGGGGGCATTATAATGCGAGGGGGCACTATAGTGGCATCATAATATATGTGGGCACTATGGGGACATTATAATGTGAGGGGGCACTATAAGGGCATCATAATGTGTGAGGGGGCACTATAGTGGCATTATAATGTGCTGGGCCACTATGGGGTCATTATAATATAAGGGGGCATTATGAGGGCATCATTATGTGTGTGTCCTTCCTACTGTGGAGGTGGCACTGTGGGGGCATCTTACTGTGTGGCTATCTATGTACAATTAGCAGCTTTGCAAATGGGCAGATGGCACATACAGGGCTCGGGGGTGTTCGGCATTAGAAAAATGGCTGCTGGGTGGGGAACAATTTAATTTTTGTTTGGGGGCCCCATGTGTTTTGTGTGTGTTCCTGATTGCATTGCACCGAACATAAGGTGGGAATAGAAACCCCCATCATAAGACAGATTCAGCGATTCTGTTATCATCTCAAGATGTTCTGCAGATTTAAGATACAAATAATAAGAGACTGTAGTTCTTTCATCTCCTCTCTGCTGCTTTCCCTGGGATCACTGAATCCCGCTGACCTCAGATAGCGGTTTCCTTATAAAATAAGTAGTATTATTCTAGATAAAAGGGGATTTCTTCTGTATATGCAAACAATCTTTAATAACTCCTTTTTTGTCTTTACTCACAATTCTATTTCTAGACAGATATCCTTAATCTTGCACAGCAACTTCACATTTAAAGATGTGTCATATAATACTAGATCAGCATAATATTTTCCAGAAGCTGCTGAAGCGGAAAATAATGTTCATATTTGGCACGTGGATTGCATATGGCCACCAAATGTTTCCTGCATGTATATCTGCTGAGCCGCCGCAATTATCTGACATGCCTGTGCTGCCATCAAGTGGTAATATTGGATCGGTGCAATCTGGATTTAGAATAAAAAATTAACTGAGCAGTAATGATCAAGTTTATAGAATTCTGCAAATGTTCTTTCATTTTTTTCAGTTAGGTCACATGATGCATACTTTTAGCAATCATTTTGTAAATATTTTGCTCCACGGGAGGTCTACTTGTCACATGTATGAAAAGTAATATAATGGATCAAAATTGCTATGATATAGAAAAAAACTGGAAAAACCTGGTCTTTAGCCAGTAAGTAAAATCTATAACAGGCATTCCCTAAGAGAAAAGAGGATATAGTATATACAAATGTGTAAAAATACCCTGCCATAAATAAGTAAAGAAATAAAAAGCTAGTGCCATTAAAAAACAGGGTACTTAGTACATACGTTTTTGCACAAAGGTACAAAGCCATCCCACCACGTCAAGGTGAACCCACTCTACTTTAACTAACCTGCTTATGTTTCATCTGACCTCAATGAAATCAGGGTGCAGAGTGACCTGGGTCCCAAAATGGACACACAGCAATGGCAGGCGACATAAGTACTTGGCTCAGTAAGGATGAGGTGGGGGGAGATGGGGGAACTCCCTATCTTATAATAAAACAAGCCAGAATTAAATAAATACAAAAAATTGAGCCATAGCAAACGTAAGTGAACATGACTGTAGGGGTATGTTCACACTGACCACCGAAATGAAACCTTAAGGTAAAGGTAGTTACAACCGTATAAAAATACCCTGCCATAGTCTAGTGGACAGTTGAACATGCTCCTACAGGCATTGTCACTTATGTTTGCTCTGGCTCATTTTTTTTAATGTATTTAATTTAGACTTGTTTTATTACAAGATAGGGAGTGCCCCCCCCCCATCCTTACTGAGCCGAGTACTTATATCGCCTCCCATTGCTGTGTGTCCATTTTGGGACCCAAATCACTCTGCACCTTGATTTCATTGAGGTCAGATAACACCTGAGCAGGTTTAAATTAGTTAGAGTAGGTACTGTCCCAAAGTGGGTACACCTTGACGTGGTGGGATGGCTTTGTACCTTTTTGCAAAACATATGAACTAACCACCCTGATTTTTATTAGCACCTGCTTTTTATTTTTTTTATTTATCTATGGCAAGGTATTTTTAATCGTTTAAATATACTTTTTCCTTATGGTTTAGCTTGTCTGGTATTAAGTGTGAATATGCTCCTACATACATGTTCACTTCATTTTGCTCTGGCTCCGTTTTTCAGATGTATGTGAGAAATCAGTATATCCAGTACTCTGTAAATAGACTTGAAAACTTGTAACCAGGGCCAGACTGGGACCAAAAAGCAGCCCTGGAAAACAAACCCCTCAAGCCCACATACTATATCACCCATCAGCCCTGATCAGAGAATTTTGCTTTTACATTGTCGTAGCCTCATCACTCTCTTAAAGGAGTTAGCTGAAGAGCCACATGTGGATGGTGTAGCAAAAGGAATAATCAACCACAGCAACATTCACATGTTACTCTTCAAAGCTACGTTTCTCAGGATTGTGGGGTCCCAGCTGTCAGACCACAGCGAAGAGAAAGTCATCACCTATAGAGAAGATAAGTGATGACTTTGAAACGCCTGTTCCTGGGCGGGGATACTCGGGAACCGGGCAGCAGTTGTTCTTCTCGGTTCTTTTCACTGGGACAGACGGGGGCTGACACCCGGTCACGTGACCCTAGCGGTGTCATTTAAAAGAGGAGGATTCTGATCATAGGGAAAAGGGGTATTCATGATGTCACCTGCGGTGTGTGGCTATATGTGGCCGCCGCTGCTTCAGAACCTCTAGGGATGATGACCGGCAGCTTAGGTGCTTTCACTCCCCGCAGGTGGAGCGGTTCCCCAAGGCAGTGAGTAGGAAGGCCAGTTCAGAGTCTTTGGCCGGTGTTCATTGAGTCTCATCAGTACCTCTGGATGTCATGTGGCCTCAGCAACCGGTGGTCGCCACTAATGAAAGTCTCACACACATCTTTTGGAGTTCTGTACCTTTACTGTAATGTTTCAACCAGGCTGCTGGGTGGTTCCCTCTGCCAATCTTCGGTTTCAGCGACTTCTCTGGAACCAGGACAGTGTCGTTGAGACTCCCTTAGGTGTTCATTACTCCTACAGTGTGTTCTCCTCTCTGGTGGGACTCTCGGTGCTCCTAGTTCATCTCGCCTCTCCTCTCAGTGCCCCCACACACAGAGCCCAGGTACCAACAGCCAAGAGTGCTCAGTTGTACCACTCCCTGATACTGCTCCCTAGTTCGGTCGCCTTCTCTAAGTTGTGTCTGGTGTTCGTGTGGCGCCCCTATGGGAAGGCGCTACAGGGACATACTGCACCTCAAACAGAAGGTGTAGTGCCTCCGTAGCCATGGATATAGGGTGTCATAACGAGTCATAAGCACCCATACACTAGGCCACCTTAGCATAGGGACCGTATATTCAATAGGTCCAGGGGGTGGAGCCTACAGTAGAGCAGGAGACTGAAGTGACAGTTACTTAGTTAGCGGGAGAGGAGCAGGAGGACGGACTTCAGGGGACAGCGTCTCTGACAGGAAGGCGCCTCTTTTTGGAGAGGGGTGACCCAGAAACCATATGATTATAATATCACTGTAGGTACTGTAAATTTCACTGTTAAGGATTTTAATTGATTTTTTCATAATTTTGTATAAAGGATGTACACTTGATTCAATACACTGTGCTTGACAAAGTTTATCACCGGTCGAAACGTTGCTCCAATAAAGGGTGTCTCTTCTATTGATCTTTTGGTTGTGCTACCTGGTTTCTTTCTTTATATATTACGATTCAACACCGTAGACAGGATTTTTGCACTCCAATTTTTCCTCAAGATTGTGCTGATTCCCCTTTTTGTTATATATATATATATATATATACAGTCATGGCCAAAAGTTTTGAGAATGACACCAAAATGATATTTTCACATGATCTGCTGCCCTCTGGTTTTTATTTGTGTTTGTCTGATGTTTATATCACATACAGAAATATAATTGCAATCATATTATGATACCAAAAGGTTATATTGACAGCTAGAATGAGTTAATGCAGCAAGTCTATATCTGCAGTGTTGACCCTTCTTCTTCAGGACCTCTGCAATTCTCCCTGGCTGCTCTCAATCAACTTCTGGACCAAATCCTGACTGATAGCCGTCCATTCTTGCATAATCAATGCTTGCATTTTGGCAGAATTTGTTGGGTTTTGTTTGTCCACCCGTCTCTTGATGATTGACCACAAGTTCTCAATGGGATTAAGATCTGGGGAGATTCCAGGCCATGGACCCAAAATCTCTATGTTTTGTTCCCTGAGCCATTTAGTTATCACCTTTGCTTTATGGCAATGTGCTCCATCATGCTGGAAAAGGCATTGTTGGGCGCCAAACTGCTCTTGGACGGTTGGGAGAAGTTGCTCTTGGAGGACATTCTGGTACCATTCTTTATTCATGGCTGTGTTTTTAGGCAAGACTGTGAGTGAGCCGATTCCCTTGGCTGAGAAGCAACCCCACACATGAATGGTTTCAGGATGCTTTACAGTTGGCATGAGAAAAGACTGGTGGTAGTGCTCACCTCTTCTTCTCCGAATCAGCTGTTTTCCAGATGTCCCAAACAATCGAAAAAGGGATTCATCAGAGAAAATGACTTTACCCCAGTCATCAGCAGGACTGCAATGATGTTGAAATGTGTTTTGGGGGTTAAAGTTCATTTTCTAGGCAAATATTGACTTAGCAAGTAATTGCTGTTAAGCTGATCACTCTTTATGACATTCTGGAGTATATGCAAATTGCCATTAGAAAAACTGAAGCAGTAGACTTTGTTAAAATTAATATTTGTATCATTCTCAAAACTTTTGGCCATGACTGTACAGTACAGACTAAACGTTTGGACACACCTTCTGATTCAAAGTGTTTTCCTTATTTTCATGACTATGAAAATTGTAGATTCACACTGAAGGCATCAAAACTATGAATTAACACATGTGGAATTGTATACTTAACAAAAAAGTGTGAAACAACTGAAAATATGTTTTATATTCTAGGTTCTTCAAAGTAGCCACCTTTTGCTTTGATTACTGCTTTGCACACTCCTGGCATTCTCTTGATGCACACACACAACCATTTGTACACACACATACATTATATATATATATATATATATATATATATATATATATATATGTATATATATACACATCCATATGTATGCACACACATCCATATGTACATGAACTTATAGTATATATACACACACATCCGTATGTACACACATATACAGTACATACACACATATACAGTACATACGCACACATACATGGAGAGGGAGGGAGACACATGGTTTTATCAGTGGTGTTCTGCTGCCCGGGACACAGTTATCTATCTAGTGCAGGACTCTGCCCTGCAGTCAGACGCTCTCTCTGTGATATGATGGGATTGATGGCAGCTCCTTGACATCCCAGATATCAGGCATCTTGCAGTGAAAGTTCAAGCAACTTCCATTAAATCCCCTGTGCCTCAGATGGAGACAGCAGCCACCAGCCAAAATCCAGACATCTCACTTCAGAAACCTCCAGCCTCGGAGACAAAATACTCTCTCTTACCACTCAGGATGAAGGAGCTCAGCCCACGCAGGAGATGAAGCTGGACAGGAAGGAGAGGAATGGGAATGTGCCCTGTACCAGCTGACAGTGCAGGAACTGCATGGCCCCAGGCCCTCAATCAGCAGCATATACAGCAGGGTCAGGAAAGCATCCAGCAGCTGGAGCCACTGAGGAGGTGAGCTGACATACTCCTTCTCCAAGAAGCGGCTATAGGAACAGAGCCGAAAGCTCCCTACCCGAAACACATCTGTTGCTGTGGCTTCTCTCTGCAGCTCCCTGGCTGTGCCTGGCTGGCTGGTGGCCGCAGAAAGACTTAAAGGGGCTGCAGGTGACCTCTTAAAAGGTAAAGCGTGGTCGCAACAGCCCAATTTCTCTTCGGTCCACCGGGAAACCTTCTGATACTTTCTATGGCCAGTCCGGGCCTGCTTGTAACTTTTATTTTAGGAATATACATATGGAAATACGGCGATGAACTGAAAGTTGTAAAGGACTTCACCCTACTCGGATCAATGATCGCTCAAGATGCAGTGACTATCAAGTCAATAGAATAACTATAGGAAAATTGTTACAACCGCCATGGTGCCAGCATCTCCTCTGCAGCCGCAGAATACTCACCCCTTCAGTGGTCCAGTGGCTTCTGCTGTTTCCTGCTTCCAGGGCCTGCCCGTGCCACAGAAGTCTCCTGGGAGCACACTTAGGCCACATGCATGGCTTGCCCATGGCTGAGAAGCACAGAGTATTTGAGGCACCTTCTATGCATTAGAAACACGTTGCTGGTTGTCAGGTCCCCCGGCTTTTTTCTGTGTCTGTGCCTTGCCTGGTTTGTGTCTGTCCTCCTTCCTGCTGCACCCATCTGGACCAGTCTCGCTGCATCATCTGCATCAGTTCTGCCGCACCATGTAAACCTGCCTGCTGCCACACCTTCTGCACCAGGCCTGTCCCAGCAACTGAACCAGCCTGCTGCCACACCATCTGCACCTGAGTTCAGCCTTCCTGGCTGAACTTACCCAGAGACTTTGCCTATCTGCAGGAGCTTGACCCCTGAAGTCAACTGTTGTAGTACCAAGAACATGTGAAGGATATAAGAAATAAGGGAAGGGAATTCACTCAACCACCTAATATTCACTCGACTCCCGGGCTGCTGGTTATGGTAGCTTGTCCATTCATATAGTATAATAAGTTGAACCAGCGCCAACGATGCGGTTTATTCCTTTATTCAGTGAATTAAAAGCGCACAGAAAACATCCCCACTGGGGGGAACGCTAGACGTGTTTCAGGGATTACGTCCCCTTAATCATTAGCACATCTACACTGTGTTCCAAATTATTATGCAAATTGGTTTTAGGTGTCATAGGGTTTTATTTTTATTTTTTTTTCAATGAAACCCATTGATGGTATTGTGTCTCAGGGTTCTTTGTTGATTGCTCTCAGTGTGAGAAACAAGATACAAATCTTGTAGTTGTGATACCTTTTAATGGCTAACAAAAATAAAATAAATGATGTTATAAGGCGAGGGTTCTTTGGATCGCTGAAATCAATCTCAGATATCTGTGATAATTAGTTTGTCAGGTGAGCCCAATAAAAGGATAACTGGGGGTTCCACAATATTACGCAGGCCACAGTTTTCAAGTAACATGGGAAAGAAAAAGGATGTCTCTGCTGCCGAAAAGCAACAAATAGTGCATTGCCTTGGACAAGGAATGAAAACATTTGATATTGCACGAAAAAGTAAGCGTGATCATCGAATTGTGAAGAGATTTGTGGCTGATTCTGAGCACAGACGTGTTCATGCAGATAAAGGCAGAATGAGGAAGGTTTCTGCCAGGCAAGTTCATCAGATTAAGAGAGCAGCTGCTAAAAAGGCCTTACAAACCAACAAACAGATATTTGAAGGTGCCTCTGGAGTCCCTCCAACCTCAAGGTGTAATATCCTTCAAAGGCTTGCTGTGGTGCATAAACCTACTATTCGGCCACCCCTAAACAGTGCTCACAAGCAGAAACAGTTGCAGTGGGTCCAGATATACATGAAGACTAATTTTCAAACAGTCTTGTTTACTGATGAGTGCCGAGCAACCCTGGATGGTCCAGATGAATAGAGTAGTGGATGGTTGGTGGATGCCACCATGTCCCAACAAGGCTGCAACGTCAGCAAGGAGGTGGAGGAGTCATGTTTTGGGCTGGAATCATTGGGAAATAGCTGGTAGGCCCCTTTAAGGTTCCTGAAGGTGTGAAAATGACCTCTGCAATGTATATAGAGTTTCCAACTGAGAACTTTCTTCCATGGTACAAAAAGTAAAAACGTGTCTTCAGGAGCAAAATCATCTTCATGCATGACAATGCACCATCTCATGCTACAAAGAATACCTCTGTGCCATTGGCTGCTATGGGCATAAAAGGAGATAAACTCATGGTGTGGCCACCATCTTCCCCTGACCTCAACCCTATAGAGAACCTTAGGAGTATATCAAGCAAAAGATCTATGAGGGTGGGAGGCAGTTCACATCAAAACAGCAGCTCTGGGAGGCTATTCTGACATCATGCAAAGAAATACAAGCAGAAACTCTCCAGAAACTCACAATATCAATGGATGCTAGAATTGTGAAGGTGATATCAAAGTAGGGTTCCTATGTTAACATGTAACTTGGCCTGTTAGGATGTATTGGAGTTAAAAAGCTTTTTATTTCAGTGAATGTGACCTGTTAATGCTGCAAATTCAACAAATGAGCATTTTCAGTTCTTTCAAACATATCAAATGTTTACAAACTCTACTGTGCCTAATAATTTGGAACAGTGCATTTAGAGGTTTTTAAATTTTGAAAATTATTCTGTTATCATAGGGAGATTTCTTCAATAAAATTTGATGTATACTCTAGCGGGTGATGACTTTTATTACACTGACTGTCATTTGCACGGACCATTTAGAAAAACCTGAGAAAAAGAACATTTGCATAATAATTTGGAACACAGTGTATATACAACACATAACACATATATATATATATATATATATATAAATACACATTTAAAAACCTCTACATGTGTGGACTTTCAATTAGTGATTACTGAGGAGCGTTAACTCCTAGCTCTCCGGTCCAGAGAAAACTCAAAGCTAGATAATATATCATTACCTTTTTTCATATATACAGCATTGTGCAAACCCATATGATATCTCTAAAATATACCTATACAATGAAATTTTGGTAACAAGATATATGCAAATCCATGCTGATTTCATATTACCTTTATACATACACTTTTGCATAATCATGCACCAAATTCATGTATTATATATATAGTCCTAAGGATCTTTAATATAGGTTTGCAATGACTATAGGAGGCGAAATTACCAAAAGGAAGAGAAACCTTTTCCATTAATAAAAATATAGTAAATCGCTTCTATAATTAAGACCTTGTGGAAAACGCGAGTCTAACTTTAGGATCCATAGTTTATCCTTGTCATGCAGCATTTTTTCCCAGTCTCCCCCGCGATATGGACGGAATACTTTCTCAATGGCTCTAACTTTCAATGTACTTAAATTGCCTGCATGTATTGCCGCGAAGTGTTTTGACAGACCCGAAATGCCTGATCTAATGGTTTTGGGATCGGATTTTGCTGCTGACATGTTCAGAGATCCTAATTTTAAGTGTGCGGGTTGTGCAACCAATTGCGGGTTGTGCAACTTGTGTAGTACCAAGAACCCCTGCATTTGTACCTGGCGGCTTCCTACCAGAATAAACCTAACCTCTCAATCAGATACTCTAGAGAAGAATTAGTAGCTGCTTCTTCAGGTGACGATCAGTGCTTCGGCCTAGTTTGTCCACGCTCAGACGCTCACTTCTGCAAGCATTACACAGTTTAGCAATGCAGTCATTGGACAAGGTCTTCAAATCAAGGAACATTTCACTGGTGATGAAGACACTACTGGTACATAGTCTGATCTTTTCTGTAATGACATATGGATGTGAATCAAGGATAAGGCTAGGGTCACATTTGCATCAGCCCTTGCAGCTGACGGACCCGCTACAAACTTAGAAATTTGTGCGCTCAGCTAAAGAGCACTTCCTGGAGCTTTGTGTGTGGCTGGTTGGCAAGGTACACATCGGGTTACTATGGGCTGCGTTGTCTGGCCGCGCATAGCATTAACACTATGCACTGTGGAAAAATTTCTAAGTTTTTAGTGGGTCTGTCAGCCACAATGGCTGACGAAAGTGTGACCCTAGCCTAATAAAGAAACAAGACAGAAAAATCAATGTCTTGAAAATGTGGTGCTGGAGTAGGATGCTATCAATACCATGGATGGCAAGAAGAACAAAAATCAATTTTGGAACAAATCAAGCCAGACATCACTCGAAGCAAGGATGACCAAGGTATGACTTGCCTACTTTTGGACACATCGTACAAAGAGAGAAATCACTGCAGAAGGACATTGTGGGAGGAAGAATAGAAGGAACAAAGTGAAGAGGAAGATCAGCAACTCAACGGCTTGATACTACCAAGATAATGGACCTATTTAGGTTGCACAAGATTGATCTTCATAAAGAGAGTTAATACATCAAGTTGCCATTACTTGAGATCGAGCTGAAGGCCTGTAAATAATAATGATAATAATACACATGAATAAAAAATATTATTTAGAAGGGAGGCTGTGAACAATTGTGCCTAAAAAGTTGAAGTCATGTAAAAAAGTACAAATTAAGACATAGTAAAATATATCAATATTTATTAGATGTACATAAAAAATGGTACAATATAAAGTCCATAAAAATGTGCAATAATGATCCAAATACAAAAATACAATATGGCACTGCAGCACAAATAGGTACTAATGGACTAATGCAGGAACATCTAATATAAATATAATGGGACCGCAGTGAATCAACTAGTAACCAGACCCAAAGAAATAAGTAAAGGGATCACCATAGAAAACAAAGTAAGGCCCAATAAATCAATATACCATTGGAATGTCAATTACATGACTGTGAATAGCAGTGCCACCTCCCAACGTGTATTTCGGCATGCATGCCTTTTTTCATTTGCCTTACTTTGTTTTCTATGGTGATGCCTTTACTTTTTTATTTGGCTCTGATAACTAGTTGCATCAGTGTGGTCCTTTTATATTTATATTAGATGTCGCCACATTACTCCATTAGTATATGTTTATGCTGCAGTGCCATATTGCTTTTTCTATTTGGATCATTATTTATTATTGCAACTTTTTAATTTTTAACTTTTTAATTCTTTCATTTTTAATATAAAACTAATAAATATTTATATATTTTACTATATGTCTTATCTTGTGCATTTTTTCCAGATGATTTGGGATATTGGATTTTGCACCTAACATTCTTGTACTTATCGTAGTCCCACACATATTTTTATCTTTTCCGCCTTACTTTATACTTTGAATTATTTTGCAAAACATTTTTTTTTGTGCATCGATACTACTCTTTACTGGTGCTGATTATTTATGTGAGTTACTGTAGCTTGTTTTTTCTCATTATTGTGCTTAAAAATTGTGGAATAATTGCAAAAAAATGTTCCCGAACATAAAATTGCCAAGACTTGGATATCCCACTGGAGATATCCATGTGCATGAAGGACAAGGCCGATAGTCAATATTGGATGCTCATGCAGAAAAGAGTTAGTAGTTCATCGTGGTCTGTGAGATAACATACCACTGTAATATATGAGTGCATATGCCCTTCTTCCACCTTGTTTGACCAGCAGAGAATCATATCAGTAGAAAAAGGAAGTGAATAATGGGCAAAAGTGCTGGGATTATAAAAATAAAATCATTCTACGACTAAAGGCGCATCTTGTATGTTTGAAATGCATCAGATTTGCAGTTCCCCATGGGGGTCACTTTTTAATATGAAGAATAAAGTCTGATTTTATTTTTATAATCCAAGCACTTTTGCCCATTATCTCACTTCCTTTTTCTATTGATTGGATGCTCGTGATCTACGGGCCTCAGGTGACACTGCATTAAAAAGAAGCCCGATTTGTGGGTCAGGGATACTTCCAGAAATCATTATCTGAACACAGTTCACCGTACAATTCACAAATACTCGATCATGTAGAGAAGAAGCCGTATATCAAAACAATCCAGAAATGATTCCACCTTTCCTTGACTGATTTGAAATGGACTGAGGCAAAATGGCAGCACCTGAGTTTGGAGTAACATAAAACCACAAGAAAGGATAGAATCCTTAACTCTTTCTGCATCAAAACTAAGCAAATATATTTTAAAACCCAGAATTTTACAAGACAATGTGACACTCAGATCCCTGACTTGTGAAAAGTATCCCAAGGACAAGAGACACTAGTGACAGTGTTTCCATTTCTACGAGGAGCTTCAGGACCCTCAAGGCCAGACTTGTCTGAAGAAGACCTTGCGCCGACTTACTTGCAATGACTTCCCTTGTCCCCTGACCCTGCTGTTTACTATAAACACAGACAGGAGGCAACTGTAATAAAGTAGGCTCCTAAGCAATGACCTGTGGAACATATAATGGATATTTAGTACTGGGGGTAGTAGCTCCAGCCGTAAGGCCATAGGGTTTATAACGGCCACTACTCTATAAGAACCGATAAACCAAGAGCCCAGAGCCCCAGATGAACACTTTCACCTAATCTTATTATTGGACACCCATACATAGCCATTCATACACAGGTCCGGACATGAATATTTATTACCAACAATGCGTTTGTTAGGAATAGATAAACCCCCTGAAGGACGGACAGCAGAGGCATCCCCACGTGCCTTCAAAACCTTACCATCAGGAACAGGACACTCAGTGGAAACAACCACCCCCCTCCTCGACCAACTCTCCCATGGGAAAACCGAGGCTCATTTTAAACTTAAAGTGACGGTAGAATACCCCCCCTTCTTTCCGGAAGCACCTTAGCCACCTTGGCTGGGAAAGAGGGTGTAGATTTTCATCTGGACGGAAGATATAGATGCACTCAAGCAGTTATATTTGTCAAAACTGCCCGACCTGATAACCTCTCTAGACCACCAATCAATCACAGGATTGTGTTTCATCAGCCAGGGAAGACCCAAAACGATGAGAGTAGGCAGACCCTCCAAGACGTGGCATGTCAGGAATTATTTGTAAAAGAGTCCCTATGAGCAAGTTCACAATATGCATGACTTGGGAAAAACTTCCCTGGCTATGATGGAGCAGCATGAATGACCAGTATTATTATTATTATTATTATTATTATTATTTATTTATATAGCGCCATTAGGTTCCATGGCGCTTTACATGAGGATGAGGGAGACAAGAACAAGTACACTAAATCTAGGCGATCAGGACGTACAGGTACAGGAGGGGCAGCGACCCTGTCCACGAGGGCTCACAGTCTATGAGAGTATGGGAATGGATCTCACTACTGCACTATAGGAAAGACCTTAGGTCTGAGCAAAATGACAAACCACCTTGTTGGCAGCCGCTCAACTGTCCACCAGAATAGATATAGTCTCAGTATGAGCACCAAAAACCATATCAACAGGTATGGTGAACTGATACATATACATGAAAGAAATATACACATCCAGATTGCCTCACTCCACATAACTTGGTGAATGTGGCTTTTCAGATGATGATACATGTTATTTCCTATCACATTGGCCTCTCACTTCAAGTGTGATGTAACCTTTATTAATTATCCTTCCTTGCCAAATGGTCTATTGACAAAGAAATCAGAAATACCCTGCTGTGAATGGCCACAGAAGGCAGGAAGGCCATTGTCCCAGCTTGTTAAAAAGGGAAAATGAAGGGCAGGAAATCTGCAGACGCTACTAGAAGCCTGTCAGCAAATCCAGACTCAATAGCTCTGGAATCATTATTCCAAATTATGAACTGACCACATGCGCCTGCCACTTACAACTCATACAACTGGAATCGTGACAACCAGCTGCACGCACCCATTTCTCCCAAGTCGCTCTAGCACCATGCATTGAGGAGATACGCAGAAAGCCAACTAGAAGTCAGCTAGAGGAGCTATGGTTGGTCCTAAAGTGTAGTGGAAAATCTGCAGAATACAATGGGACAAGAACAACCCCTCTCGGACCCTCCAGGGGAAGCTATGGCCATTCATAGGTTTTCATGATATTTTAGTGCATAGATAAAGGGGAGGAGAGTCCAAGGCCCAGAGGTGGAACGGAGCAACTTGGGAGTGGCCTCTCTCTTTGTATTATTTTGAGGAGGACCCCATTACATCACGTGTCAGTGTATATCCAAGGGAACCCGGTGTCCTGACACTGCTTCTGTGTGGCCACCAGTAGCAAGGAAAGCAGTATCTGAACTACATTTAACTGTGTACCTGTGTGTACCCCATTTATCTTTGTTTGCATAACTGACTGTAGCATCTGTAATATCTGTATACCAATATTATCTAGTGTGCCCTTATGGCGATTAAATATATAAATTTAATCTTGGGTTGCTCTTTTATCTCGATCACGAAATTCCCACGTCTGTGTGCTCGTTTAACATTATACGCTACCTGGGTTGGTTTCTGACCTGCTATAAGCCTGTTCATGGACCGAGCTTATATTGAACGAGAAACTGGTGGCAGCGATTGGTGCTTGTGTTATTCAGGACCCCTATCAGTGACGTGGTGGCAATTATTATATGTACTTCTGGCTTGGGACTGGAAGGCATATTCCACACTCACTGAGGCACCTTAATAAACCGGCAATGTCATGGCAGTGGTGGTCTCTCTTTATACCCAGGACAGTTCCCTGACTGTCCTGGGTACTAAAGAGCTGCCAGGTTCAGTGGCAAATTCCTCACAATGGTACAGTGCCCTCATACACAGAAGTAAAGTGTCCTCATACATGATGGTAAAGTGTCCCTATATACAGGTGTAAAGTGTCCCCATATATGGTGGTAAAGTAACCCATACACAGGGGTAAGTAACCCCAATACATGTTTCTAAATTGTCCCCATTAACAATGCCAAAGTGGACCAAATACCCCTCTAGAGGGTGTTCCTGTAAACACAATAACAGTACATGAAGCTAAAAAATGCATCTGGCGTTCAGTTCAGCCTATTTTCCTGCAATGTTAAGCCAGAGGACAGAAATAAACCTCATGAAACAAAAGTCAACTTTTTTTTATCTTAGAAATGAAATTCCTCCAGATTCCAAATAAATCCGTTGATCAACATCCTGTTAGATAAAGTGAAATAATATCAGCAGTAACGTGTTTTCTATTAGAAGCTGCTTTATTCCATTAAGCGATGAAATAAAGAAACATCTAAGAAAACATCACGCGAGTGTCGGGAATACTTTACCATATGTAACATGGGCAGGAGCATTATCCTGAGCGGCACATACAGCAGACTGCGACTCATCCACACTCACATGTGCTGTGCTAACATGTAAAAAATAGACCATAGGGGAGATCTGTGTATTGACCTTTGATATATCTCTATATACAGTAGTTAATAGGTCTCCTCTTAATTATCTTTGTTATAGACTAGACTAATTAATCATAATTTGATCATTTTCTGGGGCTTGTAATATACCTATTCCATTTATAGCTTTAGCTGCCCACTATTGGTCCTGCTAAAGTTTTCCTATATCTTTATTGTGTGCTAATACTCAAATCAAAACCCAATATTCCATGTGTGGGAAATATAAAGAGCTAAAAAAATGTTCAAATTATGAGCACCATTTTTTATCTTTTTGATGTTACTGTGAAGTAAGGGGGAGCGGGGTCAGTGGTGACATCGCTTATTATGATTGAGGTGAGAGGTGTCACCTGTCATTGTAATCCTGATTCTGATTATAAGAAAACTCCTGTAAACTGCAAGCGAAACTAATTGAAGGCCCCAATTTAGCAAAGTGTTTATGTGGCGCCCCACTGGTCAGTGCGCCACAGTAGGGGTACTGCACCCACAATAGAGTGTGCAGTATTCCTGTCACAGGGGAGTGTAAAGTTGACATGAGACTCCCATCATAGCACTCACACACACTAGAGCCAGGGATGATGGGGTTAACAGAAATCCAGTCCCAGTGGGCGGAGTTAGGTGGAGTGGGAAGTCACACAGTTGGATGTAGTCCGCACTGAAGAACGAAGCAAGGAGGGAGCCCGAGAGAGAGGGGTCTCCCAGGGAGGGCACCTGAGAGAGAAAAGGGCAGCCCAGGAAAAGAAAAAGGAAACCCCGTACTGGATCTTCCTTAGTCGGGGAATCCCAGTCTACCAACGGAGTGCCGGCTCCGAGGAACAGTACAGGCGAGTTCACCCCTGAGCCGTTGACACCGGCCAGTCGCGGGTAGTTTAGCAACCTCGAAATCCCCGTCCAGAACGTGCAGCCCCGCCAGGATCACCCAAACCAGGTCGAGCCCCTCAGAGACAAGCCATCTGAACAGTAAAGTACCAGTAAAGTACCAGTGTAGAGTCACAAGGCCTCCGTGTCTCCTCTCTACACAAACCGCTGCACGGCTGCACTGCTGCACTGCCTACATCCAGCACCACGACAACAAGTGCAGTGCTATCATGCCCCGGGGATCTGGCTCCTCCTGCAGAGAGCCATACCAACTAAGCTGGGATACCATCACCCCCGGCGGTCTGACAGCGGCGCTGGTGAACATCACCAGAATCTGCAGGTGGCGTCACAACAAACTTTTATTATCTTTATTCTTTCTATTCCCTTTAATTACTCTCCCAATTTTCAGTTGACCACCAGGGCTACTGGTCTGGGCGGGCCACCAGTGACATCGCTCCAACCCCCAAAATCTAAAATATACCCTGGAAAGACAATAAGCGCTAAGAGGGTATTACCCACAATACAGAGTAATAATGCTAAGAATCCTGTCATGGCTCACCTTTGTGGGTTGTGAGTTACAACCAAGGGCGTAACTACAATAGGTGCAGGGGTTGTAATTGTACCCGGATCCCAGAGCCTAGGGGGCCCCAAAAGTCCCTTTGGCCTATAGAAAAAGAGTAACGCTATTTAATATTCCCAATTATTGGGGGCTCCACTGAAACTTTTGCATTGGGTCCCATGAGCTTCAAGTTATGCCACTGGTCACAGCCACCAAAAAATGGCTGCTGCAGACCCACATGGAATCAGAAAACATCAATTATTTGTGAACACGTTTGGTGATTTCAAAATGCGTTGACAAATAAATTATCTTTCATATTATATTGATCATTCATTATTTGATGGTAGCGCCCCTAGGATCTTTTGCTGGAGGCACTGGAAACACCAGAGCCTATCGTCAATGAGGGCGACCCTTGTCTAAACATATCTGGTGCTGTTGGTCAGTACCTACACCTAAATTGATCGTACTTAACGTGATGGTGTATTCGTAGAAGGGCTATTTTCACCTTCGAAAGACTATGAGGCAAGATACTATCTATTTCTCCATCTTCTGATGAGTCCAACATAATCGGTCTGGATGAAACGCGTAAAGTGCGGAGAACTTTATCTAAAAAACTGAGCCACCAACAGAGTGACGTTTGTGATGCATCCTGAGAGACCACAAATGACGATGGAGTTAAGTGGACACCAGGATATCTAATCTCTCCTTTCTTCTCCCCCTAATTCCTTGATTGGTAAACAGGGTAAGAAGAGGGTCAGCCGCCGAGGTTTGGGGGCACCGCATAAAATTAGGGTGTCAAATCCTCCAATGCTAGGCAGGCAAATGAGAGTAAAGGGATATTAAAAGAAAAATTCCCCATTTTGCGCTACTCACTTTGTTAAGTGTTTTTTTATGTCAAGTTTGGTGTGTTGTTTGGGTCGCTAGACCTTTTTATTAATTGTTAATAAAAATTTATATTTTTATAAAATTTTGAAGTTGGTAAAATCTCTTTAATAGCGCGGAATATATACAGTTTTCTGACTTCTAAATATTTACCCCAGAAATCTGACATGAAACAATTGAAAGGGTGCTACATTTTTCCAACTTTTGTTTTTACTTCACGCCAGTTTTTTCTGGCACCTTCTTCCATACACCACGTAGGGGACACAGCTATCATGTAAAAGAAGGTGCTCTGGTCAGATGAGACCAAAGTAGAACAGTTTGGGCTACATAGAATGCACTATATGTGATGGAACACTAACATTGCACATCACCCTGACAACACCATCCCCATCGTCATACATGGTGGTGGCAGCATCCTGCTGGGGGGAGGCTTTTATTCAGCAGGGGCAGGGAAGCTGGTCATTGTTGATTAGAATAAGAAGGAAGCTAAATACAGGGCAATCCTGGAGGAAAACCTGTTAGAGGATGCAAAAGGCTTGGGACTGAGGTGTAACAACGACCCTAAACATCCTACCAGAGCTACAATGGATGGTTTGATAGATCAAATCATATTCATGTGTGTAAATGGCACTGGCACGTTCCAGAATAATTAATGAACCCCTCTCTGAGGAGACATGGGAAACTTATAACCAATATCCAAAATCAAACCCCAGGTTTGATTAAAATTTTGCTTTTATTAGTACAGGTAAAAACCAAGGATATTCAAAAAATATATAACCCATCTCAAAACATACATAAATTAAAAATACATATACACTAGACAGATTATGCCACTCTATCCCTACAAGACCTATAGTCTCACCCTACTTGACCGCAGTGTTGAAGACACCCTGATTCTTCTTGGTGTCCCTGCTCATCGGAGGCTGAACCTATGATTCCTGCTACTCTCCCTTTAGCCTATACATGACGACCAGTAGAGGCCGATTCTCTACAATTACTCGAAGAGTGTAATAACCAACAGTAGAGTTTGTTAACATCATAGTCAGGTATCCTCTTCAGCCAGGATAAAAATCTGCTCCTTTCCAGTGTCCAGAACCTATAAATCAATATATGCTCTCAATTTATCGTCTGGAGAGTTTCAGATTAGATCTTGATTCCTATGGAACTACACCACCATAACTTATCTTTATAGGTCTTTTTCCTGGATGTTGTAATCTCCTTTATTCATCACCAACGCGTTTCTCTCTTGTAATCGGGTTCATCAGCAGGCACGATGAGTACTTAGTAAGTCCTTAGACACCCAAAGGTAATGATACCCTTTGTAGTGTTTATGAATGTCTCTCAGTTATATCACTGCATAGTGCATATTTCCATACAACTTTCCGGTCCAAAATGGTTACCAGCGATATATTAGTGGTGTTTCAAAAAACACTTGCACCCTCCGCCATTGGGTATCCAAGTGCCAAAATTAACCACACCACAATCACACCACTGTTCCAGCCTCGGAGGTAGATGGGACTTTATGTTAACTACATCTGAATATTGTATTCTGACCCCATTGAATGTCCTGTTGGATGGTCCCTCTTTTTCTGAATGGTGGTGTGATCAGTTTTGGCAGTCGGATACCCAGTGGCGGAGGGTGCAATGTCTTTTTGAAACACCACTAATATATCGGCTGGTACCATTTTGGAGAGAATGTTGCATGGAAATATGTGCTATGCGGTGATATAACTGAGAGACATTCATAATCACTACAATGGGTATAATTACCTTTGGTTTAGACTTATGTACTCATTGTGCCTCCTGATGAACCTGATTACAAGGGAGAAACGCATTGAGGTGGCGGATAAAGGAGATTACAACATGGGAGAGTAGCAGGATTCATAGGCTCAGCCTCCAGTGAGCAGGGACAACAAGAAAAATCAGGGTGCCTAAAACTCTGCGGTGAGGTAGGGTGAGACTATAAGTCTTGTAGGGATAGTGTGGCATAATCTGTCTGGTATCCTCTAGTATGTGTTATTAATTCATGTATGTTTTGGGATGGCTTATATGTCTTTTTGTTTATCTTTGGTTTTTACCTGTACTAATAAAAGCTCAATTTTAATTACACCTGAGGTTTTGATTTTGGACACAGTCCCATTCCTGACCCTAATCCCACTGATAATCTGTGGCAAAATTTAAAGGGAATATCCAGGATTAATAAAATGTTACTGCATTCTTTCAAAAACAGCGCCACCCCTGTCTACAGGTTGCATGTGGTATTACAGCATAGGTCCAATCACTTAAATGGAGCTGAGCTGCAATATCACACACAACCTGCAGACAGGGGTGGCGCTGTTTTTGAAAGAAATCAGACATGTTTATAGAACTCTGGACAAACCCTTTTTAAAAATTGACACAGATTCTCCCCCACCACTGATTTGCATCCTGCTATGTGTAGTGTACTCAGAAAGCTCTGGGGTGTGTGGTGGATTATACACAGTGCAGCATTCATAGCATTGCTACATTTACAGCAGAGAACACAGGGATTTTATGTAAACTGCACCAAGAAGCCCAGTAAGTGATATATTGCTGGAATTAGGGTGTCTTCCCCTACATTATGCTGCTCTCTGATTCCATACCAAATACCTTCTGACAGCTTCCCTTTAATGAATCGCTCTCATAGTGTACTACTGGTGATTGAAAGTAGCTCACAGTACGTATCTATACGTCATTATTCGTGAAGGGGTTAATCCCAAAGCTGTTCACTTATAGAAAATATTTTTTTTGATATAAGATATAAAAAAAATTGTAAGTTATATAATATAATAAGATATACAGTATATGTATATATACATATATACAAGTATTCTACAGGGTGGGCCATTTATATGGATGCACATAAAATGGGAATGGTTGGTGATATCAACTTCCTGTTTGTGGCACATTAGTATATGGGAGGGCGGCAACTTCTCCAGATGGGTGGTGACCATGGCGGCCATTTTGAAGTCGGCCATTTTGGATCCAACTTTATTTTTTTCAATGGGAAGAGGGTCATGTGACACATCAAACATATTGAGAATTTCATAAGAAAAACTATAGTGTGCTTGGTTTTAACGTAACTTTATTCTTTCATGAGTTATTCCAAGTTGATATCACCATTCAATCCCATTTTATTTAGGTGTATCCATATAAATGGCCCACCCTGTATATTCTATAAATATATAATATATATATTGTATATACTGTATATAAATATAGTATGAGATATATTATAAGATATAAAAAAATCATGCAAAAGTGGAAATATTTTATGAAAATGTTTATTTCAACTGTATCTTTGGAATGTAGTAGTCATCGTTTGGGAATTAAGTTACAGTTCTATTTTATGTGATATTATGCATTTCAATGTCCAAGAATACAAATGTCGTTCAAAGTTAAGGCTTTGCAGTTCATTCCAAAACAACAGTTTACAAGTGTCATATTGTCATACAAAATAAAAATTTCTGTAAAAAAATTTGCACAAAATTTCATGATGATACAAAACATGAAGCAATAATATACCAGTAAAATGAAATCATTTTACTACAGAAAAGTTTTTTTTTTTAACAGTTTTTGATAAAGAAAAAAATATGTTATTTTACATTTTAAAAATTATGAAACAATCTAAAACAAATATAAATGAACAATTTTTTTTAACACTGCCTTTACAAACAAAACCCTTAGGTCCAAGCGGAGGGGACGGCAACGAATTACCACGCAAGTGTTGGCCGCCCCCTCCGCCTGGTAAAGGTTTAATAATGTTATCAACATAGAATTTTAAATATAGTTTTCAGTGCAAGATTCCTTTCTCTCAGTTCTAAAGATTCAGTATCATTTTTCGCCTCCCTTGTGACGCAGAAATAATTACAGCTCAAAGTTGACTATGGAAATTTTTGGATTTTTTGGGATGAAATTAAAAACAAATAATATAATACATACAAATATACAGAAGTAATCAAAATGCCCAAAGAAATCAAAACTCAAGCCATAATTGGGTGCTACATACAAGGTGCTAGAAGAGTGGTCAAAAACTATATATAGTATAACTGTGTTCACGATCCATCATGACGTCCATTCTTAATGGAGCCATTACAAGTATGAAAGTTCAATCTCTTAAGGAATCCTACCTAATCTTTACTTAGTCCTACCTTGGGGTCCCTTTGTTTTAAAGCAACCAATCAATTCAAGATAATGTAATTGAACAAAGTATTGATAACTAGAGCCGCACCATTAAGACAGGCTTGGTTTACACTTGTCTTATAGAAGGCACTGCCGGAGTTATAGATGAATCTGATGCATTAAGAAGTGCACACATCCCCATGAATTAGGCAAAGCTTACAAATGCCATGATTCTCTGCCAGAACTGTTTCTCCAGTCAGGGACTGGAGTGTATTTCTGCAATAATTAACCCCACTATAGTTCTGTAAATGTTGATGAATTGGCTGTACGGGACTCACCATAAACAGTTTTGCCCACCCTCTACCTACTTTACCGGTGTTGGCTGGGACTATCATAAAAATACCAATAGTCGCAAACATGTTTTGCAACTTTGAAAACCTTTGGAACATTTGATGATATTGTACACCAGAAAACTGTCGAAAATACACTAAAGAGGACCTTCCTCCGATTTTCTTTATTTTGAACTGGACTCACTATGTAATAAAGAAGAGTAGATTGTGAGCACAGTGATGACCATCTCTGTAATGTATGTGGAACATGTTGGTGCTTTAAAGGCAATGCATTATCATAGTAATAATAAAAAATATTTTATTTTTTATTTTTATTTTGCCTCTATGGTGCACAGATATTAGCATTCAAAGTATTTGGTAGCTAATGAGTTGATTTTCATTAAGTCAAAGTGGACCTTATCAAAGACCTAGGGGCATGTACGTCTTCCCCCTGTATGAGGTTTACCAATCATATGCAGGCAGCAATACTCAAGGGAAAGAAGATCTCACCCATACCATAGCTTAGAGCAGGCTTTCTCCTGTTGAGACATATAATGACAGACAGCCCTGATCTAACTGCAGTACCATTATAACAGAAATAAGTGTGATTACTGACACTGTTAACTCCGGACAGGCAGTTTGAGGGGAGAGGCAGTACAGCAGATGTGACAGTGTTATGAGAGGAGGAAAGCACAAGGAAACTCATCTTAACCAAAGCTCAAAGGTGTCAGTAATTACACATATGTCTGTTGTGCTAATATCTACTTGTCATCCCTTGGCAGTGAGAGTAAAACAGGCTATCACTACATCTCACACAAGAGGAGCATATTCTAAGCTAGGTGGGGGCGTGTTCTTCTTTCTCCTGTGTGTTGCTTACTATTTGTGATTGGTCAATGTCATACAGGGGAAGAAGTACACTCCCCCATTGAAAGCAGTCTGGTAGTCCATTTGCATAGCAAAAATTAACTCATTAAGTACCAAATGCTTTGTTTGCTGATCTCTTTGCAACAGAAAAGTGAAATTAAAAACAAAACAAAAACATGTTATATTCTGCTATGCAGCCATTATGAACATTGAATTTCCGGTTTAACGTGAAAATTTGGAGAAAGCTCTCTTTAATTGAATCAGGTCTATTATTTTATTATATGCAAAATTATCACATTTCTTTTTTGTAAAATGTACTTGTTTTTGTAAGACGTCATGTCTGAGCCAGAGGTTTTTGACTATCTAACTGGAAGAGTTTTCAACTGGGTTTGAATACACTGTGGCAAACTCATACAGCAAAAATAGAATGTCATATACTGTAGGTGAGTACTGAGAGTGATTATCCCATAAGCATCCCATAGGAAAATGATGTATTGCAAAAGTGACATCAGAGAACGTACATCAGTTGGGATCTGCTCAGATCTTAATGTTCATGTTGTAACTGACAGAAATAGATTGGATTTGGAATCAGTTATTACGACCATGTATCCAGTAGAAGCTGGGACCTGCTGCATCTTAATTACAGATCAGACTATTAAACATATCGTCCGTAATATTCCAAATGGACAAATGGAAATAAACCTGTGGTAGGACGGGATTCTTTCACAATATTGTTTGTACGGATTTCCTAAAATGCTCTAACAAATCCATACTTTCCCTTTTTACTATGAGAGGGAAGAGGTATTTATTGCCGGGAGGATATGCACAAAATGATCAGGTGTCCCATATACCTCCAGTGTTGATGAGACATCTGCCTAGTGTTTGTACAGACTAGGGTTTGTAGCACCTTAACTATATTCCTATCTCTTCTTTGTGATGCCGTAGGGATGTCACCAACCAAGTACCATACTGTACACGACAGAGCACAAGGCCATTCTTAGGCTTTGATTTTATTATAACAGTTAATGCTGTTTTGACATCACAAGCGTAGAAATCATCCAGACCCGTCAGAGCAGACAGGAATGGTTTTCTTGAAGGTTCATATTGTTGCCATAATTTAAGGATCCTTTTGCTGTCTTGGTTTTCTGCTCTCCAGGAGCATATGAGACAGAGCATCGGGGACATCAAATATTCTAGCATGTTACAAAGAAGTAATAAATAATAAATTACAAAGTCACTAACTGTGAAGACTTTGAACCTAACACACACCCAAAAAATACTGTAAAAGTGATGCACATCTAACCAACCGTCAGTCTAAATTACATGTACAAAGAGAACACTGTGGGTATAAAAATAAATACACCTTCTATTGGATGATGGAACATTATGATTGTGGTAGAAATGAGAAATTCATCCATCTCTTTGATTGTGAACCAATTCATTAGCCATTTGTGAGAAAGGGGACATGACAATGGGACGAAATAAAGACTATGGTACCTAGGTAAACAGTTACATTCTTCTAAGTATAGGTCAATGACAGTATATCATGTCATTTCAGCTCCAAATATTTTACCCCAAAATCCATAGTTTAATCCAAGTTATATATGATGTGGTCTAAGTTACATTGAATAGGTGGACCATCTTAAAGAATCATAAAACAGTAGAGTTGGAAGGGACCTCCTGGGTCATCTGCTCCAACCCCCTGCTCAAAGCAGGATTCACTACATCATCCCAGACAGATGTCAGTCCAGCCTCTGTGTGAAGACTTCCACTGAAGAAGAACTCACCACCTCTGGTGTCCGCCTGTTCCACTAGTTGATCTCCCTCACTGTCAAAGAGTTTTTCTAATATCTAATCTGTGTCTCCTCCCATTTAGGTTCATCCCATTGCTTTTAGTCTTCCCTTGTGCAAATGAGAATAAAGCTGATCCCTCTACAGCAGGGGTGGGGAACTCCAGGTCTCAAGGGCCGTCAATAGGTTATGTTTTCAGAATTTCCATAGTATTGCACAGGGGTTGGAATCATCACCAGTGCAGGTGATTATATTATCATCTGGGTATACTAAAGAAATCCTGAAAACACGACCTGTTGGCGGCCCTTGAGGCCTGGAGTTCCCCACGCTTGCTGTATACTGACAGCCCTTGCTAAAATAATTTCATAATTAGTAGAAGTTTAATTAATCTATGGCGCAATATAAGCTCTTGGGACGCTGATGGCACAATGCCTATTGCACTATCTGAATCAATTTTGCTTTAAATTAAAGGAATAACTCAAACTCGTTATCACCTATCCACAGAATAAGTGATAGTTTGGGGTTTGTTGGGTCCTGACCACTTGGATCACTGCAGGTCCTGATATTGGGGCACTAAACTACCACATTGGAATGAAGTCGTGTTTCTCCCAGTAATATCAAATTAAACATTTTCAAGCCCCATTCTTTGGATCATTAGGGTCTCAGAGGTCAACATGTCACATGATTACCCTTTAAATTATAGAATTAAAACTTAAGTTCCAAAAATGTCAGGCGAACATGGCCAATTTTATGTAGATTAGCCTAGAATGCAATGTTGTGCCATAACAACAGGTTAGACATCAACTACCATTGATCTGCCTGTGCTAAGACACAACACTCTACCACAATATATACCAACACTTTTTTTTGGAAAAATGATACCGAAGCTTCTGATCTACTGATAGAAAGTCAAAGTTAAACTTTGTAGGGTAAATGTCAGAAATTTCCCTTATTGGATAGAAACAAAGGATGGTCTTCAGCACGAGAGCTGCTTTTTTGCCTTTGAGTCAATGGCAAAACCATTACATTGTCTGCTCAGAGCTGAATACAGATTGTTAAATACATTCTACAGAGAAGAACATAGAAGGGATATTGCAGCTTTTTTACAATAAATTTGTGGTTTTGACTTAAAAAAGCAAACAAACAAAAAATAATTGATATACAGAAATAAAAGCTTTTCAGCCAAGTTGGTGGTTTATCTCGAGCCCTTGCCTTTATCGAGGCCATAAAAAAAATGACCATTCTGGTACACAGTTATGGACAAGGGCCGATGATAATAAAAAGAACATTATTGTAATCAGTGAGAGTACAGTCAAAACTAACACAAACACAAAAAGGCACTTGAGAGGACATCCACTAGCTAGTGCCGCAACATTTCCTCGAAGGGTGGACCGATACCCCCTATTGCCATTGCATTTGATGATGGTGCATGTACTGTATAGACATTTTTAAGCACTATGCTTCAGAACAACACTGAAACACAACAATAATGGATAGCTTTTGCTTCAAAAATGCCAAAAAAACATCATAGTGGCACATTTTAGGACTTCCTAAGCCTTTGTTACAGCACAAACAGATATGCACAAACATGAAATAGTCGTGCCGCGAGTCCAATGATGTGTAGGGGTAGGACACCCAGGTTAGGTGTCCATCCAAAACCCCCAGTGAGTATTATCTCTGGGTTCTGTGCACAACCAAGAAGTATCCGCAGCAGGAAACAGAACAAAACGAAACAGAGGTTACAAAACCATAAAACCGATCATAATTGGTCTCAACACCAGCATCTGATTATCCATAAACAAAATAACGAACAGAAAAGCCAGCTGTACATGATTCAGATTGTATATACGTTCATAGTTTTCAGGTATATTCACTGAAGCTCCTGAGAGAAGTTTGGCTTCACGACAACCAACGCACTTTTTTAGCCTAAACAGTAAAAGATCATCGGTCCGTCTTCACCATGATTGACGTTAGTCTATCCACCAAAAGTTTCTGCAACGTTACATTTCCTTTCGCTGCTTCATGCCTCTGAATATGTATTCTGTGTGTTTAGTTTGTCCTTTTTCAACTTGACACCATCCACAAGTTCAAAATTGTAATTTTCAAGGGCTGACAAGTTCCTCTGTGACATGACATGATGCCAACAAGCACAGTATAGGACCACTCCACATATCGCTCCTAGGAGAACCCCCAGCGCACTCATGGCGATGATAGTGATAAGAATGGGGTCCAAGTTCTTCAGCACGCCACCTGGATGCCTGACGACTGTATCGTTATTCCATCCAGGATAATTAGGTGTGATACCTGAAAAATAAGAATCACCATTGTAAGTGTCAGCCGGTTATGGTTTTATTTTACATGTCTATTAAGAGATCATACATCATATTTGTGTTCTTGTGTGCTTCCTCACATAAACGTCTACTAACCCATTGTAAGGGTGTTTTAACTTCATTTCGATAAAACTGATATTCTGATATATGCCTAATCCAGGGCCTGAGTTGTGTACTGGAGACAGGAATCCATGAGCCCTACTCCTGCACCTCAGCCTTTGCACTTAGCAGTGTATCAGTATAGCTAAGGTCATCTACAACTACTATGTTGGCTTTTCTGCCATTGACTCTAATAAGGAAATTCTATACTTCTAAAATCCTTGCTTATTTGACAGCAGAAATAGACTTGCTGGAGATTTTAAAATCAAAAATTACCAAAAAAATCTAAATAATGTGATTAACATGTATTCAAATCTCATGCTATGCTACTTCTATAATCTCCTGGAAAATCCGTATGGAAAATTCTTAGCATATTAGTTTTGAGTTGACACACCCTAAAACAGAGGTCCCCAAACTTTTGACTTTGAGAGCACATTCAACTCTAAGTGGGTTGCGAGCCACATTTCGCCCTGGGTGAGAGTTTCGAGCCACATTCAGCTCTGATGCAGGGTTGCAAGCCACATCCAGCTCTTATCCCCCTCGCAGTATTATCAACCTGAGCCCCATTACCGGTGTAATGACAGCCAAAGCTTTTCCACAGAAATCAAGTAATGGCAGTATACCAAAATCTAGAAACCTGCCCTTCATAGCTGTTTGCGAGACCTGTTGCTTATGTACGAAGCTGGAAGACAGTTGTAAGCCACTTGTGGCACCTGAGGTACAGGTTGGCGACCCCTGCCTTAGATTATCATAGCCATGATACAACTAAGGGGCACTTATCGCTTAGACCAGTGATGGTCAACCTTTTGAGTTCATTGTGTCAAAATTCACCGAAAAACCGAGCATAACTCGGGTGGTTTTCCACTTCGAGAAAAACCCATAATTTTCTGATATTTGTAGCTGTAATAACAAAAAGTTATCCTGGGTATGGCCCATTCTGGTATATAGCCCCTTATGCTTGATATATCCCCCATCCTGGTACATTTCCCCCCATCCTGGATATGGTGCCCATTCTGGTATATAGCCCATTGTCCTGGATATAGCACCCACCCATCCTGGTACATTACCCTCCCCCCATACTGGTATATAGCCCCTTATGCTGGATATAACACCCATACTTATATATGCCCCCCATCCTGGTACATTACCCCTCTTTCTGGATATGAGGCCCATTCTGGTATATAGCCCTTTTCCTGAATATAGCCCCATACTGGGATATAGCACTCCCATCCTGGATATGGCCCCATCCTAGTGCACACACAAAAATAACAAACAATGTAATTCACCTATCTCTTGTCCTTCTCCATCACTCAATCAAAGTGTCAGCATCCCGCCGCTTGCTGCTGATAACATAATTAGCTCTGCTTATTTACGGTGCCGCACTTGTCCCGCCTTCGGGTACTGAGCTGACACTGTGATTGCAGCATGGGATGCTGACACTTTGATTGGCAGCTTCATTAAGGTGCCGCACTTGTCCCACCTTTGGATGCTGATGCTTTGATTGACACGGACTGGTTGCAATCAGTGTCAGCATCCGAAGGCGGGACAAGTGCGGCACCATAACGAAACAGAGCTAATTATCAGCGGCGGGCGGCAAGTGAAACTGCGGCATGACAAGTATGTCGGCAAAAACGCCTCGGCATGTCACTGCTGTCACGTGTGTCATAGGTTAGCCATCACTGGCTTAGACTTTTGCTGGCTCTGGATTGAACATGAAGGAGTATTACAACTGACTTAGAGCATTGGCCACCTGTGGTAATAGGCCTCTCATAACCGCCCTTATGCCAGTATGGTCAGTCCATCTTGTTCAGCATTGTGTTTGACAGTTGTTTTACAGTACACTTTAATGCTGGATTCCAGACGTTCAAGCACACTTAGGGTCCAATTCATCATTTGCTTTTTTCTTTATTTCAAGTCACTTTTCTTTATTGACTTTGGCTTTCGCTTGCTTTTTTGCACCTCATTCACCAAAATGGAGCATTCGATTTATGAATTTTGTGCGAAACCCTATATATCAGTTTTTTCCTGACTTCAACCGTTTTTGTGACCTAGTGCAAAAAGTTGCATGTCTTGAAAAATGTTGCAGTAATTGCAACTTTTTTCCTGGCGTATATAAAATCCCTCCGGAGAGGAACTGGAGCAGAGTTCCACCAAACTTTTCAACTTGTTAAAAAAGTTGTGTTTAATGAATCAGACACTTGGAAAAGCCACATTAACGTCAAAATCATTAAACTAACTATACCATAAAAATCAACTTGATGAATTTATCTCAAATCACAAAGTCACTGATTGAGAGGTGGTCACACCAGAAAATTGGGGGAAATGGAATAAGGAATCGAGCCCTTAGAGCATTGAGAAAAATAGAAACACTACAACTCTCAGCATGGGGCAGCTCTACAATCACGCACATTTACGAGTCTACAAGCTGACGGGGCCCAGATACTTTGTCGACTTAATGTAGGCAATTTCATTACTTGATTTAAACAAAGGGATAATATCTGTCTTATTGATCGAGCATCACAGCTGCATACTGTAGATAAGCCCGAAGCAAAAATGATGCAGCGTTTGAGATAACTGGTAAATCAATTCGGCATTGGGACAATATTGCTGCTTGTTTATGATAAAGATATAGATTAGACTACAAAATTATGCCGTAGCCCAAAGTGAAAAATCCCATTACATCAGATATTCGGCATTCACATGTGATGTATGATCAGCCGCTGTTCTATATTCTCACTTTTGACATTCCGAAAACATCCTGCCATATTTATACCGGCATGAAGTTGTATGTCTGAGTCTGTTCATGTAACATCTTCCTCTGTGGCACATCTTGCCTGCATCAACCCTTTGTTGTAAAGCTCCACTACCCGGATAACATATGGAGAATAGATGAATCGGGCAGAAGCAGTGTAGTGTTATAGGAAGGTCATTTATGGCCTAACCAATGAGTGATGGCAAAGGTCAAGAGCTATCACCATATGGTGGCATGTTCCAACATAGTAACATGGCACCATTTTTTTGTAATATTGTGAATGCATGTTGTAAAACTTTGCTCCCAGCCAGTTGGAGAATATTTTTGTCCTGCTGATCCTATAAACTGCCCCACTATTATTCTGTTGTCCCACCGTGACATTATTAATACCTAGCTACATTACTCGAAGCCTTTCTAGGAGTAGATTGATCGTGGCTCCCTCTACGCCTCTGTGATGACCCCTTCAAAGCTTTTATCACTGCCCCATAATGTGTTTGAGTGATGATGTTTTTACAGCCCCAGGAAATGTATCAACTCTTTTGGGAGTCCTGGAGATCTCCTCTTTTAACAGGAGCTTCCATGATGCGAAAGTTGTCAGATATACAATCAGTCGACCCTACAACTCCACCCTTCACAATCGGTATGATGACTACATGCCATGGTTATGTAACATGTCTGTGATCCAGCATAGGACATACGTACCTTGTTGAACATTTTTTTGGTCCACGGTACCTGCTCCAGATTCTGGTGGCGGAGGTCCTAAATAACGCAAAAGAGAGTAATAACTATGATTGCACGGAGAAAAACAATAGATAGTTTTCAATAAACATGTAGTAATGAGATTCTTCCAAAATACTAAGGGTTCATTACCAGTGGCGTAACTTCAGGCCCTGGGTCCCGATGAGAAAGCTCCAACAGGGCCCCCAATCATGGCAAATCTTTAATAGTATTAGTCTTTTTCTATGGGCCAAAGAGACTTTTGGGGCCCCCTAGGCTGCAGGGCCCGAGTGCGATCACAACCCCTGCACCTGTTGTAGTTACGCCCCTGTTCATTACGTAATAAATTAATTGTATATACATGGTAACTGGTGGTCATGTCATTATTTATGGTGGAGTGTATGTTCATTTCATGTAAGCCTATGACTAAGGAATGTGTTTTCCGAAACGTATAAGGCGGAGACCTGGAGGCTTCATGTATGTTTGTATTACTAATGACATAAATTTATAATAAAGGAATACATATTTTATGGAAGAATAAGGCACCGGAATGCTTTTATGTTTCACAAATAGAAAGACGTTCATATTGTACAATTACATTGTTCTGTTAAGAAGGCATCATGCACATTGTCAAATGATGGCTCTATACAACCAATTTGAAAACAATTAATCAAAAAACATAATGACATTCCGATTGTCCCCCAAAAGATTAAGCCTCATCCTTTTATCAGTAAGTAGCTGAATGGCGACAGCTAAATGTGCACAGTATTCAGAGCCAGGAACAGTACAAGTATGTTCACAGCGTAGTGGCCGTACCTGGGTACTGCAGCTTAGCTTCTGCTTACATGAATAGTATCTGAGCTGTAGTACCCAAGAATGACCACTACAGTCAATGGAGCAGTGCCCTTCCAACTCTGTACACTGTATACTTTCTGCTGTTGAAACAGGTGATGGGCGGATGTGCTGAATCACCACTAATCTTATATGGATTACCTACCCCTGGGATGGGTCATCAGTATCTAAGGCTGCCTCACACTTGCAGATGATCTGCAGCGTTTGCAGATGCATCTGCAAGTGTGAGCATGCTGACCGCGGCCCTATTTTATAAAGGCGCACGCGGTGTGAAAGCTCTCATTCACTCCTATATTGTACTGTCAGCAGGCGTATGCCTGCTACAGATCACACTCTCCCGCCCGCACATGGACGCTACATCTCGCGTCCACAGTGCGGACGGGAGTGTGTGATCTGTCAGCAGGCATACGCCTGCTGACAGTACACATATAGGAGTGAATGAGAGCTTTCACCCGCGTGCGCCCTATTATAAACATAGGCCGCGGTCAGCATGCTCACACTTGCAGATGCATCTGCAAAACGCTGCAGATCCATCTGCAAGTGTGAAGCCACCTTAATTCTGAAAAAGCCCTTTATTTCATGTAATAATAGCCATTATTAACAGTCTCATACCTTTGCAATCTTCAGGAGCAATTTTATTAGCAATGGTGATATCATCCACGGCAATTCCTCCGGTACCTTTGCCGATTGTGCCCTCAACCACCACCTATGCACAGAAATAAAGAAAAAAAAATAAAAAACATTTAATTTCAATCAACCTCAGTATATTTACCCAATCTAGGCTCCAGCATCAATGCTAAAATATTACCGTAGCTAGAGTCACTTTAAGCTTCCTTTAGGGGATTGGGAGCTTTTAAGCATATGCATACATAATGGTCACCATAGAGAGAAAAATAAATGGTATCCATCTGCTAAAACTGTCTGAATATATGCAGAGAAAATCCACAATCCTTAATCTAGACATATGCAGGGGTGTAGATATAGGGGTGCAGAGGAGTCAGTCAGACCTCGGTCTTTGAGAATAAATAGCGAATAATTGGTGAGAAATGGGGGTCCAATTACTGACCCTGCATGTGACCCAGGATCTTCAAGTTAGATTTTAGACATATGTGGAACATTTTGCAAGTGTCTATCAATATTTTTACATCATAAAATACCCTGGAAACAATTGGCAAAGTCAAGTTACTAGAACACTGGTAATCTCTATCTTGGGAATGTACCCAAAGGTAAACATCCCGTCTTCCTATGGTCAGAGTGACAAATACCAATGAAGAATCCACAGGAAAAAAGTAAATGTTTCACTGTACCCGATACGGCTTTATTGGCTTGTGCAGGGGAACTCGAGCTTCTCGCCACATATTGTGATATTTTGCTGTCGCTAGCTACCCAGAGCAGTTGGTCGAAGCCATCTTGTCTTTCATAATGTAGTTTTATGCTCAAAGAGCCAACATGAGATCCGGATATATGGTACCAGAAGGTCAAGCACTGGACAGTATTCATGGGCGGCACAACAGGGCTGAGGAGGCGGACAACTTTACCACTGTGTCTTTCATCAGCTTCTGAGTAGATGAAGTTGCCATCTCCTGTGAAAGACAGATTATTGAATTTTTCAATGACATTTCCATTGATATAGTACTAGTACAATCCTCTGTGACACTGGTGTGGTACTCTCTGATACTGATATGGTACTCTTCTACTGGATTGGTATTCTATGATACAGGTATGGTACTTTAATAATGGATTGGTACTCTACGATACTGATATGGTATCTCTATGATTACTGATATGGTACTCTGATACTGGATTAGTACTCTGATACTGGATTAGTATTCTATGATACACGTATGCTACGCTTATACTGGATAAGTACTCTATGATATTGTTATGGTACTCTATGATACTGGTATGGTCTCTATGCCTCTGGTGTAGTTCTCCATGGTAATGGAATGATATTCTATACCAGTCCTCCATTGTACTGGAATGATATTCTATACCAGTCCTCCATGGTACTGGAAAGATATTCTATACCAGTCCTCCATTTTACTGGAATGATATTCTATACCAGTCCTCCATTGTACTGGAATGACATTCTGTACCAGTCCTCATTGTACTGGAATGATATTCTATACCAGTCCTCATTGTACTGGAATGCCATTCTATACCAGTCCTCATTGTACTGGAATGCATTCTATACCAGTCCTCATTGTACTGGAATGATATTCTATACCAGTCCTCATTGTACTGGAATGATATTCTATACCAGTCCTCCATTGTACTGGAATGACATTCTATACCAGTCCTCCATTGTACTGGAATGACATTCTGTACCAGTCCTCATTTACTGGAATGATATTCTATACCAGTCCTCATTGTACTGGAATGCCATTCTATACCAGTCCTCATTGTACTGGAATGATATTCTATACCAGTCCTCATTGTACTGGAATGATATTCTGTACCAGTCCTCCATTGTACTGGAATTACATTCTATACCAGTCCTCATTGTACTGGAATGACATTCTATACCAGTCCTCCATTCTACTGGAATGGTATTCTATACCAGTCCTCCATTGTACTGGAATGATATTCTATACCAGTCCTCATTGTACTGGAATGACATTCTATACCAGTCCTCCATTGTACTGGAATTACATTCTATACCAGTCCTCATTGTACTGGAATGACATTCTATACCAGTCCTCCATTCTACTGGAATGATATTCTATACCAGTCCTCCATTGTACTGGAATGATATTCTATACCAGTCCTCCATTGTACTGGAATGACATTCTATACCAGTCCTCATTGTACTGGAATGCCATTCTATACCAGTCCTCCATTGTACTGGCATGGTTACACAGAATTACAAACTAATTTAGATAGCGTTCTTGGGGTGCATTTTCCCTTTAATGCCTAGGTTTTAGTATAAACGTCCCATGTTACAACAATAACTATCTCAGGAGAATACCTGAAAATCCTTAACTCATTTCCTAATAGCAGTTGTATTGTACTTGGATAAAAAAAAAAATAGAAAAAATAATGATTAAAAATAAAAACTGGAATTTCACAGCTGCAATGAACTAGCGATGCCATTGTACCCAGGACCAACTGTGTGGAACAGATAACCAGTCTATTTAATGTGTAACTGCATGAGATGTGTACGGCTCACTGTCCAAAATGAAGAAAACTTGGCCGTTCGAGTACATTAGATCATGTTTCATTAGCAGCTCAATTCATCAAACGCGGTGTTAATTTTCTGCCCACTGCCCATCAAACAGTAGGGGGAGACTACAAACAATGGTGTCCAGGAGTAAATTGATATAAATCTACCCTTTTATAAGAAAGCTCTAGTGTAACGCATGATTCTGAGCAGGATTTCGGAGTGAGTATCACTGGCTCTCCGTGCTCTACTGGGTTCCTAAGGCAAAAGTGCCCAAAATATAACAAGTGGTAAAGTAATCAATACAAAGTATATGTCAGCAGGTAAAGGGTGTGTAAACATTTTATACAGTGTCTACCGAGCCTACATAAAAGTTATAACCTGACTTGCTTATTCTCCAGAGCTGCATTCACAGTTCTGCTTGTTGTCATGGGACATAATAAGATGTGTCGTAGGCTTTGCAGCACTACTGAAATCCAACAGGAGAGGTAGTTTTTCCTAAATCAGGTTACTGTAAAGTGTGCATAATCTACTGATAGGGAATCCAGATTGTGAGCCCCACTGGGGACAGTGATGATGATATCTGTAGAGCACCGCGGAGTATGGCAGCGCTATATAAGTGTAATAAAGTAATAACTTACGTCACAGTCATATAAGGTAGTCGCGCTCACCTGTGTGATCCTGTACCGGGCCGGTCTTGCTGTTCAACACTGTCCACTTTAGTCCTAGAGAGCTGTCATGTTCCCACTTACAGATTGTCTTCTCTGAGCCCCATCCAAATTTACAGTCCAGATCACTGGGTGGTGGCTCTGTAAAAACACAAAAACGTATTGGCATTGAGAAACCATTGTATGTAACTGGACTGAGAATCACTGGTGGACACTGTGGGCCCCTGTGCAAGAACAATATATGGACCCTTGGGAGTCCAAGAGCTCATCATAATGCACAATCTCGCCTACTATGAAGGTAAAAATGGGCCCCCTTACCTCTTGGGCCCATGTGACCGCACAGGTTGCACCAATGATATGTCTGCCCCTGCTGAGAATTATCTAAGTCTTGGGCAATACTGACCATGAGCTCCTTTACAACCTATCATAGGTATGTTTGACTTAAAGGGATATTGTTATCTACACAGGTTATGCCATAAATGTCTTCTAGATGTGGGTCCCATCTGTCTCCAGAATGACTCTTGCCCGGTGTTGAAGCCATTGTGAGTGATAAAATAGTGACTCTCACCATTAACCTCTGCAGGACAAGCTTATTTGGCTAGTTCCAAAACAATGTAAAATATTCAACAATGTAGAACTGCAGACAAGGAATGGTAAGTATGACTATATTATACATGCAATTCTGTGGAATATGTTGGTGTTATACTATTGTACTATTGTATTTAGTTATTTTCTTAACCATTTTTGTTCTCCATTGCACAGATTAATGGTGGCTCAGTGATTAGCCCTACAGTCTTGCATCACTGGAGTCCTGGGTTAAAATCCCCCCAAGGACAACGTCTGCGAGGAGTTTGTATGTTCTCCCCATGTTTGTGTGGGTTTCCTCTGGGTTCTCCAGTTTTCTCCAATATTTCAAAGACATACTGTCAGAAAATGTACTGTAGATTGTGATCCCCAAGTGAAGTGCTGCATGATATTATGTGCTATATAAGCAGAGCCTAATAAGTAAATGCTAGTGATGAGCAAGCCACCGCTCAATACTTGATTACGCATAGGGGCTTTCGGGCGCAACTTGGGCATAATGGAAGTCAATGAGAAACTTGAGCATTTTAAACTCCGATTGAGTAACGAGCTGTTTCGTGCACACCCGCTCGTCACTAATAAATTATGGAGTGCGAATAGGACAAGTCCATATACCAGGGGTAGTGAACGCCAGGTCTCAAGTGCAGGTTTTCAGGATTTCCTTAGCATTGCACAGGGGTTGAAATCATCACGAGTGCAGGTGATTATATTTTCACCTGTGCAATACTAAGGAAATCCTGAAAACCTGCCCTGTTGGCGGCCCTGGAGGCCTGGAGTTCCCTACCCCTGCCATATACGTTTACACAAACTTGTCTTGCACTTACAAAGAAAAATCCACTAGATGTCATTACGCATCAAGTTTCCCTATTCACAAAGGCACAAAGCCAAAACAGGCTCTGGCGTACTGCAAGGGAGCCGGTATTAGATGACATTATGAGATCCTATAAAATTGTGTGCATTTTATTCCAAGCTTCCCAACAGCCGTATATAATGTAATTGCTTTTCTTTTTCTTTTTTTTTCCTAAAGGTTTAGGAAGATGAATAGAAGGATGTGTGCAACAGATAAAACTAATCTTGTTTATGTTTTTGACTTCTGCTGCTGCTGTAAAAACGTGTCTCCGACATCCTTTCAACTCCCTGACTGCTCGCTTCTTGCCCAAGGAAGGAAACCCGTCTCAAAGAACAAAAAAATATTCTTCCAGGAATGTTGCCGTTGTTCACAACAAAGTCAAATAAGGTCTTAGAAATCCGACATCCTTCCCCGGCTGGTGCATATTTTACTCGTGATCTAATTGCCTTAATTTTCAGTTTTTTGGATGCCATATCCTCAAAAAAACACAGCATTTATATTCAACCGCTCTCTTTATCCCATCTGCTGCCAAACAATGTAATACTCTACAGAGAAGACTAGTTTACAATGGTTAGCACCTCCAGGGCCCAGGGGGCGGCATGTGTGAAGTGCGCTTCCTTGGAGGATTCTTGTGTTTTGCGGACAAAGAAAAACATACACCCAATAAATTAATATATTAATGCAACACAATACTAGATGTCTGACGCAAAGTGTTAACTTTGCTGTTATTACAATATTATTTTCCCCTCTATGGTATCCATATCCCTAATAGGGCATATATAGGACCCTAAAACATGAAGAACATGCAAGCCCCATATATTTTTTACCCCCCCCAAGATCCTAAATGCACTGTAATCCAACCTGAGTAATACAGAAAAAGTGTTTGTAAAAATCAGAACAATCCTTTAATATTCACAATTGCTTAATTATCACTCTATAAAGAGGAGTTTAACAATTTTGCCCTAGTTTTTGTCGTAAAGTCTGATTCTGCCATGCTTATTAAAGGTTTGGATAGTGCTGGGAAAATGACCGCAGTCTTCAGTTTTTTAAATCAGAATTATTAATAATTATGCCAGAAAATGGCAAAAGATTTCAGGAGAAATTTGCAGTTGATTATACTTTCAGACAGTTCAAAATTAGCTAAATAGATTAAGCGTACAACCTGCAGTGCCTCATTCCACTATACCGCCGCACAACCAGCTCTACCGTCTCCTACTGTATCCTCACCCATCCCTTTAGACTGTGAGCCCTCGTGGGCAGGGTCTTCTTCCCTCACCTACTGTATTCTCACCCACCCCTTGTAGACTGTGTGCCTCTGGGCAGGGTCTTCTCCTCACCTACTGTATCCTCACCCACCCTTGTAGACTGTGAGCCATCATCAGGCAGGGTCCCTCTCATCACCTACTGTATCCTCACCCACCCTGTAGACTGTGAGCCCTTCACAGATGGTCCTCTCTCCTCACCTTACTGTATCCTCACCTATCCCATGTAGACTGTGACCCTTGCGCAGGGTCTCTCTCCTCACCTTCTGTATCTTCACATCCTATACTCACAGTGCCAACCTTGATCCCATCCCAGTGGCCTGGCGGTCCTCTCGCTTCACCTACTGTATCTCACCGATCCCTTGTAGACTGTGAGCCCTCATCAGTAATCCTTCTCCTCACCTACTGTATCCTCACCCATCCCTTACAGTACTGTGAGCCTTTGTGGGCAGGGTTCCTCTCTCCTCACCTACTGTATTCTCACCCATCTCTTGTAGACTGGAGCCCTCGATGGGCAGTTCCTCTCTCCTCACCTACTGTATTCTCACCCATCCTTGTAGACTGGAGCCCTCGCGGCAGGGTCCTCTCTCCTCTCTACTGTATCCTCACCATCCCTTGTAGACTGTGAGCCCTCGGGCAGGGTCCTCTCTCCTCATCCTACTGTATTCTCACCCATCCCTTGTAGACTGTGAGCCCTCAGGCAGGGTCCTCTCCCTCCCTACTGTATCCTCACCCATCCCTTGTAGACTGTGAGCCCTCATAGGCAGGGTCCTCTCTCCTCACCTATGTATCCTCAACCATCCCTTGTAGACTTTGAGCCCTCCAGGCAGGGGTTCTCTCCTCCTGTACCCATCTGTACCTTGTATTTTTCATGATTATTGTACTTGCCTATGTAAGCTCCTTTTCACATGTAAAGCGCCATATGGTGCTATAATAATAAATAATAATAACAATTAAAGTGTGCATCTTTTAATAAATCTGAGCCAATTATTTTTTTTTAGAAATTACAGTCTTAGTAAATGTTTTTTTGTATTTTAATCTTCATCTATTAGGTCTCTGATTGCTTCAAGTGTATAGGTATTTGTAGCTTCTATATGCAGAAGCTGATTAAAGGGGTTGTGTAGTCTTCTGATAAAAGTGAATTGAAAGAAGCCTGGCACATCTAGTCAGCACGTGATTTACATGTTTGCAGATCAGATACATGTAAACACCCTCTCTTCACTGCAAATACCACACCACATGGTGGAAGGATTCAAAAGCCTGCAGTCACATAGAGTAAAGGTGCTGTCACACAGCACGATCTGACCAGCGATGTCGGAAGCGATGCGCGGCTGCCCACTCGCTTCCAACATCGCTGTCCAGCTGTCACACAGCATCGCTGCGGCCGGCGACACCGCAGCGATGCGGGCGGTGACATCGTCCTAGGGCTGGCTCAGCCAGCAGCGATCCGCGCTGCGGTTAGCTGGAGCCGCCGACAGCTCTATGCGATGTACAGGCGCGTGTCCAGCCTTATCGCAGGTCGCTGGTTGACAGGTTTACGGTTCTTCCCGTAAACCTGTCAACCTGCGACCAGCGATAAAACGCGGTCGCGCTGCTCATTTACACAGCGCGACGTCGCTAGCGACATCGCTGATACGTCACTTTTTCGGCGATGTCGCTAGCGACGTCGCCAGGTGTGACACCACCTTTACTGCAGGCATTTATCAGAAGACTGGACAACACAACCCCTTTAACTAATTCTGCTCACAAGTGAGTGTTTGCCACAACAGACAGTAAAGCTGGCCATACACATTAGACCAGGGGTGCGCAGCTCCAGGCCTCTAGGGCCACTAACAGGTCATGTTTTTTGGATTTCCTTAGCATTGTACAGGGGTTGGAATTAGCACCAGTGCAGGTGATTATATTATTACCTGTGCAATACTAATGAAAACCCGAAAGCATGACCTGTTGGTTGGAGTTCCCCACCCCTGTATTAGATAGTTGTTGGCCAAATGACTGCTCGGAAGACCGCTATTTCTCTTGACGTCCCCACACACATAAACGCTCGGCCGAGGGCTCCTGTGTTCTCTGGGAGAGATCTGCTGCCAGACTCCTCTAGAAGCAACTTTTGTACATGCTGGATTAAATGATAGGCCATTAAAATTCCACATGCCAGATCCTTTTCTCCCCAGACATCATATGTTGAGGGAGAGTTGAGAAGCCCCCATATACATGGTTGTATAATTTTTAAGTTAAGATAACTATTATCTAATGTACGTGTATGAATGGCCTTAAAGAGTTAATAAAATATAAGAATAAGTCAATGGGATGTGGGATAGGGTATAATTTGCTGATCATTCAGCATGTCTCTGATGACCAGTGATCCTAAGATTGAGGAGGATGAGCTAAGAATAAAATTGCAGAGTCCTGTTCTCGAAATCACTGAGTCTCTCAGCAGTCAGATCCTCGACTATAAGAATTTTATTCCATATTCTATGCATAGCTAGTTTTTTTCATGAATAACTTTGTAACTAACCTAAGAAATTCTCTGTAAGGCATTGAGTATTTGGTGCATTGATTTTCTGCCCCAAATCGGCATCTCCTGGCGGACAAAGGCACCAAAAATGTCATGTGTTTTTGGTGCATTTTTTCACCTGTATTTTGCATAATGAAGTCAATGGATGGAAGGGGTGAAAAATGTATCAAGAATTGACATGCTGCTCCAAATCTCTAAGGAAAAAATAGGCAACATGTGCACAACTCTTCAGAATTCTCCTTGACTTTGCTGGCATAAGGATAGGCATTGATATGAACTAACGTATTAAAAAACGCACTGCGTGCCCACAGCCTAAGGCCGGCTTCACACCACGTTTATTTGCTGTCAGGTTCTGTCTGGTGTTTTGCAGGATGCACCGGACAGAACCTGACAGCCCCGGACCAAACAGAAACAAAACAGATCTTGTTTTCTGCCGGAATCCTCCCTGCGCACGGCTGCTGCTGTCCAAGTGCTGAAATTTCAGCATAGCATCTGGAGGGGAGCACTCCAGGTGCTGAAATTTTAGCCGTGGCTCTTTCAGCTGCGCTGTCCAGGTGCTGGATGAGTGTGGCTTGAATGTTAGAGCCACTGCTCATTCAGCACCTGGTGTCCAGGAACCGGAACGATTTTCTGTCGGATCCGGTGCAATCCGGCGCCCATAGACTACCATGTTAGGGGGCGTTGGATCGCACCGGATCCGATTTTATTTGATTTTTGCCCTGGACACAAAAAATGCTGCAAGCTCCGATTTTGTTCTCCGAATGTGCCGGATTCTCCCGGACAGCGCAAAACGGGTGGCAAATCACTGTCATCCGGCCCCATAGGGATACAATAGGGGCAAAATCGGATCTGGGGCTGTCCGATTCCCACCGGACAGCCCCGGATCCACAAAAACTGTGGTGTGAAGCCGGCCTAAGACATCTGTACCACAAATATCTCCTTTGCTGATAGTTTGGTATAGTGTATCAGTGTAGATCATGCAAGAGTTTGAAATGCAGATGGCTTAGCTCGCAGAGGATAGTATGATCTGGATACTACTGAAGCAAACCTTCAGCTGGAGAAGTATAAGATTAGTAGTAATAATAATGGTATACCCCGTCGCTGGTAGTCGACTAGAGAAGCTATAGCAGGTAAGACATTTGTTTAGCAGCCTTTGTCGCTTTTGTGCTGCTTCAATTATCTCAGCCCCAATGTTTATCCCTATGGTATTGTCTCCATTTCTAAAAAAACAGCAGATTTTGCAATGTGCGCTGTCTCAGGACGGAGATCAGGTGGATGGGAAGTCAGCGTGTCTAGTGGCATCTTATGACTGTGCCAAGGTTATTACAACTAAGTAGCTCACAGGGAAACCAAATAGGTTTTCTTCTTCTACTGCATGGTGTAATAGCCTGAAATCATGAATGAAGCTGCATAGTAATAATAGGTTTTGCTCTGAGACGGCAGGAATAAGTGGTCGCGGATTGCTGTGGTTTCTGTGGTGACAGCGCATCTGGGGCACTTCAAATGATTCTTTACAGATATTCCATCTACAAAGTTCACATTGTAATTTGTATGATGGAATTATGTTGTTACACACGGCACTGCCCGGAACCGGAGGTAATACATAAAATGAGTAAAATGATGTTATGTAACCAGTCAAATTTATTATTATATTTTACTCAATAATGCAGTCCTCTACTCTGCACATTGTGGCCAAATTGTATGTGTATATTGGAGTATCATATATACACTATATGGACAGTAGAATCAGGACCCCCTCTAACGTAAAGTATAACATCTAGCACTTCATCATGTCGTCTCCTTTTAATACCATTTGTGTAGAATGGTTGGGGCAAGTGCAGTTCTGTAGGAGCTACCGATGTAACAAGTAAGTTTACACCATATTTTACTACCTCAATATTTCCCCATCTCTTGTGAATGATATTATTGAAAGAACCACAACAACTAAGTTACAAGTTACAGAAGGGGGTCACTAAGGGCTGGGGAGCAGAGGGCAGGAAATTCACCAACTCTCTGCTGGCTCCATAACTGCAGAGTCCAAACCTCCTCTGGTGTTAAAGTCAGCACAAAAACTGTGTCCCTGCTGGAAGCTTTATGGCTGAGAAGCTGCATGCAACCGTACATCACCAAGCACAATGACAAGTGTTGGACGGACTGGTGTAAGGTTGGTTTCGCATCACATATTTTTTCCTGTCAATGGGATCCTACTTTTTGCAGGACCCCAAAGACAGGAACGGACACCATAGGAGGTGACCTTTTCTGTGTCCGGGTTCGTAATTATTACGGGTCTGGACACAGAAAGAGCTGTGCGGGGCCCTTTCACTTCCGCAATGTATATACATACATTGCAAAGAGAAATGTAGTAAAAGAAATGGTTAAAAATAAAAAAATCTCTATACTCACCTGTCCGGTGATCCACCGATGCCTCCAGCACCTCCTGATGCCTGTAGGACCTGCCGTGATGTCACAACCAGGCAGCGTCATCGGGTCACATGACCGCAGTTACCGGTCATGTGACTCGATCAGCTGATCGTGTTGCGACATCACAGCAGGTCCTGTACTGGGAGCGCGATAGAAGCATCGGTGTATCGCCGGACAGGTGAGAATAGATATTTTTTTATTTTTAACACTTGCTTTTACTTAATTTCACTTCTGCAATGTATATATATATATATTGCACAAGTGAAATTAGATGGTTAGGAGCAATTTTAGTGTACTGAGCATGCTCAGTACACTAAAATCGGGTCCGAGGAACGATCAGCTGTTTCCTCGGACCTGTGCTCCATAGGCCCCATGTTATTTTGGCGCAGAACATGTCGGATCCGATTCTGTCCGATTTAATCCGCTGTGCCCAAAATCGGAGCAGTCTCCGATTTTGGGTACAGCTAAAAATCAGACAGAATCGGATCCTACACAAATCGGACGGCAATAAGGGCTAATCCGATGTGATCCGTGGCCCATAAGATAACATGGGGGCCAAATCGGATCCGTGGCTGTCAGTTTTACAATGGACAGCCACGGATCCAAGAAATACATGATGTGAAAGCAGCCTAAAGCCACCACCACTGCACTCTAGCACTCCAAAAAAAACATTTCCATTGCTAAAAATCATCACACTTCTCTATTAGGCTGATGGACAAGTCCTGGATTAGCGAATACAAGGAGAATGTTACTGGCCTGACTGCATTGTGGCAGATGCAAAGTTTAATGGGGAATAATGCTGTAGGGTTTCCAGGATTGGCCTTGGCCCTTTAGTTACAGTCAAGACTTGTAGCTTCCAACCTTGTGGGAAAAGTTTCAGGGAGGTGCTTCCAGTTCCTCATTACTGCCCTAGGGCACAAAGAAAGATCTATAAAGGCATGTTTGGGTTAGTTACGTGTGGAAGAACTTGACTAGTCACACAAACCCTGACCTGAATCCCATCAAACATGATTAGGATGAACTAGAACGGAAATGGTGAGCTCGACCCTCTCCTGTAACATCAGCGTCTGACCTCACAAATGCTCCTTTGGATGAATGGACAATAGTTCCCACAGACATCTCCAAAACCTTATAGAAAGTCTTCACATAAGAATGGAAGATGTTATAGATGCAAAGAGGTCGACTCATATGAATACATATGAATTTAGAATGGGAGGGCAGAGCGCTCCTGCAGTGTAGGTGGATATGTAAGTTTCCCGATACGTTTGTCCTTATAGTAGTGTATCTGCACATGCATTTGTATATTTATGTATCAGCAGGCTTCATTTATGTATATATACAGTATATATTTTGATATATAGAGTATTCATGGTATGTACTGTATATCTGTATATTGTAAGGTATAATATAAATGATCTACTATAAGATGTCTGATAGGGAGGGGCTGTAGGCAGAGGGAGGAGCTAAAGGTAGATGGAGGGGCTGGAGGCAGAGGAAGGAGCTAGAGGCAGGGGGGAACTGGAGGCAGAGGGAGGAGCAAGAGGCAGAAAGGGGGGGGTGGAGGCAGAGGGAGGAGCTAGAGGCAGACAGAGGAGATAGAGAAACAAATGAGTCCTGCACACAGAGAACAAGTCTGTAAGAACATGTTCACACCGCCAACATATTTGGAGACCAAAAAACTAAATGCGACCAAAAACAACAGTACACTGCAGTAAAAGTATTAAATGCAAGTGCAGTATAAAAAATAGTATAACAAATACAGGGTACTTAGTCTATCCGTTTTTTTGCGCAAAAAAAGTTATATCAAGCCACGTCACTAACTTCAAAGTGTACCCATCTCTGACGCGGTCCTAACTGTTGTATTAAAAAACCTGACTATGTGTATACTTACCAGTGAGCAGGAGCCAGCAGGACCTGTGTCTGAGATGGACTGAAGGCGACGGGGCTCTATGTGTGCAGGGCCCAGAGAGGGGCGGGAACTCAATCTCTTGCAAAGCAAGAGGCAACTTAATTAGAAACAAATGAGTCCTGCACACAGAGAACAAGTCTGTAAGAACATGTTCACACCGCCAACATATTTGGAGACCAAAAAACTAAATGCGACCAAAAACAACAGTACACTGCAGTAAAAGTATTAAATGCAAGTGCAGTATAAAAAATAGTATAACAAATACAGGGTACTTAGTCTATCCGTTTTTTTGCGCAAAAAAAGTTATATCAAGCCACGTCACTAACTTCAAAGTGTACCCATCTCTGACGCGGTCCTAACTGTTGTATTAAAAAACCTGACTAGTGTGTATACTTACCAGTGAGCAGGAGCCAGCAGGACCTGTGTCTGAGATGGACTGAAGGCGACGGGGCTCTATGTGTGCAGGGCCCAGAGAGGGGCGGGAACTCAATCTCTTGCAAAGCAAGAGGCAACTTAATTAGAAACAAATGAGTCCTGCACACAGAGAACAAGTCTGTAAGAACATGTTCACACCGCCAACATATTTGGAGACCAAAAAACTAAATGCGACCAAAAACAACAGTACACTGCAGTAAAAGTATTAAATGCAAGTGCAGTATAAAAAATAGTATAACAAATACAGGGTACTTAGTCTATCCGTTTTTTTTGCGCAAAAAAAGTTATATCAAGCCACGTCACTAACTTCAAAGTGTACCCATCTCTGACGCGGTCCTAACTGTTGTATTAAAAAACCTGACTAGTGTGTATACTTACCAGTGAGCAGGAGCCAGCAGGACCTGTGTCTGAGATGGACTGAAGGCGACGGGCTCTATGTGTGCAGGGCCCAGAGAGGGGCGGGAACTCAATCTCTTGCAAAGCAAGAGGCAACTTAATTAGAAACAAATGAGTCCTGCACACAGAGAACAAGTCTGTAAGAACATGTTCACACCGCCAACATATTTGGAGACCAAAAAACTAAATGCGACCAAAAACAACAGTACACTGCAGTAAAAGTATTAAATGCAAGTGCAGTATAAAAAATAGTATAACAAATACAGGGTACTTAGTCTATCCGTTTTTTTGCGCAAAAAAAGTTATATCAAGCCACGTCACTAACTTCAAAGTGTACCCATCTCTGACGCGGTCCTAACTGTTGTATTAAAAAACCTGACTAGTGTGTATACTTACCAGTGAGCAGGAGCCAGCAGGACCTGTGTCTGAGATGGACTGAAGGCGACGGGGCTCTATGTGTGCAGGGCCCAGAGAGGGGCGGGAACTCAATCTCTTGCAAAGCAAGAGGCAACTTAATTAGAAACAAATGAGTCCTGCACACAGAGAACAAGTCTGCATTTAGTTTTTTGGTCTCCAAATATGTTGGCGGTGTGAACATGTTATTACAGACTTGTTCTCTGTGTGCAGGACTCATTTGTTTCTAATTAAGTTGCCTCTTGCTTTGCAAGAGATTGAGTTCCCGCCCCTCTCTGGGCCCTGCACACATAGAGCCCCGTCGCCTTCAGTCCATCTCAGACACAGGTCCTGCTGGCTCCTGCTCACTGGTAAGTATACACACTAGTCAGGTTTTTTAATACAACAGTTAGGACCGCGTCAGAGATGGGTACACTTTGAAGTTAGTGACGTGGCTTGATATAACTTTTTTTGCGCAAAAAAACGGATAGACTAAGTACCCTGTATTTGTTATACTATTTTTTATACTGCACTTGCATTTAATACTTTTACTGCAGTGTACTGTTGTTTTTGGTCGCATTTAGTTTTTTGGTCTCCAGAGGAGATAGAGGTAGAGAGAGGGTCTGGAGGCAGAGGGAGGACCTGGAAGTAGAGAGCGGAGCTAGAGGCAGAGAGAGCAGCTAGAGGCAGAGGGAGGAACTAGATGCAGATTAAGAGGCTAGTTGCAGAAAGAGTGGCTAGATGCAGAGGGAGTAGCTGCATGCAGAGGGAGTTGCTAGAAGAAAAGGGAGGAGCTAGAGGGAGGGTCTAGAGGCAGAGGGTGGAGCTAGATGCAGAGGGAGGAGCTAGGTGTAGAGGGAGTGGCTAGAAGAAGGAGTAGCTAGAGGCAGAGGGAGGGACTAGAGGCAGAGGAAGGAACTAGTTGCAGGCACTGACATTCTGCTGCAAGTTCTACTGAAACAACAGTTGCTGCTTTGCATAGAACTACGGTAAATAAGCACCAACTGTTACGCCCTATCTCAATAACGGGAAAGACTATGTTCACTATAGACTGAATATTTTTCCCATTAATTGAGATATTTTAGAATTAATCTTTATTCCTCGCTGGGAAAGAAGTGGATTTCTCCAATAATAATTATTACAAAGTTTTCTCATTTTCATGTGTACTAGGCTAGGGTCAGACTAGTGTTACCGGATAGGTAAGACTGCGTTAACGCTGTCAGTGCAATCCTATGTTAGACGGAACCCAAGCGCATTGCAAACACAGACTTCACACTGCCAGAGTTTCAAATCTCGCGCTTTTTCCCAGGGCATCACATCATGCGGGAGCTTGGATGCGCTTGGAAAAAGCGCGAGATTTGAAACTTCGGCAGTGTGAAGTCGGCATTTGCAATGCGCCTGGGTTCCTTCTACCATAGGATTGCATTGACAGTGTTAATGCAGTCTTACCTTTCCGGTAACACTGCATTAATGCTGCCAAATTTTAAGTTTTCGATGGAACCCTCTGAACGCACGGAGTAACGCTAGTCTGACCCTAGCCTTATTTGTTCAATTTGCTGCCATTTGTTTTCTCGGTCCAATTCTGCCTGAGAAAAAAAAATTGCAGTTTGGCACTGCCCCATTGATTAACACTGATCTGAGTGTAATCTGATTTTTTTTTATCAGATTGCATTCGCCCGATTGTATCCTTCGTGTGTCCAGGCCTTAGGACCGAGGTACTGAAAGAGGTGCTCATGAAATCTAACTACTGGGTGTTAAAATAGCCCTTGTCAGTATTAATCTAATGAACATGAGCTGCTTAAAGTGGCAAATTCAGCTCTGATACCTCCTTATCATTACATTTATTAGTGTTAATGCCAAACCTAGTCTATTTAGAGATAAGGTTTTTTGCGAACAGTTATGCAATCACTGAGATCGATGTCTAATGGCTGCTGACAGCTGCACAAACCGAACAGTAAAATATTATCTAGAAATGTAAATTTGTAGACTGAGCTGTGTTGGAATGAGGCCTCCTCTGCCGTCTTATCATGTGGCTCCGACAGATAAAAATTGGAAGATTCCAGGGATTTATAATACAGAAACAACAGCTGCAGGGAAATCTACGCAGCTCTACATGTTGATAGGTGGAACATATGCTTAGTTGTAATTTTACTTTAATCTGAATGTGAGAAACAGATAATGTCATGCTTCACTACTGAACATATGACGGCAATAATGAAGGCAATGTTTGAACCATAGTATATACTGTCTGTCTAGAAAAATACATTGCTGGGAGTGTACGCAATCTTATAAGTGTTCTACTGTCCTACTTTGATCCATTTTGTAGAAGTCAATGATCAATGGAAGTCATTGGCCCTATGAAAAAAAACAGATGTCATCCGTGTCATCCAACAGGCCCCCCATTATTGTAAATGTTTAATAGCATTAGTCTTTTTATGGACTTTTGGGGTCCCCTAGTCTCTAGGGCCTGGGTGCAATTGCAAACCCTGAACCTATTGTAGTTACACCCCTGCAGGCTGCAGAACTACAGCCAGGTATGTTTTTTGTCTGTAAGTAGGAAAATCCACCCACCGTGAGATCCAAGTTCTAATCCGCCATCTGTTCCAGATCTTCAGCCACCCATCGGCTTGGTGATGACATAAATTTCAATAAAAAGACGAATAGCCGAAGTCCAAAGACAGAATCCAAGTTACTTTCTTTATTCCAATACATTAAAAGAGCATCAACTGGGAATGGATTTAACACGTTGATGCGTTTCGACTCTAAATGAGTCTTAGTCTAAATATTAAGGCTAGGTCCTATTTGGAGTCAAAACGCATCAATTAAATCCATTCCCTGATGATGCTCTTTTAATGTAATTGTATCTTTGGACTTAGGAATTTATGTTTTTAGGCTGCATAGTTTGAAGATCCGACACAAGACTATAGAAAGAAACGGGACTGGTCCTGTGGGGTGAACTGTCCACACTATGCTCTAGGTGACTGACAGGTTGATCACTATGTACACACATGGGAAAGACATGTCAATCATCTAAAGCAGTGTGGGGAGAAGCTGGTCGGCGGCCGAGCTGGACTGGTACCATCTCTCTCTACAATTCACGGCAAGAAATATCGTTCACCGGACTCGAAACAAAGGGGCTAAGACTAACATCAGTACTCATGGTAAGTTCTATAGTTTACCATTTACAGCTCAGTTACACCTAACTTTTTAGGAGGGAGGGTGATACTTCTTTAAACTTTTTATTGCATGCCTTACGATGGTTGTATTCTTCCCTACAAGTATTGCTTTTAGAGAAAATTGTGCAAGAAAGAGTCCCAACAGGTTCATGAAAACTCAATGCATGAGATCCAGAATCCATTTTTTCCCCTTGTGAATCAATTCATAGTTTTGGCAAAAAAAAAGACATGACCCATCGACTGGCCCTATACATTGACTGTGTAACTTTACCCATATGGAAGGGTGAAACAAGTGATAAAGCCATAAATGTCTGACTGTGAAATACAAGTGGTTCAGACACTTAACATTTACATGGCAGCGATTATCTTGAAAAAGGTCCTCATTATTTTTTCGCCAGAGTAAACTATTGATCTTCACCCCCATCTCTGTCATCCCATTTAATTAAGTTTGCAAATAAAAAGGAGGTAAATGAAAAAGTTTTGAAAAGGTCTCGGTAAATCTTCTCATGGTAAATTGAGCTGCTTAGTATTCACACAAACATGGCACATTCCTCTGCTCACCATGGAGAATCTACATGCAGGGAAAGGGACCAAATATATTTATGGAACAAACAGGAACAGATGCTAAGGCGTTTTCCAGAGACAGAGAGTAAAAAATGGAATAGTCTGTGGATCTTTCTTCTTGAGCTTGGGGTATTCAGTTAAAAAAATAACATATATCAAAATGTCCACCAAAGAAGTGTGCCCCAAACAAGGGCATCTCAGGTGGCTTCTCAAGTAGGTAGAATCCACTAAGACTTCTAAACAGCAGAGTTTCCCCGGTATTGTCCGTTGCCCTGATGTTGGGATGCTGGTTCATCGGGCTCAGCATCAAGGTGCAGATTTTAGTGACAAAAGGGGTCATAATCAGAGAAAATGGTGGGTTTATGCCAAAATACAATTTTCTCTTAGGCAATTCTTAAAAGTTGGTAAACGTATGCAAGACTGGGCCTACATGGTGATTTTGGCTGTAACACAGGCTGCGAGGCCAAAAATGTGAACAGGTTTGCTATAATGGCCATGTCACACGCGTCAATGTCGCTAGCGACATCGCCGATAAAGTGATGCATCAGCATCACAACAAGTGCGTTGTGATGTGTGACAGCGCGACGCAACTGCGATTTAAGGATCTAGCAAATTGGTTGGAAATTTGCCAATCTGCTCTACACTGCAACATGTGACTGTGACCCAATAGTCAATCGTAATGGTCAACTTTTTATGGCATAAAACTACAACTTCCAGCACACCTTCCAAGCTTGAAGGTCTCAATCAATTGTACTATTGTCAATTTGTGGCCTCAGACAAGATTACGACAAAATCCAAAACCAATCTTTTGGTTTTGGTTAAAATACCTTTAAGGCTACAGTCACACTGTGCATTTTTTATCTATTTTTGCGCATCAGTTTTTGTAGCCAAAACCAGGAGTGGGTGATAAATACAGAAGTGGTCAAGTGTTTCTGTTATACTTTCCTCTGATTGTTCCACTCCTGGTTTTAGCTGCAAAAACAGATGAGCAAAAACAGACCAAAAACGCACAGTGTGAATGAAGCCTAAGGCTCCTTCCTGGAAAGAGCAGAATTATGTGGGATGGCTTATGTTGTGAAACATAGGACCGATGTATTTCTAGTTCTCACTTGCTATTATTATAGTGCTAACATATACCACAGAACTGTACAAAGAATGACAACTTCACCGAAAGTCAAAAAAACGTATCGGCCCTGAATCATTAAAGAATTTAAACCAGAAAACTGATGTAAAATACTTTGAATAGCCCCGAATTTGGGCCCAAGACTGAGCTACGTTATAACTAGGGATGGGCGAATCTACTCGTTAGGATTCGGTACTCTGCGAGTAGTAGTGGACACGCAGGACTTGGTACTCTGCGAGTTTCCAAGCGATTACTCGCACAGTAACGAGTCCAATGAAAATCAATGGCAATCCGGTAGTTTAACATTAAAACCGGATTGTCCCTGTCCTCAATCCAGTTTCATAGACATAATTGTGAAATTTAACCGGATTAACCCGAATCGTCACAAACCGAGACAATCCGGTTTCAATCTATATATTTTAACTTGAAAGATCATGCAGCATGCTATATGCTTCTACGAGGATTCAGAATGTGTAGGACTCACCTTAATTAACAGTTGCACGCAGCTTAAATAGGGAGCTCCGAGTCCTGTGGCTCACTCACTGAGTTAGCACACACAATGTCGTCGGGATGGTGGGGGATGGTCACTGTCAGCTTGTTCTGCAGCGCAGCCGCAGTATGGATTTTGGACTTTGGGAACCGGGCAAGTTTTTTTCACCTGGTCCATTGAATCCGGTTCTATAGACACTCATGGTTAATTTGACCGGTTTGCACCGAACCAGGGAAATCCGGTTTATAAACATTTCTTGTATTGTACCCAAAACCGGATTGTTCCGATCCGGGTCAATCTGGTCACATTTAACATTGCTGTGTATGGGACCGGATTGAACCGGATTTAACCGGATTGGTACAATCCGGTTTCACATTAAATCTTTATGCTTTTTAGCGACGGCTTCTAAACTATGATTAACTGAATTGCAGGTTGTTCCTCTGCTGCCAGACCTCTTTTTTCTCTTTATGGGGTCCAGCAGCAGAGGAATTACTCGCAATTACTCGCTTCTCCATTCATTTACATTGGACTCGCTAGACTCGCAATGAGTAGCGAGTCCCGGACTCGGACTCGTTAGAGTCTAGCGATTCCGAGTAATTTAGGATTTGCCCATCCCTAGTTATAACATTGCAACTTTAGGCATCTACAGTTCCACAACAAATGGGCTGAGCTTGGGTGGGAATGAGTGTGGATGTGACCGTCCATCAAATTCATCAATAGTGCCGACATTTATTATACCATAAATATTACTCCAGTCCCTAATTGGAGTAACATTTCTGGTAAGGTGCATACCAATGATAAACTGCAACGAATTTCCCTCGTAATAAATATGGCACATATTATTTTGGCATGGCCCTCCTTAAGACTGGCGTATGATGTCAGTGATAATGAAATAGGACTAATATGTTTTTGAAGAGTAGCAAAAAACTGAGAACCCAGAGAAAACCCAAGTAAACAGAGATAACATTGCATGCAATTATTGGATGCATGCAGATGAAGGCATCATTTTTGCCTAATGGACCCCTGGACAGGCTGTATCCCTTGGTGGTTGTTATGTCCAAAAATGTTATTTGGTGTACCAAAATGGCCTCTCTATCTTGACCATGATAATGTAAAAAGAGCAACTCAAGTTGTAGACTGTGAGCCCTTGAGGGCAGGGTCCTCTCCTAACGTATTGTATCCTCACCCATCCCTTGTACACTGAGCACTTGCAGGTAGGATCCTCTCTTCTTTCCTACTGTATCCTCACCCATCCCTTGTGGACGAACCCTCGTGGGCAATGTCCTCTCTCCTCACCTACTTTATCCTCACCCATCCCTTGTAGACTGTGAGTACTAGGGGGCAGGATCCTCTCTCCTCACTTACTGTATCCTAAGAGCCCATCCCTTGTAGACAAGCCCTCGCGGACAATGTCCTCTCTCCTCACCTACTGTTTTCTCCCCCATCACTTGTAGACTGTCAGTACTAGTGGGCAGGGTCCTCTCTACTCACTTACTGTATCCTAAGAGCCCATCCCTTGTAGACTGTGAGTCCTCATGGGTAGGGTCCTCTTCTAGTGTATCCTCACCCATCCCTTGTAGACTGTGAGCCCTCTTGGGCAGGGTCCTCTCTCCTCCTGTACCTGTGTGTGTCTTGTATTGTTCATGATTATTATACTTGTCTATGTATGCCCCTTTTTAACGTGTAAAGCACCATGGACTAAATGGTGCTATCATAATAATAATTAGCATATGGGTTTTTCTGCAACATTGAACTGTCACATGGGCAGCGGCTATACACGACGTTTATGCTGATATTACAGTAAGGTTTCAATAAATTAGCGGGTTGTGTATCTCTTCTACCTGATTTTGTGATGTCTTCTGTTGTTGGTGTCTCTGTACTTTGAATTGTAGTTCCAGCTAAAATAAAATAAGACAGTAACATTATTATTACAGTTTATAATCGCCACTGATTCCAATGTAATACGACAGCTAAAAAGTGCAGTCTGATATAAAAATGGTAATATATTGTACATCAGTCATATTAATAGAGCAATAATGTTGTGCAGATCATACTTATGCTCTATATATCAGACCCATCATCATCATATTGTTTTCACCGGTGAGAGAGGATGGGCGTATGAGTGCAGGGAACTCGTTTGATTGGCGTATATTATCTCTCTTTTATTTTTATTATGTTGAGTGCATGGATTATTGGAAAACAGGAAATGTTGTGTTGGCAGTAATCATTGTTGTCTATGAAAAATTGCTTGTTAGGTAATTGGTGAAAACCAGCCATTCCCTGCACGAAGCTAACAGTCAATTGTCAAGGCTGGCAGCCCTCTCTGTGTTCAATAGTGATGTATGTGGTGCTCATCCTGGGGAGTTCATAGCCCTGAACACATAGCAATTTACTAGCAGAATATCAAACAGTTTGGTTTAATGCAGAAAGTAAAGCAAGTTTAACAACTTAGCCATGAATTACAGATTGGAATAGGTTTTAAATCAGAGTTTTCTAAAGGAATGATTTGGTCTAGTGGCGGCATTGGTAATCCATGTCTGCTGCTCAGCAATCCTCCTCCTACCTGTTGTCTTTCCTGACACTTGTTTTGTATAGTATGCTTGGCGTTGTAGCATGGCACCTGCATGATGGTGTGCCAGGCTTACAAGTCAAAAGAAGTGCCAGGGATGATGTCAGGTAGAGAGGTCTCTGGTTTGGCAGCCATGGAGTATAATGTCTGCTGAACCAGAGCTCTGCAAACCTCCCCCACCTGTCATCTTTCCTGACACTTGGCGTTGTGGCATTATGACACCGGCATAACCATGTGCAACGCTTACAAGTCAGAAGAAGTGCCAAGGATGATGTCAGGTAGATTAGGTCTCTGGTTTGGCAGCCATGGAGTATAATGTCTACTGAACCAGAGCTCTGCAAACCTCCCCGCGCCTGCCATCTTTCCTGACACTTGGCGTTGTGGCATTATGACCCTGGCATAACCATGTGCCAGGCTTACAAGTCATAAGAAGTGCCAGAGATGATGTCAGTTGAGAGGTCTCTCGTTTGGCAACCATGGAGCCCCAGCATGGCTGCTACACCAGGGTTCTTCAAGATTTTTTACTCAACTCTAAATGCGTGAGCAAATAAAGGCAATCAATAACAAGTAAGATATCCTATCATTAGAGATCTTATTCATATCATGGCTTAGCATGTAGCCATCATCTGATGGATCAAGTGACGTATGTACAGTAGTACTACCACTATTTCACATTTTCAAATACCATACACAGAATATGGTAGGTAATTCTTCTTCCAGTGGGACCCAAGTAATACTTCATTAGAAAATACTTTAGGAACTTGAAACTTTATTTTGTTTTAGTTATTTTATTATTTTGCTCCCTTTTTCCAAGAACTATAGGTCCAGATTCATCAAAGAGATAATGCCAGAATTCTTGAGTAAATTTCTATGAAACGTCAGAAAGCTGTTATGCAACATGAAATTTTGCAAAAATGTCATGACTTTTTGCGTTTTCACTCCAGTTTTGCCCAAAATAGGCGAAGCTGTGATAGTATCGGGGTGTGACCCCAAAGTTTATCTAATTCATGAGCTGCCGAGTGCCTTACAGTACATTATAGCTGTTGCCCCAGACCTCGTCTATAGCCTCTCATACAGCCAGATCAGAATTCCCACACACTGCACTGATGAGGGGCAATCACCCCGAAACGCAGCGGCTGCAGTTTGGGGTTCTGATCTGGCACAAATCCTAAGTCATATTAAAAGACTTGTTAAAGAGTCAATTATGACTTTTAGGATTGCTACCTTTATGAGGTGGCATTAGAATTTGTCTACTATCAGGGGCGTACCTACCGTGGTGCAGCTGGTTCAGCTGCACCAGGGCCCCGACCGGCTAGGGGGCCCCTCAAGCCTGCAGCGGGGCCCCCAGCCGACCCCCGTGACCCTGTGTCAGAGGAAAAGGGGTTAACTGAGGGAAGCTTCCTGCTTCCCTTGGCTGATCCCGCCCCTCCTCTCCTCTGCTGCCCCGGCTCCCAGGACTGCGCGGCCAGGCGCAGGTAGGAGCCGCAGCACCTATAGCACCCTCTCGCCTCTCCCGAACGTCTGCTAGCAACCCCCCCCCCAAGTCCTCGCCGACATCTGCTAGCAACCCCCCCCGCTCCTCACCATCAGCTGCTGCACCAGGGCCATCTTGGCACAAGGTCCGCCACTGTCTAGTACCTCACGGTAATGACAATTTGCATTACAGTACATGAAAATCTTACTTCAGTTCGTGCCTGGAATAAGATTTGTAGACGCATGTCTCTTTACAGATGCGCCTGATTCATGAAAAGTCTCTTAATATATCAGGCACCTCTAATCCCACACCCCCAGAGAACAAGCTGGACTTGATGAATTAGTGCAATTAGGTTTATACTATGCCTTATCCATATCCATTTAAAAGCTTGGCATATAATATAGTGAAAAACATAAAAAAGTGGGATAAAATGGTAAAAGGAAAAGCAATTCATCCATTATTGTTCACATTTTGGCCTTCAATATATAGAGAAAATAACTTGGAAAAACAATTCTTCAGGTCAGTATGACAAACTTGTATAGTTTTTTATTTTATTTTAGAGGCTATAAAAAATTCTGAAAGGTGTAAAAAAAGTGTTTTTCGTAGGCTGCTTTCACATCAGTGGTTTTTGCAGTTCGCGGCAGATGCAGTGAAAAAAACGCATCTGCCGCGATTACCGCATAACCGCTGCACTTGCGGCACAGTTGCGGCAAGCACCCTTGCGGCAGGAGCGGCAAGTTCGGTATCGGCACTTGCAGCAGGTGCGGCCGCAAAAAAACCGTGGCTGACAAGTGTTTTTTTTTGTGGCCGCACCTGCCGCAAGTGCTGAAATTGCACTTGCCGCACCTGCCCGTACACTTACCGCAAGCCCCATAGACATTGCATGGGGCTTGCCGCAACTGTGCCGCAAGTGCAGCGGTTATGCGGTAATCGCGGCAGATGCGGTTTTTTCACCGCATCTGCCGCGAACGGCAAAAACCGCTGATGTGAAAGTACCCTTAGATTATTAACTTTTTACTTTATTTATTTCTGTTAATAGATATGATAACTTGTTTTTTGCAGCTTGATTGTAGTTTCTCTTTCTACAATGTTGGGGTACATATGAAGTTTGGATCGCATTATATTGACTTTTTTGGTGGCATATGATGACTAAACAAGGTAAGTCCTAACATTTTCTCTTCCAAATGGTATTTACCATATGGGTCAAGAAGGTTAACATTTTTAATATCTTTATTTTTGGATGAGAAAAAAGGGAGCAACTTAAAGTGTTATTTTTAAAAAAAAGATTTTAACTTTTCATTTGTTCCCCCTTGAGGGGATGTGAATTGCTTCATATAGTAAAAATCACAGTTTCCTTTGAAGCCCAGACTATGGCTTGGCTTCGCTGTTGCACCAAGATGGCGATGTGGTTAGAGAGGAGTGATCAGAGCTTGCTTTGATCTTTCCTAATAAAATCAGGTGCTAGCTGTATAAGGCTGCTTTCACACTGGCATACTTGCAAATATGTGCCCATCAGTTTTGAAACTGATGACCACTGATCCATTATGGCCTCCCATGTTAGGATGCCAATGGACGCACACGGACCTTTTTTTAACGGATCCGTCATCAGTTACAATAGATAGGGGTGGGAGTAGCTGTACTTTGCTTCTGGGCATGCTCAATACAGCAAAACGGATCTTTTTCATGGATCCGTTTTTTTCACGGCTCCTTCCTTCATACAGCTCCATTATAATTTCATACAGACACCAACGGATCCGTATCTGTCAGTTGGTATCTGTGATTTTCAAGGAAGCCCAGAAATGGAACAGTCTCTGTTTCTGGGTGTATGAAAAAAAGCGGACAAAAACGGATCCATGACAAAACGGAGACACATGGATAGCCACTTAGGACCAATCCGTGCCCATAGGATAACATGGGAGGCCATAACGGATCCGTGGCCATCCGTTTCAAACCGGATGGACACAGATTTGCAAATTTGCATCTGGCATCTGCTTTGTATAGTGGACTCAAGTCCTGAGCCTGTTCTATACCGTAGCATTCAACCTGTGCCGAAAATATGTGTCACGGGTTAAAAATTCCCATACTTAGCAAACACAATGTCGTATCATTTTACTGTAAATGCAAGCTGCTTTTTCAAAGAGAACTTGAACTTTAGAGCAACTCATGAGCAGTAGCAATGCTAAAAGTGAATATTGACCCGTTAACGAGCATTATCATATGACCAAGGAAGTAAGCCATATCATATTCTCAATCAGCAGACACGGTGTTTCCGAGTCCTTGCTCCTCGTCAGTGCAAATTATGAGCTATGATTTGGCTAGGTAAGAGGCTATAGCAGTCTTGACCCTGAGGGACAATCTTGGAGATTCTGCACTTCTGTAGATACCTTCTATGTAAACCAATACAGAGGAGGTTGTAGACGTGGTTTCTGTTTGGGAATGCATCTTCACGTGTCTATGTAGAGTTGTTTGCAAAGTTTGAGCTTAAGAAAATACTTTTTGCCCAGCAATAAAGTTAATTGTTCAGATATTTTTTTTCTTCAAATTCAATAATGACAATATTGCAAAGTATTTATATAGTCAGAAAATGAAAAAGAAAAATGGAAAAGATTACTTTTCTTCCATTCGGATGAACTCTTGGCAATATCAAAGGGTATAGGTTTACTATAATAAACTTTGAAGTGAAGGGAAACTGGCATCGATTAAAATGAGATTCACACTCAAGGCGCTGGTAACAATTACCGGGGCTTGTGTCACTCATGTGTTTTTTATTCGTTTTATAACCTGCACGCACTAAAATGATCCCAAATGATCTACGTCTGACTATCGCGTTACATATGAATGGCAGCTTGTGCGACTTGTTGAAAATATTAACAGGTGTAATAGATCTCAAAGCAATCTGGGCAATTATTGGATTATTGCTTTTACAACAGTTCTGGGAAACTCAAATATCCTGCGCCATTGTGCACCTTTCTGTATAAGATAATGAACTTTCAAGCCAGGAAAGTAGAGGCTCTTAATCTTCCAGTAATTATTGCATAAAAAAGACAAAAACATCCACTCTCGTAATACCATGTTGATATTTAACAAGGTGCATGTGCTAAAGCTTCACATCCATCAGTGGGTTATATTACACTCTGCATAGTCGGGTTGGGATTTCTCAACAATTAAAATGAAAATTACCAACGAAAGAAATTCTAAACCGGACTATTGTTGACTTGTTGCGCTAAAACAACTTCCATTCAAATTGCATAAGATAATAGACTCCAGGCTAAGTTCTTATGAAATAGTTAGATTTCATCATTAAATCTGTTCCCGGGGTCTACACACATGCCCCCCCCAAATATTCAACAATTAGAACCTGTAAAAGTTATATAAAGCACTGAGCAGGTGATGTGTTAATAATTTATATAACGTTTTATGGCGTGGAACCAAAGAGGACTGCGGAGAATAATAAATTACTAGCTTTTAAATCCTATCACTTATTTTGCAAGATTTATTTGCTAGACTTTTGTCGTGCTGCTGATGGTCTTGGAAATTGTTAGGTCCAGCACTATTTTTTGGGGATTAGTGTCATATTGTTTCACTATACGGCACCCAAAGAAAATCTAAATGCGCCACAATAATCTATAAGAGAGCTATGTAAGGTTGTTTCACACTTGCGTCGCGTCCACATCAGGCTGAAAACGAGTGTATCTGCATCCGTTCATGCATGTGAAAACGCAGCATAATTTTTTAATGCCTAATCGGCACTGGATCAGGCAAAAAATGCTCCTCTCGCATCTGTTTGCATCCATTTTTGTCCTGATCTGTTTGATCCATCTAAAAGTTTGGAGGGGCTGAAAACACTCTCTGGGCAAGCACAGTGTGACATCCCGATCAGGCCTGGCTGGATCGACCTCGGGATGAATCCGTCCCCATTGAAGAAATTTTGTTTTTCACGCAGTGCGGCGGATGTGGTGACTTCAGGATTGATAACCGAAATCGCAACACTTATCCAGGAAGGAGGTCGAAAGGATCCATGAAAACTTGTGCCACCACATATGCCTGCATTTTAAGTGAAGGGACAAGGCCTGATCAGGATACTTTCAGGGATTTGGACGGATTACAGTGCAAGACAAAAAAATGCATGCAAACCACCCTAATACCACATGCAATGCATATTAAAGGACCATAGGGGTTAAGTGCATGTGGCTTAGCCTATTACAATTCTTGACTAAAATTCTAGAACTTTTTTGCCATTGTTCCATTAAGGCTCATGCATGTCTGTATTACACATTTGTGTCATATGTATTCTTAAAGGGGTCGTCCATTATTTATATCCTTGAGATAGGTCATCAATTTCAGATCGGTGAGGGTTTGCAGCCTTGGAGGCAATCACAGTTAAACTGTGATTTGTCCCAGCCTGTATAGTTCAATACACTGTAGACTGACCATTTTATGGTACTATAGGCAGCTCTTTTTCAAGTAAGTGGAAGTTGATCTGCAGTACGCCTACCCTACCTACCCCTACACCCCTACAGTACCCCTACCACTACACTGTGAATGAAGTTTAGATATTTTGGCCAGCATACAACCAACATCCCAACAACTAAGGACTGCAAAGAGCTGACGTTGGATAGTGCTAGTGTTGGACTTCCCACAATCTGACAGTGATGGCCCCATTATCAGGGTGCCCAAAGCATTCTATGAGCCTATACTGGACTTATATAAAATAGAACACTGAAACTTGTATTGCAAAAGCCATTCCAATACATACATTGCTTTTGGGCAAATATATAGCTCTTCCCAGAAGCACCACACAACAGTATAGGGCCTTAGCGCTTTGCCATATGCATGATGGTGTACCACTATTCAGTTACCCAAGCTAGAATTTGCATGGAGGGATTAAATAAACCTATCACTGCTCTAGGTAGCCTTATGTAATTGTTTTATCAATGTATTATATTAGCAAAATGAAAATGGCCCCAGAAAAGTAACATTATTGATTCTTGATTTAATGACTATTAGACCATGTAGTACTTTTTGACCATTTTATACTAAGACACCATTCCATTACTCATGCTTTATCAATATCTCATACTACCAAAATTAAAATGGCCTTAGAAACGTAACATAACCTGTCAGTTTGTAGTCTTCTGTGGCAGAGAATTTGGTCATCATTCAAATCATATTTAGTATAGCCATTACCCAAAGAAGCTTTTGCGAAATGTGCACACAAATGTACGCTAGGACACGGCATTTTATAGGTTAATATCCTTATACTAACTACCTGCTCTTTCATATATTGCCATTTGGCCTTCAACTCTCCCTCTGAGGGCTCTGTATTTGAGATTTTTGTAAAATGCTTTATGTTATACACTTTTGCTTTTTATTTACTCCAGAGCCATCTAGTGTTTTGGTTGTTATATCTCTGTATTGGTAATTCTTGTTTTAATCACCACTAGACAATGTAGTACTTTTTGACCATTATATTACCCGGACACCGTTCCATTACTCATGCTTCATCAATGTCTCATACTAGACTAATGAAACGGTCCCACTTCATGGTCTTCACTGGTTCCACTGTGGTAGTGAATTTGGTCATCATCATAAACATCTTTAGCACAGTCCTCCCTGAAGAAGATGTGAAACATGCGCCTGATGCACGGACTACTCTGGGACCTGAGCATCATATGGGCAAATATCCTAATACTAACTAAAGGGTCTTTCATATATTGCCACTAGCTGTCAACTCTCCCTCCTAGGGCTCTGCATTTCTGTTTTTTGCACATTGCTTTATGTTATACACTTCTTTATTTCTGGAGCCACCTATTGATTTTGTTGTTATATTTCTGTATTGGTTAATCACCAACAGACCGTGTAGTATTTGTTGAACATTTTATACCAAGACACCATTCCATTACTCACGCTTTATCAATGTCTCATACTAGCAAAATGAAGATGACCCCAGAAAAGTAACCTTACCGGTCAGTTTGTAGTCTTCACTGGTTCCACTGTGGCAGGGAATCTGGTCGTCGTCACATTCATCTTCAGCACTGATCTTGGGTGTGGTGGGAACAACTGTTGGAGCTGACAAAAAAGTGGCCAGAATTTTAGTTTCAAGGTTTTCAATAATTTCATTATTTTCACCTGTAGTTTAATATTCATAAATCGTGAATATTGTTGTAATGATAAATTGCCGGTTCTAAACATGTAGACCTGACGTCATCTATTTCACTAATTGAGGATGAACTGTACTTCTTGAAATTTGGTTGAAATTAAGTCCAAAATTGGGTTAATTGAATTTAACATTAAAAGGATTTTCCAGCTTTAGATTAATAAAGCTTAATCACTGCATGAATAAAAAGGTTTACAACTTTCTAATGTACTTTATGTTTCAATTTGCTATTATTATTCGAGTCAAACATGCTTTTGTTAATTTTTTTCTGGCAAAATTCTGGTGCATAATAAATAAACTCCCCCAAAATGTATCGAGTTAAAAACTCTTGAACCAAGTAAATAGAAAACATTTCATTCCGAGCCGAGATTTTTACCGTATTCTGTAAACTAAGCTATTTCGAAAAGTTTTCCTCATCTTCACAAATGACCTAATACTGTGTTATGGAATGTAATCAGGTTTTTCTCTATCTCCTCTAAGCTCATGAGTTCCCCAAAGAGATACCACCAGACAGCCCAGAGTCCTTAATGTAATGCCAGATTCCTGTCTTTCTTTGTAGTGATAAGACGTAGTGATGCCCTGTAGCTCTGAATACTTAATGTGGCTGAGATCTAATCCAATTCCAAAGCATCTGATCCAAAAAAAGCACAAACTGTGGTCATGAGAAAATATTCTGTGGTTGCATTTCACTGATGTGCTGAATACATATGCCCACCTCTACCTCCACGATATGCAATAATCATCAGTTTTAGGGACCTCGGCCTTCTTCATCCCAGAACACTGTACAATAATATGTCATAGTCGACATTGATTCATTAACCAATTAAGAGCAAGACACAATGTGGTCATTTACTGAATAAATGCTAAGGCCCTAACAATATGCATTAGCGATGACAGATGCAAATGACCATAATGGGCCATCTACAGGATATGGAAAGAGGACATTGTGGGCAACATTAATGTTCCTACTATTAAGGACTGTAAATCCAAGAAGATTGGCAAAAGGATAGATTATCAATGAAGGAACACAAAAGCATTAGCGATAATGTAAGTGGGCTCCAAGTACAATAAATACAAATGTCAGGCTTTATTCTTTGGCAGACGAAAGTAAGGAAGTGTGTGCATATATAATCAATGTAGATCGTTACCTTCAACTTCACAACCCAGCAGCTCCATTCGTAACCCAAGACCTAACACCGATGCTCTTTCAGGAATGATTCGGATGAATCTGGTTGATATGGATGCAAAGGTGCGTAGTTCTGGAGTGTCGTAGTTTGTGTTACCTTCAAATGTCTAAAAATACAAAATTTAAAGAGCATTAATAAGAATATTGCTTTTTAGTGACACTCTTTTCTTATGGAGATCAGCTGAGTATGGCGTCTTATAGTCATGCTCTATGGGTAAATAACAAGAATATTAGCTCTCTGCCAGAAGGAAAGAAAAGTATATCTCAAGTGCTATTTATGAAGGTAGCTAGCTTACCCTTTAAATCAACATCAGACCCCATAAGAGAATCTGTCACTAGGTTTTTGCTATATAATCGGAGATCTTAATAGATTAGAGAAGAGTCCCTAATTATAGCGATTAGTGAATAGCGAGCACTACCATGTGCGGATGCTCAGTACTCATAATGAGCATTTTGAAGATGGGATGGGCTTGACTTGTTTACTAAGTATAATGAAAGTCAATAGGGAACTCGAGCATTTTTCTGGAAACTTTTCTGGGAAAATTGGCGAGTTTCCCATTGATGTCTATTATGCTTTGTAAACGAGTCAAGCTCGTTCCCTCTTCAAAGTGCTTGTTACGAGCACTGAGCATGCGAGCATGGCAGTGCTCACTCATCACTTATAGCAAATGTCACTTACTGGGTTGTGTCTTGCTGTTTCTGCACTATCAGTGTTTTATGAGCAGGAGATTATCACTACAGGACATCTGGCCTCTTGCCTCCTAGTCCCCAGCACTGATTTGATTAGCAGTTTTCTGTCACTATACAATGTACACAGAAAGCTGTGGTATAAATGAAGCTAAACACAGTCAACAACTGAGCTCGGCTAGATCTAGAGCAGAGAAAACTAATTCTTTTAATAACCACTGCACTGGTCAACTAACTAATACAACTCTGGAATCAGCATCTCTGTCCCAACCTCATGTGGCTGTCATATTACATAGCAAAAACTTGCTGACAGATTCCCTAAAATGAGGCGTGTTCTCATTGTGTTTGCATGGGTTTTTCCAGGTATTCTCCCACTCTCGAAAGACATACTGGTAGGGAGTTTATATTGTTATAGGAATATTAGTCAAGCCACAGACTAAAGACATATTGGCACAGGGTTCTTGCCCCTTAATCAGGGTAGAACAGGGTTTGGTTGGCTGAAATTTAGAATAAAAAGCTATTTCGCTAGCAACTTGCAAGAGGATACCTCCAAAAAGTGGTACTTCTGGGAGAGAACTAATTTGCATGTTGGAATTGGCAATGAAAGAGCCACACGCAGATACTATTGCCCTAGAATCTGGTATTGACTCTTACCCTCCAAATATAATTTGCACTCAATAGACGATTCTTAATTGTAGACATAATGTAAATATGCCATATAGATTGACATGTATGTAAGGTAGGAAGCGAGACAATCCTCCTACTCCTGTTATTCCAATGCCCTTGGCAGCTGCCTACCTGATTGTGTCTATTCGCGAAGGCTATGAAAAGTTATAGAAAGTCTCGCTGCATCATACAATGTATTACACATAATCACCTTGTTCACATTTGTACCAATTGACTGTGGCAGCGATGTAATAAGATCCACTTCAAGCAATTTGTCATCTAATCAAAAGATGTTTGACTGAAAGTTACTCCATTATTTGCATGCAAGACTAACCCGTTCCCGGCTTTAAAAATTTAAACATGTCAAGCTTCATTCTTGTAATTCGACTCAAGTCAAGTCTTATCCTTGAGATTTTCTAAAATTCTCTTTTATTAAGAAAGGTCTTTGAATATTTCGCATAAATAATGCCACACTTATAAAGGACACGATCTATTTGTATGAATATTTGATACAGATGAAAGCGTTACATATAAGGCGATGCCATATTAGACTGGTAATTATGTTCTTTAATTTCACCTTACATCGTTCTCAGCCTTTGGTGTTGTGGAAACTAAAACCTAAATTTGGAAAGTTATCATCCAAAATTTAAAGAAGTAACAAACTGGTAGCAAAAAAAACTTAAAAAAAACAATCTTTCTTTACACCTTGGTGATAGATCCAACAGATCTACCAAGATCTACCAATACCAGAACCGTCTTCTTTACCTTTGCTTTGTTCTTTCTTGAGTCCATGATGTGTTCCCAGTCATGTCCATTATTGCTATATCCAATTTTGAACTTTCTCATGAAGACTTTATTATCCCTGTGTTTCCCGCCCTGAATGATGATGCCACGTACAGTCTTCTCCTCTCCGAGATCAATCTGCAGCCACTCGTTGGTATATACATGATCAGTTGGGGATGGAAGTGCCCAACCGTGGTGGCTGGTCAACAGACGAGCATGCTCTGGGAGCCACTTGCGATCAACCTCATTGGAGGCTGTAATTTGGGAGTCAGATATAAGTCCTGAAACCATTCCTAACATTCCGGAACATGGATAATCTGCAAGGTATAAAGTATGGAAATAATGACAATATTTTCTGGAGACCTCAATGGATAATATGGTACTCATATAAGTTAATTACTTATTAACATATACAATCTATTATCCTTACTGTATATACTGTTATTTTTGGCTAGGTTCACCAGGTTGATACATTTACCAACAACTTGAGCATTCAGGAGAAAGTAAATTATAGATATGTCCTCCTTGTCAAAGTAGGTATCCTCAGAGCTGTTTGTCACCTGCTATCCCTCAAGAGGAATGCAAGATCAAGATGCATGTTTATAAGAAAACGGCTAATATCTGCTGACCCAGCCATAATACATATAATTTACTTTACAGACATATATTTGTCAAAATGGACAGCCTATGTTTTCTTTTATGCAATTCCTTTAAGCGTGGGCGTATCTATAGGTTGTGTTTAACTTGCAGGTGGACCTGAGCCTTAGGTCCTAAAAGTGGCTCTTCGTAGATAGGTATTCCCATTGAGTTAACGGATGGCATAACACATTGATATGCTATCACTTAGTGATCACTGAATGTCCAATCTCTGGGAATCAAATGACCCTTAAAATGAACCTTAGTTTTTCCTCCGCACAAGGGAAAGTATAACTGTGAAGTACATGCAGCATTGGAATAGTACTTTAGCACTTTCACTCACAGTATTGGTGGAGGTCCCATATATTGAACCCCTGATGACTATTAAGTGATGGCATATCTTAGGCACATGCCATCACTTGCCAAAATGGGAATGTGTCTTTTAACGTTAAGCAGTTACAGAAAGCGCACATGAGTGTTGCTCGGTAAGTAATGGCACATATATAAACCAATGACCCCAAGTTTGATAGTGGCCCTATGTATGAAAAAGAATCTGCAAGACAGACTTTAAAGAGTTTTTCCAAAAAATTACAAGTAATCCCCTTGTTGCTGATCACTTGGGTTACAACTGCAGGGACCTCCAGTGATCCTAAGAGTGGGTCTAATGAAACCCAAAGGCAGAGTGGCAAGCTGTGCAAGATCAACCTTTGTTGTTCCATTTCTTGTCTATTGGAGAGAACTAAGGCAAAAAAACAGTGCAGTAGGACTTTAACTAGTTAAACAGGGAAAAAGGATGAGGGTGTCTTCCTAACTGAGGGGGTTGTGTTTGACACAACCACTGATGTGCATGAAACAGGGTTCTGTACTGTAGATCCATGAGTTTTATAGTTTTAATGTTGAAACTAAGTCCATCTAGTTCAATGCATAGCCTAATTAAGGGGCGGGGACCCTCCGGCCCGTGTGCCACATGTGGTCCTTGATGACCTTTTCTGCAGCCCCTGGGCAGATTCCTGGGAACTGCAGTACTCCGGATAGCAGCCGTGTTTTACCGACTATGTACCCTTTAAAACCAGCTCAACAGTGATCTCTATGCCCCAGTCTCAGCCTCCCAAGTGACGTATATGTCCCCAGCTTCTCCTGTGATGTCTATGACCTTAGCAAACCTGGGAAAGCAGTTGAGAAGCAACATGATCAATATCACCTAACATCACAGCCAAACAGAAGCAGCCCCAGCCACTACAGAAGGGTGAGTTAATAGTTTAACCGAATTAGCAGGTTCATTTCAAGTTGAGCAGAGAAAGATTCCCCACCATCTGGCCTAACATGTTGATGCAGAGGATCAACGCCGTGTTAGAGATTATAGTAGAGATATGTGGTTCCTCTGTGCTGGCATGAAAAAATGGATAGAATTTATTCAAAGGTCTTGGGATAAATTCATGGTTTACATCTATGCGTTTCAAGGCACTCCAGCCTCTCCATGAGGGTAAAACCATAGTGATTGGTTTTTATCCTGATGAAGAGGCTGGAGTGTCTTGAAATGCATAGAAATAAGCCATACATTTATCCCAAGACTTTTTGACTCATTTCATCCGGTTATTCATCCGGTTATTCATGGCAGCGCAGAAGAGCCGCATATCTATCATTTCTTGTGTATTGGCTTTCCAAGAAAAGATGAGCACAGCATATGGATATTTCCAGCAGTCCCGTTGACAAGGAATGGATTGAAAGGCGAGCATGTGCACCCTACTTCATTCAAGTGGGGGCTTTGCAGAGCCCTGTTCTTAAGGTTTCAGACCCCCATTTGGGCAGTTTGACCTCCCCAGCATTCAACAAATAATCTATTATCCTAGATAATGGATAGGGAATAACATGTGATTTGAGGCAACCCCTTTATTAATGGGGCAGCACTTGCCAGATGTGCTATCTCTTTCCACATTCACAAACTCATTTTTCATTTTTCCCATCTCATATGTCTTTATAACAACGCTATAATTAGCAGTTTTGAAGAAAATCCCCTTTCTCCGCTCCTTCTAATGCTGGATGTGCCTCTCAGAATAGTAGTAGCTGTTCAGCGTGACATGATATTATAAATGGTTTCATGTTTTGCTTCAGCTGCGAGAGCAAAAACTCCAAACATTTTCTTAGTGTGGTATATGGATGACATACTAAATGAAGCCACACAGCTGTGCTCAGGTGTTTATATCACATTAAATGGATACCTGGGGACTGGAGACGGTGGGAGTCAGGCGCAATCAACTCCTAATTGCACACACAGGGGCCTTGCGAACATCAGCAATGTAGTTCACTTGGTGCTAAATTGGCTTGCTAACCCAAAACAATAATGTTGCATGTATAGTGTGTGAATAAGTAATTGTATCAATTAATAACCAAGGTGCCGCCACGACAGCAAGACAGCCGAACTACAAAGTTACCTTGTAAAAGGGAAAAGTGTAACCACATGTGTGAGCTAAGTTGTTACCCAAAAAATTAGGGACCATAGTGCTAAAGGGCACAAAGAACAACGTGATGAGAGGTCAACTGTACAGGTGAAGGAGCCTTCAAGGGCCCATTATTTCTCCAATAAAGGCTTTTATTATGTAGTTATTACAAGTTGACTTATTACATTTTATCCACTAGAGTATTGTTGATTGCTGAGAGCCTTTTAACATATGCAGTGAGCTCTACAATAATAAATTTTTTCCAGATTTGCGTTCCAATAGACATCAACGTGCAAATTGACTCTTCACAGAGGAAGAGGACTTGAATTCTAACGCCATCTATACAAGTAGAAATTCTAAAAGTCAAAATGGACCCTTTAATGAACCTTGCCATATGACAGAGTGTTTTAGGGTGCCACATCAGTGCAAAGTATGAGACCTGGTTTGTCTATGTGTAAGGCAAAGACTGGCATCCATGGGGTAAGTTTTGTGACACTCTCTACAAGGAGAAAACATACCCACCAGACATCAATGTAATTATTGCTCCCCCTGTTGGGGTCATTGAATCTTATAGAAAAGTGTCATGTAAGAGTTGACATATGAGCATCATTCTTTAGTACTCACTCACCTGAAATTTTGCAGCCGTAGACCTCAAACCTCAATGAGATGCCCGTCTCCCAAGTTACAGGGCGTATTTTAACGAAGCGAGTGAGGACGGGCTTGGGGAATGGACTGTATACAACGTCAATCGGGTTAGTGTTTCCATGAAATGTCTGTAGTGTATAAATATCAGAATTAAAAATTTGATCAATTTACTGAATGATTTTTCTATATCATAAACAATCTCTGTGCAAGTGAATAATCTTGCCAGGTTTGCAATATTATTTTTTATGAGACCATGCAGTTATAATGGTGGGGGACTGCTCTTTAGTAATAGCTCATGTGGAGCACGATGACCACTAATCATAACTGTAGCTAGACTGTTTTTAATATCGGGTAAAGGTTCATTTCACTGTCTTAAACTTGTAGCTATATACCTGGGCCAAGGCATAGTGGCTTTTTGGTGCTCCTCTGACACCCAGTACTGGGGACACATGCTTTGATCTATCCCAACATCTACCATTGGCCAGTGCTTTGATTTCTGTATGATATAATAGTCTTCTTCCTAGAGGGAGCAATGGTCTACACAAATATCTATGCACATATAGTACTACCTCCTTGTCTCTAATTGCACATACAGATAGTACTGCCTCCCTGTCTAAGTTTACAAATAATATAGGCACATATAGCACTGTCTCTCATTCTGCAACTGTTAAACATACAGATAGTACCGCCTCATTGTCTCTCCCTGGAAACCATATAGGCACATGCAGTATTGCCTCAATGTAGCTGTTGCCAATACAGTCTCTTCCTCTGAACTTTGTAGTTCTAACAGTACTTTCTTTATCCCTTTTCTTCCATAGTGCTGCCTCCTTGTCTCTCTCTGTAAATTATATAGGCATTGGTAGCACTTCCTTCATATTTCCCTATAAATCCTATAGGTACAGATAGTATTGTCTTCCTGCCTCTTTACGTAAATGATTTACACCTACAGTTAACCATGCCTCCCTCTCTCTCTCTCATAGGCACATACAGTACTGCCTCCTTGTCTCACTATAAATGATTCAGGCACATTCTCTGTAATTCGTTCATTCCTTACTTATTCGGTTTATTCATTTATATACACAGAATTAAATAATAAAACCGGAACCTTCAAAATTGTAACTGGCTTTTACTATGAATAAAAACTCTAGATATGACTTTTCAGCCTGTGTTAGCAAAATGTGAAATATTACGGAGGAGGGTGTTTAATCTTATGGCGGACAGAAACTAGTCCATACATTAGATGTGAGCGATGTTATAGGAATATACAGCCTATATACCATCGCTCCAGCCTGAAATGTGGATAAGAATGTATATACATAAATCTTGTTTTCTTATTGCTTCAGTTTCAATTGTAAAACCATGTAAAATTAAATAGTCTCCCTCCTAAGGACCATTCGTTTTATTTCAGCCATTAACAGAAGTGAGCAATGGCCTAAAATAACAATTTACCACAAATCATGTTTTATGTATTTCAACTGCGCTTTATAAACATTCACATATAATTCTGGGTCTAGAGGGATATAAATACATGTATTCTGGAGGGGATGTGTGTTCAGATGCCTTTTCCTTTTTTTTTCATCAGAGCTGGGGCCCTTTGTGTTTTTATAGTCCCCGTATCTTGAATTCTATATACGAGTCTCTTAAGTCCTTTTAAATTGCACAGATCTGTTTGGGGAACTCTAGTACCGGCGAGCGACTGGAGAGGTATTAAACCGAAATGGGGCCTTCCTCTAATAACGACTTTCATGGTATTTTAATATTAGTATGATCTTTTATTACAAATTCTTACTAGTTGCTATGATTTTTAATTTACAAGCTGCAAAATAAAATGGACCTCTGACTCTTACCAAAGGTTTATTTCCATCTTTAAGGGTAATCCAGTCTTCTCCATTGGAGCTAATATCGACTTTATACAACTTCACGTAATACTTTTTCTTGGTTTCCTTTGATATGGCTCCCTGCATTCCAATTCCAGAAACAAATCGGAGCAGTCCAAGGTCTACCTGAATAATGGGAACAGAGGGAACATGTTATTTTATAAGCCATACACTGGGATCTTCATATAGTGAATGGTTGGCTCTGGCGGTTCAGAGTGGAAATGCAATGAGGTTCAGTTTCGCTACAAAAGTTCTCCACTTTAGACAAAGAGAACTTGAACTCTAGTGCCAACTATTGGAAGCAGAATTCTAAAAGTCAAAATCAACCCTTTAACCATCCTTGTCAAATGATCAAGGATATAATAATATTTATTCACTTATATAGCACTATTAATTCCATAGTGCTTTACACACATCAGAAATACTGTCCCTATTGGGCTCAAATTCTAAACATCCCATCAGTATGTCTTTGAAGTGTGGGAAGAAACCAGAGAACCTGGAAGAAACACACACAAACACAGGGAGAACATACAATCTCCTTGCAGATGCTGTTCTTGGTGGGATTTGAACCCAGGAACACAGCCCTGCAATGCAACAGTGCTAAACACTGAGCCTCCATGCCAAACCAAGACCTCAATTTGTAGACATGGTGTTTCCAATTAATGCCCTCGTCAGTGCAAATTATGAGATCTGGCTTGGCTAAGTGAGAGGCTAAGACTGGGCATCTAAGGGACAACATTTCTCCTTATGGAGAGTGACCTGCCAGTAAAAGGAGACGCAATCACCTTGCTTTAGATGTAATTTTATATTTGAAGTGTTCACCAAATTATGCTGATTGTGGCGCCCCACTGGTCAGTGCACCACAGTAGGGGTACTGCACCCACAAACGAGTGTGCAGTCATTCCTTTCACAGGGGAGAGTAAGGTTTGTAGGCGGATCCCAACCCAGCACTCCCACACTCGAGCCTAGGCAAATGGTTGGAGCCCAGTCCCTAGGGGGAGAATTAGGGAGGAGTTCTAGTTTGCACTGAGGAGCGAAGGAGAAGGGAGCCTCCGAGCGAGAGAAGGAGACCCCCACGGAGGGGGCCAGAGAAGAGGCAGTATGGGAAAAGAAAGAGGGGACCCCATATCGGAGCGCCCATACTCTGGGGGAACCCTGGTCCATCTAACAGAGTACCGGCTCTGAGGATACAGTGCAGGGTGTTCAGCCCAAGACGACCATCTACACCGGTCGTCATAGGTCAATTCATCCACCCTGACACTCTGTCTAGAAAGTTCAGCCTCGCCAGGATCGCCTACTAAAGGTTGAGCCCCTTCAGAGAGAGAGAGAGAGAGGGAAAAGAAGGGACCTCACAGCACCCCAACGGGCCTGATATACAAGAGGGCTGTGTCGGGGCTGCTTTTAGCAGCAGTACACGGGATCGACAAAAGAAAGTATACTACGGCAGTATTTCCCAACTCCAGTCCTCAAGGCACACTAACAGGTCATGTTTTCAGGATTTCCTTATCATTAGACAGATGATGGAATTATCCCCTGTGCAAGTGGTTAAATTATCACCTATGCAATCCTAAGGAAATCCTGAAAACATGACCTGTTGGTGTGCCTTGAGGACTGGAGTTGGGAAACACTGTACTATGGGATCCGCTGAATGATCTTGCAACCCTCTGTGACTACCGGACCAGTTACCTGATTATAGACTGTTTGTACTGTAACCTGAACTACCATCTGAACTGGTTTACAGAGTAAAGTACCGGTGTAGAGTGACAAAGCCTCCGTATGTCTGTTCATCTGCTGCACTGCTCCACAGATCATTTCCACATTCTGCACCACCATTACAGGTGCATCTCTGCTCCGGGGACTCAGCTCCACCTGTACTGAGCTGCTCCATCCAAGCTACAGTACCATCTCCCTCAGAGGTCTGAAGCGGCACTGGTGCCCATCACCAGAATCTGCAGGTGGCGTCACGACAAACTTTATTTTCTTTACTACCATTCCCTAACCCTTTACCAGCTGACCACCAGGGTCACAGGTATGGGCAGGCCACCAGTGACATCCCAACCACAGCAGGGCCCAGACACCTGAGTCCCCATAGACCCCTGGGCCAGTCGCTGATCTCAGTTTATCCCAATCAGCTGCACTTTGCAGAAGAACCTGTAATGTCACCACAGTTATATCTATTGAAAGTCTACTAAATATCACTCCAGAGGGGAGTCATATTCTTATTAGCCATTTTCTAAATCATTCTCTAATAAGGAACATACCTGACTTACAGTATTTCAAGGCTAGATGTTGGGAAAGTATCTCTTGCTCTGCTAAATTTGGAAGATGACAATGTATACATCTAAAGCTAGCCATACACATTAGATAGCTATAATCGGAACATTTGTTCAGCCAACAATTATTCCTCCCATACCGCCATACATATGCATGCCCGGTTTGCCTGGGTGTGCATGTTTTCCTATTATAGAAAGAAAAATAAGTTGCAACCAGACAATACTGGTTATTACCGCCAGAATTATTACATGATTAACCTGACTTCCGAAATGTATGGGCTTGGCAAATATTTACCTACTGTGAATCATGACCTTAAGCCACACTTCCTAATTTACTACAGTTTTAGCTCCGATGCAATACTTGGCTGTCTCTGAATACTATTTTACAGTTTACAAATTACTTAGCTATGTATGTACAGTACATTTATATACATTTAATGTTACTCAGCTTTTAAAGTTGGACATATCTTTAAAGGGAATCTGTTACCAATTTTTTGCTACCCCATGTAAGAGCAGCATAATGTAAGGGCAAAGACCTTGATTCCAGTGATGTGTCACTTACTGGGTTGTTTACTGTAGTTTTGGTAAAAATAGCTTTTTTCTCTGCTGTAGATCTAGCAGTTCTCTGAATGCTGAGCCCAGTATAACTCCTCCCACACCACTAATGAGTAACTACACTGTGCATAGCACAGAGAAGAGGGCCCTTGTGCCAGGATAGTATATGGGCCCTTTGCAACCCAAAAGCTCATCAAAATACACAATTCCACCTGTTTTGGCAGTAGAAATGAGCCCCTTATCTTTTGAGCCTCTGTGTGGCTGCAAAGGTTGCACCAGTGATATGTCCGCCCCTGGTGCATTGGCAGAGAGCTGATAATCAGTGGTGGGGGCGGGGTTATACAGAGCTCATGCATATACAGGACTACCATATATATTTCTCTGGCATACCATCATTTTTGTCTACAATACCATCTACCCCTTATTCGGAACATTAATTTACAAATTATATACAGAAGGATGCTTGGAAATTAAGTAATACCTTATGGTTCCCTTACTCTTTATTGTATGTAATGTACATGTATGTATACTACACTATGATGTTCTATGTCTGTATACTAGCTACAGTATACAGCTGTAAATAGATTAGTATCACAGCTATTATACTTGTGATATATGGTAAAAAGTATTAATTATATATAGCAGATATTGAGAACTTGTATGCATAGCTATTGTTTCTTTTATACGGTACATACTGGAGTGTAACTATGGTTATAATTGTTCAGTCCGTAATAATTGTTTAAGGTCCTTAATAACCATCCTGTTGCTGTGCCAACATAGTATTTATGTTAAATTAGGCTAAAAAATCCACACAATAACATGATTAATTATAGTCCAATTAAAGGTTTTTTTGCAAGCTTACCCCGACCGCCTGTGATGATACACGATCATTGGTTGCGGTGGGCGAGGCGATTGTGGCGTCTAAAGGACCTGAGGGTAGGATCATGTGACCTACCCTCGCGACCACTGACGCCGCGCCGTCATCGCATCACCAGAGCAACCATGATGTGTTGTGGTGTCGTGAGCGGGGGGTAGGGAACTGATTGGCTGGCACAGGCTTTTTAATGTGAGCACTTCCCTATCGTAAGACACGCCCCATGAAGGAGGTGTTCTGCTGAAACACATGTCGGGCGGTCAGCGTGCCTGGGTGACTCTTTAAGGTAATCCTATATTATCATGCTTAATTCTTGAATACATCTTTGAATTAATGCTAGGGACTATGTTTTTGGTGTATGTAGGGTATAGCATATTTACTTATTAAGCTATGGCCCCATTACAAGTTAACATAAGGTAATAGGGCGTTTGATATCTATATCATAGTATCAGCCCTAAAGCTGCAAGTGAAAATTGCATATTGCTGCTAAATTGCTGCTAAATTGTGGCACACAGCACTTTAGATATCCTGATATTGTAATGCATAGGCATAGGATACTGCACAGGTGTATTGCTATTTTCTGAGTCTGGTGTATATAATCCATGGTGTATTACATGCTGTTTCTCTCCACCTTCTGGTTTTCTATGACCTTAATGAATTAAATAAATTGTATTTTTCATTATTTGGGTTTATGATCGCTTTTTCTTTTTGTGGTGTGCTTGGTTCCATTAGCGATTGCCCCATGTAATCTGTTGATGTTTACTATACCTTATTGGTATTACTACTATTTAGAAATGGTATACTATTTATATATGCTGTGCTTTTAGATATTAAGGACTACTTGGCAGCAGGTTTACGAGTTCCCTAGTGATAACCTCCTGCTGATAACATAGTGATTTTATCAAAATGACAGTAAGCAGCCCAGTAAGTGACATATCGCTGGAATCAGGGTGTCTGTGTTTACATCATGCTGCTCTCCGATCAGGTGGCAAAAACCTGGTGACAGATTCCATTGTAGAATCTACAAGCGTGATAATGCACAAGGCCACAAAGCAATATAATAGTTTGCCAAAAACATCATCAACCTGCTGTCAATAATGTTTCCATAATGACAATGGAAGTATATTTACACATAGACATAGGAAATCTGTGCCCTCTTCACTAGCCTGACGCTTTGTATGTCCCTATGCATCTAAATCTGTATGAAATCTATGGAATAATTTTGACAGCGGCTTCCAGCAATGGCGGTACAGACCCTGTGTTGCCGCCTACACTTCTAATCCATATTGGGCTTCCTATTAAGTCTCAGATGAAGCGTAAGAGTGGACAGATTGATTCCATGAGTGCTCACTTCAAGAGCGAACACATCCCGCTCCCAGCAGTACTATATATAGCAAGCAGACATGTTATTTATTCCCTTGCAGTAATATCCCGCCTTGTGGATTACAGACGCTCTGTATCTGGTGTTACGCTTATTTTTGCATATGCTAATTTATATTGTAGAAGGAGATTGTGGTAACATGGGTTAACATACGCACACGTATACAATGTTCCCTTATTATGATTAGGATGGATTTGCAGTAAGCTCATACACTACTCTGCAACTGAAAATGTAAACCCTCTCCTCTCAAGTGATTGTAGAGTGGTCTTAGGAGCTCATGTCCCATCCTGTGCTCTTACCTCTCTCAAGAGCCCTTTAAATCTCATGATCTCTCCGCTGTATCTCTCCATGTTTTCTGCAGTAATTAAATTACCCAGACTAAAAATATAAGCTTTTACTAACAGACTGATAGAAAAGAAATCATTTCATTTCTACCATTAATTTTGTAGATATATCTTGATGCCAAGAATGTTATTAAAGTTTTCATGCAGTTGTGTTATGGCTCTGAATTGAATAAAGTTGTATAGATATCGCTATAGGGGTCATACTGCCCCTTTCACATAGTTTTTTTTGAAAATCCGGCAGATTTACCGCATCAGCGCATCTTGCACTTGCAAGCTCCATGCATTGTCTATGGGGCTTGCGGTCGGGTGTGGCAAGTGCGGTTTTGCCGGGTGCTGCAGATGCGGCACTTGCAGCCACGAAAAAAAACGCGGTCAGCAGTGATTTTTTTTTCGCGGCCGCAAATGCCGCATCTGCTGCAACCGGCAAAACCGCACTTGCCGCAAGCCCCATAGACAATGCATTAGCCGTTAGGCGGAAGATGCTGTAAATCTGCCGGATCTGCCGCATTTTAAAAAACGCCTATGTGAAAGGGGCCTAACTCTGATTTACGAAGATGATTTATCATATGAAATAATGCATAAATTGTGGCATGTCCTATTGAATTCATATTACTGTAAAGGGCAAAAATATCCCTACTATGGTGGCATATGATGGCACCATATGGTTGGCCATGGAGTGCCTAGAGCTCACTATTCTTCAATCATAGATGGTATATATGTCATCATACAAACCTTAGTACAACTGTATATGGGGCATGTTAGAAAAGACGATGGAAGCAAACTAATATTCATAACAAGGTGGTGAACTATAATATGTAGTAGTTCATATCCTGACATAATGAAAAATATATTTCTCAGAAGTGCTTTTGAAGAAAGAACGGCACTCACCCGTGGCAGGCTGGCTTTTTTGGCTTTAATTCCGAATAAACACGTACATTCGTGCAAAAACAGGTGCAGGGAGGGGGTGGTGGGAGGCCAACGTTCCACTGTTTCATGGACCTGCAAAAGTACCAACCCGTTATGAAACGGTGGACCGTTGTCCTCTCTCCACCCCCCTCCCTACACCTGTTTTTGCACGAATATACGTGTTTATTTGGAATTAAAGCCTAAAAAGCCAGTCTGCCATGGGTGAGTGACGTTCTTTCTACAAAAGTACTTCTGATGTTTATTACTCAATGAATAGTGCAGCACCCTTTGCTGGCATTTGTTCCTAGTTCACTGCTACCGGCCTCCTTTGTGTAAACCTGCAGTGCCCAGCTTTCTTCGTTTGGATTATTGAAAAATATATTTCTGCTAATCCTGAATTACTTTAGATCAATCAGTGAATCCTCATTGTGATCTCCTGGAAACCTGACCATGGATTGATGCATGACTACCTCTGTGTCTACTCCCTGAATTCTACAAATTCTCCTGGAACCTGACTATGACTTCCTTGCTGTCTATTCTACATGTAAGTAGTGACTGTGTTCCACCCTAGCTATTAGTAGTGACTAGCGTCACAGGCAGTAAAGGCAGTATCATCAAGACAGGCCCTGTTCACATTCGCCCAGTGATAGGTTGATCACAGAAGCCCGAGTCATCAGCTGTTTTTGCTGAGTAAAGATGCAGCATACACTACAGACAAAATGTAGTATTACACACTGGCCATTCAAGAATCAATGATCATTTATCTAAAAAAGAGCAAATAAAGTGTGGTTATCTGTATTTCAATTTAAATAGCCTTTTCCCACTGACTGAAAGCCACAGGAAAGTCTATAAAAGGAGCATGTTAACTAAAAAAAATTAAATATCTGGCAAACGTTACCGGACTACATAAATTGATGAAGGAATCTGTTTAAGAAGGGAAAAAAAAGTGAATTCTTTTGCATTTGGCAGACAGTCAATGTTCGCATAGCAACCAGAGAACGTAATTATACAGAAATTACAGAATTTCACTTTAAGTTAATATTTTTTTCTTATTTCACATGTGATATCGGAAATTATAACTCCCTTGTGTAGGGTCTCACAAAATGTGTTACGTTATATCATGTGTTCTTTATGATCGGATTATATTGGCATAATATTGAGCAAATATTGAGATGCCAACATATGAACTCATTCTTATAATTAATGGTTATTACTACAGTTTCTGACTAATAAATTGGAAACTTGTGCAAAGAACAATTCACTGGAGAAAAATAATATGCATTACTTAATATTAATGTGTGAAAACCATTCACCTGCGCAGAAATCTTACATTGGTTTTCTCTTTCCTGCAGTTTGCACCGCGGATGATTAGTTCTGGTTGAGATAAAAGTTGGTCAAATGCAACTGCTTCTGAATTTCCAGAAGAGATATCTGGCCCAAGGGAGAGTCAAGAGTTCTCCATATAAGATAGTTGGTCAATGATGTTATAATTTGTTGGTTAGTATGGCTTGTATTTAATTTATATTGTATGATTGCTTATATAGCGTCAACATTTTCAAAAGCACTTTGTAGACATTATTATCCTGTTTCCATTGGGGCTCACAATTAAATTCCATATTAGTATGTCTTTGGATGTAATGGTGGGTTAACGCCAAAATCCGGCGATATCGAGGCAAGTCCGGAAGCCGCATTTATCATACCCTTTCCCAATATCGCATCGCGGTTTACAGCTGCGATATCGGACAACGTCCCTCCGATGTGTACGCCCACCAACCCAGTAACGACCATTTAACATGGGAGTTAATGGGTGAGGTGCGAGTACACATCGGAGTTGGGCTGTCACACTCTGCGATGCTGCTACAACGGCCATGTGATATCGGGGAGTTGAATAGCTCTGCTATTCAACTCCGATATCGTTTTGGCATCATTCCAGCATCGCGTTGTACACTGAAACCGTACAACGCGCGCCCGATATCGGCTCCAACTCGCGACCCACGTGACTTTTTGTCGGAGTTGGGTTGGAGTTGGACGCCGATATCGCGGCGTGTAAACCCACCATAAGAAGAATCCAGTTCATCTAGTGGAGTTTCACGCAAACATGAACATGCAAACTCCTTGCAGACGTCGTCCTTGGTGGAATTTGAACCCAAGACCCCAGCGCTGCAAAGCAACAGGGCTAACTACTGAGCCACATCACTACTTACCTATATGTATACACTGTCTATAATTGACACGGTTATAAAGAAAATGAAAGCATTGGTTGACAACCTTTAGTACATCATGAAGCGTTTTCATAGACAATCGAGGGTGTTGAGCCATACTGAGTATTAAAAAGGAAAACCCCTATTTAGATTTGTACCAATTAATACAGGATTTACCCCCATGTAAATTGCTGTGATTTTATTTTGACGCAGATACCAAGTTTTGGTAACACTATGACTGGTGACACATGTGCACTTATATATTATATCTATATATCTTATATATATATATATATAGTATCTGCAGTCAGAATCACTTAGAGAACCACAATCAAGTTTGTACCTTGGAGAAGAAGGGTCTGGGGTAGCTTAGGTTATGAAGCTAAACCCTGTCCTCCTTATTACCTCCAATAGGTAACGGAGTTTTCTATCTTCTGGATGAAACCCAATATTAATATTTTTTACCAGTTAGATTGTCCTGGCTCATTCTGCACCAACTAGCAGTCTCCACAAGGAGAAACAGTCCCCTACATTGCTATTATGACTGAGCCCTTCCATCAAACAGGAACAAACAAACCAAGCGAGATACTAACCACAAGTCCCTACACCGACCTGATCCTGTTTTGTACCTGCCTGGAGGTTTTCACCTAAAGTAACGTAATGATGCCCCACTCAATATCGGCTGAGTGTGTTAACTGGCCCTATACTATAAACCAAGTAAAACACAAAACACCAATAAACACGAAAGAGGTGCATACAGAAGATGTGAGACACAGAGCTAAAGGTGTCCACACAGCCATAGAAGGAAGATGGAAGAAAATTGAAAATGAAACCCAGAAGACTTAACGGATGAAGTGGATCCCTCCAAATCACATATAAAACAGAATGGGAAAATGGTGGAAAAGGAAACACAAACAAGCCGCAGGGAAAAAACAATAGTGATAACTCAGTAAGATTATACTGAATTGAGTAGCTGGGACTCCAAACATCCATCCACCTTGAAATATAACCAGCACTGAGGCAATTACATGGCAAGAATAAATAGCCTCTCCCAAGATGGGATAGGGCAAACAAAACAAGGAAGGGAACATAATAAAACAGAAAGGCAAGGCAAAGGAAAGACAAGAGAACTACTAGCAGCAGTTTATAAAACATGCTGTGTACATCAGAAAGGGAAACCGAACACGCAACCAAAGGTCACTGGAGTTGAGCCATGACAGCTGCTCATTCCTTGACATTAGTGAGAAGCTCAGCTTCTAGACTACCAAATATATGTATGTGATTAATACATCATATACATAAATGATTGCTGCACCCCAAATCTTTTGGACGGAGTCTAAAATAACACCAAAGTCCTAATTTCTTTTTACTCAACCACTTTAGGATAGTGAACTCCATCCTGTTTATCCAAAAACAAAATGGTTTTGTTCTCTGTATATCAATAAATACCACAATGGTCTATTGAAAACATTCAGTTTTATTACCAGAGATATTACATAACGCAGCTGTAAATACAACATGGGGAACAGTGTTGTTTCTATTGGATTTTTATTCCCATATTCCTTTATTACCACTCAAATGAAATAAAACAGCTGTATATACAGAAAAACACAGAGGATGCTGCTTTGTTATATGTTGATGACTCGTTCCATTAAAATGTATCAGAAAACACTAATTATGCTGCTCTCTCTGGGACCAACACAGCAGAAGTGAAGAAGAGGCCTGTGCGGTCTCGGAGCTTATGCAATACAATATAGCTGCAGAATGATTAGCCGGCTGATTAGTATGTATGACAATGAGCAAAGTACAAACACTGGATTCCCTTTGGGATTAGTGCAATTTATAGACATGTACAGCCTTTTGTGCATCAAGTCAATGTTTTGCAAACTTTATACAAGAACATGATGATTAGTCACAGCGAATACAAAGAATTAAAGAGCCAGTTCATTAGAAAACCTCTCAGGGGGACATAGATGGTACCTCTAAAGAAGTCTATGAAAGAAGCAGGTCTAGGAGGCTTGAAACCACCAAGGGAAGGGTCAGAAGAGCTCTGCCTGTACTTAATTGTACAGACCCAACAAGGGTCTTCATAATTGTACAGACCCCAAAAATTCTATTGAGATTGTACACCTAGTACTTGAGGGTAAAGTACCGTAATTAGTTTAGCTCTTACCTTTGAGCAATCGGGAGTGCTCGCAGGACCTAGACCTACACCAATCAATACTACTATACAGTAACTAGACAGGTAGCACAGTGGCTCAGGGTTTGGCACAATTGCAGAACCTCTGCACAGAGTTTTCGTGGTATTCCTCCTAGTACCCTGGATCCTCCCATGCTCCAAACACATGCTAATTTAGATTGTAAGCCCTAAAAGTGCTATATAGTCTATGCAAATAGACTACAAAATGCATTAAAGGGAATCTGTCAATTGATTGATGTTGCCCAAACCATGGGCAGCATGAATCAAAGTCGGGTTGTATGAACACATATTTTTATAGGGGACTGCTCACAAGGAAAAACCTGCAAATATGGTGTTAATCTGCAGGCTGTTAGCTATTTGACTGTGCCTGGCGCCTGCACATTAAACCTTTCTACTGGGAGAAAATAAACTTTAATCCTCCCGGCAGCGTTCTGGTTTCAGTCATGGGGGCAGCACTAGTGCGGGTCCAGTCATTTTCCTGTGTACAGAGAGCGGCGGCTGTAACTGCACCCCTGCACTGACTGACTACTGCTCAGCATTAGAGGGGGTTGACAGTCTGTGCGAGTGGTCCGGTTACAGCCGTCACTCTCCATTCAAAGAGTGGTGACTGAAGCATCGCAGGTGCCGCCTCCATGACTGAGACTGGAACATACAGGAAAGATTAAAGTTAATTTCCTCCCGGTAGCTGGGTTTAATGTGACTGATTGATCTACTATCTACTCAATTACATGAATGCTGTGGCTCAATATTACTGAGAATTTAGGGGGTGCTGTATGATGAGCTTTTCCAAAAGAAGGGGAGCATGTCTTGGACAGGGGTCTTCTGCTATGTGTTTCCGTCCATGACTGACCTGATAGTATAGGTGTAGCTATATACTGAATACCATTAGAATTAGGTCACTGTATCCACTATATCTACTGTTTCCTTCATAAATTAATGACTGACTACCTAATAGTGGGACCTTGGAGTAGAAGAAGTAGCTTATTAAAATTCTCATGTATTTCCAGCTTTATTTTAATTACTGTTCTGTAGCGCAACCCTTCAATTTCCCAGCATGTGTCATGCACAGCAATTATTTTATGTAATTGAAAATGAGAAACATGGCTGGACCGACATGCTGAAAAAAAAGAACAATATCTATACAGTGCAGAATTTTTCCTCAGACCCGCTGGGGAGCTTCACAATTATGTAATTTCCTTGAGATAATATGGAATCATATTTTATTTTAATTTATCTTTTTTTTATCTTTTTCTTGTTTAATACGTTCTTATCCATATTCCTGCCTTACTTTAAAGTCAATATTCTATTATGCAGCAGTATATAGGGAATATTGTAATTGTTCCTTTAAGGATTTTGCTGGCAGTCCCAAACATATAAACATCCGACATATGTACAATTACTACCTCCAAAAGTAAAATATATAAAAAAGCCCTAATATTTGCCTAGTTGCCCACCTGTCCGACCTCGCACAATGCTCAGTATCCGGTTTGCTTCTTTCTGCTGTTGCGCATCACATCGCCAACCTCTTGATTAGAGGCCAGGACTTCTGGCTGTGTACAGATCTCAGGGACGGTGTGTAGTAGGTCCGCGCTGCTACAAAGGACACAAAAGTCCAAATTCTCCGTTGTTAGAAGTTTATTGGATCCATGACTGTTGTAAGGGTGCAATGCCGTGAAAGAAAAGAGGACCAGACTGCAGACAGCAAGGTCTGCAGAGAAGAAAGTGATGAGGTTTGGTAAAAAACAAACATACCAAAAAAAAACCCTAATACTTACATCTACGGCCTTCGTATTGCTCGCTGCTCACTGTACGGTGCTCTTCTGTCATCACAAACCGCATCTTCACTATAGACCAGGACTTTTGGCCAAATCTTGGTCTCGGAGATCACTGTGCATTATGAGGCCGCAACGCATGGTGTGGCCTTTCAACACACAGTGACCTATTAGACCTGGATGTGTGTGGCTAGAGATGCAGCACTCTACAGTGAAAAGAAGACCCCCCGGATAAGAGGCAGCAAGTGTGGCGCCCTGTACCAGGTAAGCCACAGAACTCACTAGTACACTAAGGGATTTCCACATCTGGTACCTCACTTACACCCAACACCTTCCACTCCAGGCCTGTAGGGGGAGCTTCACTGGCTGCTGTTAAGCCAGATTCCCTATAAATACAGGTGCTGGGGGTGAACTTGGCCAGAGTGTGCAGTCACTACAAGATCTGTGAAGTTCAGCTCAGAGCTAGTGAGCAAAAACTGGTTACCGGAGCCGTGCTAGGCGCGACACCAGTGCACCTCCAGAGCCAGTGTGAGGTCCAGAGAGAGTGAGGACCGCAGGCAAAGGCGAGGAACACTTTAGAGAGGGCAGAGGAGCCATCCCAGCTCACCCCATCAGAACATCAGTCACTGGAGACCGAGTCTGCAACAGGGAAAGCGAACAGTCCGGCAGAAAACCCAGCACACCGTGGACCCTGAGCTTCCCGGACACCCGCAGCACCCACATTTGAGAGCAAGGGACCACAGGAGAGATAGCGGTGGCCCAGAGAGAGAGCCCTCAGTACAGCAACACAGGTGTAACAAACGCAGAAGGTCAGGCTACGTTTCACACACGCCAGACTAGAGAGAAAGAACAGTACAAGGAGGCCTATACCTCACTCGGTGAGGAAGTCCCAAAGTGCATCCATCATTCCTGGACGTGTACCAGTTTCCATCAGTAAAAGTACCAAAAGAGACTTTCTGTGTGTGTGTCCATCATTCTAGACTAGACCCACACCATAACAACTACGCTGCCCTATTCCACTATTGCTAATTCCAATATGGCTTAAATAATAATAGCGTACTAGAGGTATGCAACTGACTCTTCTGCGGGATATTTAATAAAAATGAATTAATGTTGACAACAATATCAGAATATAATAAAGAACTAATTTTTTTTATACAATTAAAATTAAGTTTAAAACTGACCTGCTCCTCTTAAGAGAATATATTCGACAGTGTCACCATTGCTCATTTGTACAAGAGGTCGGTTTTAAACTAAATTTTAATTTTAATTGTATAATTTTTTTTATTATTATATTCTGATATTGTTGTCAACATTAATTCAACATTCAATGTTGTCAACATTAATTCATTTTTAATAAACATCCCGCAGAAGGGTCAACTGCATACCTCTAGTACGCTATTATTATTTAAGCCATATTCAATGAGTTAGCGCTAAGCCAATATTTCATAATCTAAATACTTTGGACACATCATACGAAGAGAGAAATCACTAGAGAAGGACATCATGGTTGAAAGAATAAAAGGAACAAGGTGAAGAGGAAGACCGGTAACCCAATGGCTTTATGCTGTCAAAAACAGTGGAGAACACCCTGTTGGACCTATCTAGGCTTCACAAGATCGATCATCCACCAAGTCGAGACCAAGCTGAAGACTTTTAAGTAAAAAATAATAAATTTGACTCTAAAAAGAACATATACAGTACATTGAGAAGAGAAGTCACATTTTATATATTCTTTATATTTTATGTCTGTTACCAGCACCCTTGATCTGCTGTAGAACTATAATTCCCAGAATGTTACGGTACCACCATGAGATCTATAGTATTTGTTGCATACAGTAACGGCGTTTATGGCATGCATACTTCTCATAATTCCTGAACTCCACATTGATTTGGAATGAAGCAAATTAAACATATTCCTATTCCCCCGGTCTCGCGCGTGTCATGTCTACGGTGCAGGACTAACATCTGATTTATTGTAACACTGGAGAATATCCAGGAGAATCTATTTTGCAGTTGTAAAACTTGTAAAGACCCTGATTAAAATGATTAATCACATGTATGTTTCAGGGATTTTTTTTTTGTTCTACTCATCTGAAGCTATTTTTAGGCTTTCAGCGCCTGAACTGCCTACAATATTCCGAGTATTCGAAGGCTTGATGAAAAAACCCTTTAATTACTGACCAGTTGTCTAGCATGAGCAATTCATTATTGCTGGCAGGGAAAAGTGGCAGTAATTTCAGAGAAATTCCAGCCATAGTGTTCAATTAAACCCATAAAGTAAAATGCATCCATTAAAATATCAGGAAGTGGTTGGAAACACAGGCGGCCGTACATCTGAAACACAAGCACTGCCATTACGTGCATAGGTAGATCAATGCTTACAGATGGCTTCAGGCCACAGAGCACTACAACAGGCATCATTACACGGATGCCATAACTATCCACATATGTTATTATGGACAGGTCCATATTGGACCTGTTTTGCAAATTGAAAGCGCAGTCCATTGACTAGGGGAGGGGGTGGTAATTATCCTCTTTTAGACTTTTATGATTTTGAAAAAAAAGCAAATTAAGCAAAATGTCAGTATTTTTTTATCTGTGTTTTGGAGTAATTGTGATAATGATCTCACATTTCAGGCTATAATGGGTATAATGGATTTCTACCATGAGTGATTTTAGAAGGACTTTAGAAGCATAAAATTCACTGCGTCTGAGCCCTAGGATGAAGCTGTTAGCGCTACCGGCAATCCAAAGAAATTCAGACCAAGGAGTGAAGAACATGCGGTTTATTATGGTCAACGCGTTTCTAAACCCACTGGTTTCTTCATTAGAACAAACCATCAACCATGATGATGATTTGTCCTGATGAAGAAACCTCTGGGTTGCGAAATGCGTTGACCATAATAAACCGCATGTTCTTCACTCCTTGGTCTGAATTTCTTTGAATTACCAGTAGGACAGACCACATTCACTGTCTCCTATCCTTTAATCTTTGTATATTGTGGAGCTGCATCAGCTGCTTAGTTGATGCTTCTATAGGAGTTGTGACTCTCACAACTTCATGAGGCGACCATATCTCCCACTCGTTATTTTTCTATTTAAACATAGTTAAGACCAGATTTCTCTTTTTTGTCTTCCCAGCCCCAATTATACAGAAAGCACTGTTGGAATAGGTGTGCATTCATCAAATAAGGGTCTAAGGAGTATTTGGGCCTTTCGATTGGTGATATGATTTGGCCCGACTTTTGCATCATATTGCGTTTTCTCATACAATGGGCCACCACAAAAAATATTTTTTTTTCTTTACAATGGGACTCTATGAAGGTTTATACTATAGTAACTGCATAGATGTGGTGCTTCAATAAATCGGACAATGCACACAGTAAACCAATCTGGAACTCCCATGCACCATTTTTGTATGTTCTCCATGTGACTGTGTTATGTAATCAATTCTTTTTTAAAGGGAACCTATCACATTGAGAAAAGCAGTCTGCCAGGCGTTATATGAGTGCAGTATGGTGGCTCAGTGGTTAGCCATTGCAGTCTTGCAGTGATGTGGTCCTGGGTCCTAGGTTCAAGTCCCACCAAGGACAACATCTGCAAGAATTTTGTATGCTCTCCATGGGTTTCTTCCAGTTTCTGCCCAAACTCCAAAGACATACAGATAGGTAATTTAGACTATAAGCCCCAATGTGGACTGTGAAAATGTATGTAAAGTGTTGTAGAGTTAATGGCGCTATACAAGTGAATAAATATTATTCTTAACATAATCTGTAAGTAAATACACTGTGTGAAGAATTATTAGGCAAATGAGTATTTTGATCACATGATACTTTTTATACATGTTGTCCTACTCCAAGCTGTATAGGCTTGATAGACAACTACCAATTAAGTAAATCAGATGATGTGCATCTCTGTAATGAGGAGGGGTGTGGTGTAATGACATCAACACCCTATATAAGGTGTGCTTAATTATTAGGCAAATGCCTTCCCTTATGCAAAAAGGGTCAGAGCAGAGATTTGACGGGTTCTGAAAAGTCCAAAATTGTGGGATGTCTTGCAGAGGGATGCAGCAGTCTGGAAATTGACAAACTTTTGAAGCATGATCACTGAACAATCAAGCGTTTCATGGCAAATAGTCAACAGGGTCGCAAGAAGCATGTTAGGCAAAAAAGGCACAAAATAACTGCCCAGGAATTGAGGAAAATCAAACGTGAAACTGCTAAGATGCCATTTGCCACCAATTTTGCCATATTTCAGAGCTGCAACGTTACTGGAGTATCAAAAAGGTGCGCTATACTCAGGGACATGGCCAAGATAAGGAAGGCTGAAAAATGACCACCTTTGAACAAGAAACATAAGATAAAATGTCAAGACTGGGCCAAGAAATATCTTAAGACTGATTTTTCAAAGGTTTTATGGCCTGATGAAATGAGACTGACTCTTGATGGGTCAAATGGATGGGCCAGAGGCGGGATCAGTAAAGGATAGAGAGCTAGAGAGCTCCACTCCGACTCAGATGCCAAGAAGGTGGAAGTGGGGTACTGGTATGGACTGGTATCATCAAAGATGAACTTGTGGGACCTTTTCGGGTTGAGGATGGAGTGAAGCTCAACTCCCGGACCTACTGCCGGTTTCTGGAAAACAACTTCTTTAAGCAGTGGTACAGGAAGAAGTTGGCATCGTTCAAGAAAATAATTATTTTCATGCAGGACAATGCTCCATCACATGCATCCAACTACTCCACAGCGTGGCTGGCCAGTAAAGGTCTAAAAGAAGAAAAAATAATGACATGGCCCCCATGTTCACCTGATCTGAACCCAATAGAGAACCTGTGGTCCTTCCTAAAATGTGAGATCTACAGGGAGGGAAAACAGTACACCTCTGGGAACAGTGTCTGGGAGGCTGTGGTGGCTGCTGCACGCAATGTTGATCGTAAACAGATCAATCAACTGACAGAATCTATGGATGGAGGCTGCTGAGTGTCATCATAAAGAAAGGTGGCTATATTGGTCACTAATTTTTGTTTTATTTTTGCATGTCAGAAATGTTTTTTTCTAATTTTTGTGCAGTTATATTGGTTTACCTGGTGAAAATAAACAAGTGAGATGGGAATATATTTTATTAAGTTGCCTAATAATTCTGCATAGTAATAGTTACCTGCACAAACAGATATCCTCCTAAGGCTGGGGTCACACACACATATATTTGTGCAGATATTGTTCACAGATCTCTGGTTGCAGTGAAATCATGGACACATGGTTCCATTTTGTGGCTGTGTACAAATGGAGCAATCTGTCCATGATTTCACTGCAACCAGAGATCTGTGAACAATATCTGCCCAGATATCTGTGTGTGTGACCCCAGCCTAAGATAGCCAAATCTAAAAAAACCCACTCCAACTTCCAAAAATATTAAGCTTTGATATTTATGAGTCTTTTGGGTTGATTGAGAACATAGTTGTTGATCAATAATAAAAATAATCCTCTAAAATACAACTTGCCTAATAATTCTGCACACAGTGTAGCGTTCAAATCCTCTATAGCAGACTTACTGCAACAGCAAACTACAGGGAGAAAATTAGCTGATTTTCTCCCTGTAGCTGCACACTTCCTATCATCATGTTGGTGCAAGGAGCAGTTAAAGTTAGAAACAATAGAAAAAAGCCCTATTATTAAACTATTAACTTTATTATTTCTCTTTAAAAATAAATCACATATAAGTATAAGAACTAACAGTGACATACATGACAAAATACTAATGATACAATATATAATGCAATACATATTCTTTTTTTTTAGTATTTTTGTCATGTATGTCAGTTAGTTCTGATGCTTATATATGATTTCTTGTTAAAGAGAAATAATAAAGTTAATATTTTAATAATAGGGCTCTTTTTTATTGTCTCCAAGAATTTGTTTTTACAGAAACAGCACCACACTTGTCAACAGGCTGTGTCTGGTATTGCATCTTTTCCAGAATTCTCAAGATTTCATCCTATGGAACCATGGAATGGGGATTTTGACACCAATAATGCTGTTGCTCCGAATAAATTTTGGCCTCCAGAATATTTGAGTTAAGGGTTTCATGGGAATATTATAAGCACAGGACTAATGTACTTTGCTTTTATCCGGCAAGAAGCAAGTAACATCCAATATTATCACTACACGTGCTGGTAATAAAGTGAATACAGACAAAGTTATGAGAAGGATGACCTTATACTAGAGCTCAAGAAAAAAGGTCTACAAATCTTGGGCGATGTATTCTTAGTATAGACTGAGGCAATAAGTAACATTTCCCAGCAGGTGAGAGGTTTTTACACATTGAGGAAATGTCATTGGAAACTGTCAGTCTTTGCTTTGTGCTCCTAAGTAAATAATGCCTACAAATAGATTTCTTTTGAATTGATTTGCCTCTTTAAACTAATCTATTAAGAGTGGCTGTAATCCGCCAGCTCCAGGCCGATCGCTCAGAAATGCTTTTAGACTTTGAAGTCTTCCATACTTCAGCCATTGACCTGTCTATCGACTACATTGAGCTTCATTAGCTGCAGAGCGTAGAAAATGATTGGGCGATGGATTAGACATGGTCTTGCCTTAAATATGGTGGATGACAAAAGCATTAATTACTAGAAAGCAGGTCATGACGGAATATGAAGGGGCTGCTCGTTAAAACAAACATGACAGCAAATATATATGTTTTACAACTGTTCAATTAACTATGGATTAAACTTTTCTTTTTCTGTTTTAAACCAATTCAAACATTTTTTTAATTAAAAAGGCATTAGATGAATCCTTATTGAGCCACTGGAAGCCCAACAACTGGTTGTAGACGACAACTACCATAAGGCCTCATTCACACATCAGTATTTCATCAGTATTTGAATGGCAAAACTAGTAGTGTATCCGAAACATACTGTAGAACCAATGTCAATCTTTCAACTATAGTTTCTCTCTAATTTCCACTCTTGGCTTTGACACACAAACACTGATGTAACATACGAACATGTGAATAAGGCCTAAAGGCAACCATAATCCTTAGATGATAGTTGTCCAAATATGGACATATTGGCAGGAATGTATGACCATATAATATGTATGGGGCCTTCTGACTCTCGGCCGACATAAGATTACTATTTATTTATTATGCATGCTTATATTCCGCAATGCTTTACAAAGATTATCATCACAGCCCACACTGACTCTCATGATCTACATCCCCTATTATTAGGTCTTTGGAGTGTGGGAGGAAACTGGAGAACCCAGAGGAAACCCACACAAACACAAAGATAACATACAAACTCCTTACACATGTTGTCTTTGGGGGGATTAGAACCCAGAAGTCCATAAGATGTTAAATTCCAACTAGAGATGAATGAAACTCCTGAAATTTGACTTGGGGAGAATCACTAAAGTTTGTTCGAAAAGTTTCCAGTTTGCAATTAAAATATATTGATCATGCTCCAGGTTCTTTCAAGACCCCAAAGCATAATAAACCAAGGACTAAGAAAGAGTTAACAAGTGATAAAACATTACTCATCTCTCTCATTATTGATATTGCCACCACAGCTACCCATTTGGTTGTACCCTCCTAGGCTTCAGGGATGTCCCATGTTGACTGGGCAGCTAAAATCTGAATGATGTTTTTAAGGGACATCCTCCCTAATAAGAGTTGGTCATGCTGGAAGCTCAGGAGTCAGCATTGGAAGACCGCAATCATCAAATTTAAGAACTGGCAGGGTGGGGTGGCAGGACAAGTGAGGACAACTCCTGACTTCGCCTAACCACAGTGTTATTGACGAAAGTGAAATAGCTCATTTTGAGAAACATAAATCTCTTAAAAACACTTAAAGAGGATCTGTCACCCCCATCCTGGAATTCAATCTAATAGCAGCACTGAATGCAGCACATATCTGCATTCAGGCAAAGGGTCTCCCATGTGTCTGTGAGGTTTGTTCCCCTAAATATAGCCTTTTGAAAATGGCCTTCCCGGGGGCCATTTCCGCCCCTGTGTCTCTGTTCTGCCATCCTCCCTGTCCTTGCCGCCTCCTTGATGGTTTGTCATCCATCTTCGTCTGTCCTGCGCCTCCTTGTGCTACTTCACGCATGCGCATAGCAAGGTCTTGTTAGTGCCGGTCCCGTGCTCCTGTCCCATATCTGCCCTGATGTCAGCGCTTGTGCCTGTCTGCCATATTAGCTGTATCACGACAACCGCAAGCGTGACTCAGGCGAGGCGTGACAGACAAAGAGACACTAACAAGACCTCGCTCTGTCTGCTGAGTAGCACAGGAGGCACAGGCTCAGTCGGGGATGGATCAACAACAAGGAGACGGCGAGGAAGGAGAGGGGAGCGAGATGCAGGGGCGGAATGATCCGGAAGCGGTGACTGTGCACTGGTATGCGCTCGATTTTACTGTGATTCAAAGCTATATTTAGGGTACAACCTCACAAACACATGGGGACCTTGCTGAGGACATACTGCTTAGTGTGTATTTGATTGAATCGAGAGGGACAGTCATTTAAGAAATTAAAAGAAATAATTCAAGCAAAGAGAATATGAACCGTGGCACTCACCAGATGTCTGTCCAGTTTCCTTTATAAGTGGATAGCATGTATAATATTCTAAAAGTGACCTCAGGACGTTGCGTGTGGATATGCTTTCTCAAGACCTCCCTTGGATTCCCCTATGGTTCTGCTTTGTATCACTGAGAACCACTGAGCATTTCTTCACAAGTAAGGATCCCTCTCTGCACCCTTAATGGAGTGTTTCCCTAAATATGATTGCTGCCTGTGGATAGTGTTGGTGAATTTTCTCATTCCCTGCTACTAATGAAAAAAGAAATGTTGATGATGTTTCAAGCCCGATCAGGTTCATCTCAGGCCTTTAGGTCATACAGAGTTGGAAATGGTTGTATGACATTGCTCTATATCACCTGCCTAATGACATCAAGTGTGGGTAGGGGTCATTGGGTAAAAATGTCAGTAGACATCCTTAAGGAGCCAAAACACTGACTCCTGGTGCCTCAAGGATGTAAATATTTTGATAGATATCTGAATAACCCTGTCTATTTCATGTTCGTAAATGAATTGTGTGACATGTAATAAAACGAGTTATACATAGCGGTTCCTAGATACATAAATATTCTTGAAAGGTTACATGTAGCAAAAATGGATTATAGTCTTGAGAAGCAGCCAAGGCTCTTACTGAGCTCCCAGAGCTGTTATATTGGATAACAAATGGCTGCAGGTAAAAACAGTCTACGAATGTGTCACCATAGACCAGTATGTATTCCCTACATAAAACTATCCCAAGGCTATACAGAGCTACAAACACAAAAACAGATATGTTCTGAGACTGATGCAATTGTCACGTCTGGGAATTGCATCACTATATACATTGTGTATATTATACTGTTGCTAGCTATTCCTCGGGTACATTACCATTAGTGTTGATTTGCTCATTTGGGCCATAATGTCAACTAAGCCAGGAAGACAAATATCTATTGTACTAAACAGGTATCTTCAATGGCCACTTGGGAGTTAAGTATGACAGTTACAAAGTAGAAATACTCCCACCGGTAGGATTTGCATCATCTCATTAAATAATAAATCTAATAATACATTTTCAAAAATTTGGTTTGTAAACAGCAGACACGCACATTAAGTCGGGACACAGAAGGATTAGATGTCTGTGCAGCATGGTGCGAGCACATACAGATTGGCCATGAGTCTCCCAACCCAGTCGTGGCAGTCTAATAGAAATATATGAAACAGAGATCAGCATCAGTCCATGCATCGCAGTCCGTACTTGGACCATGTAGCACGGATGTATGCATGAGCCCTAAGAAGTAGACAGAAAGGAGTGCTTCCTCAATTCCAGCAATACAATCAAATTAGCTATGGACCTGTAGATTTTTGCTGAGTGGACTTTTAAGGTCAATAACGAAATTAGTGACTTGTCCAAAAAAATATACAGTATGTTTGGTCAACATCAGGGGTGAGATTTCTAATAGCACTGATCGTCCTAAGAAAAAGCATCAGAAGTGGACATAAATTAAAAGTGATCAGGGGATTTTCTAGTACAATACTAATGGTATACTAGAATAGGACTTTGTCAACCCTTTCAGGATCAGTAACTTTTATTACCATACCTTCTGTAGTTATTTTGCAGTAAGCCCCAGACAGTTCAGTTTCCTTCACAGGCTAGTAAAGAATATGTAAATTTAAACTGATTTATGCACTGCCCTCCCCAAGCCCATCTCTCAGCAGTGGTAGTAAAATGACAATTATTTTTACTATTACATTAGGTTCTCGTTACACTTGCGATGTTTCCACTATCCCGACCACGTACTAACAACACTGGTAAGGAATATCGCTGGAACGTCGCTACGTGGTCGCTGGTGAGATGTCAAACAGTCAAATCTACTGAATGACGCAGCAACGATACAGCGACCCGTATAACGACCTCGGCGGTCTTTGGGACCCTGTCACACAGCAGTTAGTCTGACGACTCAGACCTATGTGGCTGAGTTCTGAATCGCCAACGAGGTCGTTGTTAAGGCGTCAAACACATCGATGCATGCTGCCCGGTGGGTAAACCGACGATCAAAAAAATCGATTCTGTGATGTCACAGTGGGGCCCGGTTGCTGCTACGTGTCAAACATAGCGAGATCACTGGCAAGGTCGCTGTTGCGTCACAAAACCTGTGACGTAACAGCGATCTCGCTATGTGTAACAGGGGCTTTAGAGCAGGACATGAATATGGATGTGGAGAGCAGTGCATAATCAATTTGTATTTACATACACTGGAGCTTGCCAGAGAGGGAAAATGACTTCTCCAGGGCATTCAGCAAGATAACAGGAGAAGGTAGAACAATAAAAGTTACTGTTCCTGAAAGGGCTGCTCAACCCCTATTCCAGGATACAATTATCAATGTAGTAGAAAATTGCATGACAGATTTCCTTTAACAACAATTCACTTGACATCTCCAATGTCTTGTCACTTTTGATCACTATGTACAATTGTTAGGCGTAAACCAAATTTGACATAAAATAAACACAAATGACCACTATAGTCAACCCCAGGTTGCAGTGATCACATGTCATGAGGCATCATTCATAGAGCTCAGAACACAGAAATGAGTGGGGGACAAGGTTACAATCTCCTTGATAGATTCTGGGGTGTTAAGTACGCAAATTTTTACTTTTAGCTGATCATCCATAGTGGCAAATCTACGAGCAAAAGTACTAAAGCCACATGTTTCTGAGTGGATTGGTCTGTGACTTTTCGCTGAGGAAATCTTGTGCATGAACATTATACCTATTTTTGGCAATGATTTGGAAATAGCATGTTAGAAAATTTGAGGGAATAGAAGGCTCCATATTCATGACCCAGCCAATGGAATTGCTACAAAAAGCCTCTCTGTAGGACTTAACATTTTCATGTACAACAGGAAGAGCCTATTGATTTGAAAGGGTATCTTGTAATGATTCATAGCTGATGTGGTGGTGCTCCAAAGGAATTGAACACTTGTTGTCAGGTTCTCCCCCAGATTACAGCGGATCGCTGGTGGGACTGATGCCAAAAGTTGAATTATCATGGGACTCTTCTAACCAATATGGTACCTTTACACGCCGCTACAGGATGGTGGAAACAATCGGGTGCTTCTAGTGCACGAGCACGCACAAACGGTTGAAAACGGTACCCGCATCGCCTTTACACGCCGCAACAAGGTGCGCTACAGTAGGTTACATCTATCTCTGGATACACCGCCGGGTGCCACAAGTTACCTTCTGTAGCTCACCTTACCTCATTTACACGCCGCTAGAACAAGGTAATATGGGCGGAACAAAGGCAGCAGGGACAACACATAGGCGTGCCACAATTGTGGATTACGAGAATTCCGTACGCTGATAGGACAAAGCAATAACATCATGATTGGGCAGCCAGCGCAGGAGGCTGAGTAATACATGACGCTCGAGCAATTGTGTAGTGTGACTGGTCAGCTCCTTAAATATGTCACCCTATGCAGCGTCTACCAATCGTAACGCAGGAGCTTCCTCCAATGATCACTGATGGGGCGAGGTATCCCGGAGCCTGTGTCACGCCCCAGGTAGATAGCAAGGTGTTGAAACAACCCTTCTGTTCCTTATTTACACGCCGATACAGGCCTTAACAATCGCCTTGAAATCTTTGAGCTCTGCTCTGAAACAGGTGCCTCAAGTGACGGGTGGCGACAACCGTCTTTACACGCCGCAACCGCGGGTTGATTTGGCGGTGCAATATACATTTGTCTCATCTACCTGGTTGTTTCCACCATCCTGTAGCGGCGTGTAAAGGTACCATTAGGGATGGTATTCTAAATTCAAACATTTGTATGTCAATTTAATACGTCATGAAGTCCCTCAACAAAGGTGTTGCAACGAAATGTTACAATACTTCCAATATTTATTAATAAGCTATTAAAAATGGAATCAAGATATTGTTGTACCGACAGCATTACAAGAAATGTCAAAAGGACTGTGCTATTATATTCTTCTGTATCACAATTTGTTCAAGTAAAGTCCTTTTCTAAAAGCTGAAAGAAGCCGTCTTGTAAGAATCGAAAGAACGAAAGAAAGGGCTAATTTTAAAATTAAGATGTAATGGCTTGAAACAGAGAGGCAACACGCTGCTTTTAGTTTTAATTGTGTCATAAAATGTTAGATCTTATGAATGAATCCTTCCAGCCATTGAAACATAACATAATTAACCATTTTGCTATTGATTTCCTTGGAACTGGCAGGGTGCTGAGTTTTTCTTTCCGAGCAGCGTCTAATAGCCAGATACAAACGCACATTCCAATGCATACATTTTAGCAAAGAATAGGAAGCGTCCCTGTCCAAAATCTAAGATAGAGAAATCTTAGAAAACTCAACACAAAGCTGGTACACTGGGGTAGTGCTATAGCCAAATGGCGTTGGTGTTGTGTCTTAGAAGTCAACAATATAAAGAACGCATAGGAAATAATAGAGTCTCTGGAAGATTAGAAACTGAATGTGTTTCTGGAAGATTAAAGGAGACAATGCTAGCGGGGACGGTCGGGCTTGTGTGCGGAATCTTTCGACTCTTTAATGCTTTTGTGTTCTCCATGCATAAATCAGAAGCAAAGGAAGAAAAATTATTTAATTCAGATGGATCCTTTGAACTTCCATTCCATCTGGTTCTCTTTCAATAATGAAATCTGTTTTAGTCGTAAAATATTGGTAAGAATGAGCTTCAGTCAAAAGGAAACAAAAGGAACTCAGTGCTCCAGGTTAGGAAACAGCCATGTCACAGTGTGCAAAAGGGGGAAAAACACTAACACTGTGGGGCTAGGCCAGTCCATGAACGGCCTCAATGATAGCTACAACAGGCATGTATTGTCATGGCACAAAGGCAATGAGAGTCTTTTCGCTCGGTTATGGCTTTGAGTAATGCATTAACACTGCCTTTTCTCTGAAAGCAAATACTTTGAGTTATTGTGCAAAATACGTCAAAGTCATTTTAAGCATGCATGGAGTAAAAGAAAGTCTCAGGCTGTGCCAGGGATTCATTTGGGTAACATTGGGTCTGTTTTTGGCAGAAGAAAATATGGGTTGTAGTTTTAGTGTAACATATAGGGCTGCTCATTAAAACTCTTGTTAACCTGTAATTGCTTTAAAAAACTGGACAACGTCAAGAAATAAAAGCTTCTTTGGACATATCAAGAAAAGAGTCTGCCTCTCTCTATATATATGTGTGTATACATATACTGTATATATAATATATAATATATATATATATATATATGTATATATAGTAATGGGTACTGCTGTGCTCCCTCACCTGCCTCCTTTATTGGAGGAGGTGAGGCTTGTCATGTAGCTGTGTGCTACCCTGGGTCTCCTCTAGGTGCCAGTGGCCTGTGTATCCCCCTGTCCTGCGGGGTGATGGCACAGTGCCCTTTGGGTGCCGGTGGCCTGTGCATCCCCTTGTCCTGCAGGGGGATGTCCACATGTGTCTTGGCTACTGGTGGCTCAATGGGGTTCTTCTATGAGGATCCCCCATGAGCTGCCCTCGGGTTTCCGCTTTTCTGCCACTAGGAGACAGGTGAAAAATAAGTAAAGAGGGTATGTGTGGTCTGAGCTACAGACCGCATGTGCCTCCTGCGACACTAAGCTAAAAACTGAATATCTACGCCCACGCTCGGGTGTATACTGCAGGAAGGAGGGCTCAATTTTAATCTCTGCTTAGTGTCGCCTCCTAGCGGCAGAAACGCATACATCCATGGTCCTGTGTCCCCATGGTCCTGTGTCCTCCAATGATGTGAAGGAGAAATATATATATATATATATAGTAATGGGTAGTGTAAGTATTAAAGACTTTAGGAGTATCATGGACAGGACCAATGTTGTCTTCCGACATGTCTCAAAAATGTTTATGATGGAATTACCTCTTAAGTAATGAATTGTTGCCATTTGCAGTAGACAAGTGACTGAAGTCTCAAGCATCTGACCACGTTATATATCTGTGCTATTCAGGGCTTTAAAGCTACGGTATATTTAGTTTTTAGCAAATCATTATTGTGACATCTCCACCAGAACCTGCAACTACCATATTCACTTTGCGGGCGGCACTGGTGATAGAAAAGATGTCACAACGAGAGGCTTTGGATGTCGCCAGCTCTGCAAGCCTCTAGGGTTTGGGTGTTTGGAACCTGCAGTGCTGTCTAGTCTAACAGTATGGGTCTGTGTGCTGTCCTTGCTTCAGCCAACTGGCGAGCACCACACCCTACTAAAGCTTCCAGTTTAATGCTGGAAACTACCAGGTATACATTTGTGCTCTGTGGGTCTACTCCTGCTTAGTATTTGTGTTTTCCTATTTTGATCTTGGCTTGATTAGTAACGTTTCCCCCTACCTGAAAATTTTGTACTGTTGCTGCCCTCTTGGTTTTGACCTGACCACTTCTGCCAGTCTGCACCACCATCCAGCAGCTTATTCCATGGCCCAAGCCCAGGAGTCCCTGTTTAAGTCCAGATACCTGTACAGGGGTTAAACGGTGCAGACCAGGGCCACCCCTGGGATCTGGTAAGTAGAGTGGCTTTAAGCTAAGCCTGTCTGTGGTAGCCATACTAGAGCTGCCAGGCGACCACTGACAGAGTCACTTTACAATGACCTATTTGAAGAGAATCTGTCAGCAGCTTCCTGCTACCTCATCTGAGTGCTGCATGATGTAAGCAAAGAAACCCTGAATCCAACAACAATGTATCACTTAATTACTGGGTGAAGCAGTTTTGACAAAATCAAGGATTTTAGATTTAGCAATGCAGTAGAGCTCAAAGAGCTGCTCTCACCCACGCCTGACTCTTTATAGACAATGTACATTGACAATGTTCTGCTAATTACAGCAGTGGGGAGGCAGACAACATGGCATGAGCTAGTTAGTTGCAGCAATGATAAGCTACTGTTGCTGAAACAATATTGCAGGTAAACAACAACACGGTGTGACAACAGAGACATAGCTAAAGTCTCTGTGTTAACCTGGACTGTGGAGTCAGAGTCATGGAGTTAGAATCCATTTTGGTGGAGACACGGTTGGACTCAAGGAAATTGAGGAGTAGGAGACGGATGTTTGGTTTACGGACTTCACAGCCATTGTTGTAGAGTCAGAGTTGTGGAGTCAGTGTCCATTTTGGTGGAGTTTGAGTCAGATGTTTGGTTTACTGACTTCACAGCCTTTGTTGTGGAGTCAGAGTCCTGAAGTCAGTGTCCATTTTGGAGGAGTTAGAGTTGGATTCAGGGAAATTGAGGAGTTTGAGTAGAATGTTTGGCTTACTGACTCCACAGCCCTGGTGTTAACCTTTATAGCATGCTGTCTTCAGATTACATGACAGATTTCCTTTAAAAAGTACATGATAACTACTGGATCATATGTGACACCGCTACCGAGTACAGAGCTTGACTATTTCTGGCATTCCTATAGTTAACACAGTGGCATCATGCTTGCACAACAACGATCCCATTCACATGGAGGACACAAGCCCCCTGTTCTAATGACTACTGTGAGCCAGACCCCTACTGACTTAGCAGTTACCACCAGTGCTGTAGATAAATGATGACTTGTCGTAAGTGGAATACTTTAACATGGTCACCAAAACCTGTCAAGCACAGAAGTTGCGTATCTATGGGCAGCTGGAGACATGGAGAATTATTTTTCCCCAAAAAAAATTTCAAGCATGCTTCATTGTATAACCAATGTCTCAAGATGGGGAATGACGTTGGGTTGAGTTCCTCTGGCTCTATGATATGAGCTTCCATGGGTCTTCTGTTTGGTACTGTACAGTATATACTATACACACTTGGCTTTCTCTTCATCATTCCTTTGAAAATATCTAAGGTTTTAATCACTGAGAGCTATTTTTTCAGCACTTGCTATTCACCTGTTTCTAATAGAAATGAAACCACAGACAACCAATTTACAATCCCAAATCTTTAAAGCTGGTTTAATACAAGCCACATAACTGGACTCCTAAACTTAATTACAATTTAATTGCCAGATGGAAAAAAACACGGTATCTCTGCCACTTTATTAAAAAATGCCTAGCAAAACTTATTCCAACTGGATTATTTTTTACTTAATTTAATTTGTCCTGAGAGGGACGACTTTTACAGCCGGCAGACTGCTCACAACAGCAGAAAACACATTACACAAATCTACAATAACATTACGTAAAGTGAGACATAAAGAGGTCTCTGTTTTATTCTACATTAATTATTTTTAAAATTTATGTAGAATATTGCTAATTTTTCACAACCGCCATCTTTTCTCTAGATGACATTTGCCACTTTACAGCCGACTTTATCTCCGACTGTTGAGTGTTGGGAGTTGACCGACAGTTGTGTTCTCTCATTAGAAACGTTTTATCTCGCAAACTTACGTCATCACAAGAGTTTAAGACCAAAATATAAGATAATACACAATTTATCAAGGCTAAAACGGGTTTCTTTCCAAATCCAGGAAAATACCGCTCTTCTATCAAGGTTTATCTATTCAGAGTCTTTAATGTGAAGAAGAAATGATAGTTTATCGCCAAGTCAAACTTTCATCTCTAAGGTCGCGCGGTATGTAAGGAGTTCATCCTGTACTTAAAATGTCAGAGAGTTTTCAACAAAAGCAATTTTTTAATGTAAATAAAAATTCTATAAAAACGACTAGTACTAGTTTTAAAACTGTTGTTTAGGCTGAGAGCGATAAGGAATTGGCTGAGGCCCTCAACTACACTTAACAACGCTCATTCCACCGACGGCCATATATCCTGCATGTTTCACAGATGTGAGAGGGAATAAAAGGAGTATTCCCAGAAAGGTATCCTCTATCTATAGAATTCTTGGAATCATAGAACGTTCCATTGATCGGACTCCATTGATCAGTGAGTTTTCCGCATCTTTTGGAAAAGGGATAACTTCTGATTTTTTAAAAAACCCTTTAAGTCACTGCTGGACACTCTAGTGCAGTGTTCCACAACTGCAGGTATCAAGGGCCACCAACAGGTTATATTTGCAGGATTTGCTTTAGTATTGCCCTGGTGATGGAATTATCACTTGGGCGGGCAAATAAATTATCACCTGTGCAATACAAAGGAAATCTGGAAAACACTGCACTGTACTGTTGCCCTTGTGAACTGCAGTTGTGTATTCCTGGTCTAGTGGCAGTTTACTTCCCTAAGAACATAGGTAATCCCCATACATATTGTATGGCCAGCACACTCATTGAGGCTGGCTTCACATTTGCGTTTGTGTCTGCATGCGTATGGCATGCAGACGCAAACGCAGTGCAAACGAAGCCCATACTGATGTGAACACAGTGGAGAATCTCCGCATGCGTTCACATTAGTATGCACCCCAGCCAGCCAATCAGTTGTCTCGGGGGTGGCCGGGAGGAGGAGATCAGCGGTGGAGATCTCCTCCTCCCGGCCGCCGCTGCTCTCCCGCCAGTGTCAGCGCAGGAGATTTGAAGAAACAATGATCTGACAGCTGTTTAAATCTCCCGCGCCGACACTGAATAGGGCGATATCGGTGCAGGAGATAAGAAACAGCTGATCGCTGTTTCAAATCTCCCGCGCCGACCTCACCCATTCGGTGTCAGCGCGGGAGATTTAAACAGCTGTCAGATCAGCTGTGCCATCAAATCTCTCGCGCCGACACGGCAGGAGATCAGTGGTGGCTCTAGCTGATCACCGGTGGCCACCAGGAGAGATTTCAATGAGATCCGCAGCGTTTTCCTGTGCTGTCATGTGGAGGACACTGCGGATCCATTGCCTTCAATGCATGGTTTGTGCGCTTGCGGGCGCTTGCTGATACAACAAAAAAATGCAGCATGCTGCGTTCGGAATGCGCTCAGAGGGTGCACAAATTGTGCGCATTCCAAACGCAAATGCAACGGAACGCAGCCAAATGCAGGCAATGCATTCCCATGTTAAACATAGGAACGCAGTGCGCAAGAGTTTGGCTGCGTTCGGTACGCTGCGCTTGCAAACACAAAGGTGAAGCCAGCCTGAGAAAGTTGGGTTTTGCCAATAAAGCCAATTAAGGCCAGTTTTAAAATTTTCAGTTATTAAAGGGAATCTGTCACTGATTTTTTGCTATGTAATCTGGGAGCAACATATTGTAAGGTCTAAGACCCTGATTCCAGCGATGTGACACTTGCTCATCTGCATGCTGTCTTTTTGATACTGTTTTATCTGCTGCAGATCTAGCCAACTCTGAATACTGTGCCCTGTATAACCCCGCACACACCATTGATTGGCAGCTTTCTGTGTACACTGGACATTGGCATAAAGCTGCTAATCAGTGAATAGTGTTGGGGTTATAATAGAGTATTTGACTAGGAGGCACGAGACACCTTATCCTGGAGTAATAATCTCCTACTAATTTTATTGAAACAGCAACACACAGGCTAAGGCCGATGTCCCTCTTGCGAGAGACATACGAGAGACTCGTCCAAGTTTCTCAACGCATCACACAGCACGGCCGCCCGCTCTCTGGACAGAAGCGGACACTGTCTGTATTTCTATGCAGCTGCATGCTCCTGTCCTAGAGAAAAGGTGGTTGGTGATGTGATGAGAAACTCACGCAAGTCTTTTGCATGTCTCTCGCAAGTGAGACACTGGCCTAGCAAGTGACACATCACTGGAATCTGGCTCTCAACCCTAACATCATGCTGCTCTCAAATTACATAATAAAAACCTGCTGTCGGATTCCCTATAATCTACTGAAGAGGGTACACACTATGTAAAGTGGTTATATGGCAGGGGCGTAGCTACAATAGGTGCAGGGGTTGCGATCGCACCCGGCCCTGCAGCCTAGGGGGCCGCAAATGTCCTTTTGGCCCATAGAAAAAGACTAATACTATTAAAGATTTGCAAAAATTGGGGGCCCCGTTGGAGCTTTTGCATCGGGGCCCCGAGGCCTGAAGTTACGCCACTGTTAAATGGCTTCTGTTAACATCCTACATATCGAATCCTGATATCTTTCTGCCCTTACTTTAAATTATTCTCATAACTTTGTAGACCAAGCATGGTTGATAAATGCTGAAAAATAGAATGCACACAACTATTTAATAGTTACACCAATCCAGGTTAAGCCCATCGTTGAAATCTTTCCAGTAGACCATTCCAGTTGACCGCTGTACATGCTGTCCACAAGACATGAGGTACATAGCGAAGTACAGGTTTAAAACAAACTATGAGTTAATACATTGTAATAATTTCTTGTGCTGTTCTGTATCAACATAACCTCCGAGTCCCAATGCAAGAACTTATGATTATGATCTCTGTAGGAAAGGACAATTATGGCTTCCAGTGCAGAAATCGACACTCTCTTCTCAGTGAACGTCTTAAAATTGCAATCATAAAATCTGAGAATGTTATGGATTTCATTACCATTTTTTCCCCTAGGATTCCCCTCTTGGACAAGAACAGAGGTTTTCTAACATGTAAATACCAGAGGCCAAAATAGTTTCGCAAAAAAAACAGATGTGGAGCGTTGAGATCTGATTGGCTAGAAGTTTCTCAGCAATTCTTGGCCATTTGTTTCTGGATATCTTTTTTTTTTCTTTTGAAAAATAGCAGAAGAGTAAAAGAAAAAAGAATCAGGTGTGTTTCTTTGTTTCTGATAAAAACTGACAGATTTAAGACTTGCTTAACTCCTGAAATGTGACAATAATAGAGACAAACCCCTTGAAGAATTTCTAAAGCAGCTGTTAATTCTCATTTTTTACATGAACCAAAAAAAAAGAGGACTATCTTGTATGATTTGATTCTTCCGATATGAAAAAGGACACGCAGAAGAAAGAAAGGGAAATGTGACTGCAGACCAATATTATTCCACTTAAACTGCAATAAAATGTCTGTACTCAAACTAAAGAGAAGGGAAGCCATTACTGTACTGTACTGGGATTAGTCCCTGAGGAAGGAGCTGGGTTTAGCTCCGAAACGCGTCGGATTGAAGGAATAAAGCTACATTTCCAGACACTCCAGTGTCCTGGTGTTCACTTGGCAGCAGCGCGGATCGTGCGACACATCATCCTACAGAGCATTTCTTGCACCGCGGTGACCCGTGGATATGTGGATCCTGAAGCAGCTTGCCCCTCGCGCTCATGCCTGGTTGTGGGTATATACAACCGGACCAGGTGAGCAGATTCTGATATATCACCTGCATTACCTTTTTCATATAAAGATAAGACCCTATTGCGCAATTTTCTCACATTTCTAGATTACTGTACACATTCCATCTAGTTGGTGGAGGTCTTCATTTCACTTTTTGGGTACAAAACCTTTTTTTTGCTTAGAATAAATCTTTCAATTTATATAGAAAGTAGCAATTTAAAAGGGAACCTGTTGTATAAAAATTGCAAGTCCACAGGGTGGGCGACAACTAGCTGATCCCTGGGTTTCATCCCCACAACCTTCACCCATCACCCATCACAAACATGGTGGTTTGACAGAGGTAACAGAGCACTGTACTCTACTCTCTATGGCATATTCATAGACTTTGAATCAAAAAGAATATTGAATACTCAATTGACACCCCATGGAACTCAAAAGAACCCCTACATCTTAATTGTTCTGGGTCTTAGCAGTAAAATCCATGTGAGAGGCAAGGTATTATGAATCCTGCAGTTACGGTACAACTTCAAATCCCTGTTCAACCCCTAGTCAGCCTTCCCTGGAAAACTTGTGTAAAAGTTATATATATATATATTATATATATATTATATATATATAGGGTGCTCATAAAGTTAATAGTACTAATACAAAGTATATATGTCCGCCGGCCTGGTTAGATTTCAGAACAGTTGTGGGGACCGTGGAAAACAGTGTGTGGCGCTGCAGTAGCGACCTTGTTAAGTGGGACACGACAGGAGTGGACAGGAAGTAGACACGCCACCTACTGGCAAGTGTTAACCACTGCATAGTTACTTTATGAACACCCTGGGGTGTCCTGCCTGGGAACAGTGGTTGGTCTACCTGATTAGGCTATTAATTGTCCATTGATAGTCAAAAGTATCCAGTTGGTGGTCAATTTACACATCCTCCCAGAGACCGCACTGCGAGGATTCGCTGGTTTCTGAGCTGGGAACAGACCGCAATTATGCAGTATACATGTTCCTGGCCAGACCTGACTATTGAGAGTGACCTCGCTCCATACGAGTGTATAGAGTGCTTGTGCCTGACTAGTGGGAGTGACTGTCTAGTGGGTGCGGCTTTGCTCCTTACACTTGTATGGAGTGAGGCCATGCTTGCAAGTTGGGTTTTGGTCAGGAAAATACATATTGCATAATTGGGGTCATAATCCGTGAAACCTTGCAGCGCACAATACGTGTGCAGGGAGGATTGATAAGACTGCAGTCACATATCAGTTTAGATTGGACAACCCCTTTAAATGACAATACTAATATTTCAATAAATAAACTTATAGGTATGCAGTTTGTACAATCAGTAATAACAACTTGGATAAATTCATATAATTTGGGATGTGTGATCCCAACATTTTATTCTTATTTTTAAATTCATGAAAAATTGGAGACATTATTTTGGATATGTATCTTCTTCCTAAAACTTCCACATTTTCAAATGTTGAAGGTTTATTTCAATGCTTTCTGGAAGCAGCAATTAATTAAAACCCTTTCCTAAAACAAAGCTGGTTTTTAACCCAAGGCTGTTGCCTCCTTATAGTGCGGGGTCCTGAGGGGAGGACTACCTTCAATGATGTCTATGTGCCCTAATAGGGTATAGGAACAAAGCTTTATCTCAAAACCCTGAAAAGCCCCCAGAAATATTACTGGTTTTGGTTTGATTAGTACTCGAGGGAGAATCAATGTTTACTTACTTATTTCTTAACCAAAAATGAAGACACCCAATCTATATTGGCAGGACGTGTTCAAGAACGCCCAAGTCTTGTGATATAATGTTTTAGGATAGACTACATATTTAGTAGATGTACATATACCATCCATATATAGAAGACCTATGTAAATAATATATCCAACCCACACAATAGTAGAAAAAACCCTAAGCATTAATACAAGTCTTTCTATATGATGATCTGTGGTGTATTTATTGTAATGTAAAGGTTCATTAAAAAGCAAGAAATGAAAGATGCTCAGCACTATCACACTGTATGTTAATTTTTCTAGGGTCTCCAAGATACTGTAGTTGCAAACATGTAATTTCCCATTACTCAGGCACCTATCACAGGCTGAAGGATGTGCATGTACAGAGCTGAGCAATCTCTGCATTACACTTCTCAGCTGATTGCAGCCGCTGCTTTTAGTGTTTCATTAAAGTGCCAATTTATCTTAGCCCAGAGCATATCCAGCTGAAAAATGATCGTCGCTCCATAAAGCCGCTCTGTGCACTTTTTACCTTAAACTTGTATGCACAGAATAGACAGATCACCGGAGGAGCCCATCTTATTTACTCTGACATTGCAATAATGTAAGCCTCTGTCAGATACAAAGCGAAAAGTTCATGTCTATAGATCAGTGAAAACCAACAATCAATGCTCGGTTAGCCAAAGAATAAGGTAGAGGAGGAAAGGCGGTCGTGGGTGCTCCATGACTACACAAGAATGCAGAACTGGGAATGAGATTTAAAGAGGTTGTACAGGCCAAAAAAACCTAGCTGAGATAGTGCCACACCTGTCCTCAGGTTGTGTGAGGTATTGCAGCTCAGCCCAACTCATTGCAATGGAGCTAAGGCTGCCTTCACATTTGCGTATGGGAACGCAGCGTATGCTGCGTTCCCATAAGCATTCAAACGCATGCGCACTGCGTTCCTATGTTTAACATAGGAACGCATAGTGCCTGCGTTTGCTGCGTTCGGGTGCGGATGCGGACGATATCTGCTCCTTCCGGTGTCCAGCGTCTGCACCCGGGACGCAGCTTGCAGCATTTTTTTGTGCGTTTGGGGACCTTGGAAGATCAGCAAGCGTCCCCAAGCGCACAAAAAATGCATTGCCGTCAATGGGTCCGCAGTGTTCAGCGCTTGACAGCGCGGGAGAACGCTGCGGACCCATTGAAAAATCTCCCGGTGGCCGCCGGTGATGTCACAGGAGCTCACCGACGGCCACCGGGAGATCAGCTGAGGCTCTGCTGTCCTCCTTCTCCCCGCCGCCTGTAATCTCCTAGCGATGTCGGCGGGGAGAACAGCTGATTTGACAGCTGTTTGAATCTTCCCGCGCCGACACCTCCTCACAGTGTCGGCGCGGGAAGATTCAAACAGCTCTCAGATCAGCTGTTCTCCCCGCCGACAGTCCCGGAGCTTACCGGCGGCCGGGGGGCGGAGATCTCCGGCGCTGATCTCCGCCCCCGGCCCACCCCCGGACAGCGCCGATTGGCTGCCGGGCTCCATAGTGATGTGTCCGCAGGCGGACATTATCTGCTGCGGACACATCATTTGGACCCTGCTTCTGACAGCGTTTGTGTCTGCATGCCATCAGCATGCAGACACAAACGCTAATGTGAAGCCAGCCTAAGCTCTACTACTCGTAGACTGTGAGCCCTTGTGGACAGGGTCCCCTCCCTTCCTGTACCTGTATGTCCTGATTATCTAGAGTTAGTGTACTTGTCTTGTCTCCCTTATCCTGATGTAAAGCGCCATGGAACCTAATGGCGCTATATAAATAATAATAATAATAATAATACTACCATATATAAAGTATTGACAGTACATTCCTGGAAAAAAAAATCATGCTTTTGTAATCTTTTGCAATCATGTAAAAACCCTTTAAGGGGTTGTCCACTTCTAGGACAATCCCTTCTGAATCAACTAGTTTCCCTCTGACACTCTGATTTTACTGGAATCAATTTTCTTTTTTATTAAATTTCCATCTGGTTTTATACCTCTGTAAAACCAACCCAACACACAACTATAGTGGAAAAAAATGGTTTAGATGCAAAATAGGCATCAAATAAAGGTGGCCCACCACTGCATATCACATCCACTATATATAGATCATCAAAAATGCTAATGTTTCAAATTTACATAACATTAAAAAAATGATCCAATAAAGAGTTATGACGTCTTACAATGGATGGTGCCACCTGAAGTTCAAAGTGTCTAACAATGTGCAGGGCCATGTAATGGTGTCATTGTGGGTAAGAAAATGTCCTAACTCTTCACCAATTTGTTATTCTTACAGCATGTAAATGGCAAATATTATTCATTTTTTGCCATCTATCCAGTGTATGTGATACATAAAGGTGGGATAACCCCTTTAAATTTTTTCTATTTAACCAGATGGACGCTGAGTAAGTTTCTGTAGTCTCCAGAGCACCATGGGTCCTTCTCTTTTTGACAGAGAACATTTAAAATAATAGAAAAAATTAAATTTGGTACATAGTTAGCTCGCCACATTACTATCTGTATATTTCACATGGATCCGGTAGGAGCAGCTGGTATAATAAGACAAGGAATAGGAAATAAGGACGATCCAGCTCAATCGTGAAAATTCTATGAGAATAATAGTAAAATTGAAAATATTTATAATTAGATGATGCAGACAACAATCAACACTTCACCAAGGAATGGTGTATACAGACTTACACGTTTCGGCTAGACGCGTAATATTTAAAAAGACTATAAGGAAAGCATATAGCCGAAATGTGTAGTTTATATACCCTATTCCCCGTGTGATGTCGATTTTTGCCTCTATCAACTATTTACAAATATTTTCAATACAGAGAAAGTTTACTATAATTGTCCTGGATTGTTTATTTCCCTGTTTTTTGTCCATTTAAAGGAAACCTGTCAGCTAGTTTATGCCCCCCCCCTCAGCTATCACTCTCTGTACTTATAGCTCCATAGGTACTATTCTATTCATCCCTGTCTGTAATGTTAAAAAAAGCATTTGTACACTTCCATTTTCTTATGTGAATGAGGCACCGACTACACCTTGGAGGATGTAGTCACTCTGGCAGGTTAATAGTCGACTCACAGAAAACGTCTCTGTATAAAGGACCTGTGTGATGTCCTGATCATGTGACCATAGTAGACGGAGCTAAGGAAGCAAAATCAGTATGGGTTATGGACACTTAGCTCCACCTATTATAGTCAAATGATCGTGACATCACACAGGTCCCACAGCATCTTCTGACATTCGGTAGAAATGTTAACTATTAACCTGCCAGAGTGACTACGCCCTCCAAAGGTGTGTAGTGACTGCCTCATTTACATAAGAAAATGTAAGTGTATAAATGCTTTTTTTACCTTTAACATTACACCATGAGCTCAGACAAGGATGATTAGAATAGTATTATGAAGGTACAGGTACAGACAGTGATAGCTGGGGGTGGGAGGGGGATAAAACACCTGACAGGTTCCTATTAAAATAATGGTTGTCAGACCAGCTGCTATACTGAGACCAAGAGAACATGTCCTGCCCCTGACTTTCAAGATCATGAAAAGTATCACAGTATTTCTCGATTGCTTTTCACTTTTCCACTAAATAACAGTTGCATTATCTGGGAAGCTAGTGTTCTGAAGACATTTATCTCACCCGTTCTTTGCCTCTCTGACATTTTTGGCTGTCATCCATGATTCCTAGCTATAAAAACCTTCAAAAGCTAATGCACCAACTAGTAAGTTGGCGAATGCAGCAAATAAATGTAAAAATACAACTATCCCTCTACTGTTGGAAAACCCCCAAAAAGTTTCGAATTCGGCTTTAAACCAATGAGTGTAAATATTTCATGCGCTTACATCACTGTTTTAGTGACTGTTTATAAAACAAAACCTGTTGTTAAAACAGATGATTAATGGAATTATTTTTCACCCAAGGCTAAAAAGCTTCATAAAATATTTATTTTATATACTGAAACGTACATGCTGGCAACGAGCAGCGGTGCACATCGGTGACTTGTTCCCCCAAGGCAGGTTTTACTGCAATTTACAGCGCAACTTCAAAACATCCCTTAAATATTGTGAAATTTTTAGCAGGTTTTCTTAAAATTAATTACAGTATCGTATTAAAGACTGTGTACTGTATGAAGCCAGATGTCTTTAACATGTGTGTACTCCCACATTGTAGCTTTTGTGTTCCTAACGCGCATGCAATTTTCAAAATGACTTGTTAATAGGGCTGGATTTGTGAAAAAGCCATGCAAGCCAGGAGCTGGATTTTAGGGCAGACCTGGGATTAATAAACAGTGCTGGCAATCCCGTAATGCCAGACTACATAGGCTTGTTTGGTTTATGCCAAAAAAGAATGGGCAGAGGAATAGGTTGTGGTCTTTGTTATTTGTTCTGAGCCTTAGCCAAAATGTAATTGTAGGCAGAAGGTATGGCACATAGGCAATTTTGTTAGTGGAGTCTAGAACAGTGACTCTCTATCTGGGTTTCTGGGAGTCATTGAGATTTGATCAATGGTTCTCAAAGACAGCAACAATACTGCTCAGATTCAACCCTGTGCAATACTAAGGAGATCCTGAAATCCTGCACTGTTGGCGGCCCTCGAGGCCTGGATTTGGAGACCCCTGATTAAACATCCTATCAGTATGTCTTTACAATGTGGGAGGAAGCCGGAGTGTCTGGAGGAAACCCACGCAAACACAGGGAGAACATACAAACTCCTTGCAGATGTTGTCCTTAGTGTCCTTGGTGGGAACTGAAGCCAGGACCTCAAGACCCCAGTGCTGCAAAGGCTGCAGTGCTAATTTTGATTACCAACCAGGTAAAACTAGGCAGCTGGGGGTGGGTGGCAGCCTGTACCTGCCTGCTGTACCTGGGCTGGTGACCAAAAATACAGCGGAGCACCATGTCATCAGCACAAATAATGCACAACAAATACTCGGGGTCATCACATGAGTAAACACACTATCTGAAACGCAATATAACATGCTACAAATATGTATAAAAATATTGTATTACGTTATATTGCGTTTGTAATAGAGGCCAATGTAAAAAAAATGTCAATGTTTAGTGGACATTTACTTAAAAGAACAGAAAAACAAAGTAATCCACGTTTTTGTGCGTTTCAAAAAAAATGTACACTCTTCATACAGATGCCCATTTTGACATGTATTAGTATGCGTTTTATGAATGAAAGCCAATGGATGTGTTAAACGACCCGTTACATTGCGTTTGTGGTACTTGCAAACATATCTGTTAGGCCCCTTTCACATCAGCGTTTTTCGCTGATCGCGGCAGTTGCGGTGAACAAAAACGCAACTGCCACGATTACCGCATACCAGACAAACTTGCGGTTCACTCTCGGCAAGCCCCATACAATGTCTATGGGGCTTGCGGCAAGTGCGGTATACGCAGTTCTTTCGCGGCCGCACCTGCCGCAAGTGTCGAAACCGCACTTGCCGCAAACCCCATAGACATTGTATGGGGCTTGCCGCAAGTGAACCGCAAGTGAAAGCAGCCATAAACGGACAGCACAAATGTAACGTAAACCTAGCTCTATATAGAGGCACAGGATGGTGAGAGGGTAAGTGGTCCGTTGAATATAATACAAATAAACCCTATTCAAATCAAGCCTCAAATTCTGAATACCTGAATCCTCAGCCACAGTGATAATACAAGAAGGAAAAATAATACTCATCGTCCTCACAATCATGATTAATTATCTTGCTTTCCTTATAATTCCTGAAACTTCAAATGATTACCACATCAACTACCAATCTTCCGCACCACATGGTGACACAGCCGGCACAGCGTTCCTGCCTACTAAAGCCTTCATTTAAATTAACTTATTTTTGAGAAACTTCAAAAGCAAAGCTTTATATTCGGGAAGTAGTATTTATAGAACCAAATCCCTTCCAGAGATGAGAATGGAGCTGATCTCTGATCACATATGTTATAAGCAGCTGTTTGTATAGAGTTTATCACTTTGTTCTGTTTTGATAAAAAAAAAAAAAAACGTAGACGAGGTTCTCGCTAGCTTCATATAGCTGTTGCTATGGTAACCAGGTTATTTAAATTTCAAAAAGCTGCATAAATTATTTATTAGCAACATTTAGAATTTATTCGTAAATGCATATACATATATATATATATACTTATCTTTAAACAATAGATGGACCAATTATGTTTCAAAAGCGGCTTATTATGCTTAAAATATAGTTTCTGCTCTATTCATAGTAGTAGTCATGGTATAATAAAAGAAAATCTCAGCATGACACAGGTGAAAAAAATCTGTTGCATTCTCGACACAAAGTGCGGATATTTGGTCAAATGACTTCTACAAGTTTCACAAAACTTCTAAGTAAGGCTTTCAAAAAATATATATCCAGGGTGGCCTCCAAAAACAGTGGTTATTTATGCCCTTTTAAAAATAAATCCAAATTAAAGGGGTTGCTAGGGACTATTATTTGTTTTTCTTATGGGCCTAAGAACTAACAGGCAGGTAGTTGCTAACTACCTGTTAACCGCAGCACAGATCTCACAGGCCGCGATTTTGTGGCTTTTGTTGATGTCACATCGGCAGAGCTGCAGCTTCTCTTCCTCTCTGCTCTGTTGATGGAGCGGGACTGCCGATGTCATGTAATTGACAGCTGGCTCCTCATTGCCTAACTGTGGAAAGCCAGTTGTCAATGGGCCTGACATTGGTAGTCAATACCCCCCCTCACTTTGACAGAGCAGCGCTGAAGAAGAGGAGTTGCCCTTTTGGAAATTTGGAATGTGTATAAGTACAATGACAAGGACGACAAGAGTTTGTGAACAGAATTACCAACTTGCTTGACAATCGCATATTGGGATATGCTGCAGTCCTTTTGGCCGCCTGTAAATTCGAAAAACATTTTTTTTATATTTTATCTCTCATTGTTAAGTATTAAGCTACCTTAAAATTATAGACTGTTCATGTCTTTGTCAGTGGGCAAACTTACAAAATCAGCAAGGGATCAAATACTTATTTCCCCACTGTATGTGTATGTTAAATACTGCTGTTATAGATGGAAGTGCCGCTATTCATGGTGGAGTAACGAAAATTAAACACATGATACGACGATAATGTTTGAACTCCGGAGATTTGTCATTACGGTGCTGGTGGTGGGATGCTGCATCCGGTGACAATTGACAGATCAGTACACCGTAGATTCGTTATTACAGTGCTGGAGCTATGATGCTGCATCTTGGGACAGTCTGATAGATCAGTACTCCGTAGATTCATTATTACAGTGATGGCCCTATGATGCTGCATTCTGGGACAGTCTGATAGATCAGTACTCCATAGATTTGTCATTATTGTGGCACCTACTGTATGTGATATTGCATCCTGTGACAGTCTGATAGATCTGTACTCCGTAGATTTGTCATTATGGCGGCACCTATGTGATACTGCATCCTGTGACGGTCTGATAGATCTGTACTCCGTAGATTTGTCATTATGGTGGCACCTACTGTATATGATGCTGCATCCTGTGACAGTCTGATAGATCTGTACTCCGTAGATTTGTCATTATGGCGGCACCTATGTGATGCTGCATCCTGTGACAGTCTGATAGATCTGTACTCCGTAGATTTGTCATTTTTGCGGCACCTAATGTATGTGATGCTGCATCTTGTGACAGTCTGATAGATCTGTACTCCGTAGATTTGTCATTATGGCAGCACCCATGTGATGCTGCATTCTGTGACAGTCTCATTGATCTGGATTACGGAGATTCGTTGTCATGGTGCTGACGTTTTAAAAACGCATCCTATAAAAGTGTCGTAGATCTCGACAATGGAGAGTCTTCTTCACATTGCATGCATTGTGATACTCCATTATTTGTCAACCTCCTAGACCTTGATGTTGGAGACTCACCAGTGTGCTCACTGTGATGCAGCATCTTGTGAGCGTCTCATTGATCTTGACACCGGAGATTAATGTTGTCGGTCCTGTCACTGCAAAATGGCATCCTGTGACAATGTAATGGGTCTGGACTGAGGGAAATTGTGTGTGTCACACATGCGCTTCGGTTTAGTTGCTTGGTCAAGGCATGTTCATTATTCTGAGTTGCATGTCATTACCTTTTCCGCTGTGCTTCTTTCCTTTCCATATCATCTGTGTACTTTTCCGGACAGCCCGTTTGGTGTACATTTTGACTGATCAGCTAAACGTAGCTTAAATTTTCACATTCCAGTTCGGCTGCCTTTTGTAATGAACACCATGTCCTATAGGTGGGGCTGTTTTTTGGTCAGAGTAATGGATTTGGTGCAGGCATTATTGCATTTCTCCCCTCTTACCATCCGGGTATAAATCTCTTGTCTCCATCCACTGTGTTGTACAGCATTAAGTTGGCTGAGGATGGAGATAAAGCAGCAGATGCTGACAGTGAAAAATCATTTCATAAATAAGAAACACTGGTTGCTCGATTCCAATACATCCCACATTTTCCCATGTACGTCGGACGGACTTTATGAGTGAGTAATTGTTGCTGAATACCGTGTTATTTGGCAAAGACAGATGACATTTTTAGTCGGCAGAATTGCTGCAGGAATATGTATAAAGGCTTGGAAGATCTGCTGATTGACCATCCATTATTCATTACATTCGTTTTAGCAGGATGGTGTTTACAGTTTTGCTATGATGCGGTTTCTCAAGTGTTTCATTGCGCATTCAAGCTCTTTCCGAAGATATACGATGGAACGTCAGTCCTGATTCCTCATCTCCCTAACTACTTGTTCGCCTGTCATTTTAGATGTAGAGCAGCTTGGACATGTGTGTTAAATTTTTATGCCTTCCTATTATTAATGGTCGGTGAGTAAAAATGTAGTGAAATGCACTTTCATTAAGATATTATAAGCCGCATGGGAAATATGTTGAAGAGCCAGGTAGAGAGGAAAAGGAGGGCACCCGTGACCTTCTTTTCTATTGTTCTAGTTCCTAGTATACAATGGACTACAGTCATATTAATAGTAAGTCTGCATTGCTTCCGGGCGTTAATTCTATATCGTTATAAGGAAAACTGTAATTAAAATCCTAGAAAGTCCGATAGAAACATAGATATAGAGAAAGAAGATGGATTAAATGATCAGTAGGCAGCCCTGCAAAATTAATAAGCAAAACATGGGGGCACTTTATAGAATATTCTAGGGCTGAAGCATCAGTTTGAGATGAAACGGGCCATTCTCAAGTATGCTTTATTATGGAATTGAACTTGTTTGGAGATGGGTCGATAAAGTACCCCCATGTTTTGCTTATGAATTTTGGAGCACTGCCTAGGTTTTGATTTTGTATATAAGTGAACCTTGAATCAATGTTCAGAAGCTTGCACTCTAAAGTTCATGGTTCTGCTTCGGTTCGTTTTCTTAATTTAGATAGATACCGTAGATTGAGAGGTGAATGGTCGACAGAAATTTAGAACAGTGGGTAGTCAATACATTCGTAGAAAAAAATGTGGATAGAAAAATGGATAGAAAACTGACGTAAAGAAGAATGGTAGGTATAGAGACAGATAGATAGATAGATAGATAGATAGATGGAGAGCAGTTACGATGCATAGATAAGATAGATAGATGTTGGCCACAAGCGCGCAACCCTGACATCGTTATTGAGTTCCCTCACAAAATCGTAGTGTGTGACGGCCGCCTTAGGGCCCTTTCACATCTGCGTTTTTCGTAATTCGCGGCAGATGCGGTGAAAAAACCGCATCTGCCGCGTTTACCGCATAACCGTTCCACTTGCGGCGCGGTTGCGATTTTTTCTATGCAATGTATAGGCATACTTGCGGCAGGTGCGGCAAGTGCGGTTTTGCACTTGCGGCAGGTGCGGCCGCGAAAAAAACCGCAGTAAGCCGCGGTTTTTTTCGCGGCCGCACCTGCCGCAAGTGCAAAACCGCACTTGCCGCACCTGCCGCAAGTACGCCTATACATTGCATAGAAAAAACCGCAACCGCGCCGCAAGTGGAACGGTTATGCGGCAATCGCGGCAGATGCGGTTTTTTCACCGCATCTGCCGCGAATTACGAAAAACGCAGATGTGAAAGCACCCTTAGATAGATAGAATGGATTGATTGATAAGATAGATAAATAGATGATAGATAAAATAGGATATATAACAAATAAGATTGATATAATAAATAGAATAGGCAGACAGATGGATGATAGACAGATAAATGAAGGATATTTCTTAAACCATCTTGAGGAAGCTGTAAGATATCTGTGTAAAGTGGCATTTCCTCCCACTGGAAATGGTAGTAGTTCAAGGGTCAGGCAGTTTACCCATTAGCTATGTCAAGGGGGCGAACTGCTGGATGTTTTGGAAGGAACATCAACATTTTTTGAGGCGTAAAAGACAAGTGAGCAGGCTGTCGGCACGTATAGTGGTATTGTGTCATCCTACTTACAGAAAGGCATTGCTCTGTTGTCAGTGGATATTCCCCAATGAATGCAGCTATTCACTTACATAAAATAATGGTATGAGAGGAGAACATTTTATAGAGTTCCCTGACCGTGAATACACACCACTGTCCTGATCCATTAATAATCGTTAAATCTAATGTCGGTGTAAACTATAGATTGATTCTGTGACTCTTACCATTCCTGACTTAGAATTTTCTGTGAAGAAGATCCAGTCATTGTATATTTTATGAACAAAAATGTAAGAGAAAAACACTTTGCATTTCCTTGGCATAAAAAGAGCTCAAATTAGAATTCAAGGGTTGATATTTCGAGGCCATTTTTAACAGTTTAATGGAACACTTCCCTAACATAACTCATCCCCAAATAAATCTGACATTACATCTTATGGCGATGAACAAAAATGTTCTGAATAAAGAGCCCCAAAGTGAAAGATTTCAGAGTTTCTCTGTAACAAAGCCCAGAAGAGACAAGTCAGGAAAAAGGAAATCCAAGGTATGACAGAGATCCAAGCCAGGATCATTACTGAAGAATCAACCGGTCCTAAGATCTAAAGCTGGGACAACACACTAGAGCTTTGCTAGGCTTAGACCAAACGACAACCAAAGCAGTTTCCAACATGACTATCTCATACGATAATGGACGTGTGTATCAGAGAAAGCGGAAGAAATTGGCTATTCAAAATTATCTGGCCAAATTTTCCATAATGTCCCTTATAGTCCCAAAATCCTACAGACCACAAAAATATCTTCATTTAATCTTTTCATATCAGTAAGGTAAGCCTAGACTAAAGGTGGCCATACACATTTGATCACTAGACATTTGGCTGGCAGCTGTTCATCCCAACCCCCCACCTCCATACACATGCACGTCTAGTTCAATGGAGCAGTTATGTCTTTAGAATGGAGAAAAGAGAGTAAAGGCCCAGTCTCACATAACGACGCATCAACGATCCTGATAACGATAACGATGTGCAGAGATCGCTGGTGCGTCGTTTACACATCGCTGGTAAGATGTCAAACAGGTATCTCACCAGCGATGTGGAAAACAACGCACCAGCAATCCAGAATTATACCGAGGTCGTTGTGAATTTTCTCTCCATAGCGTAGCATTTAGATTATTGCTCATTATCTTTGTCAAACACAAGATGTAGCGTTCCCAGCGGGAGCACAATGACGCAGGAATGATCCAGAGCAGTGTGTAACAATCAACGATCTCACAGCAGGGGCCAGATCATTGGTGCGTGCCACACAGAACGACATCGCTGTTGCATCACGGATTTCGTGACGCAACATCGATCCCAATAGTGATCTCGTTAGCGATCTCTTTATGTGTGACAGGACCTTAAACCAATGCCAGACACCTCTGGTTGTGGATTATCTTCTTTGAGAACAAAAAGATTAGCCGATTGAACCCCATGCCAGCATAAAACATACCACTAGTGGACATAAAAAGAAAAAAGGCCCCTGTGCAAAAACAATATGTAGGGGCCCTTTGCAGTCCAAGAGCTCATCATAATGCAAACTTCCACCCGGTGTGGAGGTTGAAATGAGCCTCTAATTTCTTTGGCCCTTGTGGAGCCACACAGGTTGCACCAATGACATGTCCCACACCTGAAACATACACTAGGAGGTGGATCGGTCTGGGCAGTTTGGCATCATATACATGACCACCTTCAGATCAGTGTAATCCACGACTGGCAGGTAAAATCATCATGTTCTGGATCAATGTAAATTCAAACTGAGTTGTTCCCAACAAAAGTGAAATGATAATACATCATAGATAGACATCATTAAATATAGAAGCAGACTCAGATCTTTTATCCACAGTGACGGATTCTTAAGATATTGCTGCAATAACAGCACAGCAGGGAACACCTAAATTAAAAATCTTAATTAAAATATCCTTTGCATCCTGTATTTTATGCATATGATGTAATATGCAAATATCTCTGCTGTAATTGCTTGGCACATTGCCTCTCAGCGTGATCTGCCTCTTTTGTGTGGAGCTGAATTTCCATATTGTTATAAGCTCTATATGTGTTTTCTTGATTCTTGCTGATTACTTACTTTCATATCTATTAACGAGCCCAAGAGTGCATGTACTATAGAAACGACTGTTAAGTCAGCCTAATCCTCCACCTCCCTCTGTACTCAGATAGGCATCAGGTATGATGATATGAACCAGCACCGGATGGGGGCACCATTTTGACTTTACTAGACCATCCTCTATGTACACTACTGAATTGATGAGTTTATATGGGTTCTAAATGATGTCCAAGATTTTTAAAGACTTATACTAACTTGGTAAGTCTCCTGCCGCTCCGGTGGTTGTCAAGCTTTGAGATCTGTTTTGCATTATTAAAGCGAATATGTCAGTAGGTTTTGCAACCTCATCTAACAGCAACATAATGTAGGCAAAGAAACCCTGAATCCAATGATGTATTACATAGATTACTTGCTGAAGCCGTTCTGACACAATCAAAGCATTTAGTTTTAGCAACACAGTAGAGCTGGGAGAGCTGCCTCCTCACCCACTCCAGGCTCTCAATAGAGATTGTGAGTTGACAATGAGATGTCAATCAGAGGAGGGTGTGTGTCAGACTTCCCTACACTAGTCTTGTAGTCACCAAGTGATAAAGCCTTTAGTTTATGTAAACAATAGCACAGTTGATTTTTGCTTTTTAACCCTTAAAGCAGGGTCACACGCGTCAATATCGCGAGCGACATCGCCGAAAAGTGACGCACCAGCGATGTCGCTTGCGATATCGCAAGTGCATCATGCTGTGTGACAGTGCGACGCAACTGCGATCTATTGCTGGTCGCAGGTTGACAGGTTTACGAGCATGAAGGTAAACCTCTCAATCTGCAACCAGCGATTAGGCTGGATCGGCCGTCTAACACCGCAATAGCGATGTTGGCGGCGATCAGCCTATACCGCAGTATTGCTGCGGATCGCTCGCTGGGCTGATCCCAGCGAGTGATGGCTCCGCCCGCATCGCTGCGGCGTCACCGGCAACATCCTGCCGTGTGACACCAAGGCTGTGATGTCGGAAGCGAGTGTGCACCCGGGCATCGCTTCCGACATCGCAGCTTTGGTTGCTGGGTGTGACGCCGGCTTTACATGCTCTCTGTCAGCCTACATATCAAAAGTCAGCTGACAGATTCCCTTTGAGGACCTTCCAACTTGTTTAGGGAACCACTAATAGGTTTGTATCAATTAAGCTCTATCACTATGATGCCAGTGGTAGATGGCAGCAATCATGTGAAGGCCATCAGAAGTCATCGGCAAACAGCAAGAAAGACCGGCAGGAGCGCTGAAGTGTTTGTAGATCTACTGATTGACTAAAAGGTTTTCTCATTATTTAATGCTTTTTTGTCCATTTTTTTTTTAATCCTGGGGAACCCAATTAAATAATGAGAGTTGTTGCTATTATGGACTTCTCTAACCCTTACAATTTCAGTATATGTGAAAGAAATCTAAAAAACGTCAAAAGGCAAGCAAACGCAAATCTAGGGTTTGCACTGTGATCCACCTGTATCCTAAAGAGAGCTATAAAATCACTAACAGTTTGGTCCATGGTTCTGTTTCCCTAATAATATTGAGATCTTAAACTACATCATCTACTAAATTGAGTTATTATGTGTATGAACCTTCATGGCAGTAAAGAGCAGCTTATTATATTAGAAATACATGTTCAGGTCTAATTCTGCACTGGCGTCTCTCCAAAGCTAATGAGCCTGGGTCTTATTAGAGTATTTAGAACTGTAGTAGTTCAAGACGTTACGATGGAAAAGGTCCCCAGTGTTTAGCTAGGTTTGGTTATAAGGGTTAGGAAACTGAACTCTGATTTATTACAAATACGTCCCCATCCAGAACCATCATAGCAGAGATGAAAGTTGGCACAATGGCACTCTAACTCTGGAGGATCAAACATTTCATCATGCAATGCTTCATTTTCCCTCTGGAGGCACTGTAGGGAAATTAAACACAAGATGTTGGGTTTCCCAGCAAATGATTGCAAAAGGTCCCAGCGGTCGTCCGTAACAAGAAGTCATCAGAGAACCAAACAAACCTTTTCTGTTGAACTTATATATTTACAACCCAAATTAACTTATTTTAACTCTTTGGCTTAATATCAATTGGTATGTACCTGTATCCATTCTTTAACGTGTCCTCACCGGGGGTCCATCCATTCTCAACATAGTTGAGTCTTGCCCTTTCTGTGGACCAGTTAGTGCTATAATGTGAAGACGCGGTGATTTGGTCCGAAGTTATTTCCCCAGATTCCATCCCAAGGGCTTCTTTGCACACAAAATCTTAAAAAGATACATACAATCAGCTGTGTGATTTAGGAATCAACTTTGATACATTTATAACAGGATATACATCTATATCTCACAGTAAACAGTAGCATGGAAGTCATTTAGTTGTTCATCCATACTGGACATGTGACGTTGTACAAAGAGGTCATCCATGTTGACAAATATAAGTCTCATTTCATTTTTCTATGGATTTTAGGCCTGTCTATCCTGACACCCTTTTCCTGCCATTGGGCTTAAAGTAATATATGATGTTTTCCTTGTAATTGAGGTCATATTTGAAAGCTTTGAAGTTAAGCTGGTTTGCTGTTGCTGCTATAATGGATACTAACCTTACTAAGTGCTACGAGGTCAGAACATTGCTCTTCCATGACAATAAAACTGAACTGCAAAAGGTCACGTAATCTTTTCCAGTTGTTCTTAACCATGCCCTTCAAAGGTCCAAATTCCCCAAAAAACTTTCATCGATGAGGCGCCGGCATGTTTGTTTAAGTGATATATATCTAGATAACGTAACCTATTTAAAGGGTAACTTCATTTTCAAAAAAAAAGTTTACATATTACTCTTCAATAGTTTTGATTGAGACCTTCAATGAGCAGGAGTTCAGAGAGGCAGTGTTAGGGTGGAAACACACGATGTGAGACACATGTGATACTCGCATGAGTCTTGCATGACTCACCCGGAACAGCCCCTGACTCTCTGAACGAGTGTGTGGAGCTGCATAGAAACACAAGTAGCTCCACGCTTCAGTTCAGAGAGGTGGTGGCCGTTCTGGGTGAGTCATTTGTCTCACATTGTTTGTTTCCACCCTTAGCCCAAGACATAAATCTCACACCTCCAAACTTCTGATCCTTATTTTCAGAGATCTTCCAGGTCTCAGCACTTCATCTAGTCTTGGCCAAGTGCTCATGATCTTCATTTTTGAAAATTGGTGGGTCTTTGAAACTATCAATATTCCTGAAATGTCGCTATAAGATGTCAAATGATTTTTGAAACTTGGGTTACACTTTTAGTGTTTGTATCTATCTATCATAATCTTTCTATCTACTAGTTATCATCAGTTCATAAATATGTAGTATCTATCTATCTATCTATCTATCTATCTATCTATCAAAGCATACCTATGTATTTGGTCTGCGTCATACTCAACTCAAATTCCCAAAATGTTGGGACATTGTATAAAATGTAAAGAACACATGAAAGCAATGATTTGGAAATCTCTTATAGCCGTATTTTATTCACACAGTTCATAGAACATAGATGAAAAGTTGAAACTTAGACATTTTTCCATTTCATTTAGAAATTGATGACAGTAACACATCTTAAAAATGTTGGTAGAAAGTTAATTGAAGGCTGGAAAAGTACAATAATTGGTACTAATGAAAAATAAAAGAAAGGCCAATTTTTGATATGACTGTGTATAAAAAGAGCATGTCTGAAAGGCAGGGTGTCCCAGAAGCAAAGATGGCCAGAGGTTCTCTATGCATAAACAATTGCATTGAAATATTATATAACAGTTTCAGAAATTTAAGTAAAATTCCAAAGACTTTGAATTATCAATGGTATATAATATCATGGCAAGGTTCACAGGTTCTGGGGAAAACCAAGGGGACAGGCAACAAGAAGAAGAGTTTGAGTTATGACCCAGCCACCTGTAGTCCAGACCTTACACCAATAGAAAACAATTGGGGCACTATAAATTGAAAATATGACAAAGATACAGCACTGTGGAGCAGCAAGAATCCCAAATTAGACAGCAATTGGACAACATTTCTCTCCCAAAACTCCAGCAATTGGTTTCCTCACATTACAGACTGTTGTATAAAGAAGAGGAGATGCTACACAATGGTAGACATAGTCTTGTCCCAACTTATTTCCGATGTGTGACAGCCATCAAATTCTAAAAAAGTTATTTTTTCAAATGAAATGGAAAAATGTCTAATGTTCAACTTCTGGTATGGCTGCAAGAGATTGCCAAATCAATGCATTCGAGTTTTCTTTACATTTTACACACTGTCCCAACTGTTTTGGAATTGGGGCTGTAGATACCATATTTTTCATCTTATAAGATGCACCCCAAATTTAGATGCGGAAAATAGGAAAAAAGTATTGTTAATGTTAAGTGGGGAACCATCTTGTAATGTTTTAGTTCATTTTATAGTGTGAGTGTAGTTTACCAGGGAAGGGACATGACGGCGGTGGAGTAGTTAAAAATGAAGATAAAACTGGAATGGTATCCACGGTCCGCGCTGCTGCTCTTTATCCAAGGAATCCACAAGAGGTTATTACCATCAAAAGTTCTTTATTTCATCACACCAACGCGTTTCGGTGCTGTCCCAGCACCTTCCTCAGGGCATCACCGGGACAGCACCGAAACGCGTTGGTGTGATGAAATAAAGAACTTTTGATGGTAATAACCTCTTGTGGATTCCTTGGATAAAGAGCAGCAGTGCGGACCGTGGATACCATTCCAGTTTTATCTTCTGATTTCCCGCGGTTTTTGTGGCGTTGGTGGAGGTTCTGCAGCAGCTGCCTTATGCTTTTAAACTGGTTGTGAGTCTCACAACCATAAAAGGTGAGTGGATACACTTATAATCCACATAAGAACTATAGTGTCTGTTTGATAGGGCACAATCTGCGCCTCTTGTATCTCCCTTCTTTTCTAGTTGGCGGTGGAGTAGTGTCACAGGAGGAAGGGTCTCCACTGCAGGAAGTTGGTGGTGGCATCAGTGGGGCGATGTTGTGAGCCCTGGACTGGGAGAAGAGGCTATCGCAATGATGCGAGGCAGGTGCCATTGATCTCCCAGCGGTGGATGGCTGTGAAGTTGGCGCATCCACAGACTGAGATCTCAGAGCGCTGATGTCTTAATCTGCGCATGCGCCGCTTCTGCAACCACTTTCCTGAAGTTCATTGCATCCCCCGCCAGGCGATCAATGGCGTCTGCCTTGTGCCGCTGCGACATCCCCTCCTACCAGACCATAGCCCTCAGTATCGCCCCACTGGCGCCGCCGCTGACTTCCTACAGTGGTGACCCTGCCTCCTGTGACCATGGTAAGCTACATCTGGACTATACGACACATCCCAGTCCCCCCCTCCCTATTTTGGGAAAGAAAGCGTTCTCCTTATAGTCCAAATAATACGATAATAACTTGGTTTACTTTGAGAAAAGTGTCATATTCTTGTGATCAGTTTTAGACAGATTGTCAATGTTTTATGCAACTGTTCGTCCAGCAGAATACATACCATAAGAGAAATGATGCAGCACTAACCTTGTTCTGCATTACTCTGCAACACAGAATAGTTTGCAGAAAATCCTTCCTTTGCTATCGCATTGTCAGCATGAAACACGACGGACATGATTCCAGATGATGCTCTGACTCGCCCTGGGTTGTTCTGTCCGCAGTAACGCCCAATGTGAGGACCCACTGTAAGAAGGGAAAACCGAAAAATACATTTTTAAAAAAAAAATACAAAAAAATTATTTTGCAGCTTTTCTTTTGACAATTGTATGATATGCACACACATTTATTGTCCTCAAATGAGACAACACATTGCAACCATAAAGGTCAGGATATAGCTTTACTTCATGATCGTCTACAATAATAGATACAGATCATAAACAAGATAATGGGCTTCAGTCGCTCTGACCCGAGCGAAGAGACCTTCAATTACTTAAGAGATCGTTGCTTTGAATCAGCACCGCCATCTACGATACACACTGTATATTAAGTCTAGATGGAAGCTCAGTGATATCGGTAGGAAATATAGGCAAAGTGAGTTTCAAGTTTATTAAATGAAAAGATGGAAAAACACAGCTGTATTGGCTGAGTAACAAATCAGTAGGAAGATAGAAATTTACCGTACACAGAAGTAAATGTTAGTGTGTGAGAAATATACAGCGTGAACACACGCACACCATTTCCCATCAGTTTACGGCATCTGCCCTACTGCTTAAAAGAATATATGTAATAAAACATTTACTAAAAATATCATAAAAGTATCAGTTGTTGTATATAGACAACAACAACAAAAAATCACCAAAACAAAATGAAGTTATGTTTAGGAAGACTAAGTTACCAACAAGACTTGGGTGACTTAAATTGAAAGTGAATCGCAAGGAAATGTGAACTTTCTAAAGGGAACCTGTCACCATTTGCTTCAATCTGCCCATCATTTAATATCAGTAATCGTTCCTGCACCCCTATATATCTCAGACGTGTCCCTGCTACCTCAGAAATATTATTATACTTGTCCTGCCTGTAGTACTTAGGACAGTCCAGTTCCTATGGGCGTCTCCAGATTATGATCAGGCCCCCCACTCCCTTCATACACTGCCTCTTCTAAGTAAAAGTAGGTAGATGATGTCTATACATCATCTACACGATGCCCGAAGTCTCGTGCCTACACAATGTAATCCATGCATTTCAGTAGGCTAATGCGTGGTGCGCCTGCGCAGGTCACTGATTTCACTGCGCAGTCACAGACTTCAGTCTCTAATTATCCACATATTGCCAAAAGTTTTGCGCCTGCGCAGTGTCAATCACTGGCTCTTAAATAGGGCACAGAGAAGCACGCCTGGGCAGGTCTCCAACTCCACTGCGCAGGCGACAGACTTTGGTCTCTACATTATCCACACAAAGCATGAAGTCTTGTGTTTACGCATTGAAATCACTGGCTGTTCAAAACGGCACAGTGAGGCCCGCGGTCTCAGACTCCACAGCGCGTGGGACTTCAGGCACCATGTGCATAATGTAGAGACATCATCCACTTACTTGTAAGTAGAAAAGGTGCACTTGAAGGGAGCAAGGCTGTGCTGATTGCAATCTGGAGACACCCATCAGACTGGACCACACACTTACATACAGCGCAGGACAAGTATAACACTCTATTCTGAGGTTTGCAGGAGCATGTCTGAGAATATAAAGGTGTTACAGAAACCCATTCATATGATGATTAAGATGATAGGTAGGGTGTAGAAGCAAAAATAGTGACAGGTTCCTTTCAGGGCAGTAACTATCAACTTTTTACTTACAGGGAAAACTTAAGACTTCTTTTTTTATCCCGGTCTTAGGATAGGTCATCAGATACAAGGGGGTACAACTCCTGACAACCCAACCAATCAGTGATTTAACTGTCATCTCCAGTCAGATTGATGGGGTACCTCAAGCTGGATTTGGGGACCCATCTCATCAATAGGTTTTTCAAAATCAAAATCTTGGAAAAAATCTCTTTAAAGTAACAAATTCCATGATTCTTTTGTTGGAAACTTTGTGTTACCTTAAACCTTAAAGGTGAGGACTCATTCAGACTGGGTGACCGAGGCGACTATATGACTGATTACTGGCAAAGCTGATTGCTGTTAGTTTAATTGGCTGTTGAGACAGACTAACCACATTCTCTGTGCACAGAACAGTCATAATGACAATCACAGTGTGCCCCTGGAACATCATGTTAGCAGCAGCAACATCACCTGTTTACACAGTCAGCTTAAAAATCATGACTCCTGATGAATGCACATTTTGCTTGTTCATCAGGTAATTGCAGGAATGTTTAGACAGGCCAATAATAATGGGGCAATAAGTTTTCCATGTGTCATAATTGATCATTTTATTTCCAAGCTGTAAGATTTATTGCAAGATGTGTAGTCCAAAGCAGGGTCCCCACATGTGGCTCACGGGTCCGTGATGTGTGGCTCACAGCGGTCTTCCAGCTTGATGCATAGACACCAGGTCTACCAAACAGCTATGAAGAGCAGGTCTCCAGATGGTGACTATTGTGTGTAACCCCACACAGAAAGCAGTCTGAATGGGGGTAAGGTAAGGAACCCCTAGATCCTGATATTGTAAATTCTATGGAAAAGCTTTTGCTGTTATTATAGCGGTAATGGGGGTTCTGGGTGTTACTACTGTGAGTGGGGGCAGAAGCTAGATGTGGTATGCAACCCTTCTTAGAGATGAATGTGGCTCCCAAGGTCAGAAAGGTTGGGACCTCTGGATTAAGGGGTCACCATGTGTCTGGTTATGATGGCTGTGCCACGTTGACCTTTTTGGCACATTAGAGGACGGCTATAAATTAATAAGGGGGTCTTACAACTCTGATTATTGATAATGAGAGCCCCTTTTTGCCCTAAAGGGGTAAAAGATGCCTCTAAAATCAATTCTAAACTAGAGGCACGCTGGGGATATAGGCATTGTGTGTGTAGTGTTGCAAAATCGAGCTTTTCTGCTCAGTATAATGTCAGGATTGGGCTTTATTCCAGTTGAGCTTGAAATAAACTAAAGTTACAGTAAAATAAAAAAAAATGTCAACAGCTGAGCTGTAACTCTAATCTGTATTAAGTCTATACATAGACAACGTTAGACTGCTGCCGTCTCGGCAGCTATCCCTTATTAAAGTGCCCCGTCTTAATAAGCGCTCTTTTCCTTCTAGAAGATAAACATACAGACACAGTCATAAAAATGGACCGAAACCTCTTAAACAATAAATGTCAGTCGCTGAACTCAGGTGCCTTCTTTGAAATACACACAAGTCAGCCATTGAAAGGGAAACAGAAGGGCACTGTTGGGTCGGGAGCTGTGATTGAAGACCCTGATTGTGACTCACTGGCTTATAATTTTCATGGAATCATTTGGGATGTCTACTTCTAGTTTGGCTGGATTTTGCCCCCTGGACATCTCAGTTCTTTGCTGTGTCTGTGATTATTATATGGTCAGGAGCCGACAAGACAAAACCATACAAAGGAGTATTGAATTTCTGGGAATGGGCATTCCCGGTCCAGCTAATGCAATATTGATCTGTGGCGAGCTAGATAGAGCACAAATTATTAATACAGTGCAGACAAGAAAATATCTATCTATGTATCTATAGTATTATCTATCTATCTATCTATCATCTATCCATATATACCATATATACTATATATATATAACATATCAGACACTCTCCTACCCTGAGAAGCTTCAAGTGTCACCTGAAGACTCACCTATTCCGTCAAGCCTACAACCTGCCATGAGACCCAGGCGACCGCCCCATACCTAACATTCCCCCATCCTACTGTATCCTAACCCCCCTCATAGACTGTGAGCCCTCGTGGACAGGGTCCCTGCCCCTTCTGTACCTGTACGTCCTGATCGCCTATATTTAGTGTACTTGTTCTTGTCTCCCTTATCCTCATGTAAAGCGCGATGGAGCCTAATGGCGCTATATAAATAAATAAATAAATAATAATAATAATATATAATAATACAGAAGAGAAAAAAACAGACAGCCCTTCCTAAAGGATTACAACACAAGTGCAGAGCTGTAACACTGAATTACATAATATAGAACAGCACACTGCTAAAGCCAACATATGCAAATGAAAGTGTCAGATGGAATACAAAATGTCTTGCGTCTGAGAAAAAACTAAAAACTAAAAAAGGTTTTTCAAAAAAACTCATAATTTTTTAAATTTTTTGTAAAACGCGAATTCATAAGGTTCTTAGCGCATATATTGGCCAATAGATGCCTGCCCATCAACCGCGGCAAGGTGACCTTAAATCTGATGGGTCCATAACTACACTAAAACCTCTCTTTGACCCCATGAGGTCTCTTGTTACCTGGGTTGTAGTAGGATACACACACATCAGATGGAACCATGTGGATTAATGGGAAGGGAGGAGTGCAGAGTCCACCAAGGGAGTCAGTGAACTCCATATATACTAGAGAAAGGAAAAAAAATCTATAATACAATCTATCTATCCAACTACAATAAAATGTATCTATGGTATGTATCTAGTCAAACAATGAATCATATTATCAATCATCTATCTATTTATCCATCTGTTTTCTTATTTGGCACTGGTCCTAATTTATACATACAATATCTATAATACTATTTTGCTAGTCATATTAAATCTATGTGCCATGGCAAATCATCCACTTACATTCCCAGTGTATCTATTATTAACGCTTATAATTAACAACTTCAGCCCAAATGTCTAGTCAGAGATGAGAGGAAGTAATTAAACTTAGCTTATCTCTCTGTAGCTAATTATATACTTATATTTATATGACCTTTCCCATTCCAGTTTATGGAAAGGGCTCCAAGCATGCAATGTCAGTTCGGGAAACAAGGAACAACAGACTGCTCCTGATCGATGGAGATGCACGAAGAAGGAATCTATACGCATGATAGTCTGTCTGCAGATTAAAAAATACAAAGGACTAGGTCTATGTGGTCAGTATTAATGGATGACGGTAATCCTATTAGAGTTGCTGCAATTCTAGAATTATTTTTATAGAGATCACATTGCTTGACCCTAGAGATGGCCACAAATTACATAATGAAGCATTTTGGGTTAAGATGAACCACATAGATTTACCGGTATGTTTTCTCCTATTCGAGACTAGGTCAACTTTTGGTTAGCCCAACAGTTGTGGTTGTAGATTATTGTATGTTATTATCTGTACTGGTACGTATGCTCAGTAGGAATTCTTATGATAATGACTCCAGACTTTCCTCCTATAAACAAACTTTGGAATAGGCTTCCACATATTCGTGCTGGTTTGAACTTTGCACTCTCCCATATTGTCGAAGAGACAACTCAGTCTTTGCAGTATGTGAGACGTGGAGGGAACCAAGATGGCCAGATCCAAGAATATGGCTAGCTTCAGAGCAGAACTTGCAGCCACTAAAGCAGAGCTCCCCAACCTTTCTGACCGTGAGACACTCGTACAGCTCTAAATGTGGGTCCCAAGGAACATTCCGTTGTAAGAGAGGGTCGTTAGCCACATCCAGCTCCCGTCTCCCTCACAATAGTGTCACCCAGAGCCCCCATTACTGGTATAATGACATACAAAGCTTTTCCAGAGAAATCACAATGAGGCAGTATACCAAGATCCTGGGGCTCTACCTTATCCTCAGTCAGATCTGCTCTTCTGTGAGGGGCTACACACAATAGTCACCATCTGGAGACCTGCTTTTCATAGCTCTTTGCTAGACTTGGTACTTATGCATAAAGCTGGAAGACAGCCAAGAGCCACAAATCACAGGCCCTTGAGCCACATGTGGCTCCCGAGCTACAGATTGGGATCCCTGCTATGAAGCCTAGACCCTTTCCTAGGTAACCGGTCACTCTGAACCTGCAGGGTGGCCGGTACCCTGAGCAATGAGCTATAAACTATAGAAATAACATTCCTCCATTCTGATGCAATCTTTTATAAGAGGTAAATTGCAAAGTTGCTTGTTCTTACAGACACTTTGCAATTTTAACCATTTAAGAACTTGAGACAATCTCTCTGTTGTGTGAAGAGTACAGTACGTTTTTTTTTTACCAAATTATTACATCAGTTTTGTAAAATAAACAAGAAGGAATACTTCTATTCCCATCCATTCACATTCTAATGTTGTCCAGTACCCCGTCAAAACCACTAAGAAATCGGCTATAATATAGTTTTAATAAAACCAACAATTATCTCTAACTGGACTGATGAGATAATCCAAATTTGGTGGTTCAAAAATTTAATGGGAGCTGTACTTTCAACAAATTTCCAATAAGTCTGTAACACAGGAGAATATAAGAAACTTTGTAATATCTCTCAAATGAATAGCTGAAATATGTGTTGCTCAGTGAAGATGGACTACCTGCTCACTGTGGTGTCAAACTGTCCATTATCCTGTATGGAAGGAGCAGGGCGAGGAGGAACAAGCCGATGGGGACACAAAGATTGTGCTGAGCTTTCTAACAAGTCTTTGTCCTCATCCCAGAGCTGGATTCATTCCACTTTGATCACTTATGTTGATTAATACTACATGATGCTGCTTATTTTCTGCGCCAAAAAAGCAATATGAGAGCAAGACTCTCTCTCTCTGAACTGTGCTGTGTTGGAGACGTCATAGTACCTAATCTTGATCCAGCTCAGAGATGATTGAAAATTAGAGCCAGAGCCTACAAAGGAGAAGCTGGTGAAAAATACAGAATAAAATATATATATATATATATATATATTGTCCAGAAATAGCGTTCCTCATGTATACATACATGACAGCTTATTCTGAAAAGTTATTTGAAAAATGGTTACCCTTTAAACTTTTTTGAATATCTGAGCCTTAAGATGGCCATACACATGAGGTAACTGCTGGCCAAACATTTCTCTGGGATCCACTATACAAATAAGCACTTCTATCTGGTAGCAATAATAATAATATTTATTCATTTATATAGCGCTATTAATTCCATAGCGCCTTACATACATCATCAGTAATGCTGTCTCTCTTGGAGCTCACAATCTAAATGTCCTATCAGAATGTCTTTACAATGTGGGAGGAAACTGGAGTACCCGGAGAAAACCCACACAAACACGGGGAGAACATACAAACTCCTTGCAGATGTTGTCCTTGGTGAGAATTGAACCCAGGACCTCAGGACCCCAGCACGGCAAAGCCTTCAGTGCTAACCACTTGAGCCACCGTAGCAGATTATCTTTCCTAAAAACAAAAAGATAGTTGGGGGCCCCCATATGTTAGACAGAAAGCTGGCCCTGCCGAAATCAATGGGTTTAGTCAGTTATCATCAATGTGCTGTCACACGTGCAGTGGATGAGGAAAAGGAAGCAGGATGGTATAACGGTCAAGTAAACCTGGGAAGCTAATCTGGCCCTGGACTGGGGTCCCAGGCTAGCCCTGTATTCAGAGATACCTCAGGTGGTGAGGAGATCTAGGTCACCACCCTTACCCTCTACTCCTCAGCCAGCCCTGTGCTACTGCCTCTCACCTCCCACCACAGACAGAGATAAACAGCAACTTCCAATAGAATCTTCAGCACAAAAAATCTTCAGCAGAGCAAAGACGTCTTCAGCTTACTCGGTCAAAGATAGAAACTCTATCAGTGACGTCATCTGGAGGAAGGGGAGGCCATTTAAAGGCCAGGGGCATGGTCACCTGACAAACCTACAACTCCCCACCTGCAGAGCCGAGTACACATAGACAGAAATATCAGCTTCCGCATTAATCAAAGGAAATAAACTTTGGTTTAAACTGCAGCAGAGCAAATCATGTGGACAACGGAACAGTCAACACGTGACATGTGTATGGTTTCTTTCAGGCCCAATTCAACCAGCTTCGCCTTGCACACATACTCAAAATGAATCTTTTTTTGCACTCATCTTACCCTGCAGAAAATAATTTTCTCCTTTAAATAATTTTTCATTTTTCTCTCTCCAGTTTCATCTAACTGAATATAATCGTGAACAACGGGCAAGTGGAGTCCTAGTAACAAAATCAATTAAATTTCATTGCTAAGTACAATTCTTCTATCGACCGCTCGAAACAAAAGGTTAAAGTATCTCCTTTTATATTCCCTATAAATCTGATCTGATTACTTTCAGAAATAATTGGAGAAGTTGAGATTTCAGAGCTTCTCAGTGTTGTCATGTCATTACGGTCACCTCTTTATTCATTAGGCTTGCTTCCTGATATAACCGCAATAAAAAGTATAAATGGAGAAATAAAACTAGAAGTAATAGAAATACTGTAGGAATTAGTGATGAGGAGCACTATCATGCTTAGGTGCACGACACTCGAAACGAGTAGTCACGTTGGCTCGACTTGTGTACCGAGTATTGAAATTCAATAGGAAACACGAGCACTTTTCCGGAATATTTTCTGGAAAAATGCTCAAGTTTCCCATTGACTTCCATTATACTTGGTATACGACTCAATATTGTCTGAACGTCCGACTGCTCGTTTCAAGTACCAAGCACCATAGTAGGAATCACTAGTAGGAATTAAAGATGAGCGGGTGTGCTTGCCACTGCTTGATACTCAATCGAGCATCAGGGTTCTTTGGTACACTCGGTGGTCGGATGTGTCATTTTTGAACCATCTGACACAAAGAGCCGAATGCTTTCAGTGAATGATGGAGCCGCCACCACAATGGGATCCGCTTGGACTCTCTGAATGGCTCTCACTGGGAGTAAAATCAACGTGTCTGAATGAAGTGTATAAAAATAAAGACCCACCCTCCCCTAGAAATATCATTTTTGGCTAGCTGTATGTGGGCGGAGAGCCGGACTGCCCATTACTAATTGACTTCCATTATACTTGTTAAGCCCCCGTCACACTAAGCGAGATCGCTAGTGAGATCGCTGATACGTCACAGGTTTTGTGACGCAACAACGACCTCAGCACCGATCTCGTTATGTTTGACACGTAGCAGCTACCAGGCCCCTGCTGTGAGATCGCTGGTCGTGTTGGAATGGCCTGGACCATTTTTTGATCGTCGGTCTCCCGCTGGGCAGCATGCATCGGTGTGTTTGACAGGGTCAACGACCAATGACCTCAATACTACAGGTCTGAGAGACAGGGTCCCAACGACAGCTGTATCGTTCCGATTCGTTGCTGCGTCGCTGGTGAGATCTGACCGTTTGACATCTCACCAGCGACCACATAGCGACGCACCAGCGACCCCTACCAGGTCGTATCGTTGTCGGGATCGCTGGAGCATCGTCAAGTGTGACGGGACCCTTACTTGAGTCAACCCCGTCAAAGTTTCCGACCTGCTCAATTTGAGTAATGAGCACCTGACTATGGTATTGCTTGCTCATCATTGGTAGGAATCTTTCTAGCTAATGATTTGCAATATTATTGACTTCTCTGATTTTCGGGGGATAGGATGATGAAGTAATATATAGGAAGTCTCTTGACTTTCTCAAGTTTTCAACATTCCCCATCCTGTCTCTGCCTCTACCACTCTTTCTCCATAGCATGACCCATGTACATCTTCTCTCCTACAAGGAGTAGATAGGAACTATAAAGCAAAAGCAGGACGGCAATGTTTGAGTTTTTTCTTTATGTTGCCTTAATTTCTATACTGACAAATAAATTGTATACACTGTAAAATTTGTGCTCTGAGGCAACTTTGTGGAAACTCAGTCAACGTTAGGGAGACATCAAGCCAATGAATCCTGGGAAAAATAATGCCATATTGATTTACTCCATTAAATAACACAAAAAAATAGCAGCTCCAATTCACCCAAACTGTAATATAGTACCAACAGATTTAGGCACCATATTGTGGTACGGAGACTGCGTATACCTCAATAGTATGGAGCCTCTGTGCATCCGTGGGCCCCATAAAGTCTATGCTATATGCATGGGGTGTCACCAAACTTTGTGCCATAACCATCACTCCTGTTCCTCACTGTGTTTCCAAGTTTTTGCTCATCATTAACTTCTAAAGAAGGGAATAACATTTAATGTTTAAAACTATTCCAAAAGGGAATCTGTCATCTGTTTTTAACTATGTAATCTGACAGCGGTTTGATGAAGGGAGAGAAACCCTGATTGTATCGATGTCTCACTTAGTTTGCTGAGTGCCGCAGTTGTGCTAGCATCAGTTTTCAATGCGAACATCTAGCAGTCCTAACAATGATGAACTCTGTATAACCCGGCCGACACCATGGTTTGACTTTCTGTGTACACTGTATATTAACAAGAAGCTGCTATTCAGTGGTGGGGATGGAGTTGGACTAGAAGGCACGAGAGACCTAGTTCTCAAGTGATAATTTCCTTCTTATAAAATGCCGATTGCATAGAAACATCAAAACACAGCCTAGTAAGTGATACATTGCTAGAATCAGGGTCTCAGTCCCTAGATCATCAAGATCCTCTCAGATTACATAGCATAAACCTGCTGACAGATTCCCTTTAACGTCACCACCTCTCCATAGAAAAAGTGATCACTTACTGACTCACCCTGATAATGCGGCTCTATATGTGGCCACCATCCCTCCATTCATTCTCTATAGGACCACTGGAGATAGCGAGTCTTTTTTCAGTGGTCCCAAAGAGACGAATGCTCAGTGATTACCCTTTAAAGGGGGTTACACAGGATTTAATAAACATGGCAGCTTTCTTCTAGAAACAACGCTACATGTGCCTGAAGGCCACGTTTGGTGTTCCATCTAAGCTCCTTTGACTAAGACCTGTGGACAGGTATGGGGCTGTTTTTGGAATATATCTAATATTTTTTAATAACTAAAAGGCACAAAAAAATGAATTAGTTACTTTCCTCTTATGTAGATGAAAATTACAAAGAAGTCGCGAACATGAAAATAATTCACAGCAGAATACTGTTCCTCTTCTCTCCCGTTGCCTATAAATCTTACAGCGATTGTCCTCTGATTGCATTACCCGCTCTTTTACGGATGAAGTATTGCTTTATTAAGCTGTTTACGGTTTTTTATCCTTCGCTCCTGTTTGGATTGGTCCAATTGTAAGACGCTTCCATCATTTCTATGTACACATTACTTTCAGAAGTGCAAGTCTCAATGACAGCAAAGTTAGAGAAGAGGCAGAGGAAGTCGAGATAAAGGAGATTAATAGAGTGTTTAATTTGCTACGGCATTACCATCTATCGGAAGACAGCGCTTTCTGCACCTTCATTCACAAGTGTGTTTATTTTATTGACTTCAGCATTGAAGGCATGCCAGGACGATACTGTAAAGTTACACTCTCAATATTATGGGGAGGAGAACAGGGACAACAAACAATATCCAGTATTACTAGTATTCAGGGGCGTAACTACAACAAGAGCAGGGGTTGCGATCGCACCCGGGCCCCGGAACCTAGGGGGCCACAAAGTTCCTTTGGCCGATACAAAAAGACTAATGCCATTAAAGATTTGTAATAATTGGGGGCCCCATTGGAGTTTTCGCATCACGGACCATGAGTTTCAAAATGAAATATAGAACATACACTACAATAAACAAACACTATGTCCAGTCACCGGTCCTCGTCATCCTCACCCTGCATTCACTGGATTGGCTTTTAATGATCCTGTTCTTCATGCTCCACTGATGTCACTATGTCACCACTGACTCCTGGACACATTATAGAATGCTTCCATCATCTGACCCTGAGACGGTACAGAGTGTAGGCAGATCTCAGCCTCGGTGGATTTATAGCTGATGTACAGGGTCATCCACACCAGGCACACTCGCATTGTACTGCTGCTGAGGTCTCCTAACTGTTACTGACTATGGATATCCGACACCTGGTAATTACATCTAGACATGGTGGACGGGTGCGAATTGTCAAAAGACTGATGGAAATAGTCATCAAAGTGGTTGGAAATGGCATTTATGGGAAGAGATTCCTTTCTAGGGTAAAAATATAGTTGGTAATCTTTACTGTCAATTACATTTATCTATGTCTTATATTTATCTTAATATTACCATATAGCTTAATAAAGGCAAAACGTTTTGCTTCATTTGGATTTAATATCACTTTCTTTCTTTCTTTCTTTCTGTCTGTCTTTCTTTCTTTCTTTCTTTCTTTCTTTCTTTCTTTCTTTCTTCCTGCACTGCAGTGAAATCAGGCGATATCCACCAGGCGATTTCAGCGGATAGTGCCCTGTGACAGAGTAATAGCGACATACACAGCGATCCTGAAATCAATCCCGTAGGCATGCTTGGATGGTGTTCTTTTTGCGCATCTGCGATGATTGGTGGGTGATACTGCGTTCCGATTGGCTGGCCGTGTCTGAGGCGCCTTATTTGATGACACGGGTCAATGGGAACGCACTTCCGTCCACCAATCGCAGTGATAGGGACGCGGTGAAACACACTCTAGCACGCCCCTATCGAAACAGTATTGCCACATCGCTGCTATGATTGTGACGTGTGATGCGGCGATGTGTGAAGGGAAGATCGCTTCCGGTCTCCTGCAGGCGATTTCTGGGACGCAGGATCGCCGAAGATCGCACGCAAGATAGCTATGTGTGACAGTTCCACCTGGATCAGAAAAAAGTGCCTGAAACGTGCGCGCAAACCAGGAAAACCCCAAAAGGAGTGCTGCAGTTCGTTTTGCATATATTGTTGGTATGTTGGCGGTTTATTCCCACCTGGAACTGATATAGCACCATCTATCTATCTATCTATCTATCTATCTATCTATCTATATCTAACAAGGAAAAAAATTATCTATCTATCTATCTATCTAAGGGCCCTTTCACATCAGCGTTTTTTTGAAATCGCGGCAGATGCGGTGAAAAAACCGCATCTGCCGCGATTACCGCATACCGGCTGCACTTGCGGCGCGGTTGCGGTTTTTGCCATGCAAAGTATAGGCGTACTTGTGGCAGGTGCGGCAAGTGCGGTTTTGCAATTGCGGCAGGTGCGGCCGCGAAAAAAACCGCGGCTGACCGCGTTTTTTTTTCGCGGCCGCACCTGCCGCAAGTGCAAAACCGCACTTGCCGCACCTGCCGCAAGTACGCCTATACTTTGCATGGCAAAAACCGCAACCGCGCCGCAAGTGCAGCCGGTATGCGGTAATCGCGGCAGATGCGGTTATTTCACCACATCTGCCGCGATTTCAAAAAAACGCTGATGTGAAAGGGCCCTAAGGCGGCCGTCACACGCTTCAATGTTGAGAGCGATATTGTTAGCGATCACGTGCACGCGCTATCGCTAACAATATCGCTCACATCGCTGGTGAGCTGTCACACAGGCAGACTCACCAGCGATGTGGAGCAGCGAGATCGCTGGTAACTATGGTACACATCGGGTTACTAGGCGCCGTGCGGCACTTAGTAACCCGACGTTTACCATAGATACCATCTCCCAGCATAGGCTCTGCCGCTGGGAGATCGTTCATCGTGGTGTCATACACCACGATGAAGCAGATTGATCAAGCGTTTATCGCTTGATATGAGCTCCGGCTCTCACATCTGCGATGTCACGATCAAGCAATTTTACAGTGTAAAATCGCTTGATTATACGCAGCGATGCGCAAACGATATCGCTTAAGCGATATTGTGCAGGAAATTGATGCGTGTGACGGCCGCCTAATATGACCATTCCATCTCCATCGTATTACATATCAATCTAATATATCTTTCTTTCTCTTTCTTTCTTTCTTTCTTTCTTTCTTCTTTCTTTCTTTTCTTTCTTTCTTTCTTTCCTCTCTTCTTTCTTTCTTTCTCTCTCTTCTTTCTTTCTTTCTTTCTTTCTCTCTTTCTTTCTTTCTTTCTTTCTTTCTTTTTCTTTTTTCTTTCTTTCTTTCTTTTCTTTCTTTCTTATCTATCTAGCCATCTCATCTACTCTATCTATCCATCCATCTATCTGTCTGTCTGTCTATCTATCTATTTATCTATCTATCCTATCTAGAAAAATAAAGCTAGGCAGCACTCCAAATGATGAAAAAAGTGGACTTTAATCCAGACCCAAGTGGTGCAAAGTTTCGTCTTTCACTCAAGCCTTTCTCAAGTACCAGAGAATGCTTAAGAAAGGCTTGAGTGCCACTTGAGTCTGGATTAAAGTCCACTTTTTTTTTCATTATTTGGAGTGCTGTCTGGCTTTATTTTTCTATGTAATTTTGCATTGGACATTGCACTTTCAGCACTCATTGCACCCTCGGTTTGATTAAGTTTGTGCTCTTCCAATTTTTCTTTCTATCTATCTATCTATCTATCTATCTATCTATCTATCTATCTATCTATCTATCTATCCCTTCTATCCATATATCTTTTCTTTTTATCCTGTCTATCTAATCTGTTACTTCTCTTAACTGTACATACTTTGTAATTATTGTTATTGACATATACTTTTCTTTCCTTTTAAATACATAATCCGTTTGTGCATTATCTATGCGATGTTCCGGATTGCTTGTCTGGATGACAATGGCTACTTGTTTTCCACCCTGGGATGTGTGAGTGACAAGCTGGTGATGTGTTCCGGCTCCAGCATGAGGTGAGAAACTTTAATCATGGAGTCTGCTGCGGATCGCTCTCGGAGACCTACAGCTGCGGGTGTAAAATAAGATGTTGGGAATCTCAGGGAAGAGATTTTTAGCTAAATGAGGGAGCCGGGTACCGGTGCTGGTTCACTCTCACCTGACCTCAGTGGGGATGTGTGTATGTTTGCTTGGTTTTTACATTTCTACAGGTGGGTCTTTGTCCTGATCTTTTAGTCTTATGACCTAATTCTGGCAATAATATTTTTTTAGATGAGACCCCGAGGGTTATATGCAAATCTGTGCATTGGAGTCTATGAATAATGCATGCTGGAGTATCAAGTGAATATCACGGTAGTTAATTAACTATCTACAAAGTGAGCCACAGGTAAAATAGAATTGAAATTGTTTTCCATCACACACAGTGTAGCAGCTCAACAAAACAAGAATGAATAAACATTCAGAGATGCGGCTTTGCTGAGGGCTGGATTAAAGGTCACCTTTTACTTTTAGATGAGCATAGAGATATAGTAACTTTGGAGCATGAGGCATATGGTGAAGGAGAAGCACCTGTTCAGTGAGCTAGACTGGCTATATGCTGATCTATCTTAGTATGCAGTTTGGCTTCTTAACCCTCCATCAGGCACACCTCTGACACCCTCAAGTTTAGGCGCAGTGCGCCTGACAGGCACAGGATAGAACCCACCTATAATATCTAATTATCTGAATTTCAGGACTCTAAAGGAAATCTGTGACTTATTTAGGGATGTATTAAAGAGTATAAAAAAATCAGATGCCAAAAAAAACCCATTTAAGGCTGTGGTCACAGTTTTTTTAGTGCCTTTTAAAAACGCATGCTTTTTTACATGCATTTTTCATGTCAGCATGAGTTTGTTAAGGTCTCTGATGGCTCCCTGTGTTTTTGGCTGCGTTTTTGAATCTGCACCTAAAAATAGTGCTTGTAGTATTTTTTTGAGCGTTTTGAAAAACGCATGCGTTTTTGTAGAAAACGCATGCGTTTTTATAACATGGGTTCCTATGGAAAACGCATGCAAAAACGCATGTACAGTTAGTACCTTTTAGTGCCATTCAAAAACGCATGCGTTTCCCATAGGAAACAATGTTAAAAAAACGCATGCGTTTTTCCGGAAACGCATGCGTTTTTTTTAACATGGGCTCCTATGGGAAACGCATGCGTTTTTGAATGGCACTAAAAGGTACTAACTGTACATGCGTTTTTGCATGCGTTTTCCATAGGAACCCATGTTATAAAAACGCATGCGTTTTCTACAAAAGCGCATGCGTTTTCTACAAAAACGCATGCGTTTTTGGATATGCTCCAAAAACGCATGGGACAGTCACACATGCTTTTTGGCTATTAGGGCATGCGTTTTTTAACATGGGGGCCTATGGTGCGTTTTTTACATGCGTTTTTGAAAACGCAGGTCTCCAAAAATGCATGTGAAAAATGGTACTGTGACCCCAGCCTAATAGCCAAAACCACATAAAAACAAAAAGTACCACATTTCTCACCTCCACCAAATAGCCTCCAGTTTCCATGACATATCTATTACTAAACCTTAAAACTAGGGAAAAAACTATGGTTATACATTTAGATGCTACTTGTTTACTATTCAAATGTTCAGCAGAAGAAAGACAGGCTGGAGTCACACTGCGCAAGAGACATGTGCAGGTCTCGCATACATCACCCACTCTCAGGACAGGAGCATGTCAGTTGCATGCATTTCTATGCGGCTGCATGCTTCTCTCCGGAGAGTCGGTAGCCGTGCTGCGTGATGCATGCAAATAAATCTTGCATGTCTCTTGCCCTGTGTGATTCCAGCCTTACACTTAGAGAAGCAAGGCGCAGTGAGCCTGAGAAGCCACAAAGGTCAGATCTGCTCTACAGAAGGTCTGATGTAAAACTGTGAGATCAGGTTTCAAAGGGTACCATCACACACAGAGATATATTGCATGCAACTCACTGGTTGCAGTGAAATCATGAACACATTGTTCTATTTTGTGGCTGTGTACAAATGTAATAATGTGTCTATGATTTCACTGCAACCAGTGAGTTGCCTGCAATATACCTCTGTGTGTGACGGTACCCAAAGAGCATGAAATAACTGGGAGGGGGGAGACTTTCTGATAATTTGGAAAGGAAAGAGAAGCAAAACTAATTGAGCTATTCCTGTCAGATCAGTCAAGCCTGACGGAGGGGATGTCTGGTCTAAGTCCACAAGGCTGAGATCGCTCTATGTCACTCTATGTGACCGTAGACTTGTGAATCCTCACATCGCAGAGCCAGGAATGGCCATCACTTGACCGAGATTATGCGATATACCAACTCCCAGCCACATACCAGGAAGTCTCAGAAACAAAGCAGCTTTGTTTAAGACATGACATACCAAGAAGAGACAAAAATGTGGGCAAACACACAATAAGACAAGAATGTACAAAACTGCAAGTAACGTAGTGTACAGAAATCTGCAACATCAAAAACTCACCAAAAGCTGACTGTGGGAACGTGGCCTAAATGGGTATTACTAAATAATGGACACTTTGGATTTGTGTGTGTCTACCACTGTGGGTTAATTTTAGGATCCCACTAAGTTTAGGGGGATATTTCAGCATGAATCTATCTGCTGAGCATAGTATATGGGTAATCACCGTATATACTCGTGTATAAGCCGAGTTTTTCAGCACAAAAAATGTGCTGAAAAGTCCCCCTCGGCTTATACACGAGTATATACGGTAAGTGCTTCCAAATCCCTGCTTTTCACTAATCTGTATACAGCCCCCCGTGGTATCCAGGGCCCCCCTTGCTGCACACCTGTAAAGTAAGATGTTAGTATACTTGTCGCTGCCCTCGCTGCCGCCGCCGCCGCTCCGCTGCTCGGTCACCGCGCTGCTCCGGGTCTTCCTGTTCCTTCTCCGGCGCGCAGGAAATGACGTCATTGTTCGAGCGCCGGAGAAGGAACATGAAGCATGAAGACCCGGAGCAGCGCGGTGACCGAGCAGCGGAGCGGCGGCGGCGGCAGCGAGGGCAGCGATAAGTATACTAACATCTTACTTTACAGGTGTGCAGCAAGGGGGGCTCTGGATACCACGGGGGGCTGTATACAACTGGGGCTCCTGTATACAGCTGGGGCCCCTGTACTACTGATGGGGGGAGGTCTGTATACCCCTAGGGCTGCTGCTGTATACTACCCCCTGGGGCTGCTGCTGTATTATACCCCCTGGGGCTGCTGCTGTATACTACCCCCTGGAGCTGCTCCTGTATTATACCCCCTGGGGCTGCTGCTGTATTATACCCCCTGGGGCTGCTGCTGTATTATACCCCCTGGGGCTGCTGCTGTATTATACCCCCTGGGGCTGCTGCTGTATACTACCCCCTGGGGCTGCTGCTGTATACTACCCCCTGGGGCTGCTGCTGTATACTACCCCCTGGGGCTGCTGCTGTATACTACCCCCTGGGGCTGCTACTGTATACTACCCCCTGGGGCTGCTGCTGTATACTACCCCCTGGGGCTGCTCCTGTATTATACCCCCTGGGGCTGCTCCTGTATTATACCCCTGGGGCTGCTGCTGTATTATACCCCCTGGGGCTGCTGCTGTATTATACCCCCTGGGGCTGCTCCTGTATTATACCCCCTGGGGCTGCTGCTGTATTATACCCCCTGGGGATGCTGTATTATACCCCCTGGGGCTGCTGCTGTATTATACCCCCTGGGGCTGCTGCTGTATACTACCCCCTGGGGCTGCTGCTGTATACTACTCCCTGGGGCTGCTCCTGTATTATACCCCCTGGGGCTGCTCCTGTATTATACCCCCTGGGGCTGCTGCTGTATTATACCCCCTGGGGCTGCTGCTGTATTATACCCCCTGGGGCTGCTCCTGTATTATACCCCCTGGGGCTGCTGCTGTATTATACCCCCTGGGGCTGCTGTATTATACCCCCTGGGGCTGCTGCTGTATTATACCCCCTGGGGCTGCTGCTGTATACTACCCCCTGGGGCTGCTGCTGTATACTACTCCCTGGGGCTGCTCCTGTATTATACCCCCTGGGGCTGCTCCTGTATTATACCCCCTGGGGCTGCTCCTGTATTATACCCCCTGGGGCTGCTGCTGTATTATACCCCCTGGGGCTGCTGCTGCATTATACCCCCTGGGGCTGCTGCTGTATTATACCCCCTGGGGCTGCTGCTGTATACTACCTCCTGGGGCCTGTATGTACCACTGGGGAGGCTGCTGTATACCACACTGCTGGGGGCTGTATACCACACTGCTGGGGGCTATATAAATGTGCTGGGGTCCACCCTCGGCTTATACACGAGTCAATAGGTTTTCCCAGATTTTGGGGGCAAAAGTAGGGGGGTCGGCTTATACACGGGTCGGCTTATACACGAGTATATACGGTAATAGAGACTGTCCCAGCCAGAGATGTAGATCACAAGATCACAGTCCACCACCTCTGCCAGCTGATATTTAGAATGTTGGTGTCTTCTTTCAAAGTCTCTTTTTGTAAAGGTACCGTCACACAGGGAGATATCGCCGGCGATGTTGCCGGCAACTGAGGGGCGTGGCCAGGTTGCGGTGACATCGCCGGAGAGTTGCCTCGTGTGACAGGGCGATAATTAGGGGGAAAATCGCCTGAGTCACATCGCCAGGTTTCCCAACAATGTTGGAAAACCTGGCGATGTTGGTCAGGCGATCATGCCTGATCGCCCTGTGTAACGCGGCAACCTGCAATGTTGCGGGCGATTCCGCCTATCTACAACATTGCGAGTTATCACTCGCTGGGTTGCTGGGCAACCCAGCGAGCGATAGCCGCGGCAACTAGCCGGCGACATAGCCGGTAAGTTGCTGAGTCTGACATCTCGCCGGCGATGTTGTCAGGGATGCGCGCTCCCGCGATCGCCGGCGATATCTCCCTGTGTGACGGTACCTTTAGGGTGGAAGCACACTTATGTGAGATGCATGCAAGTATCTTGCCTGCATCTCGGATGATTCACCCGGCACAGCTGTCGACTCTCTGAACGGAAGTGTGTCAGCTGCCTGTGTTTCTATGCAGTTCCATACTCCCATCCAGGTAGAGGCTGTTCCGGGTGAGTCATGCGAGATGCATGTGAGATACTCGCATACTGTGTTTCCACTCTAAGGGTAGAGGCACATTAGCATAAGGCATCTGATGCGAGAACATCTGAGGTGTTATGCTAACGATCCTCGGCTCCGACTCTGGTGCGAGTGTGAACTACGTGACATGCAACAGTAATCAGATCACAGCTATGGAGGAGATTGAGATATTAACCTCTCCATCTCCTCCACTGTCGGTCTCCGTTTTTATTGCACTGCACTCACATGTGTGTCAGTGCAGTGCGATATTTCACTCGCACCCATAGATATTTATGGGTGCCAGTGATCCGAGACTCGCATACAATTGCAGCATGCTGCCATTTTTTCCGTGCGCCACACAGAAGGGAGGAAAAAATGGCAGGTCTGTGCCGCCTGATTGATTAATGTTGGTGCAGTGCGAGATTATCACACAAGTTTGATGCAAGTGTGGCTTTACGCCACTGAGAAATCTCACCATGAAAATAAAGGAACAGAACGCTTCTTCATGGATGATTCCGTGTGGAATCCGCTCCAAACTTGACATTAAGTAAAAAAAACCACACTTTGGAAGATAACTCTTGAAAAATCTCTTCATAGAAAAAGAAAAGAAAATGCAGATGAAACCCAACAACAAAATTAGAGCGTTTCCTGAAGTGGATTTCTATAGATAATGTATGCGCTGCAATGTATGATAGTACAATAGAAGCAATGCATAAATAATAAATTGCAAAACCTTTTGCAGTTTTTCACCTCCTAAAAACTAGCCCCATGCAATATACGCACTGGGTCTTTTGCTACATTTTTGGAGCTGAAACTGAGCAGAAACGCCCAGTTTTTGAGGAGTTTTTCACTTTTAAGGTGGATTTGGAGAATTTCAACTCATGCTCTGATCCCAAAACTCTTTATAAATCCCAATACATGAAGGCCTTACAAAGCAAAATCTGTGAAGAATAATCACGAATGTTCAAAATGCAACCTGGCTATAGAATGTTTTGTATACTGATTTTACAGAAATTATACCAGAAAGAAAACCTTAGTAGTCTGCATAAGATGAGCGTTTGCACCATTAGGAACACAGAGTTTCCTCTTCGTCTGTAATGTTGCGTTTTACAGTACAAGCAGAATGGATGTATTTACTGAAATACCATGCCCACTGTGCTTCCTTCCTCCGCAGCGTTAAGTAACATGCGGGGCGGCTGTCCGCACTGCACTTGTCTGCAGCATGTCAATGTAGCACTGCGGAGGAAGCGATCTTGATGGGTGAATGCAGGAAAAAGCCTCCTTGCCCCGAACGCTGACCGTGGGCCCAGGGCGGCTGCCTTTACCCGTGGAGATTCCCGGCTTCCCGCAGAAGAGGAGACACTGCGTCTCCGCATCGTCTGTACATTCCCTTACCAAGAAGTTCTTTTCTATAAAGCCCGTTATATCATTATCGATATAGTTGGTACGTCACGGCTTTTGGGGCGGTGCAGCGACGTCGTAACGACGTCGTTGTGTGTGACACGTAGATACGATCAACGATAAGTCAATAGATCATTGATCGTAGGTTTATAAAACATGTCCATAAATCAGTCGTTCGTCATTCGGTCAACCTGCAACATCGACGTTTGTGACACCTTTCCAACGATCACATTTATGACTATTTAGAACTGAACCACATAGGCAACCTAATGACCGCAAGTATCGCTCGCTTGTCGCGGAATCATTGCTATATATATATCTGTATATGTGACACCTCAGCAGCGATCACTAAACGATGTCCCTGCGATCTCAGCCAAGTCGGATCATTGGTCGGATCGCTGAGACATTGAAGCGTCTAACAGGCCCTTGTGGAAGAACTCTGTTAAGCCTAACCACAAGCACCTTTAGACCTGATTGTTAGAATCCCAGTTCTTAGATATGGCATCACTGACTTGGGTACATGAATTAGGCTGGCTTCACAGCACGTTTTTTTTGATCCGGGGCTGTCCGGTGTAAACAGCCCCGGACCGGTTTTTTGGCCCCATAGCAGCCTATGGGGCCGGATGGAGCCGGATGGCAGCTCTCTGCCATCCGGTTTCATCCCTCCGGGACAATCTGGGAGAATACGGATTATTCTCTCCAGACACAAAAATGATGCTTGCATCATTTTGTTGTCCGGGGAGAAAAATCTCCCCAATTTGCCGGATTCTCCCGGAGCCGGGGCAATCTGGCGCTCCCTAACATGGGAGCCTATGGGGCCGGATTGCCCCGGACCGGGAGGATCCGGGAACCGGACACTGGCGGCTGCACGCCGCTGTTTCAGCATGGACCTAGCGGCGGTCTTGAAAAATCAGCAGCTGCGGCTGTAATTAGCAGCATCCGGCACATTTGGCCCTCCGGTTCTGTGTGCTGATCTGGTCCAGGGCTGTCAGGGTCACCCCGGACAGCCCCGGACCGGATCACACCGTGGTGTGAAGCCAGCCTTAGGTGATGGGATCTCTTTTTATACTTCTCTAGTTTTCGCACTTAAAGGTACAGTATTGTCTCAGAAAATTGCCAATGGAACTATACTTGGTTCTTTAAAGAAATGGCAAGGTATATATAGGAAAGAGGTGCGCTTTTGCAGCGTTACTTCAGTCATTGTTGTTCTGCGGACTTGATTAATCTGATTCGGAGTTGATACAGTTTCTCACACCCCTGTTGCCATGCAAGCTTCAGCTATATAACACATTGGATTTCTATTATTCTGAGAACTAATTAACATGTAAGAACTCCGTCTATGTTCAGGAGAGGAAATGTTCTTGGCTGTAATATATTGCTCTGCAGAGGTGAGAAATGTCATTAGCTGCTATAGACAGCAGAAATAAATGAATTTCTGGTGTGTTTTGGAAATCATATTTTGCAAGAAAATGGGGGATATTTTGGGCAGGAAACCTTATACTAAATCTGGATGTGTATGGTAGATCAATTTGGTTTGCTGGACAGTCCACAGCTAATTTCCTTGCAGATTATTTGCACAATCTCAGTACACTTTTTACGGGTGTGTTGTAGACTTAAATAGTTGCAACTAGGGTATAATTGAATTCAGGGAAAGTCATTCTAAAGTTTCTTAAAGGGGTTGTCCACTACTTGGGCAACTTCCTTCTCATTCCCCATGTGTGCAATCTCACCTCCGGTGTCGGCGCGGTTTCAGCAATATTGGAACTCGCATTCCTGAGCCCAAGTGACATTGAGATGATACGCCAACTCCGTGACCAAGTCACAAACAAGCCTCCTTCTCCCGCCTTCAGACACAGGTGACATACAGGAAGTGAGTAGCAGCCGCAGCACTCACGTCCTTTTAATTACATAAGTGTCCAAAGGCGAAGAAGGAGGTCGGTGGTGATTGGTCGAATGGTTCATGTGTCATAACAAAGTCACGTGGGCCCTGGAAACGTGAGTTCTGAAATCATGGCAAGAACCAGAGGTGAAAATTGACTTTTTTTATTTTATGGGGGGAATGAGAAGTACTTGACAACCCTTTTAAGATATGAGCAGCAGACCTGCTTTTACATAGGGTAAAAAAATGCTTCGAAACCCAGCCAATGTTCTCTGTTTTAAATGGGTATTCCACTGGATAGGGCAAAATTGCCAGGAAAAACAACTCCCAGGGTGCAGTGCAAAACAAAGGGTAATAACGGAGATAGTAAGGGGAGGAAGGCCATAGAAACAGGGGAGACGGGACACCTCCTGTCACTCATCTGTCCCTGATACCCTGAGCTCCATAATTGTTCCTATACGGATCTTACCCCCATTGCCATCATGTGCCTAGTCCCTAGCTGTCCCTCCACTCACTCTGAGTAGTGCAGAAGCCATTTAGTGCACTAGACTTCACCACTACAGTAATAAAACACAGGAAAAGAAGGAAAACATGGGGACATAGACAAAAAGGATATAAACCAACATTTGCAGTCAAAACCGAGGCTGCCAGATACTAAGCTTCAGCAACTTCAAGAGACTTCCTCCCTCCACAGTGGTCAGTTCACAATGAAGATATTCTATAACGTACCGGTAATGGAAATGTGTACAATTTACAGGGAAGGGGAGTGGTCAGAAACGCACTACACCTGAGATAGAACTAACCAGAAACTACCAGCAAGGAAAGAGTCAATAAACCTTGCTCTAGCAAAAGCAAGCAAATACTTTGTAAGATCACAAGGCAATAGGAGGCTTAGATCTCAAACCTGTCACACGTCTCCCAAGGAAGGGAGACCCTCGTGACACTGGGTCTTGCTGTATTTCAACATAGATGAAGTCCAAAACCCAAGCAGTCTTTCTGGTGTTTGTTCACAAGAGGCCAGGAACAAGGCTACTTCATCCAATCAATGGCATCATTTCTGTGCGATATTAAAGAAAGTTTTATGATATTTACAGCTGTTTTCTATTTTTTAATTTGTGAATAGATTATTTTTGTGGAGCTATATTGACAGTTTATCAAACAATGGATGACAGCCTTAGCTTCCAATGACTTATATGTAGCAAGTATACCCACATCCTAAACATATGTGTCCTTCTAATCACACAACTGACCAAAATAACTTAAAAGTGGGAAATACAAAACAAACATCCAATCTGACATTTGCACTTGTCACGTAGACACCCATGACTGTGAATGGACTTTATAAGCAGACCCACAAGTCAGATTCATATCGATGGAATATTTACACAACTTTACTACTTTCTCACAAAAGGCTTTCTGAGATGCAAACTACAGCGAGTGGGAACAAAACTTCACTATTGTTCTCTTGTGTGGTCAAAGTGTGAAAACTCGGTTTGTGAATGACGTCTTTTGTGTTCAATGCTTTATAGAAGATGAAATGAAGGACAGTGGGTTGCACATTACTGTTCGCTGAATCCAGTGGTGATGCCAAAACTGTTTTCTGCTGCAAAAAATTACCCAAAACACTCAAATAGGCAAGTTATCATCTATCCTTTAGGGCAGGGGTGGGGAAGTCCAGTCCTCAGGGGCCGCAAACAGGTCATGTTTTCAGTATTTCCTTAAAGGAACCTGTTACCTCCCCAGGACCTATTAAACTAAAAGAGCCACCTTCAGTATCACCTATCCTGCATTTTGTGAAGGTGACTCTTATCCCCCTAGTCCCCTGGGGCACCAAAATAAACACTTAATTTCTAGGTCCGGGAGGTATACACTCCTCCCTGGACCTAAACACCTTGTTGCTATGACCCCTTCTCCTCTTTCCTCCAGGGCCCTCCTCGTCTCTTTCTTTGGAGCAATGTCGGTGCCTGCGCAGTTCCCTCAGGTCTCAGTCATGCTCCGTGAGCTCTGCCCGAGAGTTCAAGTCATATGGTATAGTGCAGGCACTAGTCTCGTCCTGTGTGGTCTTATGCTGTATGCAGACTGCAGGGCTGTGAATCTGGTGAGAAGGGAACAGGTGCTAGATCCCCATCCCTGCAGTCTGCATACAGCATAACACACCCCAGGGCAGGATCTGGTGCCTTACGCTATACCATGTGACCTGAGCTCTCGGGCTGAGCTCACGGAGATGCCTGAGAGGAGGAACTGCGCAGGTGCTGACGCCGCTCTGAAGAAAGAGAGGGTATTAGGACAGCGGCGGAGTAGTATAGGTAACAACAGCCAGTCATTTAAGGGCCTGGGAGGAGAGTATACCTCCTGGACCAAACTAATTTTCTTATAAAGTGTTATTTTGGTGTCCCGGGGGAGTAGGGGGATAAGAGCCACCTTCACAAAATGCAGCATAGGTGCTGTTGAAGGTGGCTCGTTTAGTTTAATAGGCCCTGGGGTGGTGACAGGTTCTCTTTAAATTGCACTGGGGTTGGATCAGTGCAGGTGATTAAATTATCAGTGCACATTACTGAGGGAATCCTGAAAACATGACACAGTTGGCGGCTTTTGTGGCTTTCAGTTCCCCACCCCCTGCTATAAGGTATGTTACCACGTAAGGTTTTGCTGCAGCAAAAGGGGTTACTCAAAGTTTCTCCTGACTCCAGATTTCTTGTCAGGAGGAAATTTGCATGTTCTGCTACATTTTTTGTATGATTTTGCTGCATTTATTCTGCGTTTTGGCCATAGTACTATGGCCAAAACGCAGAAAAGGATTGACATGCTCATTTTTTCATAAACGCAGCAAAACCTGTGGTGTTTCCACAAGAGAACAAAAAACAATGTGTTTGAATAGCTTTTCCTGAAATCACATAGTGTGGTACCCCTCCGCCACTAGGGGTACTGCACTCCATTTGAGGGAGAGTTGTGCCTCTGCTCTCCAGATGCTGGGATGGTGCAGTTGAGCTTCCACACACACACACACAAACAACACTTAGACCCCGGGACGGTGGGTGGACAAAATGGGAGGACTGAAGTGTAGCTGGGAGGGAAAAAGGAGCAGAAGTAGAATGAGCAGAGAGCAGAATGGAAAGGTTGAGTAGAGAGAGCGGAGTGGAGTAGAGGAAAGTGAAGGAATGAGGAGGTGTTGGCTCCTGGGCTTGAGCACAACCACGCTTGCCCCGGGAGGGAACGACCAATGGGTGTGGAGGAAGGACAGTGCCCTTGAGGTATGGAATGAGACATAGATCCCCATACACCCATATCTGGCAAGAGAACAGAGAGCTGGTGGATGACACAAGGAACCGGCCCTGAACACGGCACGGATGCTGTATGCCCAAACCGTTGAAACCGGAGGCCCTGAGTTCCTAATGGGAGCTACGGCCGAATACCCGGCACAATTTGGAGAAGGCAGCCGAAATAAGGAGCAGTACCAGGGAGCGGTACAAGTGCACACATGTGGTTGTCGGAACTTGAACTCTGTGTGCGGAGGCGCTGAAAGGAGCAGAGTGACTAGCTTATAGAGCTGAGGGACCACCAGAGAACAAGGATACACCCAGAAAAGAGAAAGAAAGTGACAACCAGAGATAGAGACAGGAACAACAAAAGAGGCTGAACTGCACTGTCCTGGTTCTGGAGACAATGCTGAACCAGAGCTTGGCAAAGGAAGCACTCAGCGGCCATTCTGAAACAACTAAGTAAAAGTAACGGAACTCCAGCAGTGGCATGTGCAACTTTTCTTAGCGGCGACCACTGGCCGTAAAGGGCCGCAGGAAACACCAGGGTGCTAATAACCTAACCAACATCTGCCAAAGTAAGAACTGATCATCGTCCCCAGAGGTTCTGAAGCAGCGGCGGCTGCTCATGGCTGCGCACAGCAGGTGGCATCACGAATACCCTTTTTCTCTGTCATCCCTGTCAATTTTCCCCTTTTTTAAATGACACCGCCAGGCTAACGGGACTGTGTCTCGGCCACTGTCCGTCCCTGTGAAAAGACCCGAGAAGAACAACTGCTGCCCGGTTCCCGAATACCCCCGGCCTTGGAGTAGTCGTGTCAATAGTTTTTGCTGGAAACCATAAATGCAGGTTTCTTTTAGCATAGATTAGCATAAAGCCAAAGTATAACCTGACCCCAAAAAACGCAGTAAAAATGCACTGTGTGAACATAGCCTTAAACTTGGGGAAAAAAACCTTTCAATCAAACAGACTTGATCTCAGTCACTTACCTTCCGGAAATCCATCCCATATTTCCAAGTAATCATATCGACATGGCCGCCCAGCTTGAGCATTACTGTCCGGTTCCAATTCAAAGCTTTCAAATTCCATTAAGATCTCCGACATTCTTGGTGCAAAAATAATATATGTACATTGGGCATTATTTGGGTATTTCTCAGGGTATTTCGGAGACTTGATCACTCCGTTGGCTGATGTGAAGTTCTGGGAGCATTCTGGACCTAAAGATGGAAAAATATTCACCATTAGAAAACACTCATTACTAAAAAAATTCAAGATATCATTTCATAGTTCTCCAGGTCTCAGCGCTAATTGCAAGCAACAAGGGCTCTGTAGAAACATATCCCCGACACTGCGCTAGTCAAATCTGAATTTCCATTTGTACGTAGCAATTTAAGCAGAAGGATTGTGACAAATATTAAGTCATGTGGGAACAATAAAAATCCAAGTTGTAAAAATTTTGACACATCCCCCGAGATATAATTATAGGCCCGTGAATCTTAAATCTTTAAAGCTACAGGTTGACAGCCATTTATTTCTGAATTACAAAGAAATCTCCGCACAAGTGGGCGCAACGTGAATTCTGCAGAGGGAGCCTTTCTTCCCCATATATGTTCTTACAACACAGATCCTAACATTGCCAGATGTGACCTCGGCCTTTAAAAAAAGCTAATGTGAAAAGTAATTCTTGGTTGTAGCCGGGGTGAGTGAGTGTTTCTGAGAGATGTTGACACAGGTGGGGCAGTAAAGTATTCTGTAGAGGTCCCCGGCTTGATAAACTGTGTGGTCATAGGCGGTGTGGCCCATAGTCTCTGGACACCACTGTTCACATGCAAAGTGTTAGCAAACTGGTGTGTTAGCCAAAGTCAAATAAGCCTCTCCTACATGAAACATGGCAAATAATGCATAAATTATCCAAACATCCCTCTCATTCCCGCAATCCAATGGGAATCATTTACTGTTCACTTGTAAGACATAATTTGGTGCGAAACGTTCTCAAAAGTTTATCCATTTCCATGATAAAGTAACTGATTGATGTGAACACGCCCTCACTAAGTAGATGGGTAGTACGGTCAATTTATGTTGTAAATAAATTCAGCTAAATTTGAAATATACTTTCGACATCACTGAGATGTATGTATAAAAGAAGAAAAAAAAGTAAATATGAATAAAAAAAATTATATGCATATACAGGGTGGGCCATTTATATGGATGCATCTGAATAAAATGGGAATGGTTGGTGATATCAAATTCTTGTTTGTGGCACATTAGTATATGGGAGGGGGAAAACTTTTCCAGGTGGGTGGTGACCATGGCGGCCATTTTGAAGTCTGCTATTTTGGATCCAACTTTATTTAAGTGTATCCATATAAATGGCCCACCCTGTATATATATATATATTGTGTGTGTGTGTGTGCCGTATATACAGGTGCATCTCAATGAATTAGAATATCCTCAAAAGTTATTTTATTGAAGTACGATAATTTAACACATAAAGTGAAATGCATATATTATATTGGAATTGTCACTTCAGTGGGGAAGTGAGAAACTCTAATGCCACCCAATACAGGTAGCCACTCTTAAAGTCAGAATCGACTCTTTAACAAGCCTTTTAATATGATTTAGGATTTGTGCCAGATCAGAACCCCAAACTGCAGATGCTGCGTTTCGGGGTGATTGCCCCTCATCAGTGCAGTGTGTGGAAAGTCTGATCTGGCTGTAATATATACAGTCATTACAAACAGAGTGATCTATTTCAAGTGTTTATTTATGTTAATGTTGATGATTATGACTTACAGCCAAAGGTCATTATCTCAGAAAATTAAAGTAGGGAGGATGAAGGGTCTGAGAGATAAAATATGACCTAAAGAGGTATCAGAGGCTTCACCTTGTGTGATTGTGAGAGTCACAACCACTATAAAAGCATTTCATGGCTCAATCCCCAACATAGTGCATATAGAGTAGGGAGGATGAAGGTTTAAAAACCGTGCTGCCGTATTCCACGAAACATCAACGGGGGAATATATTAGTCAATACGTTTCAGGGCTCCCTGGCCCCTTCCTCAGGACAAATCAATATCATATGGCCATATTTCAGGGTATTTCACTAAGCCCTGAAACACATTGATTAATAAATCAATATTATATTCACCCTTTGATGTCTCGTGGAGCACGGCAGCACAGTTTTTAACCCTTCATCCTCCCACCTTTAATTTTCTGTGATAACGACCTTTGGGTTTTCATTGACTGTAAGCCATAATCATCAACATTAACAGACATAAACCCTTGAAATAGATCACTCTGTGTGTAATGTAAAATAGGTGTTTCCCTTTGTGTATTGAATTACTGAAAAAACTTTTTGATGATATTCTAATTAATTGAGATGCTCCTGTATATTGTAAATATTATTATTTTTCCTTTTAATTGATAAATTAACTAAGTTTCCATTAAAAAAGAATTGCTGTAAACCCTGGGAAACTCATTAGTAACATTTTCATCATACAGGAAAGTATATACATAGATATTTATATAAAGATACTTTCTACATCATTAGGATTTATGTATAAAAAAAGAAATAATAAAATAAAAAAAACAAAAATAAATACAATTTTTACTTTTCATTGATTAATTGGGTAGGTTGTCATTTAAAAAATAAAAGATATAAACTCTGGGAAACTCATCAGAGGCATTTTCAATTTTTCATCATACGGGAAACTACTGTATACCACAGCTTTTTACTCAGAAATGGTGTTTAAATCATTGAACCACGACTTCCTGTATAATGTCAAAATTGGTGCATAAGTAAGGAAATCTCTGTAACCTTTCTCCATGTACTGGGGGTGCTAGGCAATTTACATGCCAAGTGTCAAAGGTAAACGTAAATAGTATTGTATCATTTTTATTTTCCTAGGTAGTTATTTCCCGTTTCAACCACTCTGGATTTGAGGCATATCTATAAATCCTTGCTGTAGCGAGAGCTAACTAAAAATGGTCCTACACCTTTAATGGGAATGTGTCTGGTCAAAAATCAATATGTTGCTGCTATCATTTTCTAATTCCTTTCTCTACGCTCTCTATTTCATGCATTCTATTATTTATACTTCCCTCCTATCCTCTGAATACTGTAAAATAAATTAATTCCATCTGTCAATCACAGTGAGTTCTCTGCTGGCCACTCCCCAATGAATGAATATTCATGCATCACACTCACTGTCCTGCCCTTCTCTGATCTGTTATGATATGTGACTCATTGCAGAGCAGACAGGAGGGGGAGGAGGTATGTGCTCTTGATCTTAACTGCAGCTCTTCATGGCATTGTGTGTATCTGAGGCATGTGTGTAGTGTGTTCTGTCTGAGATATTTCTATGTGATTATAAGAACATTTGATCATTTGCTCAGCAGATACACAGATTACATGTCTGTAGGAAAACCAATGTTCATATAACACATAAAATCTCTTACAGACACCACACAGTGGTCAGAGCGCTGGGGGAGGACAGAATACCCTTGGATAGGTGTAGATATTTAAATAACATTTACACATCCAGACTAATCAACTGTGAAAGTAATGGAGTTGGACTAATGCACAAGCTGCCTGCAAGGTGTGAATATGCTTATAGCAAGAAAACTACAAAACATACAATAATGATTTTACATGTTTTTATAAGGTCTGCCCAGCACTATTCAAGGTAATATTAGTATCATACTGAAAATGACCTGGCAGAGTCATTTTAATAGCTGTTGGTTGTCAAGGACGTACCTATCCAGAGATTCTCTCTATGTGTTCCAACCCCTGGGGCCCACTGTCACCAGGGCTGTGGAGTCAGAGTCATGGAGTCAGAGTCGTTGACTATTTTGGGTGAAGTCGGATTCAGGGAAATTGAGGCGTTGGAGTTTGAGTCTTATATGTGGCATACTGACTTCACAGCCATGGTTATGGAGTCGGAGTCCATTTTGGTGGAGTTGGAGTCAGAGTTAGATTCAGGGAAATTGAAAAGTCAGAGTTGGATGTTTGGCTAACCGACTCCACAGCCCTGGTTGTCGCAGCGCTAATCTTACTGAGGGACACTTGGTTTCTACCTGCAGCGCAACACCCTCACCTTTAGGGGATCTGGAGAAAACCTGGTGGGAAACTGTAGTCAAGCTCCTGTGAGGTTTTCTGTGTGCTGTGCCCCAGTGGGTGCACTCCCGGATGTTCACCCCGTTATACCCCTTAACTGTATACACCTCCAAACTGATAATTGAAAGCGGTAAACTAATTTATGAGAAACAACGAATGCAATTTCAGAATTAACTCAAGGCAGATTGTGAGATTACACACAGGGTATTTCCAGGATAATCTAGAAATCACACATTTATTTTAAGGCTTTGCCTTCATTAGCTCACATCGCAGCACAAACAATCCCAAATCCTTTAATTTCCCTGTAATATTTCCTAGAATCCTATTCAATATTGGATGTGACCTGCAGCATATGCCCCTACTGATGATAACTTATACAGAACGGCATATTTCTCCAAGCATGACCATTTCATCTCCTGAACCCGGAGAAAGGTGCCTGGTGATTGACATATTCTTCTGTCTGTAGATCTCATTCCAGATGGTTGTGTTAATAAATGTAGACTAGGTTATGAAAAGGAAGTAAGGAACTGATTATTGGGTTGTAGCCACTGGATTAGAAGATTTTATGCAAGTCAGCAGGCTTTGGTGCAATAACAAATGCAATCAACACACCATAGATATAAAAGTAAGGAATAAAACCGAGATTGTGAGGACCTGGGGAAGATTCAATTGATTTAGATGGTCCTGAGACAGGTATCATTATAGCACATGCTGTGGCTATGAGTAGATACCTTGATTTAATGAAGCTTTATATTCCTCTGTTATATCTTTGTACACAGTGATATGTCACTTTCTTCCACGCATCAAGTCAAATTACTTGTTTAGACGCACATCAAGACACAGCAGGTTTTTGATTATCCAATACAGTGTCAGAACGAGTCCCCACGTTACCCTCTAAATCAAGCAAAATTGCATTTTACAAGCCATTTTGCAGCAGTTCCAAATGCAAACACGTCCTGGCTGAATGATCTACTTGTTCACACGGAAAGTTGTTTTCTCCCTTTTAATATTGTCAATACGTCAGTAGTGTTATATAATCACATAGGAACTAAGATACATGTAAGGTTGGTTTCACACTTGCGTTGCAACCAGATCAAGCTCAAAATGAGAGCTTCTGCATCGGACCGTGCATCCTCAAACTCATGCCACCGCGGCTGCTGGATGGCTGGTCCAGACCTCGGGAGGAGAGGGAGACCAGAAACCTATACATGGATTGTGAGGTGCAGGAAATGGAGTCTGGGCATGCTCAGCGGGGTAAAACAGATCCAGATGGATGGCCCGCCCCCTTCGGATCTGTCCCTCATTGGACCCCATTCTATTTGCAGATGGATCCGGACGCAATTCAGGATTTCAGTTCGTTCACAAAACCGCAACTTCTTGCATCTAGAGACGGTGACAAAAAAACTGATGTGGCAGGATCAGGCTGAATCCTGATGCCACCGCAGGCACTTGCGGTCCCATTTTAAGTATAGCGACACATAGCTGATCAGTAGGCTTCAGGATTTGGGCGTATTTGCACGCAAGACAAAATAATGCAACTGTGCAACCACCCTAACACAGTGGCCCCAATTAGTGTATTTGCTGGGCTTGTTTGGTTGGCTTTCTTTTTCTTTTCTCCTCCGGTATGTGATGTGGGTTTTTTTGCCCTAAGGGTGGCTTCACACTTGCGTTCCCCGCTGCTTCGTATTGCAGTGGGCGAGCGCAAGCCAAGCACATATACTATGGGGTTATGCCCTTGAAGGCTGCAAATTGACAGTGACTTCAGCAGGCTAGAACCAGATGTTGCACAATTCAATGAGAGAGACCACCAATCAAAAATAATCTTTTTACTAAACGGTAACTTGGTGGGGATTATGTACAGTATATAGCGAGTGCATAGCTTCACAAGTTTCCCTTACATCACAAATCATTTTTATACAGATTCTCTTTACTCCTCCACATACAATTTCTTTACTTCCTCAGTTTCCTTGTCACTGCCTCAATATATCTCAGTTCTTTCACCACAACCCAGCTCGGTACTACAGTCCAGTTATTGAGAGTCCTATTCTAAAACAGAATATTCTTCTTCTTAACAGGATTATTTTGTCATTATGACCAATATTTAGCTTCTCTATGTCTCATGCATTGGAAATTACACCTGAGGTACTCTCTTTGTCTCACATTCTCTGTTCCATCTTGGCCTGTTATCTTTCTAAAGGTACCGTCACACGCCGCAATCTCGGCTGGCGATATGTGGCGATCTAACATGCGCGCTCACGTTTTTCATGGTTGCCTCAGATTGCCGCGGCATCACACACCGCAATTTCACCCTGAAGCTCCGGAAATTGCCTCCCCTATAGTGGAACCAATCTTGCCTAATTCCATCGCCGCTTCACACGCCACAATCTCAAAGGCAATGTGGGCGTACATGTTCAGTGCGGCGAGGAGATAGGTGTGCCACAGTGTATACCGCGCCCCATACACGCTCATTGGACAACACAACAGCGTTACGATTGGCAGCCTGCTCTGGGAGGCTGGCTAATACATGACACCATTGTCAATCGAGTTTGCACTGAGTTTGCGACGGATGTGTAGCTGAAGATGTGTGTGGTGCTGAACGGACAGCTCTTCAAATATGGCACGGTGTCACAGTAGCCCACACCAATCATCTCAGACGGGGCGAGGACTTCAGCACGCTGAGGCACGCCTATGGGAAATCATAGGCAACGCTCTTTCCATCATTATCACCCTGTCACATGCCACAACACGGAAATATCGCCTTAACGCTTGCGGCTGATTACTGAGCACTGTTGAGGAATCAGGTGACAGCCAAGGGGCGATTTATCGCTGTGAAATTCCCAAATCACACGCCGCAACTGTGAGGAAATTTCATGGCGATTTCTCCGGGGCGACATATCGCCTTTGTGATTTCCAGGCGAGATTGTGGCGTGTCACGGTACCTTAGGTTAAAAACTCAGGGCTGGACTGCTAGGCATCTTATTCCAGGACCCATCTACAGTCAATCACTCTGCCCTTCAGTCAATTCTCTCTCTTTACTCTGGATCATGCTATCCAGTGTACTGGTCTCCTCTCACTCAGGGGACACCCACGTCATGCGGCTCTACTAACTAGACAGACCTTAGGTTTTACTCTTACTGCATGCTGGACCCTATCTCATCTCTTGGTAAGAAACTGTCTCAGTCTCTTCATTTAGCACCTCCCATTCTGAGCTAGTCAACCCTAAGTCTCCCAACTATGGAGCAAAATACAATCTGACGCTAATAACGTGTCACAATACACATTACATATCACAACTGTACTCGTGTCCCAAGGGGGAATCCGGCAGCACATCCTTCATGTTACATCTAGGGAAGACATCAGTGGTGGATGATCTCAGAATTTCTTTCCATGTTGAACAAAAAAACCCTTCACAACATCCACTCAAGTATACAACACTCTCCAGGAAGTATTTCAGTATCTAAGTCTACCATACAGAGAAGATTTCATGAGAGCAAATAGAGAGGGTTCATCACAAGGTGCAAACCATTAATCAGCCTTAAAAATAGGCCAGATTAGACTTTGCCAAAAAAACATCTAAAGAAGCTGTCCCATTCTTTGGACATATTAAATTAGGATTCTGTACCAGAAAGATGGGAAGAAGAAAGTATGGAGGAGACTTGGAAGAGCTCATGACCTGAAGCACAGCACATCCTCTGTACACATGGTGGAGGCAGTGTTACGGCCAGGCACGCATGGCTTCCAATATCCCTGGGTCACTAATGTTTATTGACAATGTGAGTGACGACAGAAGCGCCGGATGAATTCTGAAGTGTACAGGACGATACTTTCTGCTCAGATTCAACCAAATGCAGTAAGGTTGACTGCATGGCACTTCACAGTGTAGATAGACAATGACATAAAACAAACTGCAAAAGCAACCCAGGATATTTTTTTAAGGCAAAGAAGCTGAATATTCTGCAATGGCTGAGTCAATCACCAGATCTCAACCCCTTCGATCTGCATTTTATATGCTTAAGATGATGCTTAAAGCAAAAAGACCCACAAATAAGCAACAACTGAAGTCAGCTGCAGTAAAAGCCAGCAAAGCAGCACAAAGGAGGAAACCCAGCATTTGTTGATGTCCATGGCTCCAGAGTTAAGGCAACCCATGCTCACTAAACACCGAGCGATGACAGAACTCGGACCAGCACCCCCTATGACTGAAAGCCAAATGTTGCCGGGAGGAATACATTTCATTTACTCCTGGCAGTGGGACTCCAAATGTGGAGGTTCAGAATTATGTTAACATACATTAACCCAATATCTGCAGGTTAATAGCATTTTTTCGCATGACAAGTTTCCTTTAAGGCTTATTAAGGATGGCAGCTTTTAACATGGTGGCAGGGATCTGTAGTAAACAGATTGTTGTAGATGTCCCCACTGGTATAAGACATAAAGATTAGTGTTAAGATCAGCCATTGGTGGTTCAGAACTTTTTACTCACCCTGCAGATGGAATTTTCATAGCAACCTATAACTTTAAATGCTTTATCCAATTTTAAAAATGAAAACAGCAGTAAATGCTGAAATATCTAAAAATACACTGCTCTCTCCCCTGGCGATTCAGCACTGATGCTCCAGCGTTCATCTCTTGAACCGCAAGTCCTAAAACATTGTAAGAAAGCTTGGTTGCTGCAGTTCGTTTTATTTTAACAAGTCACGTGGAATTTTTTTATTGCCAGTCACTGTGCACCTCATTATCACCAAGGAGGCACAAATCTTAAGATGCGACAGATAACTCACTTAGCTCCAGAGGCAAAAGGGGATGTGAATGACATTAACTAATGATGTAATATTAAACCATTGTAAAAGAAACCATGCTGTTCTCTCTATAAGAACCTTCACCTGAAGGAGAAATAGACTACGGGATTCTCAACATCAACGTGAAGTTGAATTGAGCAGCTGTGTGAACAGCAACTAGACTGGGGGACATGATGGGGTTCACACTAGGCTTTCCATGGGGTATGACAGCGTTGAAGAGAAAGGAAACTTGAAGATACTATGAAGGAGTTGCAAAAAAAATGTTAGTATTTTTCTTCTAATCTCCCCACTCGAGTGACCAAAAAGAAGGGTCAGGGTCCACATGTTAAGAATGGGGCAACATTTTCATCAGTTTTCAACAGAAATATGCACTTACATAAAGCCATCTAATTTTTATCTATCAGGACATCACCATGTAACGCTCCTATTTTGCTTTTTAATTTCTATCCAGTGGCACTGTATCATGTAAGTCACATTCCCTGGGCCTCTGTGACCAAATCCTTATATCTCTCGAATTCAGAGACAACAACATTCAGTTTCATCTGTACTCCTCTGCCAAAATCCTGTGGTTCACAGTCTATTTTGTATTAAGGCATAATTTAACGTGTTGTCTGAACGTACTTTCCCAGCTGATGCAGTCAACGCTGGGTGGTAAGGCATCTGTCTAAAACCTGAAAACCAGGAAAGTCTGGTTCATGAGTTCTATTTATTAAACAAAAAGACAAGAGGGGCAATAGTGCCCTATCACTAAAGACACTCAAAACGTGGGGGTAAAACAAGGTTCACTCACCTAGCCCAGTTGTGAGACCACAACTGGTTTAAAGACTAAGGATTATATTGACTGACTGGTGCAGAGCCTCCCACCACCAACCACTCACACATGGAACGATCATCAAAGGATTGGGAAAGCAAGGTGTGTTACAGTCCGCGCTGCCAAGTCCCACAAATCACCAGGAATCCAATCTGGATAGCAAAAGATCTTCTTTATTTCCTTTCCTACGCGTTTCGATGCTCTCCCTGAATATCCCTGAGGAAGGTGCCAGGAGAGGCATCGAAACGCGTAGGAAAGAAATAAAAAAGATCTTTTGCTATCCAAATTGGATTCCTGGTGATTTGTGGGGACTTGGCAGCGCGGACTGTAACACACCTTGCTTTCCCAATCATTTATTAAACAAGACCTATGCCCAATATTCAAAGGACTTTAGATCAATGCCTTGCATTGCCGTCCATGAACTAGCATTTCTCCACACCTAATATCAAAATTCACCGGGAGTATGACTTGGCAATCCCTTTAAACAGCAATATTTCAAGAATATAGGGGAGGATTATCCCAGTTTACACCTAGTTATGCTCTAAAAGCACAATCAGATTACACATCGTCAACGTAATTAGAAAATGTTTATTTGGCAATGAGTGGTTAATAACACCCCTCTTGTCAATTTACTCAATAGCCTGCATCACATGGTCCCAAATATACATGGAACTATAAGAGGGGATAAGCCTGACTTGGGAACTGACCTGCTTTAAAGATTTCATAGCGAATTGAGAATCCAGCTCCATGTGTTTCATAGTCTGATACAAATCTGATGAATAGGGAAGGTCCGGTGGATACCACAGATGATGGTGCGATTTTTCCACAATATTTGCCCAAAAGAGGACCATCTGCATTTTCGCCACTGAAGACTTCAACGTAATCATATCTAATGAAAGAAAAGACATGGTTGAGGTTAGTCACATAGTTCACCATCTATTTTCAAAACATTAAGAATTCATCATGTACTGTATTTGCATACTATTTATAGGTAAGTTATACAGGGGTGCAGGCATAGTAGTTAAACTTAGGTACAGATTTCTCAATTACACCAGTATTATATAATTGCCACATAGTCGGGGGTCTTATTTTCTATTCAAACAAGGAGCTTTGGGTTTATGATGGTGATTATAAACAAGTATTATAAATAACTAATCCTTTTTGGGTTAGATCAGCTGAATGACAAAAACTTAAACCCAACGTTCATTTTGCATTAAACTTTTAAAGCTACTTAAAAAGCCATTTATAAAACTACAGATAGTGTCAAAGTCCTGCTAAAATAGAAACGTCAAAATGACAATGAAAAGTATTATCTGTTATCATCAAAGAAACCTTTAAACTCGTGGAACATCTGTAGTTTTATAAAACGTGGCGTGGCTGCAGACAAGCCGTTAAAGGGCTTTCATATCTAGATAAATACTGTACCATCATCATTGTGGTTAAGATGTAAAAACATATTTATCTCATAGATTTGGAATGCAAAGCTGGCTACAAAGCTGTGAGGGTGCCAGTCCTGCTCGTGTTTGATGATGAATTAGTAACATGACTTTCAGGGCTGCTGGATCACGACATCATCGCAAGTATAAAAACATTATGTCATCTCAAAGAAACCATTGGAAAATTCATTTTAAAAACAACAAAGAGTATAAAATGTAATTGGTATCACATTATATTTCAGACATTCAACTGACTCTGCTTATGAGTGTTGAAAAGACAATTTGACTGGCCAGGAAACTTAAGTATCCCCAGGAAACCCATGCAACCATGGATCTAAAATAAAAAATACATATATGTTTTGTCTTGATTTGTAGAACATGCTGGACTGGATTATAGAGGGAGAAGAAAGGGCAAATATTCAGAGATCTCCACTGATTAGGAGCTTCAATTTCCCCCATAGTTGCTCCCAAGACATAGGAGACCTCAACACTATAAAAGTTCTGGATGAAATGAAGAATGTCTCTCCTAAATATATATTACTATTCCTTGGATGATTCCCCATTTGTGTAAACCGGTATCAAGAAAAAAACTGGATGTTTTTTGCCAAGCAAATAGCAGCTGTAGTAATGTTTGCCAATGTGGTCAAGTGTTCTGGAAAGGCATCACCATGTACCATAGTGTGTGGGTAATAATAGATAGAGGACACCGTGAGAGAGGGAGTGGAGAGATATTAAATAGTTTAGTTTTGCACCAAACGCTTTATTTAACCAATCCAATATATAACACTGTTAATGGCAATGATAGGGCCAGACTAGATAAGTAGACTGAAATGCGTAAACTCGGTCCATGGTCCAGGTCAGTGTTCTTTGGCCATGGACAGGAGCTGCTTAAATATCTTTACCCCCCAGACTTAGTTTATGATTAGCAGGGCTGGTGAGATGTCAACTGTGCACCACACACCACATAGATGATGTCACACCATCAGGGAACCAGAAAGATCCAGACTTTCATGCAGCTTCTGTTTATGGTTAGAGAGTACTGACTTGAATCATGCACTGGGTTGTGTGAAGCAATCTGCTCCACTCTTGGCTAGGCTAATTTTTTTCCCCCTTGATTTATTTCTAGGCCGTAGAGCTTCAAAGTATCAGTGATAGCAGCAGATCCATTGTACTGTACTTTTTAAGCCAGCCATACACACTAGATAGCTTGCTCTCCTCACCTCCCCATACATAGGGATGCTTGACTCAGTTGTTGTGTTCTCTATGAGAGAGCTGCAGCCAGACTCATCTGGCAGTGGCCTAACGTCATGCCGAATGAAAGTATCATGTATTGAAAATCCATTGAAAATCCAGCAGTGAAAATCCAACAGGAGAATCTTTGTTGACCTGACATCATCTGCCAGTGAGGAGTCGTAAGCCCCTATGAACATTAGCTGGTCAGCTGATTCTGCTGAAATTATCGGGTGACTTTTATCTGGTGAGTATGGTGGCCTTTAGAACTGCGTTCTCTTGGTCAAATTCTCTACTCTATTTTGGTAAAAAAAAATTACGAATAATAGAAACATTTTTCAAAAACTTGTGGGCACATTATAAGCTCATGACAGATACAATATCTTTCTAGTAATAATGAGCAAGCACTAAAGTGCTCAAGTGCTCATTACTAGAATCAAGCAGGTCGGACGCTATGATGGGTTTGATTCGAGTAACAAGCATAATGGAAGTCATTTAGTGACAGCAGTCCGGCACTAACAAAACAGAGCATTTCCAGGAGAAGGTGGGTGTTTGTTTTTAGGGGTACTTCACACATAATGATATCACTAGCGATATAATTGTTATGTCACGGGTTTTGTGACATAACAGCGACCTCGTTATGTGACATGTAGCAGCGACCAGGCCCCTGCTGTGAGGTCGCTGATCGTGACAAACCGTTCTGGACCATTTTTTGGTTGTCGCACTCCCGCTGGGCCGCGAGCATCGCTGTCTTTGACAGAGTCAACGACCAACGATCTCAATATTACGCCCGAGAGTGACAGGTTCCCAACGACCGCTGTATCGTTCCATATCGTTGCTTCATCGCTGATGAGATCTGACTCTTTGACATCTCACCAGCGACCATGTAGCGACGCACTAGCTATCCCTACCAGGTTGTATCGTTGTCGGTATCACTGGAGCGTCGCTACATGTAACGGGGCCCTTACACACAGCATCTGAACACCTTGATTTACCCCTCAGTGAGAAGCACTCAGAGACTGCAAGCGGCTCTCACTGAGGTGCCTGGTGGCACACATCGTTTTCTGAAGGGAGCCAGCATTTTGTGTCTGATTATTCACAAATGATACAACAAAGCACTCACAATACTTGGCCAAGTATTGCGTATACTCTATTGAGTATTGAGTAGTGGCAAGCATGCTCACACATCTTTACTCTCTAGTAATAGATGTTGATTTAGGGCCGCTTCACACTGTGGAGTGATCCGGTCCGGTTCTCTCCGGGAGGACCCAGACAGCCGTGGACCGTGTCTGCAAACAGGACTGGGGGGCTATTATGCCCTCCGGTCCGGTGTGCAGTGCACGCAGCTGCAGCCGCTGACAGGTCAGGACTGTGGCGCCCGCAGTCCTGACTTATCAGCAGCGGGAACTACGTGTGCTGCACACCGGACAAGAGTGCATAATAGCCCCCAAGTCCTGTGTGCAGATCCGGTCCGCGGCTGTCTGTGTCCTCCTGGACAGAACCGGACCGGATGATGCCGCAGTGGGAAGCGGCCCTTAGTGTTCTTTAGAAAAAATAGAATGCAATATCTTTACCCATAGTGATAAATATTCTGTACCTATCAAGTGTTAGAATTCCATCGGGTGCCATTCAGGAATGTACGTTTGCTACTCAACAAACCACAAATTGTTTCTATGAAATTGTGTTTTAACATGAATATAAGGGTAGCTTTACACGTTGCAACATTGCATGCAATTTTACTTGCAACTTACTGGTTGCAGTGAAATCATGGAAACATTGTTCTATTTTGTTGCCGTGTACAAATGTAACAATGTGTCCATGATTTCACTGCAACCAGTAAGTTGCAAGTGAAATTGCGTGCAATGTTGCGACGTGTAAAGGTACCCTAACTGTAAAAAAAATAAGTATCACATTTTTACAATAAGCGGATAACCAATTAAATCAATGAAACTGTAGATATTAATTTACAAAAAAACTAAATATGGCTATGATTAATATGCTGGAAGACGTACAAAGAAATGAAATTATCAGCTCCAACCATTTTCAAGCACAATAATACAATTATACAATACTATTCTATTTGTGTTTTCCAACATATGTATAATTTTTGGATGCAAAATTTAGCTGCAACATCAATTTCTGACATGGTAACTATAAATTAGGTCTAGTGCTGCCTCTATGAAGAATAAATATGAGATAACCCTGGAGAATAAATTATTTTATCATGCGTAATGCTTCCTATAACAGCCTTGTACGCAGGTTTAGAGAGCACAAGACAAATGTTTGGTGGGGGTCCTCTGGGACCATAGCTGAGATGATATCACTGGTTAAAGTAGACAGGTAATGGGTCTTCCATGAAAAAAATAGCATTACCTCATCAACTTAATTTGTATTCCAGTATTGCTGAGCATCAAAAAGAAAGAAAAATGACACTGATGGGGTCATGGGCATTAGCATATGTGGATTATTGAATTAACTGCACACAGCTCGATACATGTAGACCATCATGGTGGCTCTTGGGCTTTGTGCTACCTTAATATTCCATGTTCCTGGTAATTGGTAGAACATTGGTTGGAAGTTGAAACTATTCAAAAGTTAAGGAATAATGAGCATTCAGAATATTCAGCTTTTTTTCCAAACTGATATACGCTGCACAAAGACAGTGCATCTATTATTCCTCCATAAACTAATGCTAGCTATAAAACTGGAATGATTGCCTGGTTAAAAAAAAGTCACTTCCTGTAACTTGGTATGCTAAATGGCCAAGTTACAGCTTTCCACGATCCCTTCGGCAATTTATTTGTGCATAAAGGATACATAAATGATGTGTGTTCCATTTGTTTGGCCTCGGCTTATTAATTCCCTGTCTCGTCTCATATGTTGCTAATTTTTAGAAACAAAAATAATGTCGTAGAATGTACGTCTGTCGTGGACAGACAGAATGGAAAACATTAAACGAGGCTTTAAATAATGGAGAATGTCATTTTATTTGGCCAAATTGCATTCATAGCAGATAAATTGGCTCAGGCATCAGTCAGATTTATAGTTTGGCAAAGTGGAGAACTGCGCAAAACCCGTTTTATAAAGGAGTCTTAAGGATAGAAAATATTCCAAAATTATATAGTGATGTTAAATTCGAATTGCAATATTATCTGTAAAGTGTATGATGGTATTTTAGCAGTATGTGCAGTTGCTCACTGTAGCTATATTTTTAGGATTCAAGATGGCTTCTTTCGGAGTAAACACATTTATAAAGTGGATATTTAATCAGATTTAGAGGTGAGTGCACTTTGGAAGTTCTGGTTCTGGGGGTTTAACCGGACTTTATTTAAAGGGATCCTGTCACCTCCAAAACGCCTCCTGCAGCATCCCATCACTAATCTCACACTCCTTTTGTCTCCTAAAAGCAACCTGTGAAAGTGCATAAAAACATTTTAATACTCACTCACAGAGGTGTATCTAGGTTTTCTGGCACCCGGGGCAAGACTTCAGTTTGGCGCCCCCCCCTCCCCCCCCTTGGTTCACATATATTCCCCCCACTCTCTCCCCCCAGTTTGGTCCACATATTCTCCCCCCCAGTTTGGCTCAAATATATGGCCCCCACCCTGTTCCCCCTTGTTTGGCTCACATATACTGCCCCCTCGTTGTCCCCCCAGTTTGGATCACATATTCTCCCACCATCATCTCCCCCATTTACTCCTCATACTCCCCTCACCCTCTCCCTCCAATTTGCTGCTCACACAAACCCCTCCCCAGTTTCCTACTCACACTCTCCCCCCCAGTTTCCTGCTCACAACCCCCAATATGTTGCTCTCACACTCCCCCCACTCTGTCCCTCTTCTCCTAATTACATTACTGCTCTGTTCCTGGCGCGGTCTTCAGCCTTCTGCCTCGGTGCCTCTGCTGTGACGTCAGCAGCATGGTCAGGTGATCTGATCACGCAGCTGACTGAGCTGAGGACCCGGAAGGGCGGGAAACAGGGCGGCAGCGGCTGAAGACGCTGCTTCCATGGTACAGGCGTCTGATAGATGCCTGTACATGGACTGCAGGAGCCGGCGGCCGCAGAGTCTCGGGAGAGAGAATAGCCGACTCCCACAGCGGGGGGAAGGGCGCAATATGCGGCCGTGGGGGAGACTCCTCAGGCGCTGCAGCAGGAGGCTTGACAGCACCCCCTGCCTGCTTGCGCCCGGTGCAAATGCACCCCCAGCTCCCCCCTAGATACGGCCCTGCTCACTCATTAGGGATTATAATTAGCAGGGGCTATATTCTTTAGCCCTTAGGGCGTGTTGTTTTTGCAGGCTCCAGGGTCCAGCCTCTCTCTCTGTCTGTGTGCTCTGCTTGAGCAGGCTTTACCCTCCCCCTCTCTATCACTCACAGAATGCAAATCATTAGTCCTGCCTTCAGCTCCACATCACAGCAGCACAGACAGAGAGAGGGTGGATCATTCTGGGCGTGAAAATGAGCACCTAGGGAGGGCTTAGAGTCTCAAAGGGGACACCTTGTGAGACTTATTCAGGGGCAAGAAGTCTCAGATTTGTAATTGTATATTGTTGATTATTCCAATGTTACAGAGTGCTTTTTTTTTTTAAATAGAAAAGGAGCACTAATACTGATATGTTAGGGTGCAGGGACAGGTATTAATAGGGTTGGGGGTGATTTGGAGGGGTCAGTTTCCCTTTAAAGTTCTTTTCTGGACCTAACTTGACTTGAAACTCATTTGAAGTCACTGACTTGGCAGTTCTGCTCTACACCCACATACAGATAGCCATAAACAATGCACCCCTGGGAGGAGGGCAGGGGTTTTTGTAATTTTCTTTGTACTCACTACATCCGATAATGCTGATTCCCCCCCCCCCAATACAGCCATTCGAACACTGGAAGCAGCAGCACCCAAATGCCGAACCCTGAACATTTTTATAAAGTCTGTGTTCGGTCCAAACAACCAATTTTAAAGTTCATTTAGCTCATCCCTCATCAGGGTTCAATATCAGTCAGAGACTAAGAATTTGTAAGTTTATTGAGTGGTCAGGAATGTCATCATTTTTTACTTTGGCAATGACAGATTATGTTTAAGAATCTATTTCTTCTACAATTTCCCATTAAACATTGAAAATGTGCCCTAGAACCACATATACTTACATCTCACCGCTTTCGTAATTACGACAACCATGTCCAAAAAATGTGTCAACCCATATCAGTTGTCATCCTGATTTCCCAACATAGAATCCTATGCAAAAATTGAGCTCTTACCTGTTGTGTCTCGATGGCCCACCGAGAGATACAACTGTCTAAATTTGGCACCTCGTAAAAAGTCTAATTATCCACCTTGTAGCGAGCCTAATTATCCATAATAAATAAACTTTGGAAACAGTTTTACTGAATTTTGCTTACTTCTATTTAAAATCCCTTACTATTTTCCAATTCTTGGAATTAAAGGCATTCAAAAACCGACTAAGTCTGATTTATGTTCTGCCCGTGTAGACATTTCCTCAATGAGAAGACAACAGTCCCTAAATTATGTGTGTCATTCTTACAAACAGGCCGATGCTAAAACAAGAGCTATACCCACCAGGGATGTTTTGTTCTGGCAAGCCTGTGGCAAGATCACTCCTGCATATTTCATTACTATACTCCATGTGTAAGTACTGTATTTTGCTTTATATCTGGGCCAGGAAAAATGATTTGCCTTACAGTAAAAAAGAAAAGAAAAGACAATGTCCCTCCCCAGGACTGGCAGCAAGTGACCCCTCTAGGGCCAGAAACTGTCACTCGTTCACGGTGAAATAACCAACTGAAAGGTTCGCCAAGGAATCCATCCAAGAAAGTGTTCTTTACAAAATCTGTAACAGCTATTATTGGCGGCTTAATTGTCCTTTTATTTTTGTCTCTGCCATTCTTGTGGAGTTTACTGGAGGGCACGAGCACTTGGGAAATGTAACACACAGCAATAATAGGAAAAGAATCACAAGAAAAGTCTATTCAACTATCTTTGTTTAAATGTTCATCTCCAAGGTAAAGAAAACCACCCTTCATTATAAAATGTCATATTGATGACAACCTTCATGATACTTTCGACCATGAGTCTTGAAAACTAGAAAATATCATTTTTGCTGCAATTTTCTACATTTTTCCCAAAGTGGGGAGTGATGAATTATGGCCACTCCATAAGGTCAACAGTCTTGTCGACCTATTTGATCTGTTAATAATCTAGTGTGTATTGAGCTGAAAAATGTCAACCGATGGCACATGTGAGGGAAAAGAGGATCAGGCATGTTGGATCTCAACATGCTAGAATATTTTATATGTTGGAAGAATAAGGCTAAGTTCATATCTCCATTTGGGAGGTCCGTTTGTCTAGTACATTTTAAGAACAGATAAATAAAATTTAGAGGACCCATAATTGATGCAGGGTCACTTTGGTTTCCATTTCATGCCAGATTTTTGAATAGAAGAAAGACTTCTGCATGTTGCTCATTCTCAAAGCTGGCACCAAATGCAAACCAGATAGATCCCATAATAACTAAGGGGCTCTTCTCCTTCTATGTACATCAGTTGACAAAACGATCCATCTCTGCATCAATTCTATTTCTAAGGTGCAACAGACAAACAAAACTCGCAAATGAACTTGTGAACACAGTTTGTAGCCCCCAGATACATTAGATCATTTGTTCGACATTAAAATTACTAGATTCCTGAACTTCCGGTTCCGGCGCCGCCATGACCAGCCGCTTCTAGGGAAGCTCCGGGACCCGCCACGGCAATCCGGCCCCATCCAGGCGCCCACTAACCTCCCGACACCAACACTAGAAGCGGGACGGTGAAGGAGACGCGGGAGACCCGACGGATACAAAGATGGACCGGTACGTGCTGAGGAAGGGGGAAAGCGGCCGGTCTCTCCCACAACATGAGGCCGCAACTGATGGCGCCCACGCTGCATGCAGCGATGAGGAACGGGACAGGAGCCCCGATCGGGAGGAAACCGGACCACCCGGACACACAACAGTGGAGATAAGGTACACTGAGGGGAAGCAGCCCAGAGACACAGCCCCCGGGAACATGTCGGGCGATGTGGAGCAGGAAGGGGAACAGCAGATGGAGCCAGGGGATACTGTGAGCCATGCCCAGCCTGGGGTAATGATGGGAAAAGCAGCACATGGGATGCAGAGATCACAAACCATGGGATGGATGCAGGCACAAACTATAGACTATAAAGTACTAGCCAAGGAACTAGCCACACATATGGCCGAGGAGTTTAAGGCAGCAATAGCTGACATGGTAGCTGCCTCTACCAAAGACCTTAAGAAAACAGTAGAAGCACACGATCAGAGGCTAAAAGAGACAGAAGCAAGAATTGGTTCGGCTGAAGATAGAATCCTTGACCTTGAAGATCAAATAGTGACACTACAAAAACGTTCCGAGTATGCCTTCTCAAAATTAGAAGATATGGAGAATAGGTCGCGACGGAGCAATCTCAAAATAGTGGGTCTGCCTGAGTCTATTCCACCAGATCAACTTGTGGAAATTTTTGAGGTGGACCTTCCCAAAGCCCTGGGCCTGCAACATAGATGTAAAACTGAGCGAACACACAGGCTTGGGCCGCCCAGAGACAATATGTCCACTACACCGGCTGCTTCTAAGAGCCCGTCCGCACCTAGAAATATTAACAACAAACCAAGACACTCCATTGCAAAATTTTTAAACCACAGAGATAAAGAAGAAATACTAAGGGCTTATAAGACCAGAAAACTGCCTCTGACATTACATGGCCAAAAAGTGTTGGTTTTTGCAGATTACTCGGTGGAGGTATCCCGCCGCAGAAGAGCCTTAAGTGAAGCGTGCTCCTTACTATATAAAAGAAACATACGTTTCCAGCTGAATTTCCCCGCCACCTTGAGGTTTCGATCCAGAGATGGATCACTCTTAACGTTCACAGATCCAGAAGATGCCATGGCGGCGATCTTAAATAATACTCGCTCACCAAAAGATGGGGCATCCCCAAATGCTGTCGCAGATAAACCACGCTCATTATCAACTTCAGGAGCGGAACCAGAGGAAGAACGAGAATCGGTGAGGGCATACAGGCTGCGATCCAATGTGGCGAACGAGGAATCATCATCCAGAAGTGGAACTCCTAGACAGCAGCGCCAGACGGGGTCTCGATGGCAAAAGAAGAAGTAAAACTGGCGATCCTGTCAGACTGAGTGGACATATTGGAACTTGTTGATGCTGATGAGGGGGAACGGAACTTGACCTCACCATGATATTGACAACTCATGGAGCTTTAAGACTGCACTGTTCCCTGCATATAAGACACTCTTCTAGTTGGACTATTGAACCAGCGGACCTCATCCTTGATCTCTTCCCTCTCGGGACCCACCTCTTTCCCCCCCACCTCATCATAAGTCTTGACTTGTTTACGTGCTGAGAGTGGTGCGGGGTGTGTTTTTTTTTTTTTTTTTTTTTTTTCTTCCTCTTCCTCTTCTTCACTTCCTTCCCTACAGGATTATTACCGACGGAGAGAGAAGAAAGAAGGAAAGACACGTGACACCATTTCCATGAACATGGACTAGTTTCCGAACTTTTACAGGTCACCTTTGAGTCGATCTTTATTGATATCGACGATATCCAGGGACAGGATGTGGGAGGGGGAGGGAGAGTTGGGTATTGTGGTTATTACTGACAAAAAAGTGATTACACATGGCTGCCGGAGGGTCCGTTACTGTCATAATGCATGGAGACCCACGGCTCCAATCTACTTCTCAGGTAATCACCAGTCTCACCTAGGGTGACAAATTCTATTCTATTATATTGTCCGAAATAGTGGCTTGGCGGATGCATGGGGGGGGAGGAGAGAGGAGGGAAAGAGATCTAACATGAAGAAGAAATGAGGGCTGACGAAGGAGGGGGGGAGACTGAAAAAAGAAGAAAAGTCAGAAGTGAAACAGGAAAGGGAAAGATAGGGGCGCATTGAAAAATAAAAATGCATCATTAATCATTTGCCGGTTGCTGTGGCGGGAGGGGATGCTGATTTATGGGCTGTATTGGTGGGAAGAAGAGAAGTCAAATACTACGACAGAAAAGGAGAGGAGAAGAGATCAGATCAATGGGGGGGACATTGGGAGGGGGGAGGGCATCTAGAGGCGTATCTAGCAGTACGAAATCATATCAGTGTATTTCATGGATCTTAACTATTCTTTCTTGGCAAAGGTCATGGAGAAAGCTACATAGATGGCATATAGGACATCACTGGTCAGAAATATTAATACGTGGTGGAAGGGATGGTTAGGTGGGTCTCCTGGAACGTAAAGGGAATGCGCTCTCCAGCAAAGCGCATGATGATATTACGTCATCTCAAACGATTACGAACAGATGTTGCCTTGCTACAGGAGACCCACCTGACATCCGAGGACTTCTTTCGACTCAAGAAGTTGTGGGTGGGGGAAGTTTACGGATCGGGCGCGATAGAGAGGAAAGCAGGGGTTTTAATCTTGATCCATAGATCTTTACCACATAAGGTCCTCTCCACACACATAGACGAGGCGGGTAGACTGATTCACATGAACATTCAAATTCAGAACGAAGTCTTCTCTATCTATAATATCTATGCACCAAATACGAACCAAAAAACTTTCTGCCAGGTATTGCAAGCTAAACTTTTGACAGATGTTGGACACAACAGGATAGTGGGAGGAGACTTTAATATGGTACTAAACGCAGAGGACGATAGGAAACACTCCACGGCTCTGGGGGGGAGAAGTCAGACACCAAGGATGACACAAACAGACAGCTTCCTTGACTCCCTTTTCAGAGATGTAAACATGACAGATGCATGGAGGATGATGCACCCTCTTGACCAAGAATATACTCATTTTTCTCACCCCCATGGGTCTTGGTCTAGAATAGACATGTTTTTCACATCTCTTAATATACTACAGAGAGTGACTGAAATCAAAATTGAGGATATGGTAATTTCTGATCATAGCCCATTGGTGTTAGAATCCAAAGACGCCTATGAAAAGGGTACGGATTATTTGTGGAGATTTCCAGACACTTACACCAGAGATGAAAACTTCGTTTCCCTCCTTAGAGAATGGTGGTCAGCCTACTCAGGAGACAACGAGAATCACCGCTCTGACCCTTGCTTATTTTGGGAAACAGCAAAAGCGGTGTTAAGAGGTCATGTAATGGCTTACAGCATGGGGATGAAAAAAAGAATAAAAGAACAATTTGTAACGGCTAGCATGGAGTTGAGAAACGCTTACTCCAGATATAAGTGTACGATGGCTGACCCTGATAAGGTAACCTGGCAGCAGACTAAAGAAAAATTCGATATGTGGGCAAAAAGAAGGGAAGACATATATAAAAGTAGAATAGAACTTAGTCTCCATAAATTCGGAGATAAAGCTGGCCGATTATTAGCAAGATTGTCCCATGGCAAACAAATTTATTCCCCCATTCAAACTATAATAGATAAACGAGGCAACACCTGGACCACACCCAAAGACATTAGCCAGGCATTGGGGAAATTCTATGCCTCTCTATACTCAGACACTGACTCTGACACATCTGTGCAACCTGACTTGTTACAATTGATAAGCTTACCAAAAATGACAGAAGAGGACAAACAGTATTTAAATAGTCCTATCACGGTGGAAGAGATAGAGAATGCTATTAAAAATACAAATCCGGGCAAAGCTCCTGGCCCCGACGGTTACAATGGGGCATTCTTTAAAGCCCTTAAAGACCAGGTGTCCCCAGTCCTGAGAGACTTATTTAATACAATACTTCAGGGAACCCCTATACCTGATAGAATGAACTTGGCCCACATTAAACTTATACCCAAACCAGGAAAGATACTAACAGATCCTGCAAGCTTTAGACCGATCTCCCTGATAAATCAGGACCTAAAACTGCTTTCTAAGATAATGGCAGATAGACTAGCGACAATCATGCCTAAACTAATACCCCCACACCAGGCGGGTTTTATTAAAGGGAGATCGACAACGACCAATATTAGAAAAACGATGCTCCTGATTGATGTCATGGGAAAAAAGACGGGAAAAGAGAGAGGGGACCCAGCCGTGATCACCTTGGATGCGGAAAAAGCGTTTGATAATGTAAGGTGGTCATGGCTGGGAAGGGTCTTGGATTCTGTTGGGATGGTGGGACCATTTAGGCAATACCTTCAGGCATTGTATAACAACCCAAAGGCATGTATTAGTACACCTGGTTACTTGTCGGATTCTTTTTCTTTACAGAAAGGAACAAGGCAGGGGTGCCCACTGTCACCTCTGCTCTTCAATCTGGCCATAGAGCCTCTTGCTTTGTATCTGGAACAGAGTTCCGTATATGAAGGATTTAGAGTAGGAACCAAAGAAGTCAAATTACTACTTTTCGCAGATGATATTGTCTTATATGTACAAAACCCAAAAAGGGACCTCCCCCACATACTTGAAACCATTGAAACCTTGGGCAAACAGTCAGGATTCTGTCTAAACAAAGAGAAATGCGAGATGTTGTTCATTAACTCCAAGAGTGAACTCTCACAACTCTCGCACTACTGCGATATCCCAATCACTAAAAATAGTATCAAATACCTTGGTATCCATCTGGCCAGATACCCGACCCAGACTTATAGACTGAACTTTATCCCAATTCTCTTAAAAATCGAGAAGGAGCTAGCAGGTTGGGCCAATTTGCCACTTACGCTTATGGGGAGATGTCATCTGCTTAAAATGGTCAGTTTTGCCAGACTGCTATACCCGCTTCAAAATGTCCCCATGCTGTTAAAACATACAGACTTAACTAAATTGAATAAGACCTTCTCGAGATTTCTGTGGAGGGGAAGGAAACCCCGACTGACTTTCGACGTGTTGATGAGGTCGAAAAAAGAGGGTGGACTTCAACTTCCAGATGTCCGTGGCTATAACTTGACATGCATCTTACGTAATGTCCTTGACTGGATCAGGAACACCAACAGACACTCAGACATAGACCTTGAGGGAGAAGTTGCTAGTCCCTGGGAACTATCGGCTCTGTTACACTCACCACTGCCTCATTTACCTAAAACTCTCAAGAACACGGTAATTTTTAGAGACACGATAGCAACCTGGAAGGGAGTAAGGAAAAAATTTAACTTGTCCTGGAAAATTTCTAGATCACTCAACCCATGGAAATGTCCAGCCTTTCCGCTAGGACGTGAAAACAGCCTGTTCTTGGCATGGAGGGAGAGAGGGGTCAAAACCTTGAGTGATCTTATGGTCATAGACGAGAAAAGGTGGATGACTGAAAACGAAGTCATGCAGACTTATAATCTCCCTCGATTTCAGGTCATGCAGTACCGTCAGATACACCACCACCTTCTCTCACAACTGAGAGATATCTCGGGTGAGGTCGGCGACAATATGTGGACTAAGCTGCTGGCCATGAAAGATGAGGATATATCTATCACCTCTCTTTACGCCTCCTTACAAACAAACCTACGACCAGCAAAAAAGGTGACTCTCTTCACAAAGTGGAAAAAACACATAAAAGACCCTGACCTCACACAGAAGATATTAGAGGGATGGGGGACCTGCAGAAGATATATACATAACGAACGCTGGAGAGACTCCCAATTCAGGATTATCCATGGGATAATACAGGCGTTCAATATACCGTCGACACCAGGTAGACAGGAGAGGTGGGTAAATTGCCCTAAATGTAAATCACACATGACAGATTTAGAACATGGTCTATGGTCCTGCCCTGCATCTGGAAGCTATTGGAGCTCGGTTGAAAAGTGGGCTAGAGGTATGTGCGAGGGACTAGAAAAATTGAACCCAATGTTATGGCTTTTCCACTATCAGGGTAACGTGACGGGAAGGAAACCACCACCTACATTGTTCCATTATATTGCTATAACTGCAAAGAGGCTCTTGTTGCAGTTCTGGCTTAATGATAGACCTCCTGACCTAACACAGGTCAAAGCTTCGCTGCGAAAGGTCCTTGCAATTGAATCTTTAGACGCATTGAGTAACCCTAGCAAATTAACACCAAAATTCTTTCTCACATGGAGACGATTTATAGAATTAGAGTTCACTGATGCTGAAATAGGAACCCTTATGGCGGCACATAGATCCTCAGCATGGTATGCCAATGAAGAATTAGGTGATTCACTGGGTAGACTTAAGTACATAATTCAGTCATAAAATCACATTTAATTAACCCACAACACAATCAAACGAATGCACTAACTGCAGAAATGGGCTCTAGAAAGGGGGGAGGGTGGGTTTAAAGGGTACTAGTTACTACTTTCAATAACTATGTTACTAAGAGGATGTTGCTATTCATTAACTATGACATGTAGTGTTTTGAATACTTAATGTTATCATTTGTTATTTAATGTTATTATACGGTCATAATTGTCAATGTACCACCTCTTATCTTAAAAATAAAAAATAAAAATGATGGTTCAAAAAAAAAAATTACTAGATTCCTCCATATACAGGAAAGATCTGCATGGCCAAGCATTCTCGTATTCTCTATGAGTCGCTGTCAGACTTCTCTGGCAATGACTTATCTCCCAGAGAACAAAAGAACCAGTAGTTGAATTTAATGGCCGTGTCACACGTGTCAATGTCGCTAGCGACATCGTCGAAAAGTGACGCATCAGCAATGTCGCTAGCGATATCGCAAGTGCGTCATGCTGTGTGACAGCGCGACGTGACTGCGATTTATCGCTGGTCGCAGGTTGACAGGTTTATGAACATATTCATAAACCTCTCAATCTGCAACTAGCGATTAGGCTGGATTGCGCCGTCTGACACCGCAATAGCGATGTTGACGGCGATCCAGCCTATACCGCAGCATTGCTGCGGATCACTTGCTGGGTTGATGCCAGCCCAGCGAGCAATGGCTCCGCCCGCATCGCAGCGGCGTCACCGGCAACATCCTGCAGTGTGACGCCAAGGCTGCGATGTCGGAAGAGACCGCGCACCCGCACATCGCTTCCGACATCGCAGCCTTGGTCGACACGTGTGACCATACCATTACAGGCCAGACAATTATTTACCTGAGTGTCAATTGTCGGGAGAGTTGGGAGGTCAATTTACATATTAGATGATTGGCCATTCTAACCAAAGTTGGTTGGTTTGGCTAACTTTTATCTAAATTGGTTGGCGTATTGAAGTCCCAACTCTCTTCCTTTGATATACCATGAGAAAAACTGTTGACAAAACAAGCACAAAAAAGGTCTTATCTGTGGAAATATGGTGGAAATAAAAAGACAAGATTCTTAGATTGTGTGGTTGTGTCTCACAAAACCTTGAACAGAGCTTCACTGAAACCAGCTGCTTCATATCCCACAAGCCATAAGTCTGGAAGAACTGTAAAGGAACTGTACTACAATGTGTTATCAATCAAATAGGTGATTGCTTTGAAGCAACATTAAACGGTGGTTTATTCTTCTATGCGTTTCAGAGAGGTCCTCAGGAGTGGTAACTTGGTGGCTTTTCTGAGGAAGAGTGAGGACCACTCTGAAATGCATAGAAGAATAAACCAACTTTGAATATTATTTAATGTATTTGACTATTTGATTTTCCTCCAGCAACGCAGATTGATACCACATTGTACTCCGGTTACTTTTCATTTCTTGATATCATTTCTTGATATATTATGAACATAAAGTCAATGGCCTGCTATTATTCTCCTAGCGTGGTCAGGCAGACGCAGACTGTTGGCAGCAATCTTAAATAGCCTTTACTAAAAAAGGGATTGATGTGGTAATAAGGAAAATGTGCTATTCTCAAAATCAATTCGGCATGTGCAGACACTGAATTTGGGGGTTTAAGTATATTAACCTGGAGATAGGATGATACTGCTAGTGAGATTGCTTGACGCTGTATATGATGGTGCGGTAGGGGTGCTTGATGCGAAAATACCAAGTCGGGGTAAGGTGCGAACCCCTGAAAGTCAGTTCACTGTCTAATTTCTGTGGGAAAGCTTTAGCTGTCATTATATTGGTAATGGCGGTTTTAAGTGTCGCTACTTTGAGGGGTTGGAACAAGATACTCAAAGGTGGGGGAATGATAAGCAACCTTCTCCCGTAAAGGACTGTGGCTCTCCAAGTAAGAAATGTTGGGGATCACTGTCACAGAGGATTGTTTTTGGAGAGATATTTTGAAAAACCACTAATATTTTGCAACAATGTAACAAATATAAGTTTTATTTAACTTTACAATGTAATGACTACAATGAGATGCAGTACAACTCTATGCAAAAAAGAGCGCATACATACAATGTGTAAAATCTAAAAAAAAAACAGAATTTTTAGCAGCCGGAATCTCCAGGAGATAATGTGATTTTGCTCAAGACAGGAAATAAACAATCTTTTCTTACAACCTCCCCGGTGTCGTATATTTATAGTTGGCTGTGCATCGTGCATTGTGTGACGCTGAGTGGAAATATTGAGGTATTCAGGTGCACACAGGGCTGTATTCTCACAGATGCTCCTAATAATGAATACACAGGAAGAAATAATAATGAAATACTGTCTCTAAGGGTAACATACATTACTAACACAAGAGGTTCTGCAAATATAAGAAAATGCAAGAATTGTTATGTTTTACTAACGTCCGATGGTTTGATTGTGATTTCATGCTCTATCGTATTCTAGGCTATTCCAATGAAATTAAAGGGGTTGAATAAAATAAAAAAGGATATCTTCTTCAGAGACAAGAGATCTTGCCCATCGATTGTGTGTCCTATAAAAGGGAATAAGACTATTGAACTTACAAACACAGACGATGGAGAAAAGTGGCGCTGTCTCTGGAAGAAAATATCTCTCGTCTCTTTAATTCTTTAAGCAATTCTCATCATTTTAATTGGGTAAAATAATAAAAGTGCTTATAAAACAAACAAATGTGCAATTTACTAATTATTAAATATCCTCTCCATTCTCAAGAATAGATAGATTATTAATTTTATTGCTTACAGCTCATTGCCTAGGTTATTAGCCAATGTCTGCTAGTGGTAGAAGGTCTCCTAGCTAATGATCGCAGCTCTTACAAGCTCTTCGTTACAAAGCTTGCAAGCACTGGTCTTGAGTAGCAAGCGTCTGTCCTGCTCTGGTGCTGCAGAGGAAATACTGCCTGTGTTTAAAGCATTGTAGAGCGCAGAGTTCATGTTAGTGACATAATAATGTTGTTTGTCCAAACTCAGAACATCATTCAGGAGCACACTGCTCCTAACAAGGAGGAGACTGGGAGGCAAGGGAGCAGTGTGCTCCTGTTCAAGAGGAGAAAGTTATGTAATGAATGGTGAGGACTTCTTACTAAATCTCATTAATTAGGAGGAGCAAAGAGCTGTTACAAAAATAATATTTTGCTCTGAAGCTCCCAGTTTTTCCATATGTTGCTTAGACAGTCCATTAAAGTGAATCTGTCACCAGGTTTTCCCCATATAAGCTGCGTCCACGACCAGTAAGTCCTCATATACAGCATTCTAGCATACTGCATATAAGTCCCCAGCTGATCTGTATATTGTAAAAAAGCTGCTTTTATTATATTTATGTAGGGAGCGGAGTGGTCCAAAGGGTGTCATTGATCTTGATTCTGTGCCTCCTTACTGCTTGCAATTATAGTTCTCCTTCGATTGCTTCTTGTGTGTGATGTTTCCTACATTATCCACACATTGTCTTCCATTGCGCTCCTGCACTACTCTCTACCTTGCTGAGAGCAGAGCAAAGTACTCTAATGCACATGCCTTAGAAAAGATCAAAAAACGAATGCACACTACAATACTTTGCTCTGCCCTCGGCAGGGCAAAGAGAAGTGTGCATGTACAGGAGTTCACTGGAAGACCTGTGTGGATGATGTAGGATGCATCATCCACATGAAGCATAGAAGGAGGATGGCGTTTGCAAGAAGAGAGGAGGCATCAGATCAAGATTAGGGACACCCACTGGATTAGACGGCCTCATGGATGAATATAATAAAAGTTGTTTTTTATGTCATACAGATTAGATTGGGTATTTATATATAGTATTCTAGAATGCTGTATATAAGAGATTACTGGTGGTGACCGCAGTTTATAGGGAAACTACCTGGTGACAGGTTCACTTTCATTTTAACGAGCACCATGTAATGCATCATTTCTCCAGAGGTGGTGCTGCAGTGGAAGTGAACACTTGCTGCTGATTTCCCCATAGATAGATGGATAAGCAGATCGTCAGCACTTCCACCTTCTTACAGTATATTATAAGAATTATTCTTCTCTTTAAAGAATTATAAAATCATACTACATATGTAAGAAGAACATATTCTACTCATGTGAGCATTCCTAATAATCCATGTACAGTCAAAACTTGGAGATACGTTGACATGACACCTTCAAGCATGGCTCCACGTATAAAAAGCTTTTCATGGTTGAGTTACAAAACCGTCCAAACACTATACCAGCAGTTATAAGGTTCCGTTTCAAAACAGAAAGGAAAAAAAATAATAAAGCGGGGAGGCTGATATGATTTCCATATGAAATGATGTTCTGTAATAAGCTCATTCAGATGCAGGCAAAGTTTCATTCGGAAAACAAATGCCTGTATATCAAGTATGTGTTTACCTTCCGTGCCAGAATGAAATACATACAGTATGTCTCTGCATTCTGTTCCAGTAAATAATAAGGTTCAGGAGAGGGTCTCCAGCAGAACCATCTGGGCAGGACTGCTCCGCATTACTAAGTACAGAGCCTCAAATATGTCTAACGAGAAGATTGGATGCACGTTGTGTTCTCCACTGCGATATCTAGATAGTGCACATTGGATCCATAGATTAAGACTTTCTAAAAACAGTACAATACACTTCCACATAAACTCAGATAAACTTTAAAATTATACCAATTTGTTATTCAAGAGATCACCAGCTGACAATGGTTCTAGATTCTGGCCAATGAAAATAAAAAGGATAAAAGCCTTGACTTAAGAAGTCAAGGCGGTGGAGCAATTCCTCTGAAGAGTCCAGCTAGCCAATCTTCCTCTTGTATTGACTGATGTTCCACAAGCTAAGTACAAATGAGCTGTATTGGCCTTAAAGGGGTGTTCCAGCTTTTTTTGGTTGACACCATTCAAATAAAAGACAGAATAAAGCTAAACTCACCTCGGGAATCTGCTGCCTGCCTCAACAGTGCCGTTCCTATGTTCTACACTGGATCAGAAGTCATGATGTCCCAACGGTTTACCATAGCTGTAGAGAAAGACATGGAAAGCACATCCAAAAACCATACATTGATCCAATGCTGCTAAGCTCAAATTTACAAAGCAGAACTTGAACCTCTCAGTTTAACATTGTTATCAGATTGTCTGATCAGAATGTTAAATCAAGAATCTAGCGGCACTGGATCAATGTATGATTTTAGGATGTTCTTTCCATGTCTTTCTCTACACTATGGTATACTGTTGGGACATCAGGGCTTCTGGTCCAGCCACAGAGTCTTTTGCTCCTGCAGCCCATTACTTGTGGTCGTGACACTATTTCTTGCAGTATGACAGAGTCCATCAGAGTGGCAGTGCTCGGGAGGGAAGCAGAGTCCTGGAGTGAGTTTGGCTTATTTTCTTCTTTTTTCAGCATGGCTCCCAACTGTGAATTTGAAACCAGAAAACCTTTTTAACTTCATACATGCACAGTGAATTGTACTGACATATTCGGTCTGTCAGACATCAATCAAGCCTGAAGCAGGACTGAACAGCGTTCCTTTGATGACTCCATACTGGTCTTTAGAATATAGTGAGAACTCTCTACACAGTTCTTTATCTATGTCATGTAGCATTGGCCAGAATCTAGATGGGCATCATTGTCAAAGATTACCATACCAGTGTGGGGAACTGACAGATTCCACTCCAAAGGGTTGTCTCTTTCCTTTTGAATATGAACATGAAAGAATGTACCAGGGTGTAGACTTACTAACAAAAAAACAAAAACGCTTTTGTGGACCTATTATTGCATGGTCAGCCATTGGAATGGTCACCTTGTAATCCTACATTATCCCTACAGGGGCCAAGATGGCTGCTGGGGGTTTCAGAAGTCAGACCTGCAGCAAACAGCTGATCATTGGCTTGGCTTATTTTGGAAAAGTGAGCTATTTTGATTAGAGGTGAACAAATCATCTGGATGTTCGGGTCAAGTGCTTGATCCCATATGTCCTAGGAAGTCACTGACTGGCTGTTCGCCCATATGCAGCCAGCCATAAGCCAAAGACTTCCAGGGGCAGGAGGGCGGGGTTTTTAACTTTTGTTATTTTCCAACCACACTATGGACGATAACACAGGATTTAACCCCAGTGCGAGCCAATCACACACTGCGAGCAGCTCACAGTGGGCTGATCACCTAGCGAATTGGAGATCAGCGATCCCACCTCTAGCACTTGAAAGGCAGAATTCCCTTGAACTCCCGCCCCGAAAGGCCTAGAACAGGGTCGCTTATCTCTGATCTTGATGAAAAAACTTTTTTTTTTAAGCTATACTATATTCTGTCAACCACAATGTAATGGATGGATATGCTGCGGGGATATCTGATGGGCTTCTGATTAAATTTACCCTATAGACAAAACCCACATCTGTGTACAGACTTGGTAAATGGAAATAAGTTATTGGACATGCTATTGCATATACTTTATTTGATCATTATTTCCTTGAAACACAACCAATTATTGTGCTATACATAGCCAAAGAGACGATAGATAGATGGATAGATAGATAGATAGATAGATAGATAGATAGATAGATAGATAGATAGATAGATAGATAGATAGATAGATACTACCATATTTATGAACTGCAATGAGTCAACGTTACCTTTGGAAACCGCTGACCGTAAATCTGTGCATCTTAATATCCTGTGCAGTTCTGAAATTCCCCGATAACCTTATCACACAGGATCTCTGATATTTATGGGAAATCCAAATTACTCCTCTAAATATGGTGTTCAAGTAAAATTCTGCCATCTGGTATGTATTATAAAGCCATTTGTAGCATATCTCGCTCAGAGCAAAATCTTCCTTCCTGCCAATTTTCTACCAAATAAAAAGCTTGTAATTTATATGCATTCTCCAAGCCCAGATTACCTCAAATTAATTGATAAGGCCAAAATGCATAGCAAATAACTTAGGGCTAGTTAAGAAAGAGGTCTACTACCGCTATATCAATATTTATACAGTGCCGCCATTTGTGTTGTTTTGTTATTTCGGTTGAATATGAAACTCTTGGTGCCAGGTGATCTGCGTGAGTATACTCAGGTATGTCAAGAATTTCAAGTAAAGGTATCGTAATCTTCATCATCCGACTGTGAGAAATAGGAGGAGAATAACGTTTCATGTAATAGCATAATAGCATAGCAGACAGATAACTGATTACAATGAACTTACAATGGTTTTTTCCATGGATTATTCTCCTTATGTCCCATAGAAGAAAGTTCATTTATTTATGGGACCCATGTTTGACACTATTTCTATCTATCTATCTATCTATCTATCTATCTATCTATCTATCTATCTTTTTCTATCTATCTATCTATCTATCTATCTATCTATCTATCATATCTGTCTGTCTGTCTATCACACTATTGATATAAATCAGGGGTTGATTGGGAGGTTGAAAAATTCATGGAAATAAGTGTCGAGAAACATTGGGCGATATTTGTTTAAACTGTCGAACTTCACATGAATCTTAATAAAATATATGGAAAAGGAATCTCCAGTATTAACACATTAATTTTAACATATACATGATGAAAAATAAAGTTCCATATAACAAATCATGCCAATGTACAAAAATCTGATGTGTTTAGGCAAACAAGTGCCTTAGTCATCATTTTTTGCCAAAACACATCAGGGTTTTTTTGGGCGTTGACATGATTTGTTATACGGCAATTAAAGGGAACCAACCACCCCAATGACCCCCCCGGACTATTAATATGGCTCCCTACACCCAGCACATACATGTGCTGCAATGTTTTTTGCTAAAAAAACTGGTTTTTAAAAGTAAAGATAATGCTTTATAAAGTTTCAAACGAAGGGACGGGTGGGCGTTACTTACATGTGGCTAAAGCCGATTTGCAGCTGCCACTCATTCTCCTCTCTCCCCTCGCAGCAGTAACGGCCAGCCCTTTTTGCAGCGTCACAGCCTGGTGCACGGGATCGCATGCCCGTGCACACGTCATCAGCTACAGCCGGGTAGCGAGCGCGCGCTCTGACTTCCTGCGCTCGGCTGTGGAAGTCAGAGCGCGCGCTCGCTACCCGGCTGTAGCTGATGACGTGTGCACGGGCATGCGAGCCCGTGCACCAGGCTGTGACGCTGCAAAAAGGGCTGGCCATTACGGCTGTGAGGGGAGAGAGGAGAATGAGTGGCAGCTGCAAATCGACTTTAGCCACATGTAAGTAACGCCCAACCGTCCCTTCGTTTGAAACTTTATAAAGCATTATCTTTACTTTTAAAAACCAGTTTTTTTAGCAAAAAACATTGCAGCACATGTATGTGCTGGGTGTAGGGAGCCATATTAATAGTCCGGGGGGTCATTGGGGGTGGTTGGTTCCCTTTAAACATGTTTACATTAAAATGAATGTTTTAATGCTAGATATTCTTTTCTACATATTTTTTGATTGGTGGCCTTGACCTGGAGCAGCTCCATGCAGGTTTCCTCCATACGGTACAGGTGTGACATTTACTGGTAAGCTGTTCCTTTTTCCCTGTTCCTCTTTGTTGTAGCCTAAATAAAAAACTTGCTGGAATAAAATGCACCAAATTAATTAAAAGGTTCATGCCGCATAAAAAACTCAGGTGCATCTCTTGCTGTGTGTCTGCCAAACAATCAAAACCTTGCCAGCCACTGGCATAATTTACACTACTTTTGGCATAAATTTCAGTAAAATTGTGGAGTTGCTAAGGATCCTGCCGCTTCCACAAAGCTCTGCCCCACTTTCTAAGAAAATGCTATGACACTTTAAACAATTGTAAGGGCTCCGTCACACTTGGCAACGCACCAGTGATCACGACAACGATCCGACCTGGTAGGGATCGCTGGTGCGTCGCTGTCGGGATCGCTGGTGAGATGTCAAACAGTCAGATCTCACCAGCAACTCAGCAACGATACGGCGGTCATTGGGAACCTGTCACTCTCGGGCGTACTCTTGAGATCGTTGGTCGTTGTCCCTGTCAAACATAGCAATGCCCGCTGCCCAGCGGGAGCGCAACGACCAAAAAATGGTCCAGAACAGTTTGTAATGACCAGCGATCTCACAGCAGGCGCCTGGTCAATGCTACGTGTCAGACATAGCGAGATCGCTGTTGAGGTCGCTGTTGCGTCACAAAACTTCTGACTCAGCAGTGATCTCGCTAGTGATCTCGCTTCATGTGACAGAGGCTTAAGATGTACTGAATTTTTTAATATTTTGGCCACTAAAGTTGTTATCTGGGACTCTTAAGAAAGTGATCTAAGAGTAAGATTTTATAAAATAAAACAATAAGCTATATTCCACTGTGACAGTAAATCACCAGTGCCTCACTCCAATTCACTGCCAATCCTGTAGTGATGATGCTAAGTACATCATTGACAGGACTGCTACAGCCAATCACTGACGACTGTGGTACGCACATGACCTCTCTCAGCGTCTGTGATTGACGGCAACAGTTTCATGGATGATGTACATGACGTCATGATTGTAGGACCAGCATACAACATAGTAAAATAATAGATAGAGGCAATTTATTTCCATTTTATAGAGTAGTAGGCAGTCCTTGTGCTGCCATATATCGTAATGGAATCTGTCAGCAGGTTTTTGCTATGTAAGCTGAGGACAGCATGCTGCAGGGGTCAAAAAACAAAAGTCAACACTGCTTCTCTTATCAGGCTGTGGGCTATTGATTACGTAAACTAAAGGCTTTATCACACGTGATTACCATTACTGGACTACTTTGTCACACGCATGGTAGTTTGAAATGCCCCTGCTCTGATTGACACCTCCCTGTCAATGTACAATCTCTATAGAGAGCCTGGTGTGTGCACAGCTCTGCTGTATTGCTAAACTAAATGCTTTGATTGTGTCAGAATGGTTGGATTCAGAATCTTTTTGCCTATATCATGTTGTTCTCAGATCGAGTAACAAAAACCCGCTGACAGATTCCCTTTAATGTGGTGCTTTTTTAAGTAAAAATTCTTCCTTATAATAAATGGCTTTAGGAAAGTGTAGATTTAGGAAAGGTGATATGGAATAAAGCAGAAAATCCTCTGTATGACCCTATAGAGGTTATAATATGGATGTATAAATTGAGCCTTCATGGTGGGCCAATGCAAATGATATTGAGATATATTGTCTTCAATCTCTTAAAGGAAAAAAAAAGAGTTTTTATATGATGTAAAAGTTCTTCTAAATTGGCTGATATCTACCCCCCCAACTAAATCCTCAACACGTACTAGGGGGAAAATGGAGTACTGTACAGCTGTAAGGATTACGTATATTCCATTGAATGTGGTGTTGACCCAAGCCTTAAGCTTTATTCTCCATATCTTGCATCCTCTGCATGTTAATGTACATTGTTAAAAGCAAGGAAAGACCCTGAAGTATCTGTAGAGAGAAGATTTGCTAAATTGTGCATGTGCCAACAACATGAAGAACAGCGAATTAATGATGACAAAGCACATCAGACCATGAAGCTCAAGCAAGAATTTCGGGAAGCTCCCACTGTATAAACACATACTCCAGCTCCGGATCTGGAGGTGTTTGCAGACGAACGTTTCTTCGTCTCATCTCATAAACCCCAAGTGTAGATCTTTTGTGCCAGCACAGTTAAAATAACTTAATTAGCACAATTAGACAGGAATAACCATTTAATTGTAGATATAAAAAAATCTAAATCCATTAAGTGTCTCCTTTGATGTAGCCGACTGATTTAATGATTGGAATTAGTGCTTTTAGTATGTAATGCTGAATTCATGAAAAAAAAAAATCTAATTAGTATGTGAAGCCACTACTACTGCGAGTCTATGACCACGTGACCCGCCGGAGCTCGGATTAATATGATTTCACAGATCTCCAGTTCTTTAGATTTCCATGGAACAGGAAAAATTGCTGCAAGTCAAGATTACCTGTGTCGCCTGCAGGCATTGAGTTTGCTGGGTCATAATTACTGATTAATTACTAATAATTATAAGAGGAGGCAGGTATTAATTACTGTTTACAGAACATTTCTACTATGTTGCAGAATTTATTCTTTTCTACTGTCCAGGACATTCGGTGTTCGAATGATACAAGGTGTCCAGATGATTGCAGCCATTACTATTTGTGTAGACGATCGGCCTCATGTTAACCTCTCCAGTTTATAGCGATTATATTGCAACCATTTAGGATGGAGAGAGACTGTTACCCTGAAATGAGGCTGTTTTCTATCTGTAATTTGTCATATAATATATGGGCTGATAATTCAGTCCATCACTGTATATGGGATACTTTCTATGGACATGGTGTATGATTTACGTATCGGAGTGTGAACAGATGTCAAGCAGTACAGATTCTCGAAAGAATTCCTACATTACCTTACACGCAAATCTTCATATGTCAAGCACATGGGGAAAGGGGGTTTTTAAGGTCACTACCAGCAATGTATCTGCAGTACATGCCAATAGGTGGCACTAGAGTTCAAGTCTACTTCCTCTATGAAGATACATTTGCATATTTAAAGGGGTTATACATGATTTATAAAACAATAAAAACTTACCTAAGCACTAACAGGCAGGTATCTGCCACCTACTTGCCTGTCGTGCCCGCCACCGTTTAACGTCGGTTAACACCGACATGGCGTTGTCAGAGATTGCTCCTGTCAGTGATTTTGCTGATTCCGCTGATGTCACATCAACAGAGGGATTGGCCTCTTCCCTGTGTTGACAAGTGTCAGAGCCGATGTCACGCTAATTGACAGCTGGCTCGCCCCAATCAGGTAGCGAGTAGCTGGATGTCAATCAGCATGACATCAGTAAAGTGCCCACTTCCACAGAGCAAAATGTAAAACCCACCTCTGCTCTATTTACCCTGCCATGCTGTCCCCAGCAGTAGCGGTCTGTGTCTGCTCTGTGCCGGGGTGAACGGTGGTGAATGGTAGCTACCTTTCAATTAATACCTTTTGAAGAGATTGCAAATCTCAAAATTGGGTTCTTCATATTTAGACAACACCAAATACACAAGTACTGTGAGTAATACACCCTTGTCTCAGAACTTTTTATAAAGTCCGGCTGCACCCCCAGAAACTGAATTTCTCATCTCTAATCTCAAGCAATGGATCCATAATTTGGAAGTGCCTAAACTAAATTTGCACCATCTGACACCCGCACGGTGGCTAGTTGGCTAGCATTACAATCTTGCAGTGCTGGGGTCTTGGGTTCAAATCCCACCAAGGATGACGTCTGCAAGGAGTTTGCATGTTCTCCCCATGTTTGTGTGGGTTTCCTCTGGACACTCTTGTTTCCTCTCACACTCCAAAGACATATTGATTGGGGCTCACAATCTACATTCTCTATGGGGACAGTGATCATCATGTCTTTAAAGTGCTGTGAAATGATTGGCCCTATATAAGTGAATAAATATTATTATTGTTACAGAAGAGGGAAAATAAATAATCCTATCTCCGCGCTTGAAGTCTTCTTTAATATTCTTGGTCAGTGAAGAAAAAAGTACCGTATTTCTTGTCTATTATCGAAGGAAGTCACGGAGTGCAAACAGCATAGACGTTCACAGCCAGGCCACAACAGGCTGACATGTTGGCTGAAAGCCATGTGTGCTATTCAAACAAGCTTTGTAATGCAATGTGGGATTTGAAGTAGATAGCCAGCCCTGTCTAATGAACTGTTCTATCCTGTGTGTGCCCAGATGATGTATGACTTCTTCATGGCCTCATCACATCGTAGACTCCCTGGACACTTCGCTTACTGAAAAAAGAAAAAACCTTTTTCGAAAAATCTATACGCATTACGGTGGGGCGAGAAGTTGTTGCCTTTGGATACGAGATGAAATTAATATAAAATGCATCCTGGGTGAAGATGTGAAGAGTGGAGCGATCTTCTCTGATTAGCCTCCCTTTGTAGAGCTGTATACAAGTCATATAGCCCTCGCTTGATATAGACCCTCTCACCAGAGATCTGAACTCATTAGTTATAAATACCTTTCCCCTCCTGGTACATGGCGCACAACAAACGCTAAACAGCCTCTTTACATGATTGAAATGTGTGTTGTCTTTATTAGTTCGGCCCCATGGGAATTTTAAGGTCACTCGCTCTACGCCTCTTCTTCCCCCTGCCCCCTACACTTGCCTTCATACTTGTTGAAAAGGTCTTGGCTATTTCTAAAAGTGATGTATGCGCGTCTCGCTGAAATGTAATACCCTTTTGTACTATCCTTAATTCAAACAAAGATTATGTTTTATTGAAATTGAAAATCATAGCGAGACCTCTAGGACCGGTAGAAATAAAATCCAGAAACCTTTCTAGTAAAAAGCTGATTTATTGCCAGGATTATACAATAGGCATTATAAAGTCTGTTCGGCCATATATATTAGGTTTAACCTTTATTGAGGAATTTGCAATGACCCTTAGCGTGAAAATCACATTTATTTCCCATCAGTGGCAAAGAGAGTTTCATTCTAATGACAATAGACTCATTTTCTGTTCTTTGTCATTTGCATTCGTGCATCGGTAATGCTTTAATGTACTTTTAATAAAAGCATTTTAAATAAATTCTAATGAATACCATTTGTCCACTTGGGGAAATATTTTATTGACGTCATTGCTGGATTTTTTTTGCATATTAAAGTTGATTAGAAGTTATACTATATATAGGGAAATCAGTAACCTTAAAATAATTTGAATATATTTTTTATTTGTAAAAATTATGGACTATCCCTTTAAATAAAATGCTCCTAATATATAGGATGAAGATTGGAAAAAGGCTAGTTATTACTCTTTATAGAAGTGTGAATGTCACAGACACATCCAATAGAAGTCAATGGTACTTGTACGTAACTTATATACTAGTGCATCTCAATGAAATAGAATATTATCAAAAAGTAAATTTATTTCACTAATTCAATACAAAAAGTCAAACACATTATATAGAGTCATTTCAAGTGTTTATTTATGTTAATGTTGATGATTATGGCTTACAGCCAATGAAAACCCAAAGGTCATTATCTCAGAAAATTAGAAAGTAAGGAGGATGAAGGGTCATGAACCGCACTGCCGTATTCCACAAGACATCAAAGGGTGAATATAGTATTGACTTATCAGTCAGTTAGCAGTCAGTTAGCATGCTCTGTGGAGCACTGTACGTCAGCTGCGCACGAAGTCGCGGTATGGAGTAGCAGAAGTGATGTGTGCAGCGTCATTCCCCGGCACTCAGCCCACGAACGAGCAGGGCAGGGGGAGCGCGCATTCGCATGTGAACATCACGCCCATCGAGGCGTGATAAAGAAGGAGATGGCGATGGGGACACAAAGAGAACGCCCAGGGGGGCTAGCAATGGTAGCCCCCCGGCTCATTGATGTAAGTGAAAAAGACTTTTTTTACTTAGTGACAGGGCAGATATAGCACAGAGAGGGATAGTTAGGATAGTAATAGGAAGATGCAGGGACAGGTAGTGATAGGCGGGGGGGCTTTAGGTAGGTGACAGGTTCCCTTTAAAAAAATATTTCACTTGATAAATGAGCATTTTGCTCATTCGTTAAAGGGGTTTTCCGAAGGCTGAAGACATTTCAATTTAAATCCCTATTTTTTGCCATAATCTAAACTAATTTCTGCATTAAAAATTCCCTTACCTTCCCTTATTAAGTAAATGGCTATTATGCAGATAAGCAAAGATATCAACTTGCTCCTGTATCCTGTACTACTACACTGACTACACTATTTAACAACTAGTGATTTTTTTCCCCTACTTCCGGTGCATAGTGGGATACTCAAAGAAGCGTCATCAGGAAGGGCAGAGGCTGCTGTCACTGACAGAGCCTCTATCTTAAAAAAGGTTTGAAAAGTTGCAACATGTTTGCCCAACAGAGTTTTTTCATGCCAGTTTGAATCAACACTGTCATAATAAGCGGAGCTGGGTGGCGTATGGGTGAGAAGAGGGGGTGGTCATTCCTTCTATAAAATTAATTAAATAAGGCAGAATTTTGTACATCAGCATAAGTACGCCCCATACGGTGTCACATGCCACTCAGTAGAGACGACAAACTCATCAACTCAATCTTTGGCATCTCTTGTACTCCACCAAGACTCCACTAGTGCGAGAGTGCACAATGCCAGTCTTGATGAATTGGCCACTTTGTCTTTTACAAATTCTTGGGGGAATGTTGGTTGTTACCAAACAATACGTTTTTTTTTTTTACTTTTAATACTTTATTCTCAGGAGCCTCATTGTATCCAGGTAGCGCGGCATTTTGCCCTTTCCGTCTCCATCCTGCATGATCAAACACTCATCATTCTGTCTAATGGATTAATCACTTTAGATTAATGTTGACCAAGCTCATGTATGAAAATGAAAGATTTTGGTTGGATTTCAACTTGCCCAATCTTTTTGTTCTCTTGGATGGTATGCTGCTGGAAGTGGAGTTTGGCAACAGCTTTTCCTATTCAAAGTACATTTCAACTCTGCCAAACTGAGAGTGAATGTTCATAGGGATGTTAGAAGCAGCACGTAGTTATATCTAAAGTATATGTCCAACTGTAGTCACAGGACAAATATGTAGCTATGCCCTTAGCCGGGAGCTATAGATACATTATATAACCCCACATTGTGCCTCTGCATTGCTTCAGGATTAGAATACCTCTGTAATATAACATCTCTGTGAACATGTTGCAATTTATTATTCTAAATGATTCTGAGGCAATAAAAGGTATAGTTTGAGCATCTACTAGAGATGAGCGGACCTATGGAAGTTCGGTTTCTGATGGTCAGTGAAACTTTTTACAAAGGAATGCAAAAAGACAGTGTGTCACGATCTGCGCTGCTGTATAATGAAGACCACGAGTGATCTATACTGGTGTTTATTTCTTACTTCTCAACGCGTCCTGAGGAAGGAGCGAGGATAGGTCCGAAACGTGTTGAGACGTAAGAAATAAACACCGTTACAGATCATATGTGGTCTTCATTCATATACAGCATCGCGGATCATGACACACTGTATTTTTGGATTCATGTATCTCCACCATTGTACACGTGGAAGTGTGGATCCAGTAGCAGCTGTACAAATGCATATACAGGTCGTGGGTACCACAACCGAGCCAGGTGAGCAGTGAAAATCACTATTATATTTAATATTTTTGGAGATAAGACCCTATTGCGCATTTGTTTTACCCTGTACAGGACTTTTTAGGGTATGTGCACACTGGCCAGGTTAGGGTCGGTTTAGCTGTGTAAAACCGCCGGTCGGTTTACATAAATTTTATATAAATTTATGTTAATCCAAACCGGCGTTTGGATTAACATTAAAGCCTATGTAAACCGACACCCGGTGTGCAGACACCGGCGGTTTACACATGTTCATCTGTTGCTAACCCGCTGGGTTCCCAGCGGGTTAGCAACGAATGAGCATGTTCTATAAACCGGCCGGTTCTGCAGCGGCTGCAAGCAGAATCATGTGCTGCTTCCAGCCGCTGCAGAACCGCCGCCGCTAATCCGCTGTGCACCCGCCCGGCACCCGCCCGTCACCTGCCCGTCATCCGCCGCACATACCCGCCAGGAAGCCGGTGGACGGCTGCAGAGCTTCCTGGCGGGTCCGCCCAGCCGCCGCCGACCAACCCGCCGGCATATGTGCACATAGCCTTATAAAGGTATGTTCAGGACTCAATGTTGACCCGAACCTCATTTGAAGTCATTGATTGGATGTTTTGGCTTTCCATCCACATACAGCCAGCCATAAGCAAATGACTTCCAGGGGGCAAGAGGGTGGGAATTTGTCATTTTGTTTCATTTTAGAAACACTACAACCAATGACTCTGCATTTAACCCCAGACTGAGCCGATCAAACAGTGCAAGCGGCTCAAACTTGGTCAAGCACCAAGTGTACACAAGCACAAAGATGCTCACTGAAGCGCTTTGGATACTTTAAGCACCCGAACTCCACCCGAACGTGCTCGCTCATCTCTTGCCTCTACATTTCTGGGACATTTTATGAAAACATACAACGTGGACTTGTATTTTGCATATTTACATGATTCCTAACTCTTTACAATACTGTAATAAGGCTAAGTACAGAAATTAAAGCAATGTAAATTATAAAAAGTGTACGTTATTGTTAGTCTTTTTTAATTAAAAATAAAAATAAGGACAATTTGTACATTTTTGTTGTTTTTCTTATTCCTTCTTATTAGAATTCTTTCAGAACAATGACTGAATTGTGTCTTTGTGAAAAAAAAATATACAGTGTGTCTACATTCCGGAGAAATGCTCTAATCATGAACTGACTCTATTTTCTGCAACTTTTCAACCTTAAAAAAAGAAGGAGTCTGAGGTGCTTTAATGCTGCTAAAAGCAAGAGTGAATTCCCAACTACTAATTTATCCATGACCCTGTCCTCCCACCATTCTCTCGCCCGTCAGCTCCCTGTGATGTTCTTCAATGCAGACCCTGGGTTTGGAAAGGTTATTGATTTAATATCAAGACTTTTTCCCTGCCAATACTCTTTTTTTTTTTTAAGTAACAGAAATTATTGGGTGTTTTTTTATATAAATAATCACTCTGTGGGTGTCTTTAGAAAGCAACCTTTTCACAAAGCTTTTAAATCCGCCAGCTTTTTAGTCACGAGGCAATCCATAAAACTGCCAAGTTCAGATTTTCAGCTATTACAGAAGCAATAATTCTTCTGTATATTTCGTTAGGTGGAGTTGACATCTTACCCTTGCGCTAATTAGGATTCAAGGCTCAGCTATTGTAACCGAATGTGCAAAATCATTTTCATAGCATCCTGTGGAAGGAAAATCCTACTGATTCGAATTTGTCATAAGCAAAAAATTTTTTTAAAATATTCATTAGATTCCCAATGTAAACCATAATGGTACCTTTACACGCCGCCACCGAAAGGTAGAAACCGGCAGGTATCGGACACAATTGTACCTTTTACCTTTAAAACACCGCGAAGTGGCGGCGTGTAATTCAGGTTGTTCCTTCCTGTCTCTTTGGATACCTGTGTTTCAGCCGTGCTCAAAAACAAGCAGGTATAATCCCTATGGTGGCGGCGTGTAATCGGGGAACAGGCATGGTATTTGAGTTCCCTGGGCGTGCCACAGCATCATGTATACCACACCCACCAGCTATCATTGGTGGTGGCTACTGTGTACCCATTGGCTGTTCCTACACAGGGCGGCATATTTAACGAGCTGACAAGTCACAATACACATTTGCAATAGCGTCATGTATTAGCCAGCCTCCCTGCGCTGGCTGGCCAATCATGATGCTTTTGCGTTGTCCAATCATCGTACGAGCGTCTCGTAATCCACAACTGTGGCACGCCTATGTCTTGTCCTGCTGCCCCAGGTCCGCCCATATTCCCTTGTTGTAGCGGCGTGTAAATCAGAGAAGGTGCTCCACAGAAGGTAACTCGCGGCACCCGTCGGCACTTCCGGGGAATGAAAATACCTTCTGTGGAGCACCTTGTGGCGGCGTGTAATTGCGGCATCAGGCACCGTTAGGAACCGTTGAAACGTGCGCGTGCACGTGCGATACCTACCGGTTTCTACCTTTCGGTGGCGGCGTGTAAAGATACCATAAGCTATACTTTGACTGTTTTTTCTACTTGCCTTAAGTCCCCGTCTCACGCCTCAATGGTCAAACGATCCGCTCAACGATCCGACTTGACCTAGATCACTTGAACGACGTGAAATGTCACACGTATAGATATCGCTAACGACGCAGTAACGATTCCGCGACAAGCAAACGATACTTGTGGTCGTTAGCTCGCCTACGTCCTTCACTTCCCAATAGGCGAGGTCGTTAATGACATCGTTATCGAGGTGTCACACACACCCATGCTGCAGGTTGAAAGAATGCTCATCGTTTGGTTTAATGTCTGGTTCACAAACCTCCCATCAACGATCTGCCCGATTATCGTTGATCGGATGTACATGTCACACTGAACGACGTCATTACAACGATGGTATAACGACTGAAAATCGTGACATTTCAACGATATCGTAGTGTGTGACGGGGCCTTTAGATTTATAAAATATATTCAACTTTCATTTCCAGGTTTGAATTTTGGCAAGGTGTCAAGTTTGAAGGGAAATGAGTGTCAGAAAGAAAATGGAAAAGGTTAAATATCTTCATAAATTGTCATTTTAATCATTTATCTCCCTTATTATACATCACCTTGTAACAGCCAAAACGTTATTACGGTACTATTGTATTGGCACTCAACAATGGAGCTGTGATTAGACAATCAAATCTGACTCTCCATAAGTCCAGACAAATATCCCCAAAATATCATTTTGTATACAATTAATGTAACTGCAGCAAATAAGTACTTTTTTTTATAATTGATATTGATATTTTTAGTCTTTTTACATAAATTTTTTGGAGTGATAAGATTGAATTTTGACGGGAGGCAATGCTAGGGACAGTTGAATATATTCGGTGGGTGAAAGACAATTGGCAATGGAGGAAAGAAATCTGGTGACCAAACACGTTTTGGCAATGCCTTAATTATGGTTATCATAACCATGATTTGCGGCATTGCCGAAATGCGTTGGTTTTCACGGGGATATTTGTTTTTGTCTGATTGTAATTTTTAACTTTGGATACATTAAAGTGTATCACTTCTTTTACGTCTTTGTCACAGGCTTTCATCAAGTCACTGGATTTCTTTCCTCCTTTGAGTTTTGACTTGCAGCCCTGATCAGGGTTTATCCAGGCAGACCCGAGAAGCCACTTTTTGAGAATGGACTGTTGAGCTGACTATACTTGTTTCTTTCTTATAAAGAATAATTGTGTTGTTTCCATTGTCAGTAGATGAAAATTACAGTGTGTATGGTTTACCGCCACCAACTGGCACCTCGATGGCACCCTTGGTAACAAAATGAATGGACACCAAAAATCAATGTTCCCAATTTTTATTTCACCAACATCACAAATTGGAGAGTCAAAAAGTCACCATACACATTAGGCCGGCTTCACACCACGTTTTTTTGGATCCGGACAGCCCCAGATCCGATTTTGCCCCCCATGTATCCCCATGGCGCTGAGTTGTGCCTATTTGGCGTCCGGTTTGCTGGTTTCTTGGGAATATCCGGTTTTGTCCAATTTTTACATCAGACACAAAACCGGAGTCTGCATCATTTTTTGTGTCCAATGCAAAAATTGGACAAAATCGGATCCTCCCAGATCCGGCGCCCATCGTATGGGAGTCTATGGGTGCCGGATCATGCCAGATCCAACATAAAATCGGACCGGTTCCTGGATGCCAGGTACTGATAGAGCAGTGGCTGTTAAAAGCAGCTGCTGCTGATTTTCAGCACCTGAAGAGCTCCCGGCTGAAATTTCAGCACCGCTGCTAGCTCCCCTCCAGCTGCTATGCTGAAATTTCAGCACCTGGACAGTGGCAGCCATACGCAGGGAGGATTCTGGCACAACACAGGATCGAGGCCCTCTGGTTCTGTTTGTTTGGGGCTGTCATGTTCTGTCCAGTGCATCCTGCAAACACCGGACAAAACCTGACAGCCGAAAACCGTGGCGTGAAGCTAGCCTTAGATATTTGGCTGTTTCTGTAAAATATGTCAGTTCTAACCTACAATAATGTTTATGGTCAGCTTAACAGTGGTGACATTCTGGGGCAGACGGATGATCTTTTCTGTTGCTGGTGGAGGTTACCAGGTGTTATGTCTAGAAAAGTCAGACAAAGTGCTAAAAATCAGGTACAACTCAGCTGGTTTATTATATATACTGCCATCTGACATCCATTTACTTCCATTTCTGTAAAAAAAAAGGTGGTCTTTTTCTCAGTGCAGACTACTAGGGACCGGACCTAACATCTTGTTCTAGCTCTTTGTCGTACAGATGTCAGTTAAGAGGAGTGAAAACGTTGACTCATGCCGTTTAATGGAAAAATAATATATGTTTGTTGTCACATTCAAGGCAAGCCTCCGACAGACGTCCACTGAATTGCTGCTATACTTCTCAAGCCGTTATTGAGTTATGGCCCTCCAAGGGCTGTGTCAATATATTGTTACACTGCAACGTAGTGAGACACGGTAACGTGTGCAAAAACAGATTGAATGACATGTCATGGGACCCATGAATGTTCACCCTCAATATTCCACTTGTCTTCACAGAGGTCAGATTATTTTCATCGGTAAACATTCCCAACTCAATCTCCCGTATCTCCCACATGTTAATAATCAGCCGAAAACACCATTTAAGGACATGGGTGCGAGGAATTCACATAAAGTGCTGGAAATCCACATTCTTTACAAACAGAAAAAATGCACATTTAGAAGACAATACAATGTATGTACAATGTTACATTGACAATACAAGATTTCAATGTTGTCTATGATCTCATGTATATACTGTATGTAGCAACAATGTCATAAATGTCTGCCCGACAGGTGGTACTCAAAGCCCGTTACTCTTTGCTAAGTACTATTTACTGTTGTATAGACCCTGCTGACCTATTATATCATACAATGCATTGTAGATGGGTCTACAGCTGTTCCTCTTAATACCCATCTGTCCCCTAAATCTTTTATAAGTATTTCAATACAAAGTACATCATATAAAGTACATGTACTTTGTGTTATTTTAGTAACATCAGTAGACATGGTATATTCTGAGAAATAAGCATATCCTAGCAAGAACAGGTTACCGGTTATGTAGCCTACAAAACAATCCAAATATAATTCCTGACTCCAGTACAATTCAGAGGGGACATGTAGAGACAATATCAGACATTGCAGAGTAATACAAGTCAACAGATACCAAGAGAAGTCAGGGCCCTGCTTGCAAACTTACAATCAACATAAATGTGAATGGTCTTTGTCAGGGGTGGACAGTAGAGATGAGCGAACCTATTCAGGGTTGGAGTTCAGGTGCTTTACCTTTCTGAAGCCCTGGTGCGTGCATCGCTGTGTTCGGGCACAGTTGATGCTTGGTCCCGTGCAGAGTTTGATCAGCTTGCACTGGGGTTAAAAACACAATTTTTGGGTGTAGTATTTTCCCATTCTTAAAAAAAATATATCCCTGCCCTCCCACCTTCGGAGGTATTTTGCTTATAGCTGGCTGTATGTCAGCGAATAGCCGAACTAATGAGTTTCGGGTCAAGCTTGGGTCTCGAACAAGTGCGCAAAAAACAATCCGACAGCACCACCCAAACCCAAACTTCCACAGGTCTGCTCATCTCTAGTGGACAGGGCTGCTGTACAAATCTAACAGTCCTTAGTGTTTGGCAGCTCATGGGGTTCATAGAACCCCTGACTTCCAACCTATCAAGTCAATGACTCTCACCTTAGCTTGTTAGTGGATTAGATTAAATGACATGGATGACATCACTCATTCCACTGAACCCAGAAACTTGTAAATTTATCTACTCTGCTTATTTACTTGAATTTGAGTTCATTATTAATATCATTTCATTTTGTACTATATGTGGTCCTGCACCCTATCTGCCGATATGGCCAAGGGTGTTTTCAATTAGGAAATATATGGATTCCAGTTTCCCAAGTTTATTTGGAGGTGCATTCTGAAAAGAAATCAGTCTGTTTAGTATGGGATCCCAACAGAAACAGTCATCTGGCTGGGTTAGGTGGGCTCAAATATTTTGATCAAAATGTGCACATGTTGTTGTAGCTTTTGTTTGTGTTTGTATGGCATCCACACCGATATTTTATTGGATTCTGTAAGAAGTTCTAACTACGGTATTTGTGTTTTGAGGCTACTTTTCCCTCCGTTTTTAAACTAGTTGTCCACTACTTGGACAACTCCTTCTCAATCACCGTGTTTGCTCCTGATAAAAAAAACAAAGCTTATGCTCACATCCGAGTGCCAGTGTTGTTTGTTACATCATGTGAGCCCTGCACCCAATCAACGCAGGCTTCACTGTTCCCGCCTTTAGGACAGACTGAACATCAAGAGGAAGTCAGAGCTGTGGCTAGCCGCTTACTTCTTCCTGTTGTTGGTGTCACGTGAGTTCCCAGGAGAGTTAGTGAAGACTCTGCGGGAGCAGCGCCAGCACCGGAGGTGAGTTAAGCAATGTTATTTTAAGGGGGCAAACATGGTGATGGAGATGGAGTTTTCCTGTAGTGGACAACCTCTTCAACGTTATCTTTTTTGTTGTTGGTGGTTTCACATTAATCAATGTAATCATTCTACATTATGACATCAGTAATGTCTCTAAACCTAAACCTATAAATTAGTCATGTCCTGCTTATTTGATTGGGTCTAGGAAACTAAGAAGAAAAATGATTTTGTTTGGGAAGTATCAAAATAGAAGTGCAAAATAAAAATAGAAGGAATGTTAATTGTCCCCATGTATAATCACAGCTTGCGACTTAGTAACTACTATGAATTTTTAGCCTGTTTTTCTCTTTTGTGTTCTTTTTTGTTCCACTTACAATAGCGCATTAAATATTTATGAGACGGCGAGGCATGGAAAATGCACAACACATTTGTGCGCTGAGAAGTCATTGTCACCTGTGGAGAGCAATGCTTTATAAATTAGGGCTGGTGCTGGCTCACTGTGCACCCTCACACTTCTTGCATCTTGGTGGGATTTCAGCATTAACAGACAAAGCTCTGCAAATTCCTCTGAATCCAGTTAGCACCTCATTGACACAAGTCCATGGCTTACAAGCACCTGTAGTCCACATAGTGCCTGCACATTATTATTATTAAAGTCTTGTGGAAGTCATTGCAATGTATGCAGACAGCGTCTCTCTATTAGTTCATGATATGTATAACACATGTTAAGGAGCACTCTCTGATTTTTTTTTATTTCTCCCTTTGTAAGAAATGATGTGTGTGCCATGGGTGCAATAACATAGTAACCAATCGCTGTCCTCTGCCGTTTTCAGCGGTGCTCCATTCTCCACTCTGTTTCAGTGTCACGAGACCCATATGTGACCTTCCACATCAAATAGTGTCTTCTGTATGCAGCAGAGGTCACTTTTTTACATTTTCCATATAAGTATATGAGAATCAGAAAAAGACAAGAGAATCTCGTAGGTTGCATTTAAAAAAATCCACTACTCCACTTAGAATACACTGTGTGATCTGGCAGGTTACAAAAGCGGTGCAAGAGAGCGCTATTGAAAATGGCAGAGATGGTGACTGTTGACTAAGGTACTGCACTCCTTTTACAAAGATCATTGCTACCAATGGGAGAAATAAGAAAAATCACCGGAGTGCTCCTTTAAAGTGACTGTCAGCACAGAATGATAGTTCAAACCAAGTATAGGCGCTTGGTGCAACCTTAGCATGGCCAAACATTTAAGCAGGGCTGTGGAGTCAGAGTCTCAGAGTCAATGTCCCTTTTGGTGGAGTCGCAGTTGGATTCAGGAAAATTAAGGAGTCAGAGTTGTAGTCGGAGGTTTGGCTTACCAACTGCACACCAGCACTGTGGAGTCAGAGTCATGCAGTCGGAGTCAGTATTCATTTTGGTGGATTCGGAGAAGTTGGATTCCGGGAAATTGAGGAATCGATTGGAGTCAAAGTTTGGCTCTGACTAAAACAGGGCTGTAGGTCAGACAGGGTAACTACATAGGTTAGGTTGGATGCACTGGCTCAGCCCAGGGGCTCCAGAAGTCCTTTGGCATAGAAAAAGATATACTTAAGATTGCAATATTGGGCCGTTGAGCTTTGCATCGGGGCCTGCCTGAGTACGCTATGGAGTCAGGTAGTTTTGTGGAATCGGAGTGAGGTTAGGCTTACCGACACAGTATTTAAGTTCACATTCCCACCACTTGTTTTCATCTTTCCTCTTTACATATTTGTAATGCTTTTCTAATATTTGTCACCAACCACATAGTTCCGCCATTGTCCTTGAGCTTCATGTAAGACTACCGAAGCATTTGACTTCAATCACATTTTTTACAGGCTGTCTAGAGTAATTAATCTGTTTCCCGAATGCACAACTTTCCCCAGGTTTACCTGTTCCAATAAAGTATGTAGCGCAGCTGGCAGACAATAAATACAACTGCTCAAGTACAGAACGGTTTAATCAAGAATAAAAGTAAAACACATTCATTATCTACAGAGAATTGAATATTTGCCATCTGCCAAAATACAGTAAAACCAGAAGGAGCTAAAAAAAAAAAATAGCATAAAACCCTCAAGAGCTCATTCGTACAATGAAAATGTGAAATGGCTTATTGTAGTAAATTGACATCATGTGGAAAAAGATTCACAAACTCCATATGATGAACAATTTGGCAATAACTGTATAGCACGGTGTCTCGGTAATTTATAGCCTTAGTATTCATCAAATCTAATCTACGACGAGGGCAACCATGAAAATTTCATAGAATCCAATTCATCTTTTTTATTGGACAAGTACGGGAAATTCTGTGTTTACCCAAGTTAGGATCTTTTTTTCTTTATTATCTTAGCTTACTTTCATGGGGTCTTCTACTGCAGAGATCTTTGGGCACAGCTGACACATCTTTCCATGATCATTTCACTTTTAACATCAACACACCGGTAGTGTTAAAGTCTTAATCTTCAACCCTAAATGAAATCAAGATTCATAGGAACCTTAAACAGGTTTCCCACTACTAATGTCACCCCTTTTCATTTAACCTCTTACTAACTAACACTTTCCTAATATACTTCTACTACCTACACTGCTCTTTTAAGCTGATCTCTCAGTGGCTCATATATTCTTCTGTTGATGTTATGGCTGTGCTACCAGTCTGGGGACTGGATCGGACAAACAGAGCAAGGCACATCACTAGTGGAGGTGGAGCTACCTCTCTGTGACTGACAGCAGTCTGGGCACACATGCCTAGATCAGACTCTCCTCTAAGTCTGATGTTCAGTGTCGTGCTTTCATCTGACAAGTGCTGTGATGTGCTGATCATTAGGTAGTATATCACAGACCCTGTACCCCAGGCTGAGAGTAGAGTGATGTCTGATCTGCATATGTTTGCCCAGATTGCTGTCACTACTACTACCAGTGACGTGCTCTGCTCAGCTTGTCCAGTTCCGGCCTCTAAATGGAAAGTGGCAGAGCCAGAACATCAACAGAAGAATATAGGAACCGTAGAGAGATCAGCTTACAGGATAAAGGTAGATAGCAGAAGCATATTAGGAAAGTGTTGGTTAGGAAGTGTTAGGACAAATGAAAGGATGTGATGTTGATAGTGGAAAACCCCAGGGGTCTGACCTGGTGTCACCATCGTTGGAGTTGGACTAAAAAAATTCAAATTTAGTGGCTCTGAGGTGGAAAACTATCTTGGGCAAAAAGTCTATTTTTGCTTATAGTTAAACTTTGACTAAAGTCCCCCATTGGATTAATGTTGGCCGATCTTTCTATAGATATAGGTTCTGCCGACAATCTAATGTGTTTGTGGGTCCTGGTTGTCTGATGGTCAAGGAGAGTTGTCAATCACACATGTCCAATTTCGTACTGCCAATCGCATTGTTCTCCCTGAGATAAGCCACTGGCTAAAGTGTGAGCAGGCAGTTTTCTCATAGAGACCACAGGAGAGATTGGGTGAGTCAAGACTCTAATGTATGTCAAGGGCCCGTCACACAGGGAGATATCGCCGGCGATGTTGCCGGCAACTGAGGGGCGTGGTCAGGTTGCGGCGACATCGCCGGAGATATGTCCCTGTGTGACAGTACCTTCAGAGTCAGCGGGCAACTATCTCGTAGAGACTACAGGACAGCTTGGGCGAGTCAAGACTCCAGTGTATGTCTGTGTCAGCAGGCAGCTTTCTCATAGAGACCACAGGACAGCTGGGGCGAGTCAAGACTCCAGTGTATGTCAGTGTCAGCAGGCAGCTTTCTCATAGAGACCACAGGACAGCTGGGGCGAGTCAAGACTCCAGTGTATGTCAGTGTCATCAGGCAGCTTTCTCATAGAGACCACAGGACAGCTTGGGTGAGTCAAGACTCCAGTGTATGTCAGTGTCATCAGGCAGCTATCTCATAGACACTACAGGACAGCTTGGGCGAGTCAAGACTCCAGTGTATGGCAGTGTCATCAGGCAGCTATCTCATAGACACTACAGGACAGCTTGGGCGAGTCAAGACTCCAGTGTATGGCAGCGTCAGTTTACATCACTGCTGATCAATCGGCCAAACTATCATTCAGTTGACAGCCAACTGACATGTATGGCCAGTTTAAAACTAAACTCCTGAGATTAAGCAAATAGAGAGACTCTGGGCATAAGATTTACTTGCAACCCAGGAAGGAAATATCTTTGTAAATGGTTAAGAACATGATACTCAGTTCTGCGAATTCACACAAACATTGACCTGATTTCTCAAATGTGTTAGTAAATGCCATAAAATATCATGTTGTATACAGGGAATGCATATTTTACTTATTCTTTTCCTTAGTGTCAGTTCTCTGGTGAGTATGGTCTTCATACCCAGGAGCATAGTCATCCCCTGATACAAAGAAATAGCAAAACACTTCATTCCCCCCACGTGAATGAGGTGCTAAGTAGATTTAGAAAGGTTGTGCACAGCCTGTGTGTAGCTCTACTTGTAGTAAATCACATGCAGAAATCTATTTCATGGAAATGAGTTCATCACCCACTATTTCACCAGCATCTCGCTGAGTGTCTGTATTTGTCAGTCCCACCAACGCATCTTAAATACAACATCGCTTCCAAATATAGTCAGTCTAAGCATATTTCTGAATTGTTTTCATTTCCTATTGATATTATAGAATTAGATAACTGGAAACACTGCATCAGCAGAAGACGAGTATGGGTAGGGTCACATTGGCGTTTTTTGTTTAGAATCCTGATCCGGTTTTGAGCTTTAAAAAAGCTCAAAACCGGACCAGGAAAGGCTCCTGATAGAAGCCTATGCAAAACACCGGATGGCTTCACACGCCATCCGGTGGCCGGATCCGGCACTGCTGCCTGCGTTTAAAATCATGCAGGCAGCAGTTTTCGCAGCGTTTACCGGGCCGCACTGCGGTCACCGGATGGCTCAGGATGTGTAATCCCTGAGCCATCCGGTAACTGCCGAGGTTGCGGTTCCCGGCTATTGGCGGGATCCGCAACCTTAATAAAGAGTAAAATTGTTGATCTAAATGACTTTTTAAGGTCTGTAGGGGGGCTTAGACCCCCTACAGACCGGCCGCCCACTTCTATAGTGTACTTCAGCTATATCTCACGGGGCACGGGCTCCCCGGAGCAAAGTGCCCCCCCCCCGTATCACTATACAGGGGTGCCTACACCCCTCTATTACAATGATGCTTTAATGATGTCCAAAAATGCAGTACAAAAAGGATTTTAGCAATCGCAATGTAAGTTGATACTTACATGCTGTTGTAGGCAGAGTCCCGAGAAAACCATGGGCGGGGCTGTGTGCAGCAGCCTCCGCCCACTCCTTCTTGATGGCCGCCCCCTCTGGCCGTAATCCAGTGTTGTGAGGGCGGGCACGTCGTTAAAGGGGCGTGGCTAACCGCGGCAAATAGTTAGCCACGCCCCTTTAACGACGTGCCCGCCCTCACAACACTGGATTACGGCCAGAGGGGGCGGCCATCAAGAAGGAGTGGGCGGAGGCTGCTGCACACAGCCCCGCCCATGGTTTTCTCGGGACTCTGCCTACAACAGCATGTAAGTATCAACTTACATTGCGATTGCTAAAATCCTTTTTGTACTGCATTTTTGGACATCATTAAAGCATCATTGTAATAGAGGGGTGTAGGCACCCCTGTATAGTGATACGGGGGGGGGGGCACTTTGCTCCGGGGAGCCCGTGCCCCGTGAGATATAGCTGAAGTACACTATAGAAGTGGGCGGCCGGTCTGTAGGGGGGTCTAAGCCCCCTACAGACCTTAAAAAGTCATTTAGATCAACAATTTTACTCTTTATTAAGGTTGCGGATCCCGCCAATAGCCGGGATCCGCAAACTCTGCAGTTACCGGATGGCTCAGGGATTACACATCCTGAGCCATCCGGTGACCGCAGTCCGGTATTCTGCACACATTTTTGAAAAAAATGTGTGTGCCCGGCATTGCGTTCACCGCATCCGGATCCGGATGCGGTGAATGCAATTTAGCTTAGCAATGTGACCCTACCCTATGTTGATCTCAACAGAAGACAGTGACCTGTTTTTGGTTTGATGTCTTTTTTTGGTGGCTCATTTAGGACAATGTGAGCAGGTAAATGACTGCTGATCAGTTTGCACAGGTCATCAAAACAGTGAGGAGGACAGAACAATCACAAGATTTGTCATCCCCACGTAATATTATTGGCAGTATATTACCTGTTTACATAGGGCAATGTACTACCAATAACATTGATTATTAGTCATGAATAAAAATGATAGTAACAGATGAACACAGCACTCCCGTTATAGCGTGAATCAAATGGAATTTATTTCAAATTTAAATGGTTCCAGTGGGTGAAAAAACGTTTTGGCCACAATCTTTGGCCTTCGTCAGTTCACATGCTGCTGAGACCAGGGCTGTCCGAGCCTATGGCCAGTGTGATCAGTGGTATCTGCCACTGTGATGGCACCCTGGATACTGCTGATCACACTGGACATAGACCCAGGCAGCAGCGGTCTCAGCACCATGTGAACTGACCAAAGACTGTGGCCGAAACGTTTTTTCACCCACAGGAACCATTCAAATTTGAAATTAATTCTATTTGATCCACACTATAATTGGAGTGTTGTGTTCATCTGTTACTCAGATCTGCGATGTGCACCCTACCCGAGCACCCCGATACTGTTACCAGTGCTTTGTTATCTCCTTCATGCATAAAAATCATGACACCCAATGAATGTGCATTTGTTGGGCTAGTGCCAAACTGTTTGGATCGGACGATAATCAGAATTCGCGTTTGCCGTTATGGACTCATCTAAGTGGGCCATTACATCCAGAAATGTATTTGCACCAAGCATGCCTGCATGTCATATTGTCAAAGTAAGTCGCTGGGTACACAGTGCGTTTTTATTGCGTTTTTGAGTGCAGTTTTGTCACAAAACTGCAAGCAAATCCTTATGCCAGCAAAGTCACTGAGAATCCTGAAGTTTTATATATAAGTTCTTTCAGCATTTTTTCCACTACAGAATGCATGAAAAAAAGCATTGAAAACATGCATGCAAAAAAATGTATAAAAAATGCACCAAAACACATTAAATATGCATTACGTTTTTGGTGCATTTTTCCTGCCAGGAGAGGCAGATTTAATGCAAAAATGTCTGCAATCAAATACTCAATGAGCACACATAGCCTAAAGATACAATGAGTGAGAAAGATGCAAAAGTGAAAACATAGACAGATGTAGACTTGCTTGGACAGAAGAGTAGGGCCCCCAAGACTTTCTGTGCACTATTCCTCTGGAGTGAGAACTTCATTGATAGCTGTGGATTGGGTAAACCAAAGTGCTCTGATAACCGTACCCTTTAATCTCTAAATCTTCATCAAATCTGCAAAACTGGCCATTCTGAGCTTAAAAAAGTGGAATCATTGTGTTGACCTACAGTAGGGCTGATGTGGAGGCTGACATTTAGTGACATCACCATTGTCTACTGACATCTTGATGTCAAGGAAACTCTGAGTAATTGGATGTTTGTGTCTCTGCATGTTGTCTAATGGCATTTTTATCATATTACAGAGACTTACATATGGGACCCTCTCTCTCACACTATAATTGACATTATCTATAGATGGGAAACATGTCTTCTCGTTGGTCTCCAGAATATAAATAGGAAATTCCTGTAACAAGTCATATACAGGAAGACATAAATTTCATGTTTGCATAATGTCATTTTCCATATATGCTTGGAGACCATTAGATTCCAATCTGAAGTTGTCTCCTGAATCAGTTCACTTCCGGTTTTGTATTGATTTTAAGTTGTTTTATGTATTTTTATCCCTTGCTAGTTATAGCTGTGCATTCTACTGTACATTATTCCGGTTGTACTTATATTAATGTAATACGGTAATGAACCCAAAATGGACCTTTCGGTCAAGACTTATGTTTCACCAGATCCCTCACAAGCCCATGTCCATGCTGACATCTGAGCTCACTAATAACAGGAGCCATGATAATTACTTTTGTAATGGATCCCAAGTGATCCCTTTGACTTATACAAGTGTTTCTTTAAGGGGTTGTCCAGGCTTTTACTATAACTCATATATGTATCTAGGCTGCAAAATGTTGACGGTTTGTAATATACATGCTGTCAACATTTTGCAGGATTACCTACATATCATATATTTGCGGCAGCCAGGGAACGTCCATGGGGCGTGTTTGTATTGGAGCCTGCATGTAAATGGGAAACTGGTTGTTTCCTCCCAGTCTCCTACAAACATGCCCCCTCCCCCAGTTTACACGATGGCCAGCCACGGCCAGACTGCTACAGCCTGAACCCTCCCCAGTACGTAATGTCACCACCCACCCCCATTGTACACAGTGGTCCCCTGCTCCACTGACACACTGTGCTGAATCCGCTGCTGTGAAGGAGCCGAGGTCTGCACTCCATAACCCGGGACTCTGTTGTGGAGCCGAGGTCCGCACTCCGCAGCCCGGGACTCTGCTGTGGAGCCCAATGCTTCTCTTCATACCTCAGTACCATAGAGCACAGAGCCGTGGTGGAGCGGTATAGAGAGGACCGCACAAAGCCCACAGGATGAGCGCACACACGTGAAGCTGTCCCCACTGCACTCACACACTGTGCCGAATCTACTTCACAGCAGCAGATTCGGCACAGTGTGTCAGTGCAGTGGGGACCGCTGTGTGCAATGGGGGTGGGTGGTGACATTAGGGGTTGGGGCGTGCTATAGGAGCCCCGGGGGTGGCTGGCAATAATGAGACTGGGGAGGGGGCGGGCCTGTAGGAGCCCTGAGGGTGGCTGGCCATAGTGTAGAATGGGGAGTGGGCGTGTTTGTAGGAGACTGGGAGGAAACAACCAGTTTCCCATTTACATGTAGGCTCCAATACAAACACAACCCCTGGACGTTCCCTGGCTGCCGCAAATATGTGATATCTAGGTAATCCTGCAAAATGTTGACAACATGTATATCATGTATATTGCAAACTGTCAACATTTTGCAGCCTAGATACACATATGAATTATAGCAAAAGCCCAGACAACCCCTTTAAGAGTTTTGTATCAAAGCTATCCGGGTTACAATACAAGAAAACAAACCACCACCTCAGATTTTTTTTTCCTACAAAGCAACACTTGGAGGCTTTTAAGACAGATGACAGCAAATGAATAATGGGAATAATTTTGAATCCAGGTTCATTTAAACTCCATTTAACACAGAATAGCAAATAACTGGGGTTGTTAATTATTCAATATGTTCATTCACATAAAAGAGTGAGAAGGAGACAGAACTTATTGTTAATGAGCCCTGTGACTTTAGTCCATTGAAGAAGGACAAATACGCTGGATTGATAGGATTGCTAGCTCCAGGCTCCTTGCATGGATCCTGCAGATGCAGGTTGGGGCTTGCAGTACAGTGGAGCTGAGCCAGCTGGATATTGCAGTTAATGATTACTGGGGCATACTGTGATGTGCACTTTATTGACTCCAAAACCCTACTGTACTGATGGAATCATGTTCTGTATTCTGCAATATTGTTGCTTAAAATGTCTCCACGTGTATTACTTAAGACTGCTTAAAGTTGAATAGCTCCATATACAGACCAAATAGCTTTCTGCATTAAATAGTATACATTAGGTGACCTTTTAATATAAGGGCCTGTAAAATTGATCACCTGATCGCTACAACTAAATACATCTTTTTGTATATTTGTAATGGTATTACATTCAGCCATTCAAATGAATAACGACTAGAGATGAGTGGATCATGGAAGTTCAGGTTCTGGGGGTTTGGTCGGACTTTTTGTAAAGTTCTGTTCCAGACCCAAACTTGAGCTGAACCTCATTGGAAATCACAGATTGGGCAGTTCATCCTCTGTCCACATATAGCCAGCCATAAGCAAACCACTTCTGGGGAAGGGAGGGGGGGTCTTATCACCTTTTTTATTGTACACACTACATCTGATAACGCTAATTTTTACCCCCAGTACAGCCATTCAAACACTGCAAGCGGCTCGCACTGCGTCGAGCGCCGAATGTACCTGAGCACAGCAATGCTCACTCCAGTAGCTTGGGTATGTAAAGCACCCAGACTTCAAACCCGAGCACTGAAAATCTTTGTAAAGTATGTGTTCAGTATGAACAGTGAACTTTAAAGCCCAGTTCACTCATCCCTAATAGCCACCACGTAAAGTAAGGATACAGTGGGTCAAGCAGAACTAGAGCCATTGTATATTATTGGGTCTCCTAACAAAAGGAGTTCCAGAGTGGCAGAATCCATCTAACATGACCATTTGACCTAATAAGGAAGCAGCACAGAAGCTGTTCTGTAGGGCGCTAAAGAAGACCAGAATCTTTTTATCTTTTACTACATTTGACCTAATAGACTTTTGAGCTTAAAAATCATATTTCGAAAATCTCATCATTAAAATTTTGCTTACTTTAAAATATGAAGCATGTTTTCTACTTTATTTTATAGTTTTGGTACACAGGAAATGTATTATATGCTGTATGCAAAGCACAAAAAAATGAGTTTATGTATCTAGAGCATATTCTTTTCATTTTGAGCTGTCGGCCACTTCCCTGCAAAGATACATAGAAAAGCTGGTATTGAGCCAAAGTGATAAACCCTCGATGACAAGCAAGGAAGTCCTGTCTGTGGTTGGCATTACTCACAACTGAGCAAAAGTAAGACATTCATTCCACTGCATAACGCTCTAATAAGTAAAACAAAGTGCATTTTAAAAGGTTTGTCCACTAATTAGAAAACCCTTCACATCCCCCCCATGTTCACCCCCAAAAAATAAAAAAGCCTATACTCACCTCTGGTGTCGTAGCGGTTCTAGCAATGTCAGAAGTCAGAGCACACATGACACTGTTCTGTAGTTGGAGCTCCATGGCCAATCATAGCTTCCTTCTCCCCGCTTTTGAACGCAAGAGTAATTAACAGGAAGTAAGCGCTAGGCCACCACTTCCTGTTAAGTACTCTTGAGTCCGAAAGTGGGAAGGACCTTGGAGCTGATTGGTTGTGGGGCTGTGTGTCATACAATGTCACGTGGGCCCTAGGAGTAAGACTTTAGACATCGCTGGAAAAGCGCCGGCACTGGAGGTGGATATAGGCTTTTTATTTTTAAGAGGGTGAACATGGGCAATGAGAAGAGGTTGTCGAAGTAGTGGACAAGGTCTATAAAAATATTCCAGGGCTGTAGTTTGAAGGGTTGTGGGAGTGGTTGCAATAGATGTGTGATCGTTGTGAACCCTTTAAAAATTGAGCTTTGGGGCTCAAGAGCTCCAAGAAGTGATGCCACACTAAAAAACTAGATAAAAATAAAACATAACCATGAAAAGAACAGTGCCACCTTATATTCAAATTATTATACTAATATTGACTTGAATTCATCCAAGAAAAAATATATTTTGTGTAGTCCATGAGGGATCACCAATATATTAATGATACACAAACACTATTATTATTTTTCAATACGATGCTTCCAAACCGCAAGATTCTAAGGGAAATCAGCCGAGGTGAGTCCATTAGAGTGAGAGCTCCGGAAATAGATAACAGTAAATAACACAACCTGCATTTCACCAATAACATATTACAATTCCACATCATTTAAATTGCGGGGGCATAAAATGCATCAGAAAGTAAATCCCCCTATATGTTTCACTCCCACCTTGTACTGAAATTCTGTGATCTTGCCTTTTATTGAGGGTTCATGCTGTTTTCCTCTCTTCAAAACTGTTAAGAAGTCATACTGTTCTCAGTGTGGCATATTTTTCAAAGTATGGGATCAATAAGGAAAACAACCTTAAATGTCTCGGGGGTCATCTTTCCATTTCTTTTAAACTTGGTTGAATTTCCCGTGAAATGTTCACAGCCTCGGTAACAGTTTACTAGAATTGTCGGGAAATATTTGCCGGTTGCTACATAAAATAATGTAAACATAATATGAAGGCAACGCACAGGAAAAGGCACGTTTTCTATATTTCATTGTTAACAGAACTGCTTGGTGTAATGTTAGTAATTATACCTGGTTCATAAAATTAGGCAACATCTGGCCAATAACATGGTCCAGTGTCTAAGCAAAAGATGACTGCAGTAATGGATGTGCAGAGGTCACAAGTGGCAACCTTCCAAATTACTACAATAAAATTACAGCTTAAAATCTAAACTGGTTATTACGGGGCACTGTGGGCACATAACTGCACTGTCATGAGTCCTATAACTGATAATGACCCCGGTTTGTGGACATTTTCAGATGCTCCATGTTTACAACACTTAGTCACAAAATGTTGAGTGCAACTTTACCATGTAACTTTAAAGAGAATTGCCAATAGGATTAACCCTTCTTATCTGTCAATTTGTTCATGTAGGTGATAGGAAACTGAATAAAATGATGCATTAATATAATGGAAACCTTCAAAAGAAACTAGAAGATCCACATCTTTTGACAAGCCTACAACCTGCAGTGAACTTCAGTCCCCCAAAACACAACACTACCAGCTCTTACCTTTCCTACTGTATCCTCACCCATCCCTTGTAGACTGTGAACCCTTGTGGGCAGGGTCCTCTCTCCTCACCTACTGTATCCTCACCCATCCCTTGTAGACTCGCCTGTGGCAGGTCCTCCTCACCCACTTTCTCACCATCCTGTAGACGTGAGTCCTCATGGCAGGTCCTCATCCTACTACTTATCCTCACCCATCCTGTAGCTCGAGCCTTGTGGCAGGTCTATCTACTACTCTATCTCCCATCCTGTAGACTCTGAGCCAGTGGCAGGATCCTATCTCTCACCTACTGTATCCTCACCCATCCCTTGTAGACTCTAAACTTGTGTGCAGGGTCCTTCCTCACACTGTATCTCACCCGTCCTGTACACTGTGAGCTGTCCAGCAGGTCCTCTCTCCCCTGTACCTGTCTGTGCCTTGTATTGTTCATGAATATTGTACTGTCAATGTATGCACCTTTTCAAAAGTAAAGCGCCATGGAATAAATGTTGCTATAAAATTAATAATAATAATAACATTGATGTCTGCAATCCAATGTCTTATTCCACATAAATCCACATTTTACTTAATATATAAATGAGCTGTTAAGATCTATGGGCCGAACATAGATCTCCGAGGATCTGCCTCCAGAGCTTATTTTATATGAAAGTGGCATTACCATTTGAGACACATAATGACTGACAGTCTGCTCTCCTGATTTACATGTCTCACACTGGTAACGCCTCCTATCATTTATAATAAGCTCTGTATGCGGATTCTCAGGGAGATCTGTGGCCCATAGATCTTAAGAGCTCATTTACATATTAAGAAAAAAACATGGAATTTCCTAGGAACAAGATATTGGATTACAGATATCAATGTATCATTTTATTCACCTTTCTATGACCTACATGCCCATATAGATGGCTTAGGAGAGTTGATCCTACTGACAGATTCCCTTTAAAATCTCTTATTAAAGCAGCTTCGATAAAAATACCCAATCCAAGAAATCTGTTGATTGTTGACTTCTATTAACCCAGGAAACTAGCTGATATTGCTGGGAAAGTTTTCGTTTAACTATGGATATAGGCCACTACAAATTAAGTATTAGATATTGGTCATTCAAATGAATGGTTGACCATGTATGGGTTGGTTGTCCACTGTAGAAGCCAGTCTTACTGGTACTCTACTCTGGCTCAAGAGACATGGAATTCACACACATGGATGGCCACTTAGGACCAATCCGTGCCCATAAGGTTACATGGGAGGCCAAACTGATCCGTGGCTATCTGGTTTAAAACGGTTAGACACGGATGCAGAAATTATGTAGCGTGAAGGTGTGAACACATCCTCTTTAGGTACATTTATTATGTGATCACAACATATGGCAACTTTGCAAAAGGGAGACAATAGAAGTTATAAAGTATTTCGAAACTAGATATTAGTACCAATGTAACAAAGGATAAAGGCAGGACATCACCAGCTGTACACTGAATTCGCCCCCATGCCCCAAGCATCTCCACCAGTTTATGGACATTAAATTCTTAAATTCTTGGTCACAGCTTGAATTTAGCAAACTATTTAGGAAATAAAGGGTAATGCACAGAAAACATACAGCCATTACACCTCAGAACAAGAATGTCTCTGGCTCACTCACTATGATGTCATGCTTTTATTAATTATTTTAAAGCCCTCTTTTTACTAATAAAGTGACTAACAAAGTTTTCTCCATTAGCAGATGACCAGACTGCAGGATACTACTTTCTTGTCTTGATACAAAGCATTGTTCACTGTACCTTTAACACAGAGTTGTTAGTGGTTACATTGACGTGGTTGTACAACGATGACATTATTGGCATACATCTCAAGAGAAAAACAAATTACATTTTATGACTTGAAAAAGCTGCTTTCTTAGGCTTAGACATCTTAGATCTTAGACATCGTTGACCAATCCAAGCCTAAAGTTACCAGTGTATAAACCCTTCCACTGATGCCATTTTTTTGTGGAAAAACCGCTTTGGGTGTGCATTCATGTCTAATTCTTTGCTTTGTAGGGAGATGTGTCCTTCAAGTGGTCTCTAGGAGATGATCATGCGTGTTTGTGATGAGGACGGAGGTGCTCTCTTGTCTCTGTATTGTCAACCTCTTTATGGGCTTCTATAGTAATGCTAGTTCGGTTGTCAGCCACCTATCCTGACCTTCATCCACACATATCCATGCTTGGTGGAGATTTGCTGTGTCAAGAGATGGGAGTAACCTGATGTCAGACACCTGTGGCAGCAACTTATCTACGCTGAGAATATAAGGATTGGGCATGTTGAAATCCAACTGCTTGACCCTTCTTTTTCCCAAAATCTATGTTGGAGGAAAGTCAAGAGGCCACCATACTAATTAGAAGTTGGCTGCCCCTGCCCATTGGCTTGACCAACATCGATGTGAGCTTTCCAGCTTTGGAAAACCCTTCTTCCCTGGCTACAATTTGTTTAACAAAAAGCAAACTGTGCTCTTCTCTTTTGAGTCTTCACTGCTGCTCCCAGTGTTTGTTATAGTCTGCAACGCTGATGTCACGTCGATAGCGCCGCAGCCAATAACTGAGCTCAGAAGCCGCTTACAGCTCCTGAGCTCACTGATTGGCCACAGGGCTGTCATTGTGGCATCCAGAGCTGTGGTGTTCATTTTGGGTGGAGTCAGAGTCCGATTCAGGGCAACTGAGGAGTCGGAGTCCGATGTTTTGCTTACTGACTTCACAGCCATGGTTGTCTAATCAGAGTCGTGGAGTTAGAGTCGGTGCCCATTTTGGTGGAGTTGGAATTTAATTTAGGGAAATTGAAGAGTTGAATGTTTAGTTTACCAGTTCCACAGCTCTGGTGGCATCAGCGCTGTAGACTATAGCAGATACCGGGAGCAGCACGGGTTGTTTTTGTAATCAGCCAATGTAATGTATATGGCCAGCTTTAGACTCAAGACTTGTAAATGGAAAATATATATCCATTTTTGTACACAACATTAAATTTCTACCTTAATAATTTAGACGTTTAGCCGAAGGGATTACCAAAGTCCATGGAAAATGTATCTTTACATTGTACATTAGAAGTTTCTTGACAGATTGTAACTAATTAACTCAAAGTGAATTATTACCCATGAGAGATCCTCGCAGGTCCTTCATTAATATTTCCAACCTTTGAATGCTGCATAATGATTTCCCACTAAGCTTTAAAATACTGACATATATCCATCAACATGTATAAACACAGCCTCCTCGGGGAGCTTAACATCATAAAACCCTCCAATGCCCTATCCCAGAATTCTTTAGTGCTTAATTTTCACTTAAAATGTTTAAATTGTTGCACTTGAGACACATTTTTTAGCCATTGGCATCGACTTGGGAACACAAGAAGGAATTATAAAGTTATATGTAATTAACCTCCTTCACTCGGGGGACGGTTTTCTTTTTTCTTGTTTTTCCACATTACACGTTGCCAAATCACTTATTTTGTGTGGCCAGTTACCTTTTTGGTTAATAATTTAACATTGTCTGACTAGTTTAAATCTTGATAAATGGCTCCTGAAAGATCGTGTATAATTAATTACAACTGGTGAACCACCTCCCCCTACACAGTGGGTAGGAAACCAGCCTGTCTGACACCATGAAACACGTCTTCCATAGAAGTTTCCACTTTGATGTCTCACTTTAACATCCATGCAGGGAATTTAAGATTCCACTTTATTGGCTGTAAATGTCCAAAAATAACCTCTTTAATGTAATCTCCAGAACCGGAGTCTTGGACACAGTCATGCGCGGAGACATAAAGAACTCTTCATTTAGATACTTTTGGATGAAGTTACTTGGACAGGACTATCATGTTGCTTTTACGAGCTTTTTATAATGAGTTAACGTCCCTATGACTTCCCACATGCTTCTTTTAAGTAGCTCTACAACTATTTTATAGAGATACAAGGAATCCAGCTAATAGCATAGCTTGAGGTTGTAAAGATTCAGGACATTTTTTTTTTAATTGTCCTCTTTCCACATCACAGAAGAAAATATTGTTGGTTACATGATCTCCATAGAGATGTGATAAATTACCCCCAGTGATCGTTCTCGATATACAATACTATAAAGTAATACTAAATATTAATTAATTTGCGGGAACATGGTCTAATCATACCACATCTCCTGGGCAAGGGAACAAGAAATAGTATATAGACATTACAGCACGGGATCACAGCTGATTCTTTTGTAGGTAAAACATTTCTCTTCCTGTTTTTAAAAAAATATTTTACCTTAAAGAAAGAATAATCTATGATCCCGTGATGTAATGTCTGTATACACTTTTACTTCCTTCCCGAACCTGAAGATGTGGAATGATCAGACCATGTCTCTGTACGGTCAGACACATCCATTACACAGTACATACAGGGACACATATATAAGATTATCTTAGCCAGGAGATGTGGTATGATCAGACCATGTCCCTGTACGTCAGACACATCCATTACCAGAACATAGCAGGGACACATATATAAATTATCTCAGTACAGGAGATGTGGTAATGATCAGACCATGTCCCTGTACGGTCAGACATATCCATTACACAGTACATAGCAGGGACACATATATAAGATTAGCTCAGCACAGGAAATGTGGTATGATCAGACCATTTTCCCTGTACAGTCAGACACATCCATTACACAGTACATAGCAGGGACACTTATATAAGATTATCTCAGTACAGGGATGTGGTATGATCAGACCATGTCCCTGTATGGTCAGACACAGCCATTACACAGTACATAGCAGGGACACATATATAAGATTATCTCAGGTACAGGAGATGTGGTATGATCAGACCATGTCCCTGTACGGTCAGACATGGCATTACACAGTACACAGCAGGGACACATATATAAGAGTATCTCAAAACAAGAGATGTGGTATGATCAGACCATGTCCCTGTATGGTCAGACACAGCCATTATACAGTACATAGCAGGGACACAAATACTAAGATTATCTCAGTACAGGAGATTGGGGTGGCCTGAAATGATCAAGTACACAGCATGTCCCTTGTAGCATGCGTACAGTCAGACACATCCATTACACAGTACATAGCAGGGACACATATATAAGATTATCTCAGCTCAGGATGCTCAAAACCGGATCCGGATCCGCAGTCCATAGACTGCAATACAAAAACCGGATTGCCCAAATGACAATCCGATTACCGGATATGGTTTGGTTTGCAGCAACCGGATACGTTTTTTTTTAACATGGGCGCCTATGGGAACCAGATCTAGTACTGCAAGGTATATAAATGTATCTTGCGGTACCGGATCGGTTCGGTTCCAGTTTTCAAAATTGCAAAGATCCTCCTTCCAAAATCGGATGCATTAATGCATCCAGATCCGGAATGAGGATTGCATTTTGACAAATTTTAAAAAGTATGAAGGCACAGTCCAAAATCGCATCCAGTAATAGATGCGGTTACCGGATTGTGCCTTCTAAGTCTGACCCTAGCCTAACTCTTTTCGCTCTACTCAGAACACTTGCACATTCAAGTATACTTGATCAATCTCAGTGTATGGTGAGGTGGGGGGTTGGAAGGGATGGCTGTTGACTAGAGATGAGCAAACCTGTAGAAGTTCAGATTCTGGGGGTTCAGCCAGACTTTATAGATAGCCTGTCCTGGAACCAAACTTGATTCGGACCTCATTTGAAGTCATTGATTGGGCAGTTCTGCCATAAACAAAGCACTTCCGGGAGAGGGGCAGGTTATGCAATTTTCTTTTTTGTACACAATACATTCGATAACGCTGAATTTATTCCCAGTGTGAGCTAGTCGCACACTGCAAGCGGCTAACATTGGGCCGATTACCGACTGTATCCAAGTACAGCGATGCTCACTCCACTGTTTTGCATACGTAAAGCACCCAAACTCCAAACTCAAACACTGAAAATGTTTGTAAAGTCCTTTTTTTTTTGGCACACACTACATCTGATAATGCTGAATTTCCCCACAGTGCACCCAGTCAAACAGTGCACGGGCTCATACTGGTACGAGCATTGAATGTTCCCGAGCACAGTGATGCTTGCTGCAGTATTTTCACACTTAAAGCACCCAAACTCTGAACCCTGAACATTTTCAGTACGAATTCCAACCTCCAACTTTATCTCTACTGTTGACCAACTGAGCATTTGGCCATCAGCTATCTAAAGAGTAAAGGCCCGTCACACGTGTCAATATCGCTAGTGACATCGTCGAAAAGTGACGTGTTCAGCGATGTTGCTAGTGATATTGCAAGTGCGTTGTGCTGTGTGACAGCACGACACAACTGCGATATATCACTGGTTGCAGGTTGACGGGTATAAGAACATGTTCATAAACCTGTCAATCTGCAATCAGCGATTAGGCTGGATCTCGCCGTCTGACACCACAATAGCGATGTTGGCGGCGATCCAGGCTATACCGCAGCATTGCTGACGATCGCTCGCTGGGTTATTATTATTTATTTATATAGCGCCATTAGGTTCCATGGCACTTTACATGAGGATAAGGGAGACAAGAACAAGTACACTAAATCTAGGCGATTAGGACATACAGGTACAGGAGGGGCAGGGACCCTGTCCACGAGGGCTCACAGTCTACGAGGGGCGGGTTAGATACAGTAGATGGGGGAATGTCAGGTATGGGGCGGTCGCCTGGGTCTCATGGGAGGTTGTAGGCTTGATCCAGCCCAGCAAGCAATGGCTCCACCCACATCGCCACGGCGTCACCGGCAACATCCTGCCGTGTGACAGCTAGCCTGCGATGTCGGAAGCGACCGCGCACCTGCGGCATCGCTTCCGACATCGCAGTCTATATTGACGCGTGTGACGAGGCTTAAGGCTGGATGTCTTTCCATGTCTTTCCCCCAGGTTTTCACTAGACCTAGTCAACATCCAATCAACGATTTAATAATTCAGACATAAAACATATTTTCAGTTAATATCTTGTAGAATGTAGATTAGTTCCATGGGATCCACTACACTGTATCCTTTTACTCAAGAAAATGCAAATCAAAAGCCATTGTGGCTGTGAAATAAATACTGGCCTGATAAGAAAGCGAAAAAGAATTCTTACAACTCAGATTTTTTCCAATTTACTTTAATATACTCATCTATATCCCTTTGTCTTCCTTAATAGCAATATTACATTTTTCCCCCGTACATAGAGAACAGAAACAAATGAAATGACCTCTAGTATTCTGCTTTGGGGAAAACATGTTAGATGTGTGTTTATTGACCATTTTCTTTCATTACGGCTTGTAGTGTTTACAGAGGAGGGACCTTGAGGAAACCATAATAATGGACATTAACCAACATTAGACTTTCTGCCCTGCCATAAAGCTCCCTGTGTCCTTTGTCTAACGGCCTTTTAATCTCATTCAAGTAGAGTATTGCGACTCGTTTTGGAAAGAAATGTATCATTTTATAGACTTATTGGTGTGATCCAGGTTGATTTACGACCCCCGGTTAAACCCTTTTGTAGGTATCTTGTTGTTTTCCGGTAGTGTCGCTTACATGGTGCATTATCTCATGCTGTTCCAAGCTGCTCCATCCTAGTTTACAAGGCTTTAGCTAACTGGGCACTGGCTACAAACCCAACAGTGATGGATTTAGATAAAAGTGAACCCTATTCTGATGAACAAACACGAGAAAAAAAACTGGTGCAAACAAGAAAGTGTCAAACTCCAGTTCACTTTGGGCTTACTTTTTGTTTTCCAGCCATCAGCATGGGAAAAACAAACAGTAGAATGCAAAAAAGACATAAAAAAAAGTTTACCAAGGAGAGCGGAATACTGATTTACATAAAGGATCTAGAACAGGCATTACAATTCAGCATTGATTCCAAGTGATGAATACCGAACAAGTTGCCTTTCTGCTTCTTTGTGTAATTAAATATTACATGCACTTGTGTAGCATTTACATCTTGCCAAGTCTCCGTACATTTGCAAGGTTGTACTTTTCTAACCACAATTAAATGATTATGACTGATAAATCACCATGCAAAACCACTTAACGACTGCAAACAAACAACCAAAAGCAAAAAAAAACCCCCGACACGCTAAACCAAGCCAAACAGCAAGGAATAAAAGGGTGGATTATATATACACAGGTAAATTGCCAAACCAGGCAGAAACAATTCATGTGAATGTGACATTATAATGCGACAGTCGGGAGATCTATCTCTACATGATGGGTTGATTTCAGGAGATTTGCTGCGGGTCTTTATTTGTGTTCTTTTTATTACAGTGGTGAAAAATTATACCCTTTAAAATTTTTAATGTTCATTCGTTGCAAGCTTCCATTTAGCACGTCGTGGTAAATGCACAAAATTGTACATGGGTGTGATCGATTTAATGTTATCTTGTTTATTTCTAGGCTGTATAAGGTTGAGGTGCAGAATGGAAGGACAAAAGAGGAGGCATAGGAGGCTATCAACTGATTAAAGGGGTAGCCCAACCTAAATTATTTAGCCTCTATCTCAGGGGTCCCTAATCTGTGTCTCGGGAACCACATGGCTCACGGGCCTGATATGTGTGGCTCATGGCCGTCTTCCATCGTTATGCACTAACACCAGGTCTAGCAAATGAAGAGCAGGTCTCCAGATAGCCCCAACATATAGTAGAGCAGATCTGAATAGAGGTAAGATAGGAACACTGGATCTTGGTATTCTGCCTCAGTGTGATTTATGTGGAAAAGCTTTGGCTGTCATTATTCTGGTAATGGGGGCTCTGGGCGTCACTACTCTAGGGGGGAGCCTGGATGTGGCTCACACCCTCTTATTGCTGAATGTGGCTCAAGACCCTTTCTCAGAACTGAACTCTCAAGGTCAGAAAGGTTGGGGACCACTGCTCTATCTACTGGATATACGATAAGTGCTAGACTTGTATGGGTCCTGCTGATCAGTACAATGGGCACTTCTGGTGCCCCATTATCCCAATTGCAAGATTATGCTTTGCTGTTATTGCTTGTTCTTTAGTCTTTAAAAGGAACCTATCAGGTCCCTTACACCTTCCAACTCAGCAGTATTCATATGTGTACCTCAACATTGCCTGCCTAACCAGCCCTATCTAATAAATACTATTGGCTAAATTCAATGCTTATAACCTGCGCTTTCCCTTTTCTAATTAGGCCTTTGACTAGTCAAAGGGGCATTGTTTCCCCAGATTAGGTGGCTTATCTTCATGTTATCATGCCCCTGAGGATGTCATAACATGATTTCCAAGAGCTGGCATCATTGCACATTCTGGGACTATTGCGCATGCACACGGCTCGTTTTGGCAGTGTTAGAGCACTTCTGAAGCCGAGTGTATGTGTCCTGGAAGTGCAGAAGCTGTTCTTCTGATCATGCGCGCTAACACTGCCAAACCTAACTGCGCGCATGTGCAATAATTCTGGGAGCTGCAATGATGCTCTTGGAAATCATGTTAACACGCCCACTGAGGCGTAATACCATGGAAAGAGGTTGACTAGTCTGGGGAAACAATGCACCTTTGACTAGTCAAAGGCTTAATTAGCATAGAAACAGCAAACTTTATAAATGCATTTTATAACCTTTGATTCTAGCAAATAGCATTAGACAGGGCTGGTTTGGCAGGGAATTTTGGGTACATATATGAATACTGCTCAGTTGAAGGGCATAAGGGACCTGACAGATTCTCCATTCAATTTTCCCCTACCTGAAGTCTTGCGGCAGGAGGAAAGGGTGTCCTGGGTGTCCCAAGTTTAGTCATCAATGGGGGAGGGTCTTACCAGTCTAAACTCTTTTGATCTCTCATACATCACCTATCTATTGGATGGGTGATAACTGAAGGCCGTATATTCCATTAACGATATACATGGTGCCCACTATTGCAGGTTTCAGAGTACATTTCATAGATACTTTAATCGAAGATAGACTGTTCTGATTACAGGTGATATTTAAAATTGTTTATGCTTCACTTCAATCACTTTTTGTTAAAAGGATTCTAGACATTGTCCCACTACTTAGACCCCTGGGAATAACATGTTGTTTATGGAGAATTTCTGCAGCTCCATCCTAGTGGAAATTCAGTATTGCATGATACCCACTGCAATAAATGAGCAGTTCATGTAATGTGTCTCTCTCCAAGTTCTCCCAAAGACCCCCCCCATACCTCACAATGCCCGAATAGATTACAGTATAAAAAAATGTGTTATCAATCTCAAATAGTTTTAGTACTCCATGTTCTCATCATCTAAGTATCGATGTTCTATAAACCTCTGAATATCAATGTTTCCAAGATCAAACTAGAACATACTGCATTTGCCAACCCTTCCAGAACATCCAGAAATCTTAAAAAAATCCCATAATATATCAGTCTTGGAAGGTTTCTTGTACGCTTGTGTTTCAAAGAGGTTCTAAGGAGGTGCAGAGAGGGCAGAGAACAGGTGCAGTTATGTGTGACATCCACAACGAGGCATGGCTATCACCAAAAACTTCTCACATTGGGCTTGACTCACAACAAAGGCCCTCTCCCAGGTGGCAACCGAATTTCCCTTTGGACTGAATGAGCATGTGCAGGGTGTCTATATTTTAAAATCTAGGATTAAAAAAAATCAGCAAATAAGTAGCAATAGTACATGTAAATAACATAGGGGTACTTAGTTAACACTATTGTGATCAAAAGAGCATAAAGCCACCCCACCGTGACAAGGTGTACCCAACCAGGATGGACCGATCTCTAGTATCTCACCTCGCTATGTGACCTGACTCTTTTACACTTGCCTATGAAAAGCTTTAGAGACAAGATGCATAGTCCAAAAAGGGGATGGCGGGGGGAGGGGTTCCAAATGCATGTAACCGAAAAAATGGGCTGGCACACATGTTGGCACAAGTGCAATGTATAGGTGCACAGTCACACTGTGGCCCTTAACAGACTAAACCTAAGATAGAGACAAAATGTACAAATACCCTGCAGTAAGTACATCAATAAGTAGTAATAGTACATGTAAATTACATAGGATTATAAGTTGACACTATTTTGATCAAAAGAGGGTAAAGCAATCCCACCATGACAAGGTGCACCCAACCAAAATGGTTTCCAACCCTTGTACTTAACCTCACTATGTGCCAGCAGACCTCAAAATAGATGGAGGCAGAGCAAAGTTATCTGGACAAAAGGCACAGCCCTTGGCACGGTTTGAAACAGTCAGGTCTGGGTCCTGGTCTTCCCCCTGCCTACCCTGAGTCCTACTGGCACGTACAGGTGTGATCTACAAGAGTTAAGAGTTAGGGACCACCCTGATTGGGTACACCATAGTATCAACTTAGTATCCTATGTTATTTACATGTAACTACTTATTTATGTACTTACTGCAGGGTATTTGCTCATTTTGTCTTTACCTTAGGTTTTGTTTGTTAATGACCACAGCATGAATGTGCACATACACATTGCACTTAGGCTACTTTCATACTACGATTTTTTAAAATCCGATGCTGTCCGATATAAATCGGACAGCATCGGATTCCTCTGATGCCTGGAATCGGATGCCAAATAGGCATCCGATTCCGACAGAAAATAGGATGCCCGCCCTCCTGTCAGATCGCTCCCTAGCTGTCACTGTCTCGCCCCCGGTCCTCCTCTCTGCACCCCCGGTCCTCCCCTCTTGGCCCCCGGTCCTCCTCTCTGCACCCCCGGTCCTCCCCTCTTGGCCCCCGGTCCTCCTCTCTGCACCCCTGGTCCTCCCCTCTTGGCCCCCGGTCCTCCTCTCTGCACCCCCGGTCCTCCCCTCTTGGCCCCCGGTCCTCCTCTCTGCACCCCTGGTCCTCCCCACTTGGCCCCCGGTCCTCCTCTCTGCACCCCCGGTCCTCCCCTCTTGGCCCCCGGTCCTCCCCTCTTGGCCCCCGGTCCTCCTCTCTGCACCCCCGGTCCTCCTCTCTGCACCCCCGGTCCTCCTCTCTGCACCCCCGGTCCTCCCCTCTTGGCCCCGGTCCTCCTCTCTGCACCCCCGGTCCTCCCCTCTTGGCCCCTGGTCCTCCTCTCTGCACCCCTGGTCCTCCCCTCTTGGCCCCCGGTCCTCCTCTCTGCACCCCCGGTCCGCCCCTCTTGGCCCCCGGTCCTCCTCTCTGCACCCCTGGTCCTCCCCTCTTGGCCCCCGGTCCTCCTCTCTGCACCCCCGGTCCTCCCCTCTTGGCCCCCGGTCCTCCCCTCTTGGCCCCCGGTCCTCCTCTCTGCACCCCCGGTCCTCCTCTCTCTGCACCCCCGGTCCTCCGGTTCCCCCCATGTGTCCTTTGGGTCCCCCCATGTGTCCTCCGGGTGCCCCCATGTGTCCTTTGGGTCCCCCCATGTGTCCTCCGGGTGCCCCCATGTGTCCTCCGGGTGCCCCCATGTGTCCTTTGGGTCCCCCCATGTGTCCTCCGGGTGCCCCCATGTGTCCTCCGGGTGCCCCCATGTGTCCTCCGGGTCCCTCCAATCTTTTCTCACCTGTCCACGACTCCTGCACGGTCCCGCGCGTCTCCCGGTATCTTGATGTTCTGTCTTCTGTGCTGCTAGGACCTCTCGTGATGTCACAATCACATGACTGCGAGTAACCAATAACAGGCAGTCATGTGATTGTGACATCACAGCAGGTCCTGGCAGCACAGAAGACAGAACAGCAAGATACCGGAAGACACCTGGAAACACCGGAGACGCCGGGGGCCTCGTGGACAGGTGAGTATAGATTTTTTTTATTTTTTTAACCCTTTGTTTCACTTTTAGGAGCTATTTTAGTGTACTGAGCATGCTCAGTACACTAAAATCGGTCCGAGGAGACATCAGATGTTTCCTCGGACCCTTCTCCATAGGGCCCCATGTTATAGGGATCGGGTCAGATCGGATGTGCACTAAATGCCATCCGATTTGGTCCGATCCGAGTTTGTCCGATTTTATTTTCGGTGCTAAAATCGGAGCAGCCCATAGGGCTGCATGGGGCCCAAAATCGGTCCGATGCTGTCTGATTTTTATCGGACAGCATCGGAACTGATAAAATCGTTATGTGAAAGCAGCCTTATGCCAACATGTGTAAAAGACTCTCTTCAGTTTTGCTTTAGTGTCTATATTTTATCTAAAATCATGGAACAGTGAACCAGATTTTGGGGTCTATTGCTTTTCTCTCACAAAAGTATGTATGGTAAGGTAGGGGATACACAAGTGATAGGTGCCCTTTGCTTGTTATGATGGTAGCGGAGCACTTTCTCTTGACCTGTCCTAAGGATGTAGAAACCATATTGGAGGACGATACAGTTGAGTAAGAAAGAATGTGGTGTTTTATGTCCACTGCATTCCTTCAAGTCATGTAAATGTATACGTATGCATTCCTTCCAAGATGTTCACAGGGCAGTGCACATTAATCAGTTGTGTTTATAGAAGGAAAGTAATGATAGAGGGGGGCAAAGTATGGGGTCTCCTCTGCTTCACACATGTCAGCACGGCCAAAGATGCAGGAACCACCTGAGATTTCCTGAAGGCCTCCATAGATCTGCTCATGCATGTTACAGCGGAGGGTCCATTGTAAATATGTTTGACTTCTATCAATGAAAAGTGCACACACCAGCGGATTGTATTATAACCAGATGTTTATGTGCATGTGTACAGTCAGAAATGATTAATGGAAACCGAAAGACTTCAGGTTAATTAAAATTGATTGCAATTTACAATAAGTAATTTGTCACAATACCTCACAGATATTGCACATTGGGTAAATGACTGACCGTGGAAAAGAATGGCTGATTAACACCACTGCAGTGGGATATGAAGGAGCGTGTCGATGGCATGGACCAGAGAACTTGCAAGGTTTTCATTATTAAACCAGATTTTATTTTGTTTTTAGAAAATTAATTTAAAAGATGGTTTAATCTACTTTTAAGATTGGTATGTAACCATATAACCCATGGATGCTCCCTGTGCATGGTAGCATACCCAACCAATGGATAGGACCAGCATGAAATCTAGACGAAAGCAGCTCTGTCTTATGCTGCATAAGGGCCACTTCACACTGCGGCATGATCCGGTCTGGTTTTGTCCGGGAGGACCCAGACAGCTGCGGACTGGATCAGCTCACAGGACTGGTGGGCTATTATGCCCTCCGGTACTGTGTGCAGCACACGCAGCTGCAGCCGCTGACTGGTCAGGACCGCGGTCCTAGCCGCGCTGAACATGTACGCCTACAATGCCTTTGAGATTGCGGCGTGTGAAGCGGCGATGGAATGAGGCAAAATTGGTTCCACTGTAGGTGAGGCGATTTCCGGAGCGACACATCGCCTTAGCTTCAGGGCGCAATGAAGCCGCCATCGGCGATCTCAGGCGGGCACGAAAAACGTGAGTGCGCACGTTATATCGTCTCATATCGCAAGGCGATATTGCGGCGTGTGACGGTTCCTTTATTGTTTTCAAGCTATAAATTTGCTCCTTCTTTAGGAAAAAAAAATCACATACAAAGTTTGAATGTTATTTTTATTCTGAAGGAGGAGCAAGTTTGTAGCTCTGAAATGCATAGAAAAATAAAAATCACTATCATCTTTTTCAAGTGACAGTGTCTTATTTCTGACAGCGACACCTTTCTACTACTGGTTCATGATTGTCGGCTTCTTCCCACCTGCTGACAGTGACTGACAGGTCTCTGGCCTACACATATAGGCAAATACATATAGGCAGAGATCTGTCAGTCACTATTAGAAGGTGGGGAGAAGGCGCCGGGGACCCGCCTGTATGACTAGTCTCCCAAGCGGTGGCTATTAAACTACGCTTACCCTAAACGACTGCAGCATGTTGAAGTGAAGCATGCCCATCTGAGATCATATAGCCAGTGGCTGTAACTCAGAGGTTCCCTTTAATAGTTTAGATACATTGAATGTGATGACAGATTCCTTCTCACATAGTAAAGACTTTTCGTGTCCTCTAAGGCATCAGTTTGGTGTAAGATTGTTTTCTCTGTATCTCTTAAGGCCCTGTTAAATGGCACGACATCGTTAACGATATCGCTGATACGTCACGGGTTTGGAGGCGTTCCAGCGACATCGGTACAACCTCGTTGCGTGTGACTCTGCCAAGTTGTAACGTTAAATCGTTGGATCGGTGATTGCAGGTTTGAGAACATGTTCTCAAACCACTCGATCAATGATCAGCCAACCTGGTATATCGTTGTGTGTGACACCGCGATAACGATGTCGTTTACAACTTCGCTCATTCACAGCAATGAGCAGGGATCGCTCGCGGTGTTTGCGAATGATACCTGCTCACAACATCGTAGGTGAGTCATCCACGATATCCAGACGTGTGACATCTCACCAATGATGTCAAAATGATGTCTGCAACGACCGCACGTCCACGAGATCGTTTCCGACATCGCTCCAACATCGTGCCTTGTAACGGGGCCTTTATTTAGGGTCTTACGGTATGATCACACTGAGCTATTTGTGGAGTTTGAACTGATCCTTTCCATAATCAGCCTCCAAAACTGCTATGAAAACTCTTGGAAATTTTTTCTCTATGGGAAATCTACTTTTCTGTTCATGTGAGTATTTTTTTTTAGCTTGTCTTTCTCTGAAGTGTGAACATAGCCATAAAGTTCCATCTGAGGCTGGCTTCACACCACGTTTTTTTTTGATATGGGGGCTGTCCGGTGTAAACCAGGCAGCCCCATACCGGTTTTTGGCCCCATAGTATCCTATGGGGCCGGATGGAGCCGGATGGCAGCTCTCTGCCATCCAGTTTCATCTCACCGGTGGAATCCGGGAGAATTCTGATTATTTTCTCCGGACACAAAAATGATGCTTGCATCATTTTTGTGTCCGGGGAGAAAAATCTCCCCATTTGCCGGATCTTGGATTTGGCCGGATCCTCCCGTATCCGGGGCAATCCGGCGCTCCCTAACTTGGGAGCCTATGGGGCTGGATTGCCCTGGTCCGGGAGGATCCGGCAACCGGACACTGGCGGCTGCACACTGCTGTTCTTTCAGGACCGCCCTAGCCGCAGTCTTGAAAAAACAGCAGCTGCAGCTGCAATTACAGGCATCCGGCTGCAAACAGGACCGGAGGGCACATTTGGCCCTCCGGTTCTGTGTGCTGATCCAGTCCGGGGCTGTCAGGGTCATCCTGTACAGCCTCGGACCGGACCTTGCCGTGGTGTGAAGCCAGCCTGACTTCCTACAATCTTATGGATGATAATGATCTATATGGCCATGGTACTCTGCATATAAATAGAGGCTCATAATCTATAGTAAGCAGGCAGAGTTTCAAGAGCTGAAAATACATAAACCCGACTCTGTAGTTTGCCCGGAGTGAGACTTTATCGTTCATCTCTTTCCAGAACTCTTAGCGGTCTGTGAAAAAAACAAACTTCGGCAATCTTAGCTCTTAGCACCTTTTGTTGCTGTACATGTCAAATCCCAGTTCTTTATTAAATATGTGTTAATTCACGAGCCAAGGGTGTAATTGCCTAGAAATAATATTCGCTACAAAGTACATGAAAAGATTTGATGATAAGACGAGAAGTTTGGAAGCAGAAGCTCTTCAATGGTTTTCCAGCAGATAAACCACAGTTCGGTGAAGTGCAAGACGCCGGAGTCTCGACATCAAACACAATACAATGTCGGGTTTTTTTTTACCTATCAGATTTTGTGTTTGCTGCGGCAGAATGTGAGAATTACACCATGCTAAATTTAGCAAGAAGCATAAAACCTGTTTGCCCTAGACTGGAGCGCTACGATAAGACAAAATGTTTTCCTCGGGTTTATGATTTGGAAAGAGAGTCTTATTAGAGCGAAGTGTTAGTCATGCACCAAAGCAAGATGGCAGTCAGGCTGATGTCCGCTATATATAAACCGCGACCATCTGACGACGATGGAACAAGTCTCACATGACAGACTTGGAAAGAGATAAATGTCATATCTTAACCAAGAGTCTCAACAGTGAACTGTGTGAGCAAACAACTTTCCGTCTCCACATATTGCGCCTATTTATTAGGACAGTCGGATAATTTGCCAAGAAAAAAAATGCTTATATAGTTTATGGGGCTGTCACTGCTGTGCAGATAGTAAACCTTGTATATATTGGAAGGGATCTGCTTCATGTCATGGGAAGTCATAAGTCTCTACACCAATCTGCTTCCGAAATCTGCATATTACAGCTCTGGAGAAGATCTGTGGCTCTTAACAAGGTAGAAATGTTTTGCTCAAGTTTCAGTACATCCCGACTTTGACAGTTGGTCAAAGATGGACACTTAGTAAAACTTACCGTAATATATACCCTGTTTAATATTCCCGTATATTTTACTCCAAAAAATGCACTATGCCTTATTTTCAGGTTATGTCTTACTTTTCCATCATCCCCCTCCAAGTCCCAATATTCCCATGCAGCCCCCAGTACCCCACCATCCCCTTGCAGCCCACAATATTCCCATGCAATATCCCCCCCCTCGTCTTATTTTAGGGGATACAGGGTAGTACGATAATCATACCAGGAACCGTCAACCGCCAAATGTGAATGTGTCCTCATAGTCTGAAACTAATATACTGATGAATTATCCATGAGATAGGTCCTTTATAATAGTGTTCCCCAACTCCAGTCCTCAAGGGCCACCTACAGTGCATGTTTTCAGGATTTTCTTGGAATAGCACAGGTGATGAATTCATAACTATGCAGGTAATGGAGCAATCCCCTGTGCACAACTAAGAAAATCCTGAACCTGCACTGTTGGTGGACATTGAGGACTGGAGTTGGGGAACTGTGCTATAACCAGGGCTGTAGAGTCGAAGTCGTGGAGTCAGAGTTGGTGTCCATTTTGGTTGAGTCAGATTCAGGGAAATTAAGCATTTGGAGTCAGATGTTTTGCTTGGTTGTGGAGACGTGAAGTCAGAGTCGGTGTCCATTTTTGGTGGAGTTGGATTCAGGGAAATTAAGGAGTCGGAGTTGGATGTTTGGTTTACTGACTTCACAGCCATGGTTGTGGAGTCAGAGTCAGTGTCTATTTGATGGAGTTGAAGTCATACTCAGGAAAATTGATCAGTCAGGGTTGGATGCTTGGCTTACCGACTCCAGAGCCTTGGCTGTAACAGTCCCTGCTCCGACCCTCGGCCCACCCGACATCTGCTTCAGCAGCAGCCAGGTTATAAGCAACCCATGGAGAAGAACAGCACAGCTGCGTACATTGTTTAGTGGTCACTGTAGAACACTGCAGTTTATTTCCCATTCCATTGGACAGGTTATCAAGATGTCATGGCCCACTTAGGCCGATAATCAAGAAACAAGCCTGGGAATGCTCGTCTTGTCTAAACAGACCAGCAATCACTCGACTAATGAGCAAAATGCTTAAGGGTCAAGTGACACAATTTTTAAACATTGTTCTCAGAAGTACGTTGTCCTGTGTAGTTAGAAGATAAAATTATGTTTGATGTGCCCAGAACAATCATATACCTACAGAATGACTGTATTAACAATTAACAAAAATCAATTAACATGAACTGTGTCCAACCTGTCCTGTCTGAACAAGCAATTAAATGATCGCTTATTGTCTTCCATTCAGCAGATTGGTGGTCGTTTAGGCTGGCTTCATACTGCGGTCAGATCAGGTCAGATCAGGTCAGGTTTTGTGTTCCAAAACCAGGAGATGAACTGCAGAGAAAAAGTATAATTGAAAGATTGACACCTGTTCTAGGTTTTGGAGTCACTCCTGGTTTTGGCACACAAAACCTGACCTGACCTGACCTGACCACAGTGTGAAGCCAGCCTTAGTGACCATAGTAGTCCTGCCTAAATAGGCTCTTAGACCCAGACAAACCCTTTAAAATGAAACTAAAATTCTGGTATGTTGTAGCTCATGTTAAAAACATTTGGACAATTGATGGGTCTGTACATCCCTCTGCATACTCTCGAGCACAAGCTGAGTGATTCTGCTCCTCTATCTGAGGGATCAGTGATGGTCTAAGGATCTTGAGATCTTCATTGATCCCTCAAATTAAGGGCAGAACTCAACTTGTGCTTGAGAGTATGCAGAGGGATGTACAAACGCATCAATTTTTCACATTGACGCATATACCCCACTGGGTGCCAAGAGCTTTAATTGGGGTTTCAGGACCAGGCCCTAAAGACAACAACAGTACAGGAGCTACAACAACAAAAAACAATGGCAATGATGCTAATGATGCCATAAAGTTGATGTCCAGTATTATTGCCATCTACTTATTGTATTCAAAGCAAAGCTACTGCATAGGCAGAGCAAAATGATAAAATGTTGTCTACCTTCAGTCACTACTAGGGGGCTTCTAAACTTTAAAGAGGTTTTCCAGTACTAATATGACCACATTTCAATTGTACTAACTATTCCTAATTAACATTCTACCAATATACTTCTGCTACCTTTGCTGTAAGCGTATCTCTCTGAGGACCGTAAATACATTTATTGTTGCTGTAGCTTTGATCTTTCCAGTCTGGAGACCGGATTCGGATCAGCTGAGCAGGGCACATCACCAGTGGAGGCTGAGAAGAGAGAGAAGAGTTATCTGGGCATGCGTGCCAAAACTGCCATCACTCACAGAGAGGCAGTCCTGCCGCTACCAGTGACGTGCCCTGCTCAGTTGGTCCAAATCCAGTCTCCAGACTGCAAAGATCATAGCTACAACAACAATAAAGCTATTTATGAGCCTCATAGATATCAGCTTGCAGGAGCAGTGTACTCTGACAATATACATTAACTATCCCCAAGCTCTCTAAAGGTAATCTGTCATAAAATTGCCATCAAACAATGGGCATCATGAATCAGAACCTGGTTGTATGACTGCAGAACAGACTGGAAATACCAGAATGTTTTGCTAGAAAACATTTCAGTAAAAACATACCAAAAGGGAACCATAGAGAGAAACCTACTGGCCATGTCACACGTGTCAATGTTGCTAGCGACATCGCCGAAAAGTGACGCAACAGCGATGTCGCTAGCGATGTCGGCAGTGCGTCGTGCTGTGTGACAGCGCGACGCAACTGCGATTTATCGCTGGTCGCAGGTTGACAGGTTTATGAACATGTTCATAAACCGGTCAATCTGCAACCAGCGATTAGGCTGGATCGTGCCGTCTAACACCGCAATAGCGATGTTGGTGGCGATCCAGCCTTTACCGCAGCATTGCTGCGGATCGCTCGCTGGGTTGATCCCAGCCTAGCGAGCGATGGCTCCGCCCACATCGCTGTGGCGTCAACGGCAACATCCTGCCGTGTGACATCAAGGCAGCAATGTCGGAAGCGACCGCGCACCCGCACATCACTTCCGACATCGCAGCCTTGGTTGACACGTGTGACGGGACCATTACTAGTCCGGGGCAGCCTCAAGCTGAATTTGCCCAGACCAGTTGATTGACAGGTCTATCGCTATGTACACACATGGGAGAAACCTTTCGATCAACTGGAGAGGCAGAAGCCTTCTGGGGGCCATGCCGGACCAGTCTGGTCTCTCCCTACAGTCCCAAGACGGCTTTTCAAACTATGTTTTCTCTGATTCATGATGCCCATGGTTTGTCATCATGAATCTTATCGCAAGTTCACTTTAATGATTTTTCTACACTGTACACAGAACTTATAGACATCCAGCCTCCTCCCAGCTTCCATAATGCAGAGCCTGTGAAATTTTTATGGCTCCCTAGATGATGGCATCTGACCCGATGGTAAGCATCCACTTCTTCCTCAGCAGCATTTGTCACAAGGCATTCTCAGTGATCACACTGATAGTTTACTGGGAAACAGGGCGCGGGTTGTAAATGCAGAGCACTCTATCAGATGCAATCATGTTTATCGCTCCAATAAACATCACGTTTATAGCGCGGCACTATGTGCGGAAATGAAGCATTTCATTCAATATCTGGAATAATCATTCCTAAGCATCACGCATGTGTTTACATCAAGCAAATCAAATTATTAATTTTGCTGCCCTACTGAATTCTCACGCAAGGCTGTCTAGCCATAAATCGTCAGGAGGAAGTATAGGACTGAGTAAAAGGCTTCCATTGTGGATGTATCTGCTATAGTTCATGTACAGTTCACGCTAAAATGATCTTTAGGTGCCTCCGATGTCCAGTCACATGGGTCAAAATAGAGTTTTATTTCTACATGTCTGTAGGAAAATGTTAGGATAAAGGAAGCATTTTGCTTTTGGATTTGGTTAAACATTATCCAGATGGACATGCATATTTTTCAGTTAATATTCCACATATTTCACTGCATACTTTGCCCACTAGTTTTAAAGGGGTGCAAGTTCGCAACAAAGCAAATAAACACGTTGTTGGTTGAAAAATCCATGCTGTAGGTTAATTGCACCTCCACCATGGGTACAATGTAGAGTGTCACATATAGCTTGGGACCAGCAGCCTTGTGGGCCCTGAAATCTACTCAAATGATGAAACCAGTCTTGATCCTTGGCAGTGGTGTAGCAATAAGTGGTACAGATGTGCCATGCCATACTTCAGGTTTAATCACAGGCTCCTCTACCACTTGGAAGATCACTAAAGGCCCCCTATGTTGGCGGGATGGCCTGAGTCTAATGTTTATGGGGTCTCCTGACTCTCCTGTGACAGATGATGTTGTGGGGAGAACAATCCCTCGGTTCTCCCTGGAGAGAGATGTCTGGTAGTGACTCTCTTATACAGCGCCAAGCTAAATGTTCCAGTTTGGAGGAAGGGTGTTGAGATTCCTCTTGTTTGAAAGATCGGTGGACTTATATCTAATGTGTATGGGCCTTAACTCTATGAACTCCACAGTCTGGGTGGTGAGACATGGCTTAAGTTGTCACCCAAGTGTGTTCTTAATGAGGACACGAGAGGGTGTACCCCCTAATAGACATCTCTGGCGGTGGATTGAGGGTGGCCTATCTCCTGAATACTAAGATTGGACACAATGAGGTTTGGCATGGCTGATCATTCTTCTTGATCCTGTTTTCCATTCATCCTTTGGTCTAAATATTCTCACAGATGATGTTATGGAGAAGAAGAGAGATCACCCATATATATAAGATAGAATTGGCCATTTCTACAGACTTTAATTCCAAAGTGTTTGAGCACCATAAACCCATAAGCGGTCCTAGCGGTGTCTCATGAGAAGTGCCACATAAAAAGACATACGTATTCTAAATGCACGTGGTTTAAGATTATTCATTGTGGCCAAGTCAATGACATATGATGCTGAATAGACACTTTATAGATTACACATATAAGACGTTGGGGATTGGTGATGGGCCATGAGCAGCTTCTGCATGAGTTTATTGGTCGACACAATAAAAGCTAATGCTCTATATCCTGGCTGATGAGATCCATAAGAGTGGCACAGCTAATATCTGACTTCATCTCCTTATAGCCTTTGTTTTATTGAACAGTTATTATTGCAGAGCTGATGGAAAGAAACCAATTACAACTCCCTCGGGCTCCTGCAATGATTAACCCTGGAATATTTGAGCAGTAAGACGTTACATTCCTCCTCCATATCTAGCCTTAGTTAGAGACAGAAAACTCATGGACAACATCACCTTATCTAACTTTTGGGGGAAAATTGACATCTGCACAGGAGCAAAAAACTCCTGTCCACTTTCCAGGCTGTGGGATAATATAATCCGCTGTTATCTTGGCTGTGACATCACTTTGTACATTGTTTGCTTTGTGTTAGTGATAGCGATGAAAGTTTTCCTTAGATTGAGGCTTCAACTCATTACTGCCAGCTGTTTGCTCACATGAAGGCGGCAGGGCAGGATGTTCTCCATGACCAGACATAGTAGCAGAGGCTACGGATTTCTAAAATTCCCCCAATGGGGGGAGAACTCTTATTTTCTAAAGCTGAAGTAAAAGTACATTGACTCTGGTCACTCATGGCCTGGGGCCAAACTGTCTGAAAAGTTAATTATAAACCCTCCAGTTGGTTAATCATTGGACTGTCCAGAATATTCTGTAAATTGAATGTGCTAAAAATGGTAAAAGAAGCTTTTTAGCCCCCCTCGCCTCCTCCCTAATCAGAGGGGGTCGGTATTGACTGATTCTATGGGTATAAAAAAGAACTGAGGGTCATATTGTTTATCAGTAGGGATGAACGAACCCAACTATAATTGTGGTGTTCATACTGAACGTAGACTTTGCAAAACATATCAGTTTTTTGGTTTGAAGTTTGGGTTCTATACGTCTACAAATCACTGTAGTGAGGCATCGCTGTGCTTGGGTTACACTCGGTGCTTGGGTACACTCGTGTGCCGTCGGGTACACTCGGTGCTTGGGTACACTCGGTGTTTGGGTACACTCGGTGCTCGGGTACACTCGGTGCTCGGCCCAGTGTGAGCCGCTTGCAGTGTTTGAATAGTTTGTACTGAGGGTAAAATCAGCGTTATCAGATGTAGTGTGTACAAAAAAAATTTAAAATAAGCCAAAACAGCGCCCACCCTCCCCCGGAAGTGCTTTGTTTATGGCTGGCGGAGAGCAGAACTGCCCAATCAGTGACTTCCAATGAGGTTTGAGTCAAGTTTGGGTCCAGAACAAGTCACAAAATTTGGTTGAATCCACCAAACCGGAACATCTAAGGGTCGACTAATTGTATTTATCAGTGATGGTAGGGATGGGATGTGGTAAAGGAAATGAATGCCCCTTTTTGATCTGAATCGTTGATCAAACTCGCCACTACAAGTCAACTTGTCCATGAAAGAAGAGGCAAACTACAGATGTCACCCATGTTTCATCCATGCATTGTCCATCTACTGCTTAAAGGGTGGAAGAAGCTAGGAATTTTTTCAAGAGAAGTCAAGGTATCTAGAAATGATGGCAGGCCAAAATGTTGCATATAGGATATAAAACTTGTGCTGGATACTATTTTCATTCAGCCTTTGGTGTGTTTGTTTTCTTAAATGCAAAAAAAATGAAAAATGTAAATAAGTATTTACATCTGCGCTATCCAGATCAGGATGAAAAGGGATCATCTGTATGCGGCATGTATCTTGAAACTATGCCACTGCAGGCAGACAGGGATGCCTGATCCAGACCTCAGGACGAAAGAGAGCAAGAGAGGGAGAGGAAGAGAGACAGAGAGAGGAGAGGGAGAGAGAGGGAGGAGGAGAGAGAGAGAGAGAGACTCCATACTGTGCATGCATTGGGAGAGGCAGACAATAAAGTTTTAACATGCTCAGTGTGGTATAATACATCAATTGAACAGATCCGCCCATTTCCACATCTGGACACCATTGACATAGGCCCAGTTCACATCATGCGCCCCTGCGTTATGCCTGCCCTGCGCTGGAGCAAGTGCAAGTGCAGGTGCATTCACAGCCCAGTACAGACAAGCGCATAGATGCAGAGCCCTTGCGCTCGCTTGCGCTCATGCCGCCATTACCTGCTAAGGGCAAGCGCAGCCAACCACAAGAGCCCGAAAACCCAGAGGCGCAAGTGTGAGAGGGCGGTGTCACAGCGCATATGTTTGTCCAGACGTATCCGGAAATGTCCCATTACGCTGTTTCCGGGTGTAGCTGGACAAGCGCATGCGCTGTGACACGGCCCTGTGACACTTGCTCTTCGAGTTTTGGGCTCTTTCAGTCGACTGCGCTCACCCATAGCAGGTAATGGCAGCATTAGTGCAAGGGCTCTGTATTTATGCGCCTATGTGCTTTCCTGCACTGGGCTGTGAATGCACCTGCGCTTGCACTTGCGCCAGAGCAGGGCAGGCAAACGCAGGGGCACATAGATGTGAAACGGCCCTATACACTAATATGCGCCGCATTGGGACTCATCTGGATGTATCAGGATTTTTCACAAACTCCAAAATCGCAACATGGTGGAGGTCGAAGGTAAGGACCGTTGAAAAACTGATGCAAACGCATGTGCCTGCGGCCCCATTTTCAGTATAGGGACACAGGCCTGACCAAAGGCTTCAGGATCTGGCCGGATTACAATGCAAGACAAAAAGATGCAAGTGTGAAACCGCCCTAACACAGTAAACAATAGAACACGGACGATATTCAATATGTTGATTTGTTTTCCACAAACCATTTAATTGGATGGGCAAGTTTGATTGGTGGAAGATGAATGTCGAATGAGGCATAGGTTATGGCTTCTTGTGCCTCATGCCTCACTATATAATTAGATGAACATTGGCATGGTATATGAATAAGCTGTCTCGGCTCCATGAAACCAACACACACATATATGTATACTATCCCTGCATAGGTCTGAAACACTATATCATAAAACCAGGGAATGAAAATTAAAAGCTGTTTTTGCTCAAAACTAAGTGGAAACAGGGACTCCTAATCACAGAGGATTTGGCCGCACAGTATTGGGTGGAGTTTAGATCCCAGGTAAGCAATAGATTCATGTATGCCTTACTAGGGATAGTGTTCCACAATGTACAATGAATAAATGAGTGTTACTTGTAGGGAGATTCCTGGAGCACAACTCCCACCAGTTTCAGCCACTTATAAGTAAACTACAAAGCTAGAAATTTCCTTGCCTGAGGCGGTCCTGAAATAAGTACACCAGTCTTCATTAATACGGCTACTTTATGAGCGACGTATTTATTTTATGGCTGAATTGCGCTGATGCTGGATGACGTTCTCTCGAAAGAAACATTGGGAACTAATTAGAAGACCAGTAAGTTCTGGTAAAGTTTACAAAAGTCCAAGAAGCGCGTTCTCCGCAGTCGAAAGAGAAGATCTGAGCCAGAATGTCCCGTCCCTCGCCTGTTCGCCAGTTCTGTGCGATCCGCTTCCTTGCGTATGCCGCTTGTACACAACAATGAGCATCTCACTCCTGTACGGTTACACCCTTCGTTTCACATTCCCATCAATGACGAGGCGGCCGCGAGCCTTCAAAAGAGATTCTCCGCATACAAAGCGTAGGACAATAATCCATGGTCTGCGCCTCAGTCTGGACTAGAGCAGAGGAAGCAGGCGGGTGCCAGACTCAAGCATTTCCTGAGCAGAAACAACTGTATGCTGAGGAAATGGAGTTTTATTACTTTTCTAAACAGGGATTTTTTTGCATTGTTGACGTAGTAGAGATGTAGCGACGATTGTATAGTTGTGCAACACCCTGATGGTACCTTTACACGCAGCAACATTTCTAGGGTGGCACAGGTAACTTACTGGCTGCAGTGAAATCATGGAGACATGATTCCATTTGTACACAGCAATAAGATAGAACCTTGTCTCCATGATTTCACTGCAGCCAGTAAGTTACCTGTGGACACCCTAGAAATGTAGCCGCGTGTAAAGGTACCTTCAAAGCTGTATGACATTGAAAACCATGACTGGTTTCTTGTAGAAAAAGCGCTACCCTGTTCATAGGCTGTGCCTGGTATTGCAGTCTATCATTTCAAGCCAATGCTGCAATACATCTGGGGAATAAAAATGAAAAAAGCATATACAGAATGGGGGGAATAGGACTAAGCCACAGCACATGTGAAAATGACTTGGGTATACTAATAGATCAAGATTGAACATGAGTCAACAGTGTGATGCAGCAGCAAAAAGGCAAACACAATATTGGGATGTATTAACAGAAGCAAACAGTCTAGATCACGTGAAGTCATTATCCTCCTCTATTCCTTTGTGGTCAGACCTCCTCAAGAATACTGTGTCCAGTTCTGGGCTTGACATTTTACGAAAGGCATCAACAAACTGGAGCAAGTTCAGAGAAGAGCGACAAGAACGGTGACTGGTCTGCAAACAATGTCCTATGAGGAACGGTTACAGGATTGGGAATGTTTAGCTTGCGAAAAGAAGACTTAATAGCTATCTACAGACATCTAAAGGGCTGTCACACTGTGAGAGATCAGCTTTATTCTCATTTGCACAAGGAAAGACTAGAAGCAATGGGATGAATGGGAGGAGACACAGATTAGAAATTAGAAAAAACTTTTGACAGTGAGGGTGATCAACGAGTAGAACAGGCGGCCATGAGAGGTGGGAGTTCTCCTTCAATGTAAGACTTCACACAGAGGCTGGACAGACATCTGTCTCGGATGATTTAGGGAATCCTGCTATAAGCAAGGGATTGGACCAGATGACCCAGGAGGCCCTTCCAACTCCACCATTCTATGATTCTATGATACCAGACAAAACATTCTACTTCCTCTCTGAATAGACAATTCGCATATTGTATTTCCCAGAGGAGCATTGCGGCTCTAAGTCTCCTCATTACTGGTATGCCGGATCGGTGTGTCACTCTCCATAAAGAGAAAAACTTTCCCCTTAGACCCCTCTGAGCCTCTGATACAGCCAGATCGATCAGATCTCATACTTTGCACTGACGAGGTGCAATCACCCTGAAACACCATGCCTGCAGATTGGGGTTCTGATCTGGTGTAAATCCTAAGTCATATGACAAGGCTCGTTAAAGGGTCGCTTTTGAATTTTAGGATTACTACTTCCAATAGGTGGCGCTAGAGTTCAAATCAACTTCCTCTCTGAAGAGACATTTGCATATGCTGTTTTTGGGTACTGCGGTTTAGCTCCATTCATTTTAATGGACAGATGTGCATGCTGATTCTCACCTTTTAAGGGAGTAAGGTTTATCACAACAAAGCATCTGGTTTGGAGGAGTTGAAAAATAGCAGTAGGCGACCTCAGAAAGAATTATTGAAAAAAATCCAATAGTCCAAATAAATCTGATTATTTAGCACCTGGCTTCCTTCTTTCACTCCAGTCATTGGCGTAACTTGAAGCTCATGGGTCCCAATGCGAAAGCGCCAATGGGACCCCCAGTTATTGCAAAACTTTAATAGCATTAGCCTTTTTCTATAGGCCAAAGGGACTTCTGGGGCCCTCTAGGCTTTCAGGCATCTTCACTTGTTTTCAGCATCGCTGCTGTCAGTCTCCGGCACTTTGTGACCAGCCGGATGCTCCAGTGTTTCATGGAGTGAGAAGGAGGTCACAACTCAATACAAGTCTATAAGTACCTCGTGATGGCCCTCATAGAGTTGCTTTGAGAGTTTGTGACATTACTTCTGACTTCCGTCCGGTCAGAAGTTACGGCACAAGTTAGCGCCGCTGGACCAAAGCGATGCCGAAAAAGGATGAAGACGGTGGCAGGTGAGTATAAGGCAGAGGGCAGGAGGGTTACATTTAAAGCGCCAATCCAGTGTGGAAAAAAATATCACAATATATCACTGTGCAGCACTAGATAACATACTTCTTCTATACATTACATTATGCAAATGCATCCTACAGCCTCCTAGCAACATAGTCACTCACTATTCAATCCATGTCTTCTCCAGTGACGGAGGCAGATTTATTACACCTGCGAGCTGGGGATTACCTTCTATGTAATGAAATCAGACACAACAAGACACCTGACCAGATCAATATACACAATGCATTTAATGATCCCTGCTTCACATAGAATACCAATCTAGAAATGAAATGTCTGCTGCATGGAAACATAAGCAAAGCCCAGGATCTGTACCCCCGTGCACTGCAATACACTTATAATGCTCCTAGCTGGGTTTGCTGCACTGACATGCCCTGAATGGTATATATGTCTATCAGGCCTAATGTGTGGAAGACAAGACATAAAGTACAGATTCAATAAAATGTCATCTACAGTCAAATCTAGAATAGTAGAGACCAAGAACATAGTCTGATCCAATGTAAAACTGGTTCATTGTCAATAGATAAAAGATGATGGTCATCTCTGATGAAAGGCCTGGACCCTTCTGGATTGCGCTCAAGTGTATTTTCCACAAATCAAATGTGTGTAAACATATCCTGAACGGTTGTGTAGAATGGATCTACTTACATAAAAGCCATGTCCTGTCTGTAAATCTGTAAGTTTGTCCCCAAAATAGCGCCACCTATAGGACGGGGGGGTTCACACGCCGTCCGGGACACTGGCCGCGGTACAGGCGGATACAGGAGTGTGCTGATTGGCCAGATTGCAGGAGATGAAGCCGGCTCATGTGCATACCGCCATAAACTAATGCGGCCACCATATCGGCACAACACACCTGCTCATGGACAGTAGCGCTCTGGCTGTAGCAGTGGCCATATTGATACACGCGTCATACCCAGTAGTGGCTCCGGGTTTAGTGGTGGTCATATTGGTCTCCAGTTCATTACAACAATGGGCTGATATCATGGTTAAGCCTGGAATCTATGGACTACTTCCAGGTTAGTGGGCGTCTTCATTGGTGGACGTGACCAGCTTCATTCGTGGCTACAAAAATCAATTGGCCTTCAGCACCTCAGCGTTCAATGGGTTAATTACCCTCTTATGTGGCGCACGTCCCACCAGCGAGTCATCTGGTGTCATTAAGCATTCAAATATCAAAGACAGCGTCTCACAGTGGTGGTATGATTCAACTTGCCTTTATTCCTCCCCCATGCGACGTTTCGGACTATGTACGTCCTTTGTGCTTGATAAAGGACGTATATAGTCCGAAACGTCGCATGGGGGAAGGAAGGCAAGTTGAATCATACCACCACTGTGAGACGCTGTCTTTGATATTTGACAGCTTCATTCGTGGCGTCACCGGCTTTATTGGTGGGGGTCACCAGCTTTATTGGGGCGTCACAGCTTTATTGGTGGGCGTCACCAGCTTATGTGGCGTCACGCTTATTGTGGGTGACCAGCTTCATGTGGCGTCACCAGCTTTATTGGTGGCGTTACGCTTATGTGGTGTGACCAGCTTCTTGTGTGTGACCACTTCATGGTGGGTCACAGCTTTATTGTGGCTACCAGCTTTATTGGTGGGTGTGACCAGCTTCATTGTGGGTGTGACCAGCTTCATTGTGTCGTCACGACTTTATTGGTGGGTGTCACCGACTTTATTAGTGGGCATCACCGGCTTTATTTGTGGGCATATCCACCTCATTGTGGGTGTGACCAGCTTCATTGCTGGACGTCACCAGCTTCATTGGTGGGCGTCACCGGCTTTATTTGTGGGTGTAACCAGCTCATTGGTGGGCATCACCAGCTCCATTGATGAGCATGACCGCTCATTAGTGGCATGACGCTTCATTGGTGGGTGTGTCAACATTTACTCCCTCCTATTATAATCATACAAGGGGGGAGCTTTGACCCTCCATGCACCCCCTACCTGATATTTAATAGCACACGTTCTATAATCTCCCGATGTGATAGAATTGGGCACCTGTCTAGTGTATATCTATAATATAACGCTGAATGCATAACTCCCTCTGAAGCCTTGATGGCAAGAGATCACACCCCCAGCTACTGATTGGCTTCAGCAGTCTCATTCTCTAAGTACTAGCTCCTCCCACTGGGCTAAACCTAACTGTCACTTGCCCCGCAGCTGGTGCCGGGCAACCTATCGTACCAACATCCTATGTTATACCCTTATATCACTACCAGCACTGCTACATCTATCTATACATTTCATTACACCTAATGCATTATTAGCTATAACATTATGAATACTGCTATATATTACATTGCTTTACCCTATAGTATTACTAACATTACCTTCCATCTTTATATACACATAGTACACCCATCACTATATACACATATTACCCCATCATTATTACACATATTACCCCATTAATAACATATACCCCTCATATATACACATATTACCCCCATCATTATATACACATATTACCCCATCATTATATACACAATTACCCCCATCATATATACACATATACCCCCACTTTAATACACATAGTACACCATCACTTATACACAATTACCCATCATTATATACACATATTACCCCATCATATATACACATATTACCCCATCATTATATACACATATTACCCCCATCAAAGCAGCCAGGGGAGGAATAGATGAAGGAGACCTGACCCACAATAACAAGGCAATGATAGGGAAGACCATAAAGTTTACACCAAAAATGTGGTTTACAGGGAAGTTTCGGCACAATAGATACATTTCATTTTCAAGTAATGCTTCATTAAAATTACAAATGTTACTATAAAAATGCTAAAATGCCCCACCTGGGGTAGAGCGTATTCAATAGCTAGTATACTGGTATATATAATATATACACATCCATTCTAAACAACCATTCCAGATTTATCTGCCATTATTTCTTTAATTCCCAGGATACGCAACACATGGAAACCAGATATGTTCATTGCAACACATAAATACAATTCATTGTATATAATCAACCGAACTCTGAGATATTTCCAGACAGGATAGACACAGCGGAGAAACATATTCTGTTTACCTTTCTCAATTAAGAAGGATAAATAAATCAGAAGAAAGAACATGCTTCAGTATAATATTTCATAACAATATTTCCAGCAAATCATCTGACATGGCTTTTAGTTTCCAGCTGTTGTATAAATGACACAGAAGTCACACACTGCCTGTTCCTCCCATCCGCCAGCAGATGGCGCCCAAGACTCTACAGACTCTCCACTTACTTGCATTCTCTGTCTTCTAAGTCAAAGTGAGGGTTGAAGTTGATGAGAATCCTCTGGTCCCTCTTGGGGACTTTATCTTTAAAATCCATTCACATTTCTGGGATGGGGTGTATGAATTTGGATATCCGGGGGAGACGACATAACCGGGGTCCTCTATCTGTATATTTCACCACATTTGTCTGCATTAAGAAAAAAAGAAGGTGCAAATCAGAATAGTCACTGATGGATCCGGATAATTGGATCCTCTAATTGGGTTATTATTCCGATTTTCCTATTTTTTAGTGCTTGTCTGGGGAAAGATTATTTAAATGTTAATACGCTCAAATGTCAACTAAATAGCGGCGGCCTTGTCTGGTCTGATGGGAGCGAACCTTGGTTTAATTGGAGCCTGTGATCTAAATGAACAGACGCTGCAATATAATAAGGATTCAGCCCCTAAGAACAATCTCAGTGGAGTCTCGGGGGCTCTCCTAGATTATTGTTGAGCAGGTGTAATCTCATTAGAGAACATGGTTTAAGTGGCTAGGCACTGAAAAGATGCCAGCTGCCCCCCTGCATGGTCTGTACATGATAAAGCCCTTTGCTGGGTCATTTACCATCAGTATCTGTTTAAGCTCCAACCAGACTTATCCTTTGTATCATTAAACCCTGACCAATGTGGAGCTATGGATCACTTGTCTATTGTGCCTAAGACCAGACACTTCAAAGAGGCAGATTCCTCTCCCCATGTGTCATTGAGCTCCTAGTAACATGACAGGTATGCAGCCAAAACCTCAAGCATGTCTGTGGAGGTAATGCACTACTGCAACGTATCTGAAGGGAAAGTATGTAAAAAATGGAATAATTAGAGGCACGTTAGATATAAGTCAAGCAGGGCAGTCCCAGGTGACAGGCTTAGTCTCCTGTACATAGACAAGCTTGCCCTGGTTAAGGAAGGCTGCTGTTGGCTGAGCTCATAGGTCCTGTTAGAACAGATCCTGCAGAGATCCACTGAAAAAAAAAAGTGCAGGATCCGATTTATTTAACATTGGAGCCTATGGAGAACAGATCCATTATGGATTCCTATTTATCTTCCATTTGAAACGGATCCTTTACAAACGAAAAGAAATACGGATGGTTGAATAGTAATCTCGGATCTGTTCTCCATAGACTCCAATGTTAAAAGAAGACGGATCCTGCAGAAATCAGTTATAAAGTTGAGTTTGCAGAACCTTTTTTCCAAGGGATCTCGAGAGGATCCATTCTAATGGATGATTAGGCTGATTTATGGATCGGTTCTCCATAGACTCCAATGTTAAAAAACGGATCCAGCAGAAATAGTTTTTTTTCTTAAAATCGGACATACAAGTTGTGTTTGCCCAATGGGATCTCTCTGCTGGATCCATTGTAACGAATGATTACTGGACATGTGGACTCAGCCCTTCCTTATACAGGGTATGTAGATACCAGAATAGTGAAGGAGAAGGAATTTTAGGTCAAGCTGATACATTTCTTTTACTAATCAATACAATCAATACAATCAGACAGTGCAGTGCGCTCCATACACTTCATGATGATACAAACCTCTTTGGGCACTTTCAATTTTCTACCAAAATTCCATCATTGATTCCTGAATGTATCCCATAGTGAGCTACCATTTACAACACATCCCTCACAATTCTGGAGGTTGTATCTGGTCGCCTCCATTCATTGGCAACCAAAACCATATATAATAATAATTATAATAATATTTATTCAATGATATAGTGCCATTCATTGCACAGCACTTTACAGACATCACTGCCCCCATTGGGGCTCACAATCTACATTCCCGATCACTATGTCTTTAGAGTAAACTATGCCTATTGGATCACTGGTGTCTATGAAATTGTCCATAGTGTGAGAGGAAGGGAGAGTAGACTGCGAGCACATTTGATTTAGGTTATTATGTACATTGCTGCTTATCCTGTTGGTGCTGAACAAGGAACAAGAAATTAATGGGTGTGATAGGTATTAAGAATTTTCATTATGGCGACACAGTGGCTCATTGGTTAGTACTGTACGTTGGCTCAGTGGTTAGCACTGTATATGGTGGCTCAGTGGTTAGCACTGTATGGTGGCTCAGTGGTTAGCACTGATATGGTGGCTCAGTGGTTAGCACTGTAATGGTGGACAGTGGTTAGCACTGTATGGTGGCTCAGTGGTTAGCACTGTATGGTGGTTCAGTGGTTCAGCACTGTATGGTGGCTCAGTGGTTAGCACTGTATGGTGGCTCAGTGTTAGCACTGTATGGTAGCTCAGTGGTTAGCACTGTATGGTGGCTCAGTGGTTAGCACTATATGGTGGCTCAGTGGTTAGCACTGTATGGTGGCTCACTGGTTAGCACTGTATGGTGGCTCAGAGGTTAGCACTGTATGGTGGCTCACTGGTTAGCACTGTATGGTGGCTCAGTGGTTAGCACTGTATACGGTGGCTCAGTGGTTAGCACTGTATGGTGCTCCGTGGTTAGCACTGTATATGGTGGCTCAGTGGTTGGCACTGTATATGGTGGCTCAGTGGTTGGCACTGTATATGGTGGCTCAGTGGTTAGCACTGTATGGTGGCTCAGTGGTTAGCACTGTATGGTGGCTCAGTGGTTAGCACTGTATGGTGGCTCAGAGGTTAGCACTGTATGGTGGCTCAGTGGTTAGCACTGTATATGGTGGCTCAGTGGTTAGCACTGTATGGTGGCTCAGAGGTTAGCACTGTATGGTGGCTCAGTGGTTAGCACTGTATGGTGGCTCAGTGGTTAGCACTGTATGGTGGCTCAGTGGTTAGCATTGTATGGTGGCTCAGTGGCTAGCACTGTATGGTGGCTAAGTGGTTAGCACTGTATGGTGGCTCAGTGGTTAGCACTGTATGGTGGGTCAGTGGCTAGCACTGTATGGTGGCTCAGTGGATAGCACTGTATAGTGGCTCAGTGGCTAGCATTGTATGGTGGCTCAGTGGCTAGCACTGTATGGTGGCTCAGTGGTTAGCACTGTATGGTGGCTCAGTGGTTAGCACTGTATGGTGGCTCAGTGGTTAGCACTGTATGGTGGCTCAGTGGTTAGCATTGTACATTGTATGGTGGCTCAGTGGTTAGCACTGTATGGTGGCTCAGTGGCTAGCACTGTATGGTGGCTCAGTGGTTGGCACTGTACGGTGGCTCACTGGTTGGCCCTGTACGGGGCTCAGTGGCTAGCACTGTATGGTGGCTCAGTGGCTAGCACTGTATGGTGGCTCAGTGGTTAGCTCTGTATGGTGGCTCAGTGGTTAGCTCTGTATGGTGGTCCGGTGGTTAGCACTGTATGGTGGCCCAGTGGTTAGCACTGTATGGTGGCTCAGTGGTTAGCACTGTACGGTGGCTCAGTGGTTAGCTCTGTATGGTGGCTCAGTGGTTAGCATTGTATGGTGGCTCAATGGTTAGCACTGTATGGTGGCTCAATGGTTAGCACTGTACGGTGGCTCAGTGGTTAGCTCTGTATGGTTGCTCAGTGGTTAGCTCTGTATGGTGGCTCAGTGGTTAGCATTGTATGGTGGCTCAGTGGTTAGCACTGTATGGTGGCTCAATGGTTAGCACTGTATATGGTGGCTCAGTGGTCAGCACTGTATGGTGGCTCAGTGGTTAGCACTGTATGGTGGCTCAGTGGTTAGCACTGTATGGTGGCTCAGTGGTTAGCACTGTATATGGTGTCTCAGTGGTTAGCACTGTATACGGTGGCTCAGTGGTTAGCACTGTATACGGTGGCTCAGTGGTCAGCATTGTATGGTGGCTCAGTGGTTAGCACTGTATGGTGGCTCAATGGTTAGCACTATATGGAGGCTCAGTAGTTAGCACTGTATGGTGGCTCAGTGGTTATCACTGTATGGTGGCTCAGTGGTTAGCTCTGTATGGTGGCTCAGTGGTTAGCTTTGTATGGTGGCTCAGTGGTTAGCACTGTATGGTGGCTCAGTGGTTAGCACTGTATGGTGGCTCAGTGGTTAGCACTGTACGGTGGCTCAGTGGTTAGCTCTGTATGGTTGCTCAGTGGTTAGCTCTGTATGGTGTCTCAGTGGTTAGCATTGTATGGTGGCTCAGTGGTTAGCACTGTATGGTGGCTCAATGGTTAGCACTGTATATGGTGGCTCAATGGTTAGCACTGTATGGTGGCTCAATGGTTAGCACTGTACGGTGGCTCAGTGGTTAGCTCTGTATGGTTGCTCAGTGGTTAGCTCTGTATGGTGGCTCAGTGGTTAGCATTGTATGGTGGCTCAGTGGTTAGCACTGTATGGTGGCTCAATGGTTAGCACTATATGGAGGCTCAGTAGTTAGCACTGTATGGTGGCTCAGTGGTTAGCACTGTATGGAGGCTCAGTAGTTAGCACTGTATGGTGGCTCAGTGGTTAGCACTGTTGCTTTGCAAAAATTGGGTTCTGGGTTCAAATCCCACGAAGGATGACATCTGCAAGGAATTTGTATGTTCTCCCTGTGTTTGTGTGGGTTTCCTCTGGGTTCTCCAATTTCCTCTCACACTCCAAAGACCCCAATGGGGACAGAATTACTGATGCATATAAGGCACTACGGAATTAATAGTGCTATATAAGTGAATAAATATTATTATTATATTATTGGCCATAGAGGTAGATCAGATCCTCCGTCTATGGCTGTCTGTGCAGTTGCTCCTTGCATAGATGATTTTCACTCTTTGTCAGGAATCTGTCAGCCTTTACCTAGTGCAATGTACAGTCCGGCCATACAGATACATGTACTGTAAGGTAATCTGCACCGTGCCAATGACCCCTAAGGCTGTGCACATGGCTTGTCTCATTAATGAGCTGGACAGTGTTTCTTTACCCTATTCCTTAATAGGTTCCCTATGGAAGGGAAATAGCATCCCCGGCTCTCAGCGTGAATTTGTAAATGTACAGATTTTTATTACAAGAAAACCAGGTCAATTGGAAATGAAAGAACATGCACATGAAAAATGCATCGAGCTACCAGCAATGTGGATGCCGCCTGTCAGGAATTAAAGTGAGAAATATGAGTTTCATTATAGTGTTTGTTAAGCAAAGTGTTTAGTGTCTGAGGAGGCACAAGTGGGGGGTAAACTTGTAATAACCACATAGGATGTGTATGGGCTGCAGAGATGACATTGTTTCCACTCCTGAAAGATGTCTTTCCATTTCCAGAAGGAGCAGCCTGAGATACATCTGCTGAGATGCTCACACTGACTGTGGATGAGACATGGTCTCATTACAGCCTTCTCCAGTATGGCACAGGGATCTGGCATCTGTTACACAAGTGACATAAAGCAGCCTGCTTCCCAATCACTTGACACAGTCACTTCAGTCACCATTAACACAGCATCCTGGACCATCAATGATCCCTAATCTGTGACTTCTGTAAAACGGACACAATAAGAAGATAATCGGGTTTGTATCTGGCTTTGCTCCATTTCACCAATAACAGGACATTAATAGGAGCAGCTGGTAATGGCCTTTGACCATTAGACCTAAATACACATAATACATACATGTGATATCTGGACAGGGAGCTTCATCCTACAGCCCTGCTATGTGATAGGTGGGTTAATGGCAAGACTGACTCCACTGAGGTCATTAAACAGTCCCTAACTGCTCCGCTCAGATAATAGTGTCTGCAAGTAATAGGGTTTAGCAAAGTGCAGCTCTGCATCAGCCATTGCCAGGCCCAGTCCATTATTCTGGACTTATTAAATCGCTCCATATCCATCATGATACCAATCAGGACTAACCATGGACATCACTGAGAAAAACAGTAACTTACCAGCAATAGCAGTCACAATGTATAATGAAATCATTTATCATCTCCATATTCCTCTAGGGCTCTCAATTGGAATATTTTATATATTAATATTTTATATATTAACAGAAAAAGCTCAATTCTAAGCACTAACCAGAAGAAAAAGCTAAACTTTATTGTACATTGAAACGTATTCAATATATCACCCATATTAACGGACCATAATCTTATATAGCATAATAACAATAATGATTGGGAAGTCTCCGACTAGTCACTTTTTATTATTATATTATTATTATTATTATTATTTTATATTATTACACCATTCATTCCATGGTGCTTTACATGTGAGAAGGGAGATGCATAGATAAGTACAATAGACATGAACAATACAAGGCACTTAATGGGATTCTGTCACCAGGTGTTTTGCCACCTAATCTCAGAGTAGCATAATGTAGGGCCAGAGACCCTGATTCCAGCTATGTGTCACTGACTGAGTCACTTAATTAAATCACAGTGTAATCAGCTTGTTATTATCATCATAGGACTACTTCTCCGGCTGCAGGTAGTCCAGCATATTCATGAACTGCTAAATCTACAGCAGAGAAACAGTGATTTTATCAAAATGACATAAGCAGCTCAGTAAGGGATACATCGATGGAATCAGGGTCTTTGTCTCTATATTAAGTTGCTCTCAGGTGGAATAGCAAAAACCTGGTGACAAATTCCCTTTAACACAATATCCAGTACTGTGGATGGTGACTCATGGTTGGCACTGTATGGGGGCTCAATGGTTAGCACTGTATGGTGGCTCACTGGTTGGCACTGTACGGTGGCTCACTGGTTGGCACTGTACGGTGGTTCACTGGTTGGCACTGTAGGTGCTCACTGGTTGCACTGTATGGTGGCTCAGTGGTTAGCACTGTACGGGGCTCACTGGTTGGCACTGATATGGTGGCTCATGGTTGGCACTGTAGGGTGCTCAGTGGTTAGTACTGTATGGTGGCTCAGTGGTTAGCACTGTATATGGTGGCTCAGTGGTTAGCACTGTATGGTGGCTCAGTAGTTAGCACTGTATATGGTGGCTCAGTGGTTAGCACTGTATGGTGGCTCAGTGGTTAGCACTGTATATGGTGGCTCAGTGGTTAGCACTGTATGGTGGCTCAGTGGTTGGGCCTGCAGCCTGTGCAGCACAGGGTGTGGGTTCACAATCCCACCAAGGACAATATCTGCAAGAAGTTTGTACGTTCTAAATGTGTTTGCGTGGGTTTACTCCCAAAAACAATGATAGGATGTTTACCTTGTGAGCCCCTATAGATATAGCACTATATATATATCTGAATAAATATTATTAGTATATATTTGCTGTGTGTTCTTTATAAATAATAAGATTAATGATAAACATCATCTATATAACAATGCATTTCTCAGTTAAAAACATTTTGCAAATATACATGTCACATATATATGTCTTAGAGGCAATTCCCAACTTTTTGTGTGAGATTCCAGTCACACAGTTCAGCACTCATACAGCCGGGTGATGACTATATACTGTAAAGTGCAGCATGATAGCAGGGGGATAGTGATAGATGAGCCTGGAGAGCTCCATAGTGAGCAGATTGTGTTATACACTCAATGGATGGGAACATCTGGAAGACTCACCTTCCTTAGTAGCACTGGCTAAATGGATGAGCATCACCCAGCAGCAGCACACCAGCCGCTATCCATCCTCTGGCTGGGAACAACACAAATGATAACAATCTCCTTGCAAAATCCTATTACTCCTCGGTCTAGCTCCAGGAAAACACACAAATAGGTCCGGGACTATTGTGCCTTGGTGTGTGCAGTGTCCTGTATCCTGTCATTCACTTCAGGGTTTCCTCCAGCACTTCCCACACTTGGTGATGTCTTCTGTGTTCTGTTACCATCTCCAAACAGCAAAGAAAACACAAGCTCCTCCTTAAGCCACTTTGGGAACTGATAAGGAAACCAAACGACTCCTTGCTTTCCTGGAGAAATAAGGAAGGAAGGACAAAAATATGATTAATGAGCAGCTGCACAGCAAAGCGCAGAGAACCACCGGAGCCCTCAGCGGAGCGGCCGGCTAATGACTGCTCTCCTTTACATGGAGAAGATCCCTGGGAGCTCTTACAGGCAGGGTGTGCAAGCAGCATCTGGGCAGGCTCCAGGCTCAGGTCCCTTTGTTATATAGAGGGTCTTACTGGGCTGGCACTGGCAGCTGAGCCAGCATCAAGGCATATAAACTGTGCCAAGGAGTATGGCACTATCAGCCCCCAACCAGAGCATCCAAATGTGATGATGGAGTTCAATGTCACTCTGCTGCTGTGTAACTATTACCACCCTAAACTGCAAAAAATACCCATTGCCTGCTGCTGTGTAACTATTACCACCCTAAACTGCAAAAATACCCTTGCCTGTTGCTGTACACCCTAAACTGCAAAAATACCCATTGCCTGTTGCTGTGTAACTATTAACACCCTAAACTGCAAAAATACCCATTGCCTGTTGCTGTACACCCTAAACTGCAAAAATACCCATTGCCTGTTGCTGTGTAACTATTAACACCCTAAACTGCAAAAATACCCATTGCCTGTTGCTGTGTAACTATTAACACCCTAAACTGCAAACATACCCATTTGCCAATACTGTAGAAGCCATAGATAAGAACAGGTACTTACATCTATTACATGCACCCTTTCCTCTCTAATGCTGAACACCACCAGCCTTCCAGTATCTCTAAGGATCACTGACCACAGACTCAAAAATAAAGGAACTCATCCACCCAAGCATTGAACTTCAACTGTTTAGAGAAAGCCCAGAGGTCTGCAGCACATTATGGAGAGCAGCCCCTGTGCCAGGTAAACCCAAGTGAAACTGACAAGGCATGACCTGCCCATCTGCATCAGGTAACAAGCTCTGTAATTAAAGGCAGCTTCCCTGCTCTCAGTGCATTTCTTCATTTTACAAGCCACTGCTTCTTAATACCCCAAGGTGCAGCTCCTGCAAGTGCAAAAACCTAGCATTAGCTATAATGAGAAGGAGGCAGACAGGTTGCTGCTGCTGACCGGTGGCACATCTGGAGATTTTGGTCCATGCCTCTCTTAGCTCTTAAGCCCCTAACACTTCTAATGGCAGCAGATCTGTCATCATGATCACACAGACTCCAGATTAAGATCTGCTGGGTGTCACAAATAGAAACCCCAGCAGCAGGTGACAAGTGCCAGTTTGGGTAGCTCATGCCCTTTACGCATGGCAAGCTTGTGCCACTCCATGCATTGCACATAGGCTGTGTATGGTGAAGGCATAGGATGTAGTGTGGAAAGCAAACTGCCAAGCACAGACTTTAATACATAAATAGAGATAGAAATGCAGTTTACCTTCAGCTGATGCACAAGTCCCCCTTATGGTGAAGATGCCATGGCACAGGGTGGTAAGTCAGTGAGTATAGGGGTGAGTGTCCTTGTAGAGGTATACAGCTGCCTGCTGCTGTGTGTTTGTGGGGGTTGTACATGCAGGTTCCTTGGAAGGATTTGTAAGATCACAGTTTCTCAGCACAGAAGGGAAAGGAGGAACCTGAGCAGAGAGAGCTGAGAGCCTCACAGCCAGAGCCTCTCTGAAGAACAAGCTAGTTCTATCAGATAGGAGGGTATGGTGTGCAACCCAGCAAGGAGGAGGAGGAGGCTGGAGGAGGAGGAGGAAGATGATCACAGGGGAGGAGGGAAGGACCTGCTTTATGATGACTCTGCACATCAGTCACTTCTTCACAGCTCTTTCAGTGTTTGGAGGCAGAGGCTTGTTACACAGTAACAGCTGTGCTCCAACATGGAGAGGAGCTGAGCATGGCCAAGTGCAGCCAGCTATGGCCAGGAGAAGCTGCTCCATGGGATCTTTTCTATAAGCACATAGCTATGAGAATTTCACCCTTGCTAGGACATGGTAACACTACCTATTCCAGAGAGCACAGAGGCAGCATGTCACCACCTGGAGGACAAAGCTGTTTACTTTGTAGGCTGGTGATCAACTGAGTGACTTAGGAAAACAAAGGGTTAAAGAACTGAGGAGTCTGCACCCCCAGGGGTCTGGGGACAGAGCAGCAGGATACACAGAATGAATGCATAGTGAGTGACACATAGCAATGCAACATACAAGGATGCTTCACCCACTCACCGATAGGGGGCAGACTTGTGCTCTGAATAAACACCATGTATCTCATCCCCCACAACTGGAAATAGAGAAACTGAATTGTATGTGAGTAGTAGGGACCATCTATCTGCAGACAGCCAGATAATAGTGAAATTGATCTGCAAGACTCCATGTTAGTCCTCAGTTTATAAATATCAGCAATTATATATATAATAATATAATAATAATATTTATTATTGATATAGCAGTATTAATTCCATAGCACTTTACATACATCAGTGACAATTGACAGTTTGAGGGTGTAATTGCTCTGTACTACCTAAAGTAGAGAAAGTTATTTCATGAATGTTTTTATTATTATTTATTACAATTATAGCACCATTAAAAAGGGTATACATAACAAGTACAATAATAATGAACAATACAGAGAACAATTGTGGCTATTATTACATATATTATTATTATTATTATGTTATTTATTCACTTATGTAGTGCTATTAATTCCACAGCGGTTTAATTACATTATCTTCACTGTCCCCATTAATACTTATCAAGGAAATAACCTGATAAAAGAATTCTCTATCATTTATTCAGGTTGGAATTAGAAAATGTAAATGTCTTGCAGGTTATGGTGATGCTGCACTGTGTATATTATTAGTATTTATACCATTTTTACAATATTATTAATTTTTTTTGTATATATTCTTTATTTATGGTATTTCAAACCAGTACATGAAAATGACAATGGTAGTATCTTTTACACATTAGAGTCATTAATATTCAACTAGTTGACAGGGGAGAAAAGAAGGTCAATGCAGGTAGATAGTAAAACAAGGGTAAATGGAACAAGGTATTTTAAATAATCCAGGTGACACTTATTGCTACCTATAAAGATTAATGTTGTCTCAAAAATAACCATATTGTCGACTTATTACAGTTTTTGGTCACATTTTGTGACAGTGCTGGGGTAAATAGCTTAAAGAGGGTCTGTCACCCCCCCTGCTGCATGGCAATCTAAATGCAGCACTGAATGCAGCATGTCTGCTGCATTCAGGGAAGGGGTCCCACATGTGTCTGTGTGCTGTGTACCCCAAGATATAGCCTTTGTAAAACTTACAGTTAGAAGCCATGGAGGCAGTCACTGTGGCTGGAGGGAGCTTGATTGATTGGGACCATTCCCTCCCCCTCTGCCTCTGTTTGCTGCCTTCTGCTGTGCAGGCCCTGCAATCCTCTTCTCTGTCACTCACAGCATGCAAATCATTTGTCCTGATGTCAGCTCCAGATTCCTGCCCTGACAAAGCATAAACAGCACAGCAGGAGGCGGCACACAGAGGCACTCACTCCAGCCACAGGGACTGCCTCCATGGTTTGTAACTGTAAAGGCCCCGTCACATGGGGGCGACATCGCCGCCCATTACATAGGCAACGTAGAGGCGTGGCCTATCAGCGGCGACATCGCCCCTACGTCGCTTCATGTAAAGGGGCGATGTTGGCGCCGCCGAGAGGTCGCCTGGTTCCAGAGCAGTGCTCTGAAACCAGGCGACCGATCTGGGGCGATGTGCACACATCGCCCCATGTAACCTGCCGCCGACGACCTGTGAGGCGATGGGAGCCCATTGTCCTGCATCGCCGCTGGGGATTTCAGACACCCCTGGCGGCGATGCCGCCTGACAGCTTGCCAGCGCAGGGCTGGAGATGTCGCTCCAGTCGCCGTTGACATCTCCAGCCCCATTGCCAGGTGTGACGGGGCCTTAAGTTTTACAAAGGCTATAACTCAGGGTACACAGCACACAGACACATGGTGGACTCCTTCCCTGAATGCAGCAGACATGCTGCATTCAGTGCTGCATTTAGATTGCCATGCAGCAGGGGGGTGACAGGTCCTCTTCAATCAATAGTCTCTAAAATATTTTTAGAGACAATTGCTCACTTCATCCACAAGAATATAATATAATGCTGTACTTACTTTCCTACTTTCAGTACATTGACTAGAAATATACACAATTTGTACAGAACTTTACATTTAATTTATAAGATTTATGGATTTTTGGTATTGGATGTGTAAAAGGAAGCCTGAAAATGACCATAAATCCTACTGCACCTGTGAGCCTCTGATTTTATTCAGATAAATCTGTTCCAACACATGGTGGATTGTGGCTATATTCTGTCCCAAGTGCATGGCCTTTAGGTAGAATATGATGTTGTGAGAAATTACCATACAATGCAGATTAGCTGCTGTAAGGTCTCCAGGAGTCCACGTGCAGCGTTCCCTTACTAGAGCCGGCCATACACATGCAGTAGCTATCGAATGTTTATATGTATGACAGTTATCTCTCCTGACTTCTCCATGTTCAGCTTCAGCAAATGTTCATGTATTTTCAGTGTGGAGAGGGGAAAAAAGCTGCAGCCATTCAGATCTGGAGGCTGCTTATCTCCTACAGCAGTGGTCCCCAACCTTTTTTGCACCAGGGACCAGCTTCATGCAAAACCATTTTTCCATGGTCTTGCAGGGGTTGCACTTTGGTCATATGGGATGGGGTTCTGGAGAGGGTTGGAATTTAGTATCCTGTTTCCCTGAAAATAAGACAGTGTCTTATATACATTTTTGCTCCCAAAGATGCACAACATCTTATTTTCAGGGGATATCCTATTTTTCCATCCCCTTGCAGTCCCCAATACGGTTTCCCCATCATCCCCTTGCAGCCCCTAACATCCCCATCATCATCTTTGTAGTCCACAACATCCCCATCATCACCTTGCAGCCCATAATATCCCTATCATCCCCTTGCAGCCCACAATACCTCTATAATCCCCCAATATCAACATCATCCCCATGCAACCCATAATATCTCCTTCATACCCTTGCAGCCCCCAATTACGGTACCTGCAAAGAAAAAACACACACACTCTTTTCTCACCGGTCCTCCGGTGCCGCTCTCGGCTCCCTGCCACAGATGCTATTGGCCAATCAGAGGCCCTCATGTAACCTCATGCTGCTGGCCTCTGATTGGACGCCGACTCACCATACATCTACGCCGCCACATCCCTCATAATAGTGCCTGCTGGGAGCCACGTCACTGAGGGGCAGGGAAGCAGATCTCATCCACCTCACACAATGAGCTCTGAGCCGCCCTAGATCGTGTCTATAAAAGTTGCCTAATATTAATGCATGTTCCAAGAAACTTGGAAAATCCATACAGACATAGTCATTTGGCATTTAACTACACATGTTAGTTTACAAAAGCCCCATTTATACTAACTGTGGGACTGGGGAAGCAGAAGTAACCCTCAGCAGTATATACATAGAATAGAGATGGTTGTCATGGCTTCTGCAATAAAACAAAAGAAAAAATTGATATTTTTGTTATCCCACTGCCTTGCATACTATCCATCAGTAGACTACACCTTGTAAAGCTGGTGCACCCAAACTTCTTATTCCCCAGTAAACTTTGTCGGGGAACAATTGGGAGGCGCCATGCACATAAGGATGGTTGGGTTATGAGAATTTAACTTCAGTTTTGTATATGGTCTGTAAAGGAAACATCCCAGCATGTTTTTACATTTGGAAATAGTGATATAGATGTCCAGGCATTTGCTCCTCCAATAACAATTACACCATTATTGTAGGTCTGGGGAACTCGCTATCTACCTTATGGAGAGGAGTTTGCCTGCAACCATAAGGAGATAGTTAAGTAGATAAGGAGATTTAAAGCCGCATCCCTCCTCTAGGAAATATGCAAATTGTCACTTCAGTGAGGAAGTGGATGAACTCTAGCGCCACCTTTAGGTAGCTCCTCAAAGTCATAGTCGCTTTCTGACAAGCCTTTTAATATGATTTAGGATTTGTACCAGATCAGAACCCCAAACTACAGACGCTGTGTTTCGGGGTAACTGCCCTTCATCAGTGCAGTGTGTGAGATATTCTGATCTGCCTGTGTCAGTGGGCTAAGACGAGGTCTGGGGAACTAGCTATCTACCTTATGGAGAGGAGTTTCCCTGCAGCCATAAGGAGACAGATAAGTAGATAAGGAGATTTAAAGCCGCAATGCTCCTCTGGGAAATATGTTTGCAGGCAAACTCCTCTCCATAAGGTAGATAGCGAGTTCCCCAGTCTTAGCCTCTTATACAGCCAGATCAGAATATCCCACACACTACACTGATGAGGGGCAGTCACCCCGAAACGTAGCGTCTGTAGTTTGGGGTTGTGATCTGGCACAAATCCTTAGTCATATTAAAAGGCTTGTCAGAAAGCCGACTATGACTTTGAGGAGCTACCTGGCACCATTATTGTAGAGATCTGATGTGCCAGTCATGAGAAATCTTTCATAGAAGCCATATACAAATCAGGCTACAAGTTCAATGGGGGATGTGATAATGCACTGGGGCCTAAGCATATTGACACCTCCCTACTGCACTTCCAGCCTGGTTTGCATATGTTTTTATGCTGGATTTCTCATGGCTTGCACATCAGATGTCTATTAAAAAGGTATCATTTTTATTAGGGGAGAAGTGAGTGTACATCCACATCTCTACTTCCATATGTAAAACCTGCTGACAGGTTCTCTTTAAAGGAAATCTGTCAACAAGTTTTTGCTACTTTATCTGACAGCAACATAATATAGGCAAAGAGATTCTTAATCCAATAGTATATCACATAGATTACTGGGTGCAGTCGTTCTGTCACAATCAAAGCATTTAGATTGAGCTGGCAGAGCTGCCCCGCCCACATCAGGCTCCCAATAGAGATTACTTATGTCTACTTTTTTTACCTTAATTTTAAGCACTTTAATTATGCCTAAATTTATTATTTTAATAACACCTAATGTCCCTCATACGTTTTTATTAGCCAGTGGGGTGCGCGAGTTCCATGTTCTCCCTTCTCCCCTCTGCTGTAAAGTGCAGGACTGGATAAACACTGCTGATGAGTGGACAGTGCGCTTGCGCTAAGTCCCATGAGTACTGGTGGGCTCGTGTAGACCAGGGACGCCACGGAGCATGCGCCGGCTTCTCACTGGGATAGGTGTTGGACTGTTGGTATTAACACAAGATAGATGATGTGAGTATTTAGAATGGCATGGATAGGCGTGATAACTATGCCCTTTGAGGAAGCAGCTAATGTGAAACGCTCAGTGGGGAAGGGGATCACAGGTCCTGGCACTCCCTCTATGGGTAAAAATAAACACATGTTTACATTGGCATACTCAATTTCTGCCAAGCAATACATTATTGTTTGGCATGTATGCACAAGATATATTGAAATAAGTTGGCGCTTAAAGCACAACTAAGGATGGTGTAATTAACATTAACTTGAATACTCTAAGGGTACCGTCACACCTGGACATATCGCCGGCGATTTCATAGGCGACGCACGTGCACGCGCCTGTTTTTGCGTGTCGCCTAAGGTCGCCGTCGCCTATTTACACGGGGCGACAACTCAGGCGACACTCAGCCGATGACTTGACCGGAAATTGCCTGGGCGTTGCCCAAGGCCCAAGTCGCTGGTGGCCGCTTCGGCGTCACACAGAGCAACCACATTAGCGATGTGGGCGAAATTTTGACCCACATCTCGGAGATAGGCGTTAACATTATGTTGTGTGACGCCTCGAAGAAGTGTGATTGGTTGCAAACAAACACCAATGAATGTGTCCTAGTTCGCTGCGCCACATCGTACAATGTAAGCACGCATGTGCGTATTGGCTCGGTGCTCACTCAACTCTCGTGTGATGTGTAGGGGATTATTGCTAGATGCATTGGCGTGCCCAACAAGCAAAACACGGCGCTCGCGTGATGAGTAATTGTATAGTGAAGCCGTATGGTGTTTTTATGTAATGTGTGTTGTGCTACTACGTTGGCTAATAAAATCACTCTTGCTGTGTTGGTCAGGAGAATATTGGAGCCTTGACCAAGTATGTGTGTGCACAGATATTTGTGTGTTTGCAGTTATGTGGGACATATGTATTATTCACCTAACATTTCCTTGTCCATTTGTGTGTACACAATATGTATAATTAAATACATGTATATGGAGGAAAGCACACACAGGCACCATACAGTGTCACCACAAAGGCCTGTCCCTGGGTGCCGCCATTTTACTATTCTGCAGGGGAAGGGAAAGCACCAGGAAGGCGGCGCCTAAAGTATGACAACGTTATGGCGAATGAACGCACGGGAGAGATGTCACATGTTGACAGGGGCCCAGAGGCGCAAAAGCCACAGGATTCACTGTATGCTTTTGTGTCATATACTTGAAACAGGAAGGCTGCCACTGCAGCGCTCTGATGCAGACATTAGTTGACATGTAATGACAATTGCGTTGATGTGAACACACATTTTTGCCCATCGCACAATGCTGCAGTTTTGAACACAGCCGCAAACACAGAGGCCACATCAATGCACTACTGTACAGTATGTACGCTCCTGGGTAATACACTTTTGGCCGCACACATCATCAAATATGGCGCAGAGGAACAAGGCGACCAATCGGAACGCTGGAGCTGCCACCAATCCACGCAGACCACCAGAGCTAGTAAATACGCCCTGAAACGCCTACCGCACATGTTTAGGCGATGTGCGCTGTTGCTCTTGACATCGCTCTTGAGACGTTACACACGGCGATCAGCACACATCACCCCAGAATAGTCGCCTGGTTTCAGAGCTGTGATGTGAAACCAGGCGACCACTCAGATGTGTCGCCCTCACCCATTTACATTGGGCGACGCATTGGCGATGTCGCCGGCGACAGGCCACGCCTCAGCGTTGCCTGTGAAATCGCCAGCGATATGTCCAGGTGTGACGGTACCCTAAGTATAGCATATGTGGGTCCTTATGTCACTAAATATAATAATAATAATATTTATTCATTTATATAGCGCTATTATAAATGGGATATGGAGACATAATGACACCTGAGGAAATTCTATGTATGGTTATGACTATATATGTATGACACTTTGATGTACAGGTGCAGCTCAATGAATTACAATATCATCAAAAAGATAATTTTTTTCAGTAATTCAATACATAAAGTAAAACACATACATAGAGTCATTACTCACAGAGTGATCTATTGCAAGTGTTTATTTCTGTAAATGTTGATGATTATGGCTTACAGACAATGAAAACCAAAAGATCATTATCTCAGATATTATTAATATTAAAGTAGTGAAGATGAAGGGTTTATATACAGCACTGCCATATTCCATGAGGCATCAAAGGGTGAATATAATATTGATTTATTAGTCAACGTGTTTCAGGAATACCTTAAAAACCCTGAAACATGGCAATATGATATCAATTTGACCTGAGGAAGTGACCAGGGAGCCCTGAAACACGGTGACTAATAAATCAACATTATATTCACTCCTTGGTGTCTCATGGTATACAGCAGCGTGGTTTTTAACCCTTCATCCTCCCTACTCTATATGCACCACGCTGGGGACTGCAGCAGCCGTGATATGCTTTTATAATGGTTGTGACTCTCACAACCACACAAGGTGAAGCCTCTGATACCTATTTAGGTCATATTTTATCTCTTAGACCCTTCATCCTCCCTACTTTAATTCTCTGAGATAATGGCCTTTGGCTTTTCATTGGCTGTAAGCCATAATCATCAACATTAACAGAAATAAACACTTGAAACAGATCAATCTGTTATAATGACTCTATATAATATATACATTTCACTTTATGTATTCAATCACTGAAATAAATTAACTTTTTGATGATACTCTAATTCATTGAAATGCACCTGAATAATATGTTTAGTATCTATAGTGATATTTTGGATTGCTGTATATAAGGTGCAGTTATTTATTCCTCATTTAATTTGTATGACTTGTGATACCTCCATGTATAGTTTGGAAAAATTCACTGGTGCAAATTAAAGGGAACCTGTCATCAGGTTTTTGCAACCTAATCTGAGAATAGCACATTATAGCACCCGAGATCCTGATTCCAGCGATGTGTCACTTACTGGGCTGCTCTGTGTAGTTTTGATAAAATCACTGTATAAGCTGTAGATTATCATTAGCAGTCTACTCGGCCTGCTGCCAGGTAGTCCGGCATATTCACAGACCGCTAAATCTGCAACAGAGAAAACACTAATTTTATCGAAATGACAGCAAGCAGCTCAGTAAGTGACACATCGCTGGAATCAGGGTCTCTATTTCTACATTAAGCTGCTCCCAGATGGGAAGGCAAACACCTGGTGACAGGTTCCCTTTAAGTGTTTTTAAGGTTCCCTTTAAGTGTTTTTAAGGCAAACACCTGGTGACAGGTTCCCTTTAAGCGTTTTAAAGATTGTCAATTTTTTTAAGAATAAGCCATGTGTGACTACTCTGATTTTTTTAGTTGGTTCTAAAGGTGCCGTCACACCTGGCGACGTCGCTAGCGACATTGCCGAAAAAGTGACGTATCAGCGATGTCGCTAGCGACGTCGCGCTGTGTAAACGAGCGGCGCGACTGCGTTTTATCGCTGGTCGCAGGTTGTCAGGTTTACGGGAAGAACCGTAAACCTGTCAACCGGCGACCTGCGATAAGGCTGGATCGCGCCGTGTGACATCGCCAGAGCGATGTCGGCGGCGATCCAGCCTATACCGCAGCGATGCTGTGTGACAGCTGGCCAGCGATGTCGGAACCGAGCGGGCAGCCGCGCATCGCTTCCGACATCGCTGGCCAGGTCGGGCTGTGTGAAGGCACCATAAGAGATTATTCATCCACAGTTAGGTGTCAATCACAGCAGGGGGCGTGTAGGACTGCCCTGTCCATGAGTTTCTGGTCCTGCACAGATAACAATAACTCACAGACAAGTAAGATAACCATAGTGTGTTTGTTTTTTTAACTCTTACAGCATGCTGTCCTCCGTTTACATAGCAAAATCTGCTGACATTAAAAACTTGAAGGCGAGGACCCGTCAGATCTCGATAGGTCTGTTTTATAACAATTCTGTAGGGTGTAGCCCTTTGTGCTGTTCCTCTGTTATTCCCTCTGGAAATGTATGAACAAATTGATAACTAGACATTACCGTTAATCTTTTGTAAAGAGTTTATACTTACAAATTGTACTGACACATCCCATTGACAATTGTCCTTTTATTCATTCATCTCCAGTAGGAACAGACTGACATAGAACTCTATGAAGAATGCTCCAGAGTTGTTACTTTATGAGGATGCGGGCATTCTATAAATCAATATAATTTCTATTACTAATAATATTTATGAGGAATTACTGTTTTTGTTACTCTGTATTGTCTCAAATTGTCTGTATATGTTCCCTCTGAATTGTAAAGTGCTGCGTAATATGTTGGCGCTATATAAATAAAATTATTATTATGAATTATTATTATTATTATGCAATTCCCATATAGAGCTGGATCTGTTGCGCCAAACCAAAGCTTCATGGAACATTTATTTAAATTAGATTTCTTTCTCCGATATAGAGTTCATTTTCACTTTGACAAACTTTGGAAAGACCCCGCACAAAACCCCCTATACGCACATTCATGATTCTACACACATGACGTCTGCCGCATTTCCAGACGGACGGACTTTAATGGACAGTGTTGCACAATCCGCACAAGAAGTGATCTCATTTTAACAATCCCTGCAAATCGTAAAGGATTTTTTATTTGGTTGCTAATGAAATACAGCATTGTCCGAGCTTCCATATATTGTGTGTATCTAGCACATGACCGTCCACGGGGCATGGGTTTATTTGACCTCTCATTCACAGATCCATCTGGGTATGTTCTAAATAAGGCATGATAATATTTACTAAAGCCATGGTAATAAGAGAATTGGTGGTTGCTATGTACTTTGCTAATGTAGTCATTGGCTGCTGTCTGGATGTGCTTTATGGCAGCGTCAACACACCATTTGGTGTGCAGGGGGTTAAATAGTATCCCATTCACTATGTCAAAGGCCACATATTTCTAGTGATTGGGATCTGAGTCAAGTTCTCCCTCATTTGAGACAGAATCTGACTTACCAACCCATGCTCCAATAACCCCTGTTTATGTAACCGAAGCAAAGAAACAAACAACCGAGGAATTGTAGCACTTCCAGATGAGTTAACAGTTCTGAATCTATTGGTATCTATCTAAAAACATCCTCCAGATCCACCGTCTACTGGATCACAATAGTATGAATGGAACACAGGCGGCAAAAATAATCAGAACATCTATCTATCTCTCTATCTCTCTATCTATCTATCTATCTATCTATCTATCTATCTATCTATCTATCTATCTATCTATCTATCTATCTATCTACAGTATCTATCTATCTATCTATCTATCTATCTATCTATCTACTAGAAAAAAATTCTCTGCAGCAAACAGCTACTACCAATGATGTATAAATGCTAACAAGCTGTATGTATATGAGAAAAAAGTTTAAAAACTTACATTTTTTTTAAAAAAAACTCAAAATTCTTATTTTTTTATTTCTGAAGTTCTTGGTACATATATTGGCCAATGTCTGCTTGCTCATCAACTGCGACAAAGTGATACTAAGAACTTCAGACATAAAAAGATAAGAATTTTGAGTTTTTTTTAAAAAAATGTAAGTTTTTAAACTTTTTTCTCATATACATATAGCTTATAGCATTTATACATCATTGGTAGTAGCTGAGTGCTGCAGAGAGTTTTTTTCTAGTTGGTTGAACCAGCGTCCCTGCTGACGCCAGTTCACATTGTCTGTGAGTGCTGTGCAGTTTTTTTCTCTATCTATCTATCGTATCTATCTATCTATCTATCTATCTATGAGAAAAAAAAGCGGGGTATCGGCTCCGACGTGGATCAGAGGTCCATCCCTGAATGCCAACTTACCGGCGTGGTCAATGTCTTCATAGGAGCACGATCCAACCGCCCAAATCAAGCACGGTCTCCACCAGAAGTGCTAGAGTGGGTTGGGTTCCCTTTGGAGAGAAAGAGGGCTCCCATATCACCTGACGGGCCTGGTTTAACAAGCGGGATTCGTGCAGGGCAGCGCAAGGAGAAGGAGTGCGCAGAGGTAGGACAGAGCAAGTATAGAGAAGGAACATCGCTGGAGCCTCAGAGAGACATTGCTTCCTACTATGACACCTGGTTCACTACCCAAGCCTTAACTCCAGTGAACTGTGTACAAGCTGAAGGTAACTGGAGTAAAGACCCGTGCACAGCAAGCAAGTGTCTGTGTTTCTATCTGGTTGACTGTGATACTCCAATCTCACAGCAGAGACTGCGCTGCCCTATTCCACCATTCTATACTACACTGCCCCGGGGGACCCTGCTCTACCTGTAGGGAGCTACAACACCTTGCTGCTATCCATCCGCAGCGGCGCCGGTGCCATCATCGGATCTACAGGTGGCATCACAAACTTCATAAACTTTATTATTTTTATTTTTCTTCTTTTTATTGTCACCGCAAGGGCACAGGCGTGGGCACCGACCACCCGTGACATCCCTGCACCTGACCTCCCGAGACCTGAGTGCCCCAGAACCTTGTGGGCCAGATACCAGCAACTCCAGTGTTTTATGGAGCGTGCCATCTCTATTAAGGCCATTTTATGGCCTTGTTCTGACTCTCATAGAGTTGCATTGAGCACTTGCGACGTAACTTCTGACTATTGGCCAGTCAGATGTTAAGGGCTCAAGATAGCGCCATGGAACAGGACCGGCGATGGTAAAAGGTGAAGCTGCCAGAAGGTAGGTATATGAGAGGAAGCAGAGGGCTCACATTTAAAGCGCCACTCCAGCGCTAACTTTAAATATTTATATATTAATATTTTTAATATATGTATATTTTGTCCAAATTTATTGAATACAATTATTACTTCATTTTTTATGGATGGATGATTTATAAGCATGGGGCTCAATTGTAGGCTGTAATATTGGATTAATCCAATATACATACTTTCTTTATATTAATGGGGGATGCATACTGTCATGTTCTCAACTAAAAGATATATATGCTACATGAATATTTTTGTATGTGTAAAACCTGGCAGCACAGATGAGTTCATAGGTAAAAACATGTCGTCAACCACACAATGAAAGAACAAAATGCTGCTCATTCATTGGATGATTGGATTGTTTATGGCAGAACAAAAATCATTGTTCTCAGCAGCAAGTCACCCAAAAAACTTCAGAAGTGCCGATAACATGATTCTGTAGGGACAGACTGATCTGCTAGTGATCTTTCTGAGCGCACCAGTCTTCCTCCATCTGTGTAAAAAGACACGAAAATGCCTTGAATATTGATGATGGCGCTCGCTCAGTTAATGGCCTGAATCAGCTCATGTAGTTGCAACCGAAATGGTTTTGTGTGATGATGCAATATGTCAGCATTTGAGGCTTTGTCCAAAACAGACCCTGTTGAAGGTTCTTGTACAGTATATATTCTTTTTTCTTCTATAATATACGTAGGGTTGGACAAAGCAGCCTAGCAGTTTTGATAAAAAAAAACCCTCATCAGTAGGATCAAACAACCAGCTGTTAAAGCCTCTAATACACAATAGAAAGATGTCGGATGATGGGTTGATTGGCCAACAACTATCTCTGCCTAGGAGTTTTTGGCTCTACTGAGCCCTCCAGTGTTCTCTATGAGAGAGCCACTGCCAGACCAACATGCAAATGGAGTCCATGGAGCCTCGATTAAGAGTCTCAAACACGGGACTAGCCAGATATCCTTCCAGGGAAGGGCCTAGCCCTGGGGTGGAACCAATGCGGAGACCACCATAACCACCATATTAAGTGGCCCTTTTAGTCAATATCCCACTCAGTTACGAGTTAAGAATATGACAAGGGAATTAACAGACCAATGTGGCGGCTTATCTCATAGACAACAAAAGAACTGAATACCGGAAATTCGAAAAGTTGACTCTTTCTCTCAACATAGTTGAGGGAGAGTCAGGAGGCCACCATGCACATTAGATTGTTGCTTGGTTCGGCTAACAACTATGTATTGGGGATCTTAAAGGGGTTGTCCTCTACTATTACAACTCCTTCAGATTACACTTGTCCCCATTAAAAATAAAAGACCCTGTACTCCTACTGAGATCATTGAAACGGCAGCAGAATGATAGATGAGTAAGGAGTAGAGGGATAAAAGAATGAAGTAAAGTAACCTAAAGACAACTATAACACAAATGCTAAGTCTAATGAGTCTCTATTGTGTGATCCTGGAGTATCTGCTCAAAGCATTCCTCCAATGTTACTGGCATCTCATCTCCATTCAAAAGGATAATGCTGATGGCAGAAGATACGGCAGGTAGGAGAGACATTGGGCAGTACACAACATATATGCTGCTGTTTGAGTTGTACAAAAATGGCATACAGAGAGGATAGTATTGGTGTCAGGGTGCTAGTGCCTGATGTGTCCAAAGATAGACCCAGGGGTCTTATTATAGAGTTGCATTGGAGACCTGGATCTTCATCTTACACCTCTTAAATATGTGTCATCTCTTTGTCCTATAGATATTAACTTGTGTTTTGGTTTAGGATCCTACAAGACTACAAAAGTAAGAGTCACATCATCAACACAAAAATGTTTCAATCCAATTCCACATTGACTTTGTTATTACGGCGCGAAGAACGTGACATAAATCAACGGATTTTATAAACACTTTTTTTGCTTTTGTCACAAATAGAAGGAATGACTGTGCTAAGTAGGTTATGCAAACTTCAATCTGATATACAATGACCGGAAGGAAAGTGAGGAAATGGCCAATTATGGTCGAGTTACTTACATGGAAGGAAAGGAGACTTTAGGAACCGAAGATATCCCCTCTCTGTGTCTATATACATAATACAGAATATACATAGCACCACCTGCTAAATAAATACTGTAAAGTGTAATTATTTAATAGTATTATATTGTTTTTTCTTAAAATACACTGTAATGTATAGAATGCACGATCGATAGATAGATAGATAGATAGATAGATAGATAGATAGATAGATATAATGAATGAATGAATGAATGATATGGTCGCAGCACTCCAGTTCTGATGTACAAAAACAACTTTTATTCCAGAATGGGCATCGGTGGCAAAGTTTCGGGCAACAGACGCCCTTTGTCCAGCTGGACAACTAGAGAGATGGATTAAGCAAGGGATCTCAAACTCCATGCCTCGAGAGCTGCCAACAGTGCAGGTTTTCATTGTTTCCTTAGTATTGCACAGATGTTAGAATCATCCCCTGTAAAATCAATTATCACCAGTGCAATGCTAAGGAAATCCTGAAAACATGCACTGTTGGCGGCCCTAGAGGCCTGCAGTTTCAGATCCCTGGATTAAAGCTAGGTTAAACTTCTGTAACAAAGATTTTACTTTTATTTTTAAATTCTGTTGGAAAAAGTTTTTTTCACTTATTTTATGATGTAAAGAAGGTTTTTGGTGCATAAATTGGAAAATAGATGTAAGCCCATCAACCGTGACAATCAGGACAACTCCATGGCATACTAGACAGATTGTCTCGTTGTGGGATGGGAGGGCTACAAAACCAAACTTTTGTCATGACAGGACGAGGAAATGCCTGGCATGCAGCATCAAAGTAAGAGGAACGCCAGAGACAAGGAGGATCCGAACGATGGGGAGATGGAGAAGAGGTGAACCCTTGCCACTCACCTGGGCCTGAGCCCTGCACTCCCTAGCGTCCCTAGATAGGTCCGTCCCCCGGTATGCAATCACATGGCTTAGCCATGGCTGTACCTGGGCTAGTCCTGGCTAATAAATTGGGCACTAGTATTACTACTATGATAAGGAAGCACAGGGAAAGCAACAAACAAAAGGGAATAAAACAACAAATCAATTCCACGGCTGTGACAACGACAACTTTTCTTGGGAGTTCAGCAAAGAAGAACTATAACTGGCACATGAGAGAACCAGGATTAAGTTTGAATAACAGAAGAGAGTGGCAATAAAGAGCAGCAGCTGACATTAGCGCAAAAGGAATCTCAGCAGAGTCAAAAAGGAATTCTTTTACCCCTACAGCACCAAAAGAAAACAAATCCGCTACACTCATGTTCATTGCAGAGCTGACTCCAATGAGTCCACGCGATTTGCTAATCACAGTGACCTTCTGCTCTCAGATGCCACAAAAGCCTTAGCCAGATGCCAAACATACATCACACTTTTCTATAAGATTTGCATGAAATGTTAAATTCACTTGAAAATAGATTTTCAGATTCACAAGATGTTTTAGTTGCTGTATACTGTATATGCTTAGAAGCAGCATTGTGGCCAAGTTGTTATATTTCCTGGCTGCAGTGACAGGGGTCATGGTTCACTCCTCATCCAGACCATTATATTACAGAATCTGTTTGTTAGGGTCTACATGGTCAACAGGTTTCAAGAATACCCCCAAATGTGAGATAACTTATGGGACCTTTTACATATAGATCTGGGAATGTTATTAGTGGCTTGTTTATGTGTTTTAGGTTTAGTGATTTTGGCCATTTGAATGATGGATTTTACGTTTAATGTATAAAACATTTGTAGAAGAGCACATTAGGGAATTTTGTGACCCCTTATCACTGTGTACTCTACGAAGCCCAATGCTAGTACCTCTAGTTATAAAAGTACATTCAGTGCCCAAATGTTTGCAATGTTAGTGTGCAAAAAGCTCAAGCTGAATAATCATTCTCGGCTAAGATGGACTTGTAATGGATTGAGAAGATGGACCCAAGAATTCTGGAGCCAGACGCTGCAATTTACTTATACATCATAGAAAAGTATAATGGAGCTACAGTAGATGTGTACACTCAGACACATATAATATTCTCTGTTATCATTGACAGCACTGTCGTAACTCAGACCGAGACAGGGCTCCCGACACGGTCATATAATGAATATACTGAATAGTGCATTAAAGAAGCACTCAGCAACATTAACTTAAAAAATCCTTATAGTATTTGTCTGGAAATTGCTGATGAGTCCCATGCTGTGGGGATGTAGGAAACTCTGGAATGAGACATTGTTAATCGAGAAAAAGTAACTATGACAAAAAACAACTTCAAATAAAAGAAGGACAAGGAGGTGCGCTCCTGGTGTGATACCCGGTGGACTAGTGGAGGCAATGGGGGAGATGCACTAACCTTGGTCGGTTATGCTCCGACACAACCGCGGTACAGAGCCTATGGTGCATCTTGTGCACCCGCCGCCGCTGTCAGGCCAGACAGCCAGTCACGTATAGGATCACGGGGTTTCTGACATCACCGCAGGTCCTCGATCCTCCTGTTATTCTCCCCACAGGTCTCGTAGAAGCTTTCCTCCAGCAGCACCGCACCGCACACCCACCAGGGTGTAGAGAAGTTTAAATTAAAGAAGCTTTAGCGTATTTGAGCGGGCGCTTGAAGATAAACCACAGAGACAGCTTTTCAGTACCTTCTCTTTACTTGCTCAATGTGGACTGGTCACTCCTCACAACATGTTTCGGCAGCTGATACCGTCTTCATCAGGTTCACCTGCCGAAACATGTTGTGAGGAGTGACCAGTCCACATTGGAGCAAGTAAAGAGAAGGTACTGAAAAGCTGTCCCTGTGGTTTATCTCCAAGCGCCCGCTCAAAAACGCTAAAGCTTCTTCAATTTACACAAAAAACAACTTAAAACAGTAGGCCAAAAAAATAATGTGTATATGTTGCCAGTGGCAACCAATCAGAATTTAGCTTTTGTTTCTAAAACAGCCATGTTAAAATTAAAGCTGGTCTGTGATTGCTGGCTATGGGAACAATGATAGATTTTCTATTAAACACTTTTGCTGTATGAGACCTACTATCTTTGGAATTTACAGAGTTTTCTTTTAGGCCTTGTTGTAATGAGCTTTTTTTTATACCTCAGGATTTGTAACCAAAACCAGGAGAGGAACAATCAGAGGAAAAATATAATAGATACACGTCACCACTTCTGTATTTATTAACCATTGCTGGTTTTGGCTACAAATACTGAGGTAAAAACTTACCAAATACTCAACATGTAACCATAGCCTAAGTGTCCTAAGACACAAATGACCTAAGAGTTAGGGCACAGCCACACATTGAGTATTTGATGAGTTTTTACCTCAGTATTTGTAGCCAAAATCAGAAATAGGCAGGGGCGTAACTACAATAGGTGCAGGGGTTGTGATTGCACCCGGGCCCTGCAGCCTAGGAGGGTCCCAAAAGTCCCTTTGGCTCATAGAAAAAGACTAATACTATTAAATTGCAATAATTGGGGGAAATAGGTGATAAATACCAAAGTGCTGACCTGTTTCTATTATACTTTTCCTCTGATTGTTCCTCTACTCGTTTTGTTAAACAAATACTGAGGTAAATAACTCATCAAATACTCAACATGTGACCAAGGCCTAAGGCTAAGGTCACACTTGGCTGCGTTTTTTAAGGTTGTTTTTGACAGGCTAGGGTCAAACTTGTGTTGTGGATGAGTTTTTCCCATGAGTTTTTCACACTTGTATTTTATGAAAAATGCATGCAAAAACGCATCCATAGGCCCCAAAACAAAAAACGCATGTCCCAATGCCAAAAAAGCAAGGCTAAAGTGCCATGAGTTTTTGGCTCAGCACCAAAAAATGCATCATGATGAGTTTTTTGGTGCTTTTTCAAAAACGCATTCATTTTTGTAACATGGGGTCCTATGGGAATCGCATGCGAATTCGCATGACACTAAATGGTACCATGAGTTTTCGCATGAGTTTTCGCATGAGTTTTTTAAGGCTAGGGTCACACTTGCAGATTTTCCGTGCATTTTTCACATATGTCTTTTGTCAAAAACGCATGGAAAAACACATCTATAGGCCCCCATGTAAAAAACACATGCCCCAATAGCAAAAACGCATGTCTGAATGTAACATGCATTTTTGGGTGCGTTTTTGGATCAGCACCAAAAAATACTGCATGATTCGGCTAGCGGTCACATGGGTTGTGACGCGGCTGCACTGTGGTCACATGACAAACCCATGTGACCGCTAGCCGAATGCTGATTGGCTGAACTGCAAGGTCTTTTTCCCCATCTTCTCCCGGTGGTCTCGGAGGTCCTGTAACAGCCAGAGGTCTTCGGTACCGGTCCCGGTCCAGGAGTACAGGAGGTGAGTATTAATGTTTATTGTTTTTAACCCCTTACATTAACTTTTAGGGTACTTTTGTAGTGTATCTGTATAGATACACTGCAAACGTACAGGGACTCGCTACCCCCGAGTAATTCCTAAGGAAACTCGGTGAGTAGCGAGTCCCCCGAGTCCGCTAATATTCGGGCGAGTCCCGAATAGTAGCGAGAAATTCGCCCATCCCTACACAGCATATTTTTGCAGCATCTTAAGAAAATGCAGCATCCTAAGTTCCAGTGAGGTGTATGGGATGTATAGAAATCTCATGCCAATGGGCATTTTTTGTCTACTACGTAAACTACCGTAAGCTGCAAAGCATTTTTTGAAATCTGCAACATGTCAATTTCTCTTGCGGGTACGCTGAGCTTTATGTGCAGATGTTCACCAAAGAATTGTATTAGATGCGAGAAAATCTGCAGTTAAAAGATTAATATATGTTTTTAATTTGTTTCCGCTGTGGAAAAACACTAAAAACACATGTGATCCACACATGACGAGATCAATACATTTTTGTCAAACCGAAATACCAGAAAGATGTAAATAACAGAGCAGCTTTATATAAAAGAGGACAATTCCATAAAAAGAGGTAAAATCTGCAGTGTCAAAAGTAATATAAAAATGCATGCAAAAAATACTAAAAAACTTTAGCTCATGAGAACACAAATGTGCATTGAAACTAGTGAATTATATGTATATACTATGTCTGTGTGCACATTGGAGTGAACACGGAGAGCACACACATCCCTAATGGCCCCTTTACACACGGCTACATTTGTAGCTTGTCACCAGGTAACTTACTGGTTGCAGTGAAATCATGGATACATGATTCCATTTGTACACAGCAACAAGATAGAACCATGTATCCATGATTTCACTGCAACCAGTAAGTTACCTGGTGACAAGCTACAAATGTAGCCGTGTGTAAAGGTACCCTTATAGATAACCTGCCAGTACACATAGCTGATTCTGCTCACAGATCAATCATGCATAAAATCAGAACATGTAGTATTTTGGTCTGATTTATGGACAAGACCTTGTATACCACCACCTATTGGTAGTACTTAGCAGTCCTAAAAGTCAATATCAACCTTTTAATGAGCCTTGTCATATGACAAAGGATATAAGCAAAATCATATTTCCTATTTTCAGACACAATGTTTCAGAGTGTTTACTCCTCATCAGTGCAAAGTATGAGATATGATTTGGCTACGTGAGAGGTCAAAACTGGGGATCTAAGCTATAACGTTTCTCCTTATGGAGAGATGACATGTCAGGTCTGGAATGTCAGTATATGACTAGGTGTAAATGCTTTGCATGCTGATGTGTGAAATTTAATATGCAAGTTGCCTCTTTACAGAGGACTTGAACTCTAGCGCCACCTATTGGTACTAGCAATCCTAAAAGTCAAAATTGACCCTTTAACGAGCCTTATCATACGTACAAGGATTTAAGCCAAATCATATTCTCAAATTGCAGGCAGTCCTTATCCTTGGTGATCCTTGGTATGATAAGGCTCATTAAAGGGTCAATATTAACTTTTAGGATTGCTACGTTTAATAGGTGGCGCTAGAGTTTCTTTTTAAAGACGCAATTTGCATATTAATTTTCCCAGAGGAGCGTTTAAGTCTCCTCCTATACTGACATGCCAGACCTGACATTTCATCTCTCCATAAAGAGAAATGTTATAGCTTAGATCCCCTGGACAAGACTGATTCTTGTAAATAGCAGGCAGTGCCTGTACTTATCCATTATGTGGTTGAGCACACAGAGCTGTACATGGAGTTAGCTGCATCTGCAGTTTACCTTAGGTTGGATTTACAAGTTTGATTATTTTTCAGAGCATCTGTGATGGCCACTTTACACGTCCTGATATCGTCGTCCAACTTCGATAAAATGTCACGTGGTTTGGCCGTTGCCGCCGATATCGTTCGTGCGTTGTGTGGTGTAAATGTGCAATTCGATGCAAGAACGATGCCAAAAGGATATCTGGGAAGAATTGTGCAGGCTCTCCAATTGCCCGATATTGGATGGACGATCTGGCAGGATCGTGCTGTGTGACAGCCCAACACCGACTTGGAGAGCAACTTCCCCTATTCACTCCCATGTTAAATGGTCGTTCCCTGGTTCGAGCGTACAAGGGGGTGTAGACATCGCAGTTGTGTTGCCTGCCGATATCTGCCTGTGTGACAGCTCCTATGTGATCTTGCATTTCAGCCAAAAAAGTGCGCGCTCCCGTGCTGTTGTATACAATATCGAAACGATGTTGGGACGTGTAAAGTGGCCATAAGTATCCTGACCAAAATTCATTAGCCTCATATATGCTTAAAAGGTATGAAAATGATAGTCCATAAACGATGTGTGAAACAAAACTTGAGTAAAACTAAAAGGCCCGTTTCACGCTTCAATGGTCGAACGATTCGACTTGACCTACATCACTTAAATGACGTTCAATGATCGCTAGTGAAATGTCACACGTATAGGCCTTGTTCACACACAATTTGCGTTTTTTTTAGCACTCCTAAAAGCACATGCGTTTTTTTAAGAGTGCTAAAAATGTCCCTTGTGTGTCTGAAAGGATTTGCCACATTTTTGGACTTAGTCATTTTTTCATCAAAAACGCAGGCAAAAACGCATGCGTTAACGCAGGGTGCATAAATGTGCCATTTAAAAACGCATGCGTTTCCCATAGGGCCCCATGTTATAGAAACGCATGCGTTTTTATAACATGGGACCCTATGGGAAACGCATGCGTTAACGCAGGTGCCCCATGTTAAAAAAACGCATGCGTTTTTGGAAAATAACCCTGCGTTTTTTTTCCAGCACCCAAAAAACGCTGCAATGCAACGTTTTTTTGGACTGGGGGAAAAAAACTCAAGTGGAGGTAAAAAACACATGTACACTCAAGTTTTTTTTTGAAAACTGCAGAAAAACGCCGAAAATGGCAAAAATGCAGTTGAGCGTGAACATGGCCTTAGATATCGTTAACGACGCAGCAACGATTCCGCGACAAGCAAACGATATTTGCGGTCATTAGCTCGCCTACATCCTTCACTTCTCAATAGGCGAAGTCGTTAACGACATCATTATCGAAGTGTCACACACACCGATGCTGTAGGTTGGATGAACGATCATCGTCTGGTTTTAGGTCCGGTTCAAAAACCTCCAATGAATGATCTGCCCCATTATCGTTGATCGGATGAACATGTCACACTAAAACGACGTTGTTACGACATCGTTTGAACGACTGAAAACCCGTGACGTTTCAACGATACCATTAACGATATCATAGCGTGAAACAGGCCCTTAAGGGACTAGGCTGGTTTCTCACAACCGAATTTTGATATCTGTGTAAATACAGCTGAAACTGGATGTGCCTGCATCTGTTTTTGGCCCCATTGACTTTCAATGGGCCCGCAGGAACTTGCAGGTGCATCCAATTGTTTATGGTACCCCCTGATGCAGGTGTCCATGGTTTTTTCACTGAGACAAAAATGCAGTTTGTAGCGATTTTGGTCTCAGTTTCAAAATCGAGAACACCCGAATCTGGGGCACTCTGGGTTAAATTACAATGAGGCTCTATGGAACCCAGATCTGGCAGAAGCCAAATCCCGCCTGAACCAGACGCCAGATCTGGGCTTTGTAACAGAGCATGCCCAGAACCAACTTTTAAATGACACAACCACTAAGGGGCGTGTCATTTTCCACCGGATCTAGCTAAAAAGGTAGACAACCTGATGCAACAGGATGCTCACGCACCAGTATTATCACTGATCTGTGAGATTTATCAGTGATCATACCAGTGTGGGTGAACCCAATTGCCAGAATAGCTTTATTTTCACCATTTCATCTCACTTTGGAATTTTTTTCCCCTTTTTTCAGTATTTTAAATTATAACTAGGGATGGCATGGTTGCTCAGTAGTTAGCCCTGTTGTTTTGCAGTGCTGGGGTCTTGGGTCCAAATGCCACCAATTAATTTGATCTGCAAGTACGGTAGTTCGTATGTTCTCCCTGTGTTTGTGGGTTTCCTCCTGGTTCTCCAATTTCCTCCCACTCTCCAAAGACATTCTGATAGGGAATGTAACTTGTGAGCCCCAATGGACAGTATTGCTGATGTATGTTAAGTGCTATGGAATTAAAAACGCGATATAAGTGAACAAATATTACTATTACAACTCATTAAAAAAAAACACACTCTCACCCAAAAATGAAAAAGTAATGGTTCTTGGAAAATGGTGAGGAGAAAATGCAAATGAAATGTTCTTTGAATGTCCCCTTTACAATTCATAATGCTCTATTGCCTCTTATCAGGGAATTTTGTTCCCTAAGTGCCCCCTTAATTAGTAATAATGCACCTGAGAAGGCCCTTTCTAACAATGGAGTAAGGCCGGTTTCACATTGCGGGTTTGATCCGATCCGTGGCTGTCCGTGTAAACGCCGCAGTTGCTCCAGTGCTGTGGCTAGCTCCCTGCCAGCCGCGGTCCTGATTCAGCAACAGTGACAGCTGCGTGGGGCTGCACACCAGAGTGGAGGGCATATTAGCCCTCCGGTTCTGTGTGCTGATCCGATCCGGGGTTGTCAGGTTCACCCTGACAGCCTCGGATCGGATCTGACCCACAATGTGAAACCGGCCTAATATTAGACCTGAGAAGGCCCTTACTAATAAATAATAATAACCCGACTTGTCATCAAAAGTAAAAATGCCGTCAGAACGCCCCTTAACAGCATTAGTGACCCTAATCGCTACAATATTGGGATCCCCACTCTAATACACATCACACTTTATTCAGAAATAAGTTTTCCTATGGGCCATCACAGATAATTTGTGTCCACATTGACACTTTTTCCTCTTTATATGATTGAACGCCGAGTGAAATTATCGCTATAACCAACTTTTCTTGGCGAGTGTTAAAATGCCACGAAAACCTCCATATAAAAAGCCTTTTAGCAAACATGTCTCAGCAAACCTTTTGTGAATTGTGAAATCATCCCCTTCTGTTTGCAGGATTTTATAACGGTTCAGTGACTTGCAAAGTGCAGAATGTGATTACAGGACCCCTCTCGCTTCCCCCACAACAGAGCTGCTCACAACCGCCCCATTCTGACGACCCGCGATTGTAAATATCCTCCGAATCTGATGAACAGATCACGCGGCATCTGGTGATAATTGCTCATTAATTGATGCTTAATACCGCTGCTTTCATTGTTGTGTTTGCTGCTTCTAGCGGGGTTAATGATAGAGATATTGTTGATATTTCATTATTTTATAACAGTCGGTGTGCTATTAACACTCAGGCATGGATTTAAAGCGATACTGTTATATCAAGGTATGTCATTTCAGTATATTAGATATGTTTTGTTAAAGCGGACGTGTCACGCTAGGGTGTCTCTGTGGGAGGATCTAGGGCACAAATCTCTCCTGCTGGCAATGCATAATAAGTATACGTTATATATGTATGGGGGTTGCTTATTAAAATGAAAACATCCAACTACAGAGATGATTGCTGCTCACTATGATTGCAGTATGGTCAATTTATTTTGTAACATACTTCCCATTTTATTAAGATATAATTGGCCAGAGCTGTGTTTACAAAGCAGTAGGGGGCAAGTGAAGTCCCAACATCTCTGTAAGAGGGGCTACGTCCCACTGAAGACATCGATGATTTCATTACATAGTGCGATACACAAACTGTAGATGTAGCAGTGCTGATAGTGTAATGTGTAGTGACATAAGGTATAGTGATAATGCATGTATAGAGTTTCATATGTGGAGTGATAGGATGCATTTTATAAGGTAAAGTTGGTGTTTTTCCTCTGTTGCAGTACTGCCAATGGCCACAAGATGCTACCACCTGCTGTTTACTGTTGTAAATACAGAGTGAGTGTCTAGGTTTTCAGTATGGCAGAGGGTGATAGTTTTGGCAGGGTTAACGGAAGAGCCGGCCCACAGTAGGGTGGGACAAGGGAAATGGAAAATGTAGTTCCTGTTGGAGTGAGTAGTATGTGAGGTAAGTAAAAGCTAGCAGCCTGGAGTAGAAGTACAAGAGACCAAGATAAAGTTGAAGGGTTAACTCTCAAGAGGTGACAGATAAGGGGACTCCTACAGGCAAACGAAAGAACAGTGCGTAGACATTGTTGGCCAGCATAGAATGGGAGACTTTAGAGTGTAAAGTGATGCCTGGCTGAGAGACACTGGCACAAAGGTATTGGCTTGATGAGCATCCCTGAAAAGTGCAGTACAGAGATGAATGATCATTGCGTGATACCTGGACCCGTATGACTAATTACCGGTAGGATGCAATTATTAGCTGTTCTCCCCTGACTGTATTGGCCTCTGTGATTGAGGTTAAGAAAATGCTTAATACCCATGCTGATGAGCCGATCTATGTTAGAAGGGAAAATGGAAAGAGAATGCTTTGTATGAACCTGTGTTTAAAGTTATCTGCAAGTAAAGAGCTTGATGTTTTGAACCCATGTTGAGAAATGCCTTTAAGAGATACTGAATGCAGCAATACTGCACCGTGTGTGACTGAAGAAAAGCACTAGGCTTTCGGCCTAAAGTTACCTCTCTCAAAGAAACAGGTTATCACACACCCCAATGTTTTCTGTGGTGTGACAGGGTATGCAGAGTGGGGGCCTGTTCATGAATACCGCCCTGTTCACAGTCCCACGTTCACAGCTTCATACTTAGAAGATGGAGGCTTGCGTGCATTGCCATATGGCGCTTCTAATGTTGAAGTGTTATCTTTTGGATGCTTCCAAAGGAAAATGTCTTCATAATATAGTATGTGATATAACATGACACAATATTTGTTTATCATAATTATACTATAGAATGTCCAGAAATAATATGTAAGAGCGCAAAGAGAACTAATATGTGAATGTCCAGAAACAATATGCAGGAGTGGGACTAGCACTATTATGTGAATGTCCAGAAATAATATGCAGTGAAGTGTGCAGCAAACAGATGGTTACCAGTGTACTTCTTGGGGCTGAAATAATCCTGCTCAAGTCCAGCACACAGCCTGCACTGATTACCGTATATACTCGTGTATAAGCCAACCCATGTATAAGCCGACCCCCCTACTTTTGCCCCAAAACCTGGGAAAACCTATTGACTCGTGTATAAGCCGAGAGTGGACCCCAGCACAGGTATACAGCCCCCAGCAGTGTGGTATACAGCAGCCCCAGTGGTAGTATACAGCAGCAGCCCCAGTGGTATATACAGCAGCAGCCCCAGTGGTATATACAGCAGCAGCCCCAGTAGTTAGTATACAGCAGCCCCAGAGGTATATACAGCAGCCCCAGTGGTAGTATACAGCAGCCCCAGTGGTATATACAGCCCCAGTGGTAGTATACAGCAGCAGCCCCAGTGGTATATACAGCAGCAGCCCCAGTGGTATATACAGCAGCAGCCCCAGTAGTTACTATACAGCAGCCCCAGAGGTATATAGAGCAGCCCCAGTGGTAGTATACAGCAGCAGCCCCAGTGGTATATACAGCCCCAGTGGTAGTATACAGCAGCCCCAGAGGTATATACAGCCCCAGTGGTAGTATACAGCAGCCCCAGAGGTATATACAGCCCCAGTGGTAGTATACAGCAGCCCCAGTGGTATATACAGCCCCAGTGGTAGTATACAGCAGCCCCAGAGGTATATACAGCCCCAGTGGTAGTATACAGCAGCCCCAGTGGTATATACAGCCCCAGTGGTAGTATACAGCCCCCCATCAGTATACAGCAGCCCCAGAGGTATATACAGCCCCAGTGGTAGTATACACGCAGCCCCAGTGGTATATACAGCCCCAGTGGTAGTATACAGCCCCACATCAGTATACAGGCCCCCCCGTTTTGTGCACAATCCCGTAAAGGAAGAGATCAGTATACTTATCACTGTCCCGCTGCCGCTGTCCCGCCGCCGCCATCGCGCTCCTCCGTCTTCTTCCGGTTTCCTCCTCGGTCGCGCAGACAATGACGTCATTGCCTGCGCCGACCGGAGGAAGCCGGAAGAAGACGGATGAAGACAGAGGAGCGCGATGACGGCGGCGGGACAGCGGCAGCGGGACAGTGATAAGTATACTAATCTCTTCCTTTACAGGATTGTGCACAAGGCAGGGGGGCCTGTATACTGATGGGGGCGGGCCTGTATACTGTATACACTGTATACAGTGTATACAGTATACAGTGACTCGCGTATAAGCTGAGGGGGGGACTTTTCAGCCCAATTTTTGGGCTGAAAAACTCGGCTTATACGCGAGCATATACGGTAAGTACACTGATAATTAAACAGAGAATCAAAGTTCTTAAATACCAAGGAAGTCCAGAAGTATTAAAGCTCTTCTCCTATAGGTCTTGAAGGAAGGAAACCAACAGCTAGCAACAGTGTAATGCACCATAGACCACAGGCAGCTGAGAAGTTATGAGGCAGAGCACAGAACTAACAAATTGCAGCAGGAAGTCCAGAAACAAGCCAGAAGTAAATCAGAGAACAGCTAACACAAAATACTCAGAAAAGGAGTAAACTCTGGACTGTGACTTTTAAGCAGGACTGACATGAAGTTCAAGAGCAAGGCAAGGCACCAGACTCCATCTTGGATGAGGGCAAGAAGATACAGCAATTCTATGGAGACCCCGGAAACCTTACAATGGGCAAGGTATAAAGTGACTAAAAGAGCGTGTCATCCGCTCTTTCTTTGCTAGTGCACTCTTCCAGTCACTTAACCATTTCAATCAATCTGTGGTTAATAAAAATGTTGCTGTCTGATGACCCCTTTAAAAAAATTAAATATTATGTACTAACGTCTCCTTTTCCCTAAACATCTTAAAACAACTCTCCAAAGGTGAGGACCAAGGAAAGTGAGTTCCCGCCTTGACTACTGCAATTCTCTACTAATCGGCTTCCCCCTCTCTAAACTTTCCCCTCTCCAGTCCATCCTTAATGCAGCAGCCAGGATCACCCATCTGGCCAATCGTTACTCCGATGCCTCTGCTCAGTGCCAGTCACTGCACTGGCTGCCCATACACTGCAGGATCCAATTCAAATTGCTTGTTCTCACCCACAAAGCTCTTCACGGTGAAGCACCACCCTACATCTCCTCCCTCATCTCTGTCTATCACACCACCCATTCTCTACGTTCTACAAATGACCTTCAACTAACATCTGCACTAATCCGATCCTCCCACTCCGTCTCCAAGACTTCTCTCGAGTTGCACCAATTCTCTGGAATGCTCTACCCCAAGAAATCAGGACTATACACAACTTGCATAGCTTCAGAAAAAACACATCTTTTTAAGGCTGCCTATCATGCTCCTTAATAGACGTCCTTAGTGAATGGGCAATATACAGTAGCAGCACTCTGGACATAATCTCGTCTTCAAACTCCACTAAACCCAAAAGCTCTACACAGATGTCTGGTGGCCATTAATGTAACTTTATTTGTATCCCCCTCTTCCTCAATATGCCTGGACCATCACTGTAATAAGCCCCTGTAGTGTGTGTAACTACTATCCTGTTGCAGATTGTAAGCTCTTTTGAGCAAGGTCACCTTTATTTTTGCCTTAATTATTGTATTGTATTTTTTACATTGATTCTTTGTTTATTGTATTGTATCTAATTACTGTACTGTATTTTTACACTGTTTCTCTGCTTTAAGTATTGTAGTTTTACATTGATTCTCTGCTTTAATTACTTACTATATTGTATATTTTGTATTATTACCTATGACCGCGTGTAAACAAACCACTGTATTGTAAAGCGCTGCGGAATATGTTGACGCTATTTAAATAAAGATTCATTATTACTATTATAATATACTAGCTGTGAGCCCGATGCAAATGCATCGGGATTCTAGAACGTGCATTAATTTGATTATAGTAGATAGCTATTTTTTATTGTATTATTTATTTTGTTTTGTTTTTTTACAATTTTTATTATTATTAAATTTTTTTATTATTTGTTATTTTAATTGAATTTATTTGTATTAAAATTATTTTATTTTATTTTAAAACCGCATCTGCGGCGCCATTGCGGTAATCCCTATACAAAGTATAGGGGGACTTGTGGCAGGTGCGGCAAAACCGCACTTGCCGCACCTGCCGCAAGTCCCCCTATACTTTCTATGGGGATTACCGCAACCGCGCCGCAACTTGCACTTGCGGCGCGGTTGCGGTAATCCTTATGGGGATTACCGCAACCGCGCCGCAAGTGCTCGCACTCAGCCAGCGACTCGCTGCCGCACCTGCCGCAAGTCCACTTGCGGCGCGATTGCGGTAATCCCCATAGAAAGTATAGGGGGACTTGCGGCAGGTGCGGCGACTGAGGTAGCGACTCGCAATGGCCTCGCGGTCATTGCTCGCGCTACACAGGGACTCTCAATGGATCCCCATTGAAAGTATAGAGAGACTTGCGGCAGGTGCGGTTGCTGAGGTAGCGACTCGCAATGGCCTCGCGGCCATTGCTCGCGCTACCTCAGCGGTACATCGCTAATTTTGTGGCCGAGCCTCTGGTTCTATTTTCGGCCAGCGACTCGCAATTGCCGCTTCGCGGCCATTGCTCGCGCGTGGTGACGTCACAGCGTGACATAGCCACGGCGTTTTCGGGGTCCGACACGAAAATGCCTACGGCAATTATTATAATATATTTTTTTATTTTTAAAACCCTGCATTTATTATGGTATAGAGACCATAATAAAGGTACCGGTACATGCTTCAATATCGTTTAGATATCACCAAAGATCTTATGGGCGCGCGGTCGTTAGGACATCTTTTTGACATCATTGGTGAGATGTTACACGTCTAAATATCGTGGACGACGCACCAACGATGTAGCGAGCAGCTATCGTTCGCACAACCCAGGGAACGATACTTGTTCACTGTTGTGAATAGTAGAACTAGTTAACGACACACCCAACGATGCAGCAGGTTTGCTGATCGAGGATCATTTGATTTGAGAACATGTTCTCAAACCTGCGATCAGCGATCCAACGATTTATCGCAGTCGTATCTCAGTGTCACACATAACGACGTTCTAACGATGTCGCTTAAACGACTCCAAACCCGTGATGCTTGAGCGATATCGTTCACGATCTCGTACCGTGTAACGGGGCCTTTAGGCACATTTGAGTCACGTGAAAATATATAAATTTCACTTCTGAATATTAATTGCATTAGATTTGCTCACCCAGTCTTCCCTTGAATTACAATTAGACCTATATATATCATATCAGGAATATTAAACACACAAATGTTACATTTCTCTATTCCTTTAAATGTCCAATTTTTGTTAAAGTAGCCAATAGATTTATCTAGAACAATAAATACCATTTAGATATATTTAGAGGTATAAAAATCTAGTATATAGTGCCTTGTCTCCAAATCTAGAGACATTTCGCAATATCACATTCAATAACTCTTTTCCTCTTGACAACTTTACCACGTACAATTCCTCTTTGTACAAAAGGACTCGCTTTTAGAAATGTTTTCAATGTGTGCGGCCTTTAGCTCTTCACAAATAAAGCCCTTGGCGGAAATATTGCCAGCAAAGAGTCCTAGTCACAGAACAATAAAAGCCCGCTATTAGCCTCAGAAGGGATATTGGCGGTGTGTACATTAGGATTTACTTGTCCACAGACCATAGCAGCAAATGTCTAGAAAGATGAGTTAAAAATAAACTTTCGTTCTACCTGCTGTCAGATTCCCCAGCATTGTATTCAAGAGATTTGCACTGGTGTCATTATCACACTTTTGATTATATACAAAGAAACAAGTTGTTTTAAGGAAATCACGCCTGGGGTTCCTGAAATGAAACGTGTCATTTGTTATGATCTATGTGATGTTATCATTTACCCACATTTTATGCAGTAGTGAAGTCCATACATTACATTTCCTTAAGGGGCCGTCAGACGTATCAATCTGGCCTGCGATGTCGGAAGCGATGCGCGGGTGCGCGCTCACTTCTGACATCACAGACCAGCTGTCACGCGGCAGGATGTTGCCGGTGACGCGGCGGCGATGCGGGCGGAGCCATCGCTCGCTGGGCTGGGAACAGCCCAGCGAGCGATCCTCAGTAACGCTGCTGGATCGGCACCAGCATCGCTATTGCGGCGTCAGACGGCGTGATCCAGCCTAATCGCTGGTTGCAGATTGACAAGTTTACCTTCATGCTGGTAAACCTGTCAACCTGCGACCAGCGATAGAACGCAGTTGCATCGCGCTGTTACACAGCACGACACACTTGCGATATCGTGAGCGACATAGCTGATGCGTCACTTTTCGGCGATGTCACTCGCGATATTGATACGTGTGACGCCGCCTTTAGAATAATGAACAATTGACAGTGTCCTGTATCTCCTGGGGAGGTTCATTCTCGAAGCCTCGGTTTAGCAGAACACGTCTTATGCAGCACGGACAGATGGCGTCGGTACAGCAGAGTAATCGAGATGCAACAGCGGAAGCAGATGTAACGGTAACTAGAAAAGCAAGGAGGTAGAAGAAAGAAGCAGAGCTGACCCAGCAAAGGAAGACTGAATGACAACTGAGATTCAGCAATGATGCAGTGCTGAGTTACAGAGTTTGAGGAAGAACGGGCGCAAACATAAGAGAGGAGTTCCCAGAGACACAGCAGAGCTGGGCTTGTCACATATTCCAAGGCACCACTGACCACTGGTATATCAGAGTTGCCAGTTATGTAGCAGAATTGAGTTTGTCACAGAGTCCATTATAGCAAAGCAAGTAAATAGCATAGAAGAGTTTCCTGGTGATATAGCACAGCTGAGCTTGTCACATAGTCCTTGCCAACAGTATAGCAGAGTTGCTCAGTGATATATTTGTAACAGATACTTGTTAAGTTGAGCTGGTCAATTGTATAGCAGAGTTTCTCAACAATATAACAGCTGATTTTGTCACAGAGTCCAGTAAAGCAAAGCAAGTAAATGGTATAGTAGGGTTTCCTAGCATTATAGCAGACCTGAGTTTGTCACAGAGACCTTGCCAACGGTATAGCAGAGTTGCTCAGTGATTATGTACAAGAATCCCGGGCACTAGTGGGTTTTATTTAGCTCTTTGCCAGCTTCTGCTCTAGGGTGTTGCTCAAGTCTTCAATATAGCAAGTACCGTATATACTCGTGTATAAGCCGACCCCCCTACTTTTGCCCCCAAAATCTGGGAAAACTTATTGACTCGTGTATAAGCCGAGGGTGGACCCCAGCAGTGTGGTTTTCAGGCCCCCCCAGTGGTATACAGGCCTCCCCAGTGGTAGTATACAGCAGCCCCAGCAGCCCCAGTGGTAGTATACAGCAGCCCCAGCAGCCCCAGTGGTAGTATACAGGAGCCCCAGCAGCCCCAGTGGTAGTATACAGGAGCCCCAGCAGCCCCAGTGGTAGTATACAGCAGCCCCAGTGGTAGTATACAGGAGCCCCAGCAGCCCCAGTGGTAGTATACAGGAGCCCCAGCAGCCCCAGTGGTAGTATACAGGAGCCCCAGCAACCCCAGTGGTAGTATACAGGAGCCCCAGCAGCCCCAGTGGTAGTATACAGGAGCCCCAGCAGCCAAAGTGGTAGTATACAGGAGCCCCAGCAGCGTCAGTAATCCAGGGCCCCCCCCCCTCGCGCTCCGGAAACCTGTAAAGTAAAATCTTTATACTTATCACTGTCCCCGCCGCCCGCCGCTGCCGACATCACGATCCCCGGCTTCATCCGTTCGTCTTCTTCCGGCTTCCTGTTCGTCGCAGGCAATGACGTCATTGCTTGAGACAAACAGGAAGCCGGAAGAAGACGGACGGATGAAGCCGGGGATCGTGATGTCGGCAGCGGCGGGCGGCGGGGACAGTGATAAGTATAAAGATTGTACTTTACAGGTTTCCGGAGCGCGAGGGGGGGGCCCTGGATTACTGAGGCTGCTGGGGCTCCTGTATACGTAAGCCGTCACTGACTCGCGTATAAGCCGAGGGGGGTACTTTTCAGCCCAATTTTTGGGCTGAAAAACTCGGCTTATACGCGAGTATATACGGTAATTTATCGTGAATGATAAGGGGCCCGTTACACGGTGCCACCTCGCCAGCGATTGTGCCGGCGATGCAGGGGCATGGCCTAATCGCGACACCATCGCCGGCGAGTCACTCAGTGTAACAGGGCGATTCTATGGCGAAAAATCGCCTCAGAATGATCGCCAGGTTTCACAGCAGTGTTGTGAAACCTGGCGATCTGAACAGGGCGATCATGCCTGATTGCCCTGTGTAACGCGGCGACCCGCAATGGTTAACATTGCAGGTTGCCAGTCCCTGGGTTGCTGGGCAACCCAGCGAGCGGTCGCCGCCGCAACTTGCAGGCAAGTTCGCCGGCAAGTTGCTTTGTGTGACAGCTCACCAGCGATGTCGGCGGGGATGCGCTCTATGGCGACGCTAAGGCGTGGCCTGTCGCCGGCAACATCGCCAAAGCGTCGCCTAATGTAAATGGGTGAGGGCGACACATCAGAGTGGTCGCCTGGTTTCACATCACAGCTCTGAAACCAGGCGACCATTCTGGGGCGATGTGTGCTGATTGCCCTGTGTAACATGTCAAGAGTGATGTGAAGAGCGACAGCACACATCGCCTAAACATGTCTGGTAGGCGTTTCAGGGCGTATTTACTACCTCTGCCGGGCAGCGTGGATTGGTGGTAACTCGAGGGTTCCGATTGGTAGTCTTGTTCCTCGGCGCCATATTTGACAATGTGGCGCTGCGAACAAGGGCACAGTAATTGGTGTTTGTTTGCAACCAATCACACGTCTTCGAGGCGTCACACAACATAATGTGAACGCCTACCTCCGAGACGTGGGACAAAACAACGCCCACATCGCTAATGTGGTTGCTCTGTGTGACGCGGAAGCGGCCACCACGGACTTGATCCCCCGTGGGGCTTGGGCGACGCACAGGCAACTTCCGGCCAGGCTCATCGCCTAAGTGTCGCCTGAGTTGTCACCACGTGTAAATCGGCGACGGCGATGTTGGGCAACACGCAAAAACGTGCGCCAAAGAAATCGCCGGCGATATCTCCAGGTGTGACGGTACCCTAAGAGAAAAGACAGCACTCACCCTGTTTTTCCTTGAAGGTGGATTTTCTTTATCCCATATACATGGAGTGGGTTACAAGAGGTTAGGGAGGGAGGGGGGTGCGATGGAGGACAACGGGCGCATCGTTTCGCCTTGCTCAGGCTTCTATGGGCTGGACCTGTAGCGGTGCTGTATTTGTAACATATACTAGTTAACTTGAGCTAGACAATGTTATAGCAAAGTTTCTCAACAATATATCAGAGCTGAGTTTGTCACAGAGTCCAGTATAGCAGAGCTGATTGGTGTATATGACTCTATTGTGTTGTAATTTTACCACATTTCCTGGGATAAGTTGAAACAAACCCACATAAATATGATAGAGCATACTATGTAAATTATGTGCATTATTGGACTTGACCCCAAGACCCGAGGAGCGTAAACTAAACGGACCACTAAGCCACTGCGGATCAATTTTAGCAAGTGGTGCTTTGCAATAGTTTATTGGGAAGTGTTTTCTTCTGCACATGACCTTGGCAGCCATTCTCTTGCATTCAGTAATTCAGAAACAGGACCCATGCACCATTACTATTTATTATTACTATAGCATCATTTATTCCTTGGTGCTTTGCATGTGAAAAGGGGTATACAAAATAAAAAAATGTCAATAATTGTTCTGCTTTCCCCCATGTTATATGCAGTGTGAGGCCTAGCATATACAGGAGCATCTCAATGAATTACAATATCATCAAAAAGTTCATTTATTTCAGTAATTCATACAAAAAGTAAAACTGCTTATATATTATATAGAGTCATTACACACAGAGCGATATAATTTTTAATGTTTTTTTTTTGATGTTGATGATTATGGCTTGCAGCCAACGAAAACCCACAGGTCATTATGTCAGAAAATTAAAGTAGGGAGGATGAAGGGTTAAAAACCACACTGTTGTATTCCACGAGACTTCAAAGAGTAAATACAATATTGATTTATTAATCAACGTGTTTCAGGGCTGAAATGCCCTGAAACATGGCAATATGATATTGATTTGTCCTGAGGAAGGGCCAGGGAGCCCTGAAATGTGTTGACTAATAAATCAATATTATATTCATCCTTTCGATGTCTCGTGGAATACGGCATGTGGTTTTTAACCCTTCATCCTCCCTACTCTACATGCACCACGCTGGGGACTGCAGTAGCTGTGATCTGCTTTTAAGTGGTTGTGACTCTCACAACCACACAAGGTGAAGCCATCTGATACCTATTTAGGTCATATTTTATCCTCAGACCCTTCATCCTCCCTACTTTAATTTCTGAGATAATGACCTTTGGGCTTTCATTGGCTGTAAGCCATAATCATCAACATTAACAGAAATTAGCACTTGAAATAGATCACTCTGTGTGTAATGACTCTATATAATATATACTTTCACTTTATGTATTGAATTACTGAAACAAATTAACTTTTTGATGATATTCTAATTCATTGAGATGCATCTGTAGCTTAAACCTTCTCTGTAGTCCAAATAAACAGATTTTCCTTCTGTAGTCTACGGTTTATTGGTCAACAGTGTGTATATGAGGTGGTAAAACTAGGAGACTACAAATAATACAAATCAGAACCTGAGCATATGACATAATACAGTTGGGATAATATACGGCACAGAGAGCATACAATAAGTTGGAGGCTTACATGAAACACATGCATTCTATCAGACATAATACCTTGCTATGTATCCGATTACTATACAACCTAGTAACAGACTTTACAGCATAAAATACACAGACAGGAGTAAACCTCCTACTAGATATACTTGGGCTAGGATGATGGGATTCAAAGAGCACACAAGAGCTACACAAAACATGTGGCTTGCATAAAATCCTGTCTAATTCTGTCTTAAAATGGCTGCTGCTTAAACAGTAGAGCAGAAGGGCTGACTCACAATGGTTCCTAAAGGAGAACACACCTAGATAAGCAGGTAATACTACAAGATGGTGCTAAACACTTGAAACAACACAACAATATCACATATCACATTAAACAGGTTATAGCAAGTGGAAAATTTAGAATTGCTTTCTCCTACTCAGTGTAAAAGAGCAGAACAATAATCATGAACAATTCAAGGCTCACCCTGGTACAGGTGGAGAGGAGACCCTGGCCACGAGGGGTCACAGTCTACAAGGGATGGGTGAGGATACAGTAGTTGAAGAGAGATGACCCTGCCTGCGAGGACTCACAGTCTACAAGGGATGGGTGAGGATACAGTACGTGAGGAGAGAAGGACACTGCCACGAGGGCTCACAGTCTACAAGGGAATGGGTGAGGATACAGTAGTTGAAGAGAGATGACCCTGCCCGTGAGAGCTCACAGTCTACAGATGGGAGGATCGTGGAGTGAGGATAACACAGTAGGTGTAGAGGAGAGATGACCCTGCCCACGAGGGTCACAGTCTACAAGGGATGGGTGAGGATACAGTAGGTGAGGAGAGATGACCCTGCCACGAGGGGCTCACAGTCTACAAGGGATGGGTGAGGATACAGTAAATGAAAGTAGAGCTGGTCGTTCGGTGGTATAGTGGTCTGAGGGTTATTGCAGGTTGTAGGCTTGTCAGAAGAGAAGGGTCTTCAGTTTCTTAAATTAGAACACTATGATAAGTGTCCTTATTTTTCAAGTTTTCATTAAGTGTCACAGGCTCCTAATGAATTGACTAGCCACATTAACATTTAGATTGGCTCTGAAAAAAGGCTGCCTCCATTTGCCGAAGAAGTAACTGCAGGCAACACATGTAAACTCTATTCATCTTGAAGAAGGATGTAATTTACCTTGGGTTTCAAGATGTTTCGAATGCCTGTTGAACTGTTGAACATTACAATATGTCACATGTGACAAGTTGGCTGGTATATTAAGCTTATTTTCTTGAGTCATATGCTTTTTTTGTAGCATGTCCCTGTTAAATCTCTCTGCCATTGTTTATGTTGAGCAAGAACGAAAGGAGAAGTTAATCCATTCTATGATAAATAACACTCAATGTGTAGGACTAAACACGAGTTTAAGGACTTCACGTATTTTTCCCACAATGACAATATGATTCATGAGAAGTCACAAATCTCAACATTTCATGGTACAGCTATAGGAAGTCAACATTACTGGGAAGTTATTAAATATGAATCATTCAGCTAAAAGAGTCCATAGGTCATGAGTTCTGCCTGGCATTACTATGGAAGTAGAGATTGGTCAGAAGAAGATGGGAGAAAAGGTCTAATATTAACATCAATTAAATATTTGCACATTTGTTTCCCATGACTTAAATAGGATCAACAGACCAAGATGCTGTATAGAGTTTGTCCTGTCGCCAATGGGCTCAGAATTTGTACCGGTCATACTCTAGGGCCAATTTCTTTATGGGTTTCTGGAGGAACCATAGTTGAACTCATGCAAAGTAGCAATGATGGTCAAAAACAATAAACAAGAAGGTTGAAATCCCATGCTTAAATATAAAAGTAGGACAATCTAAATATAGAGAGGTGAGAGGTGATCCAGTACATGGACGGTGCATTCATTTAATTGAGACTGTATAATGCTTTACTTCCCACTGATGGCACGGTAAGGAAAAAAAGAGACTTAAGATTGTCTAGATTAAGTAAACCATGACTGCTTTTTCAGCAAGTGCCACCCCTGACCATGACTTGTGTTAGGTAATTGAAGTTGAAGTGAATGAAGGTGGCTGCAATACCAGTCATACAGTCAACTCCATTATCAGGTTGGCACCTATTCTGAAAGAAAGCACTCATGCTTTTTTAATCCTGGACTACTGCATTTATAGAATTTGGAACTAAAACCTCCTTTTGGCATTCAATTGTGGCATTAAGTGCTGCAGCAACCAACGTTCTATATGTTGTATAGGCTTGAATCTGAAATCTGCAACAATATCCAGATAGGGTCCAGCTGTAGCACAGGGGGCATAAACCACATCTGCATCATATATAGCTAGGTAATGCATTTTTTTTACAGCTGCTGAAACACATCCAAATCATAAGCACCCCAGGGTATATCTTGGCAGATAACAATGCTATTAAAAAACACTCTTTAATGACCAAGACCAATATTATCATCGTACAGTGCAGTGACCACATGGTGCTAGATGCTAGTTCTGTAGACTAAGTACCAGTAATTAATTACAGTGCAGTTCAATAACTCACAGAAATGAGTTGTTCACTTTTCCCACGTTTTTCATCTGGTCCAGACCTCCATGTGACGTCTTCCAAACCTGATTTATCTGCAGAATTTACAATAAAGACACATCTGACTTCTAGCACATTGTTCCCAAACACTGTACAAGAATAACGTCATTACTATAATTACTCCCTAAAAATAATAACAGTAAGTACCACTGACAACAATAGTTCTAAACAGATAATAGGGTCAAACAAAGTGTGGAAGGCAATAAAGTTAAAAGTGATCCGAATAGGTTCTGCTATGTAAAAAAAAGCCAAGGACTGGTAAAGCCACTGGGCCCATTAGAAGAATGAAATGCATTAACTGGCTCATTGCTTAAACCATCTTCCCTTTGAAACATCTCCACGTTTTCCTGATATCTGCTGTGTAATACTGTCTGTGTAATGTTGCAGGTTCGTATTAAAGAGAACCTGTGACCAGGTTTTTCCCACATAAACTATGGCCACCACCAGTAAGCCCCTTCTATAGAGCATTCTAGAATACCGTATATAGGTCCGCAGGGTGATCTGTTCAATGTAAAAAATAGCTTTTGCTATACTCTCTAAGGGGCGGTCTGGTCAGCTGGGTGTCGCTGGTCTTGATCTCTGCTTTCTATCACTATCCTCCTTGCCTGTTTCGTGTGGATGAAGTGTCCTGCGTCATCCACACAGTGTCTTCCATGAGCTTCTTTGACTTTTCCCTGCACCTGTACATTACAATACTTTGTTCTGCCTTCTGCAGGGCAAAGAGAAGGAGCGCAATGGACGAGACTGTGTGGATGACGTAGGATGCTTCAACTGCACAAAGCATGGAAGGAGGACGGTGATCCGCAAGCTCATCAAGATGAGCAATTCCCATCAAACTGGACGCCCCGTAGGCGATATAACAAAAGCTTTGTATTATGTTATACAGATTGTCTTGGGAAATTATATACAGTATTCTAGAAGCTGTATATAGGGGCTTAGTGGTGGTGGCTGCATCTTATATGAGAAAAAACTGGTGATAGGTTCACTTTAATATGTCGCAGGAGCTACGTGAACCCTGGTGCCTTTGTCAAAGTCACCTTTGTTATATTAGATGACATAAATGTTATAGATGTCACATTAGAGTTGGAGGACCTCTTTCAGATGTTACATTTGGGTGCTTGCCTTTTTGGGTTATGCCTGTGCAATTGCCCAATTCTGTACCATCAATGGTACGTGGCTACTAAAATTATTGTATTCATTTCACAGACCTCCTGAATATATCTTAAAGTGCTTACGGCTACTTCGTTTTATGGAACAGATGTAGAACTATAATAGCAACATCAATGAGTTCTTCCAGTGCGGTACAAATAGAATTTTCGGGTCCATTTACTTTATATGACACACTGTACAATATCATTTATTTTAATAAGAAATACAATTATTCCTTCTTCCTATGTAGTCATTTTAAAGCTGAAACTTTACTTTAGTCATCATGATATAAAGTTACTTTACTCTGGGCAAGTAATGGAAATGAAAAGCAGACGTTCCACCGAATATCATTAATTTTCTCTTTGATTTTTTCTCTGTCAAAATCCTTTTACGTTTATTAAGATTCACAAGAGTCCAAGTGAATCAAAAGAATATCCAAAAATAATATTAAGAGGTTCAGTGCACAGACTGAAAATGCAGTCAAGTCTCTCAAACCGGAGAATATCTATGGAACAAAATAACAACGGCACTGCCAAGATCAGCTCAGATGCAAGTTACCAAAGGAGCTTGTTAGCTAGAAAACGTAAGAATTTTTGGAAAATAATAACTCAGAACACCGGGCGGTAGAGCTAGAAATCACTTATAGGTGTAAATCTTACAGTCAATATCAAGCTGGACCTGCTGGCAGTCTACGGGGCAGGCTCGACAAACCCTCCAGCATGCGCTAACACAAATACTGCAATTAAAATCCATGCTGGAAGGCTTAATGTAGACTTGACTTGTGTTATTTGTGCCACCTACTAGGTGAAAATAATGTTTTATACGTTGGAAATCACATGCTTCTCCACAATTAGTGGAAAACTTGAGTTTTGACATTCGATGAAACACATTGCAGTAAGATTTGTCCTCATTTATTAATGATTTTTCTAATTGAATTTTATTTTGATTTATATATAAGACATTATATTCCTTATACAAAGCATAGATAAGGGTTTTTGTATGGAACTATTATTACTGGGAGGAAACAATTTGCCTGGAGTTAGTTCTTTTCTATAAGATGGCCATCTGGTTGCCCACCATGAAGATGGATATCAGGGGTTGGGTATAAGGTAACAGGTGTTCAGCCCCGTTCAACCCTCATACACTTATTTCTCTGCATGTCCCTTGTTCACAAGTCACGGCATATGGCTGCCTTTGTTGAGACGCCATCACTTATAGCATGTACATCAATAAGCCAAGGGCTATACAACTTGATCATCTCCAAATTGGCAGAACGTGTGCATCGTTTCCAGCTGGCAGTGGTTAGTTCCTGTCAAAAATGGTCCAAGAAATACAGTTATAATAATAATAATAATATATATTTATATATAGCGCCAACATATTCCGCAGCGCTTTACAATTCACAGGTTCATATACAAAGAGTTATGAGAAACAATTATAAAAAAAAGAACAATAATGAAGCAAAAGTAATGACGACCCTGCTTGTAAAAGCTTACAATCTAACTATGAGGTGGGATGACTACACACTGCTCTGGGTCATTCCTACGTCGTTGTGCTCCCGCTGGGAACGCTACATCGTTGTGTTTGACAAAGATAATGAGCAACGATCTCAATGCTACACTATGGAGAGAAAATTCACAACGACCTCAGTATAATTCTGGATCGCTGGTGGTCGTTTTTCACATCGCTGGTGAGATACCTGTTTGACATCTTACCAGTGATGTGTAAACGATGCACCAGCGATCTGTGCACATCGTTATTGGGATCGCTGATGCATCGTTATGTGAGACTGGGCCTATAAAGTACAGGGGCTTATTTACAATGATGATCTAGCCAATGTGAGGGGATGGGGAGTAGATAAGAGCTGCATGAGTGGCCACCAGCCAATCTGTGTAGAGCTCTTGGGTCTGGTGGAATTTGACAGAGAAATTATGTAATGGTGAATACCCCACTTTTAAATTACTGCAATTAGGGAGAATGATAGGCCACCCATAAAGATGTGTTTTTAGGGAGTGCCTGAATATGTGTAAGTTGTGGATAGTCCTAATTTCTTGAGGTACAGCATTCCAGAGGATTGGTGCAGCTCAGAAAGTCTTGAAGTCGGGAATGGGAGGTTCGGATTAATGCGGATGTTAGTCTAAAGTCACTTCCAGAGCGAAGGGGATGGGTGGGGTGATAGACAGAGATGAGGGTAGACAGGTAGGGAGGTGCCACACTGTGGAGAGCTTTGTGGGTGAGAACAAGAAATTTGAGTTGGATGCTATAGTATATAGGCAGCCAGTGCAATGACTGGCACAGAGCGGAAACATCTGAGTAATGCTTAGCTAGATAGGTGACCTCGGCTTCTGCATTAAGGATAGACTAGAGAGGGGAAAGCTTACTGAGGGGGAGGCCAACTAATAAAGAATTACAGTAATGGATCAGGCCACGGTGAGGTTTTAGTTGTTTCCTTGGTGAGGAAGGAGCGAATTCTGGAGATGTATTTCAGGTGCAAGCGACAAGTACGGGTGAGAGACTGTATGTAGGAGGTGAAGGAGAGATCAATGTCAAACTTAACACCCAGACAGCGAGCCTGTTGCCTAGGCGTTATCGTGGTGCTGCACACCGAGAGGGAGATGTCCGATTTAGGTTAGTAGAGGGTGAGATCAGAAGTTCAGTTTTGGAAAGGTTGAGTTTCAGGTAGAGAGCGGACATGATAGTGGAAACTGTGGTTAGACAGTCATTGGTGTTCTGCAATACAGGGGGTAAGGTCAGGGGAAGAAGTGTATAGGTCTGGGGTAAGGTCAGGGGAATTACATGTGTCATCAGCATAAAGATGGTACTGAAAGCCAAATCTGCTGATGGTGTGTCCAAACGGAGCCGTATAGAGAAAGAAGAGAAGAGGTCCAAGGACTGAACCCTGAGGGACCCCAATAGTGAGAGGAAGAGGAGTGGTAGTAGAGCCAGCGAACGATACACTGAAAGAGCGGTCAGAGAGATAGTAAGTGAACAGGAAAGAGCGGTGTCCTTTATGCCGATGAGTGCAGCATAGAGAGTAGGAGATGGTGGTCAATAGTGTCAAAAGCTGCAGAAAGGTCAAGAAGAATAAGCAGAGAGTGGTCACGTTACGTTTGTTGAAAGAGAGTGCCCATGCTAATCCACTGCCGAAAGCAACGACTTTGAACCAGGATTGAACCTGGATTGAACCATAGGGTAACAGAAAAAGGTGTCCTGGTCTGAATCCTGTATGAATGTGTATGTATCCTTACCTGGGAAAGAGATTGCACCATGATACTTTGGAATGAAGGCAAGCTATTATTATTGTTTTGCTTATATAGGGTCGTCATATTCGGCAACACTTTATAAACATCATCACTGTCCATATTAAGCTCACAATCTAAGTTCCCTATCAGTATGGCTAGGGTCACACTTGAGCCCTGCATCCATTAAAACCATCAGTTTTTCAACTTAGAATTTTAGAAAAACTGATGGTTTTAACGGATCCATAGGCTCTCATGCATAAAAACGCAGTGTCAAAATGCACTGCTAAAAAACGCTGCTAGCAGTGTTTTTGGGTGCAGTAAAAAAACACATAGCGTTTTTTAACATGGGGCCTATGGGAAACGCATCTGTTAACACATGGTACATATATTTACCATTCGTTAACGCATAGCATTTTTCAGATGAAAAATTGGCAATTTCCAAAACGGAATCAGGTTTTGAAAATGCAGAAAAACTGCATGCCAAGTGTGACCCTAGCCTATGTCTTTAGAGTGTGAGAGGAAACCGAAATATTCAGAGGAAACCCATGATAAATGAAGACAACATACAACCTCCTTACAGATTTGGGACTGTCTGATTATATGTGATGCTCTGGGAGTGGTTCTGCTGATGGGTCCTGGTGTTTACATGCATGTTACTTTAACATATACCGCCTTCCTGAACATTATGGCAGACCAATGGTAAGATGCCCTATATGACAAGGGTTCAGCATGGCCTTACACTCGCCTCTCTTTTTTGTCAACTCCATTGGAGGTACAGAAACATAAATGGCTTAATTATCTGGAGTCCATCCAACAAATTGAGATGCTGAAAACTATTGTGATCTTCTATTTTGGGAATACCAAGAGGGGGTGCAGATTTCACTCAGAGAAGATGTTACTATTAGGCTGGGTTCAACCCACGACAGAGCCAACATTCCTCACCTCTGTCATGGACTTCTGTCTGAAACCTAAATGAAGTATTCATACTTGCCTCTCTTCAGGCAAATGACTTCAGTTAGGCAAACTGAGTCCAACACTTGCCACATTAAACTCCATTTGACCCTTTTCCAGATAATGGATTTATTTTGAAGAGGACGGGAGGTGTTGATTACACTCTATTACATTCTCTATTCTCTAAATATGCTTTAACATGAAGTTTATAATAAAATATAAACAGAATATTCTAAATAATTATGAACATGTGTTAGTTTAAAAGACATTTTTGGGGCAGCTATGTGTATATAAGCCCCCATAGTTCTTTATAATGCCCCATAGTTACGACTGTTGTCTTTCATGTCTTCGCTGGATACAACATTCCGTTGCTCAAATTGCAAAATCTGTTGAGGAATTTTCACATATAATTGGAATTAATAAAGAAAGTATCTGAAGATTAGAGAGTAAGCTGCTTATGTGTTGTCTAACAAGCCATTGGGGGCTGCCCATGAAACAACACATACATTTCTATAACCATAAAAATCACAAATGCTTTAATACAGATTAAGCCATGTCAGGTCTAAACTAAGCAACTGGAAAAAGTAAATATCAAACTAAGAGCCTCCATTAACCAGAAAACTATGAGCTTTATGCCCTGATATTTGCTGGACTAGTTGACCAATGTGTAATGAGACCTCCTTAAGGTCTATTTATACTGACTAACCGGCGGCACAGTATGGCTGCCAATCAGTAGACTTTGACCCATCGATAGTTGTTTGAATGCCAACTCTTTGACACCTTTCACTCTCTCCTCAGTCCTAAAGTACAGGCCCCTATCACTGACCTCTGTGCTGATAATCTAGCCTCTTACTTTATGGAAAAATATAGACAACATCCAAAAGGAAATCAGCTCCCAGCCTCCAAGTGCTGCTGCACCCATTTTTCCCCACATTCCTCCGGCTCACTCTCCAGATTTGACCCAGAAGAAGAAGTCACCAGGCTCCTCTCTTCCTCTCGTCCCACTACATGCACCACTGACCCCATTCCCTCACACCTACTCCAGTCCCTTTCTCCAGTCGTCACCACTCACCTAACCAAAATCTCCAACCTCTCCCTCTCTTCTGGCATATTCCCCTCCTCCTTCAAACATTCTATCATTACTCCATTATTAAAGAAAACCTCTCTTGACCCATCCAGCACTAATAACTACAGAGCAGTCTCCAATCTCCCCTTCATCTCTAAACTCTTGGAGCGCCTGGTCTACACTTGCCTCACCCGTTACCTCTCCACTCACTCTCTTCTAGATCCATTACAGTCTGGTTTCCGCGCCTTCACTCTACAGAAACTGCCCTCATCAAAGTGACCAATTAGATAATCTTATATATGTGTCCCTGCTATGTACTGTGTAATGGATGTGTCTGACCGTACAGGGACATGGTCTGATCATACCACATCTCCTGTGCTATATGTGTCCCTGCTATGTACTGTGTAATGGATGTGTCTGACCGTACAGGGACATGGTCTGATCATACCACATCTCCTGTGCTGAGATAATCTTAGATATGTGTCCCTGCTATGTACTGTGTAATGGATGTGTCTGACCGTACAGGGACATGGTCTGATCATACCACATCTTCTTTGCTGAAATAATCTTATATATGTGTCTTTGCTATGTGCTGTGAAGTAAGGTGATTCCCTGTAGGGTATATATAAAAAAACAAACATGCGGCGCCAATCTAAGCGCATTACCAATATAACTCTCTGGTGCCCTTTTAATGAAGTTTTATGCACTCACCTATTGCCATAAATCTTCAAGCATATGGTTTTTGCAAAGCCTCCTCACGCTTCGGATATTTATCCGCGTCTGCTGCTTGACTTGAATTGATCCTGTATTGGGTCCTGACACGGATTCCCACAGGCATAAAGGTTCAATAGGAGGTAATCCAATTCTATGGTGGTCGTGCTCCCCGTGGTAATCATTTTAAGAACTTCTTATCCACAGATAAAATGTATTGCTCAAAACATACAAAAGTATAAAAAAACGGATACAACGCGTTTCGGCGGGGACAACTGCCTTCCTCAGGTATCTACCCCGCTGAAATGCGTTGTATCCGTTTTTTATATTTTCGTATGTTTGAGCAATACATTTTATTTGTGGACAAGAAGTTCTTAAAATCATTACCTTGGGGAGCGCAGCCACCATAGAATTGGATTACCTCCTATTGAACCTGCTAACTACTGTGTAATGGATGTGTCTGACTGTACAGGACATGGTCTGACCATACCACACCTCCTGGGCCAGGGAGGAAGTAAAAGAGTATACAGCCATTACAGCACTGGAGTCCAGTGATTACCCTGCTGATTCACGGGTAAAATCATAAAGTCCATAGGAAAAAAACACTGGTTTCTCCTTAAAAGCTTGTTTTTTTTATTTAATCCAAAACATCCACAGTCATAATAAGGGTACAGGTACCTGTACCCCTTATTGTGACTGTGGATTATGTATATGGGTTAAATAAAAACACAAGTGGCTTTGAACATCATGATCAGACCATGTCCCTGAATGGTCAGACACATCCATTACACAGTACATAGCAGGGACACATAAAAAATTTATCTAGCACAGGAATGTGTATGATCAGTTATCCTGTACGTCACACATCCATACAGACATAGCAGACACATATATAAGTTATCTCAGCACAGAAACATTTTTACACATCCAATTGTGGAAATTATTATTATTCCAATATCTATTGATTAAAATGAACTTTGTTTGTGGGAAAACCCCTGTAAGGAAGACATATCAATAAAGTGCTAAATGACCAAAACATAATATTCCCCTGAAGATGTCTTATTTTAATCCTACCATACTACAGTACAAGTGTTTATGCACTTTTGAAGCAGCTCCACAACAGGTAGACTGAAGCTCACAGCGTGTGCACCTCTCTCACGGAGTCTGCCCAGGTTCCATCTACTGCTTGCTGGTCCTGGACTATGCTGGCCACACAAGTCTCCCAGGAGTGTGTTTTCGCCAAGATGTGGCACGCTCAATATTCTTAAAGATCCAGCACTGTCCTGAAGTGCTTTCTCAGCCTATGGCTAAGAAACAAAGTGTTTTTAAAGCAACTTCTCCCATTGGGAGGTGCCTGGACTTAGTGGTCTATGACTAGAGACACACGAAAGTTGTCATTTCCCGTTTTCCTTGCTATACATCAGTCCTAGTAGTGAAAACCTGATGAGGTCTTTGGTCTACCTTGAAGTAGAATGTTGAAGTAATGAAGACTGCTTTTAAAGGATTTATACCAAATATAGAAATAATTCCTAATCTTCAGGCTTTGTGATAAAATCCTGATTGCTGGGGGTCTAACCACAGTTACCCTCCTACTGATCCGAAACCTCCCGACTAAATGGAGTGGAGATCAAACCTCTCCTCCAATTCATTGTCTTTGAGATATCTGCATTAGGTTTTCTCCAGTCTTTGGGCCCCGTCACACCTGGCGACGGTGCTGGGGATGTCGGCGGCGACTCACGGGTGTGCGCACGTTTTTGGCGCCCCGCCAGCATCGCCGTCCCCCATTTACACGGGGCGACATCTACAGCGCCATGTCGGTGAGCTGTCAGGTGGCATCGCCGCCGGGGTGTCTGAAATCCCCACCAGCGATGTGTGCACATCGCCCCAGATCAGTCGCCTGGTTTCACTGCTCTGAAACCAGGTGACCTCCCGCGGTGCCGACATCGCCCCTTTACATGAGGTGACGCAGGGGCGATGTTGCCGCCGATAGGCCACGCTCCTACATCGCCGATGTAATCGGCTGCGATGTAGCCCCCGTGTGACGGGCCCTTTTGAGATGATAGTTCCAGTCTTGAGAGATCTGATAGGTTCTCCATCTTGAGAGATCTGCATAGGTTTTCTCCAGTCTTTGAGAGATCTGCATTAGGTTTTCTCCAGTCGTTGAAGGTTGCATAGTTTTCTCCAGTAAGAGCAAACTTGAGCATAGTCAACCTCTGTTACATTCGGACAGAGCTCTGTGGTTCCCCATTCTCATGATTAGTGTTGGTCTTAACAGAGGTTGTCCAGTTTAAAATGATGATTCCGCAGTCCATTCTCCATGTGTCACTCCATGTGTCAATCTATGGGACTGCAGAGATGTCAATCCTGCCTATTATTTTAGACTCGACATGAACCAAAATATGAGGAGATAACTTTCATATTTGGTACAAACCCTTTAAATCAATGCAGTGTCAATATTCACTATGATATAAATGGTAATATGGTTCATTATGACTTCAAAATGCTCAAAAGTTTAAATTATATTTATCTACATGTAGATGGTAAAGTTGTTTGCACTTAGATTTTATTATGGGAACAGATGCACTGGATTAAAAAAAAAAAGAAACTAAACTTGTCAGAATTATTATATAACTTTAGCTTTTTCCTGCAATTACTGGAAACACTTTCTATAGATTACAGGGTATGAGGAGGTGATTCTATGCAGGTTTCATCATGAAAACTCAAACTATTTTACAACTCCTGTATCCAGGATATGAGATGCAGAGGGGAGGGGGCGTCTACTTCGCTTTAGCCAAAATTTCCTTCCCTCAGGGTAAAAATGCAGTGAACTCTAAAATTAGCTTCGCAATCTTACAATTTTGCAATGACAAACAAAAAAATCCATGTAGAAAGCCACACATCAACACGGTATCAGAAGAGTATATTAAATGTATCCCTTACGGAGAGAGCAGCCCACCATTGCGAGATCAGGTTCCATATACTCCGATGATGACATCATCCATCAGACTTGACTTTCGAGGACACTGAGACAAATAGGAAGATAATAAACTGCAGGCAACACTTCTACTGTTGCGATTTCTACTGCTAAGTATATGGGAAGTACAGAAAATAATTAAAAGTAGAGCTTTTGAACATTAACAATTAAAGTAATTAGAGGTCAGGGAAAAAAAAACACAACAAAAAGTCAAAGTATAAATATCCTTTTTTACTCCAGTCCAGTATTTATATCCTCTGAAGTCCTTTGTCTTATCAGGTCAGGACTTTGTGAATCATCTGCCTTATATCAGTGTCCTTGGGTTTCACACATTCTTAGCAGTGGTTACAACCTGTTTGAAGTAGGCTCACTATGTGAGACTAGACAGCAAAGACAAACGTATCTTACTTCCTAATGCAAAGTCATTGTTTAACTTTTTAGGCATCTACCTTAATTCCACATATATAAAGCCCCCGTCACACATAGCGAGATCGCTGTTGCGTCACAGGTTTTGTGACGCAACAGCGAACTCACCAGCGATCTCGCCATGTTTTGGCAGGTAGCAGCGACCAGGCCTCCGCTGTGACATCGCTGATTGTGGCCTGGACCATTTTTTGATCGTCGGGTTCCCGCTAGACAGCATGCATCGGTGTGTTTGACACCTTAACAACGACCTCGTTGGTGAATCAGAACTCAACCACATAGGTCTTAGTCTTCAGACTAGCTGCTGTGCGACAGGGTGCCAACGACCGCCGTGGTCGTTATAAGGGTCGCCGTATCATTGCTGCATCATTGAGGAGATCTGACTGTTTGACATCTCACCAGAGACCACGTAGCGACGTTCCAGCGATCCTTATCATATCGTATCATTGTCAGGACAACTGGAACATCCCCAAGTGAGACGGGACCCTATATCTTTGGATATGTCACAACAAAAACAATAGAATTAAGAGGGGTTGTATGAAAGGATTTGACCACTTGTGTTCTTCTAACCTATGTAAACTATCTAGTCTCCAGTTGATGTGTCCTGCACAGATATAGCAATGTTCCTGTATTCCCACTGAAAGTGTAGATGTAGACATACTGTATAATAAGAGACCCAATTGCTTACTTAAAAGGGTGTTTTCAAGTATGAAATTTATCTCAAATCCAAAGAATAGGAGATACCTTCCGGTTGCTGGGGGACGACCGCCATGTTCTCCACCAATCATGAGAAATGGAGGTTTATTATGGGCACTCTCTCTCCATTAATTCTAATAGAAGTGCAAAGATATAATAATAATAATAATAATAATAATATAATCAGATCAGACAAGTGCTGCACTTGGCAATCTTCAGTTTTCTTATTAACAATAAATGGACTTGTAGTGCGCATGAACTCTGCTCCTTCAGCCGGGACACTTTATAGCCTAAATTATCGGAATTGGTTGGTGTCACATTGGGTGGATTTCCAGTGATCATATCCCCTATCTGGCGGATAGGTGATAACTTTTAAGTTTGAGAACATCCCTTTAAACAGAGCAAAAAAGAACAGCCTCCCTAAAAAATGTACATATAATTGAATTGGTTGTCCAGCCAAAAAATTATACTCTGATGAAACTTTAAACCCAAAAGAGTTTCTTGTGTCAGCTTACAATTAGTGCTATATGTAGAGGCAGTCAACTTCTCATTTCAATAGGTGAGCCAGCCCCCAGTATAGTGATACTACTGAACCAGAACCGACACCTAAAAATGATCAAAAGTGTCATATGTAAACTTAATCAGTAAGTTCTATCAGTTGTATAGCTTCCTTTTTTTTAGCCTATTATTATTACACAGTGCAAGATACAGAAGTTGTGACAATGTGAAGAGGGTGGGTATATCCAATTTTAAGGTACAGTTGGTAGTAAGGCAATGGCATATCATGGATTACTAGCATCTACACCAAGGCAAGTATTTTATACCCCTTTACTGGTCATAATGAGTTCTTTGCACCAATAAATGATTGAAGCCATTATCCATCAAGCAAGAAAATATTGATAAAACTAAAAATAGACAAGCGCTACAGAGTTTTATCTTGGTGATATTAATATTATTAAGGCACAAGCTCACCTGGCTAAGGTTGTGTTCCTCTACAACAGAATGAGCACTTGTAAGGCTGGTTTCACATAACTTTTTTTGTGCCTGTCCGTGGGATCCGACTTTGAAGGGGGACCCCACGGACAGGCACGGATCCATACGGATCCCTGCAATCGGATGGCAAATAGCCATCCGATCTGCAGCATCCGTGTGGATCCTGCGGTCCCCTGTCTCTCCCTACTCCTGCCTCCTCCATCTTCTTCCTCTCCTATGCTACTCTGTCCCCCCGCTATTCCTTGCTGTGCCCCCGCTATTCTATCATCCTCTATCCCTATCCTGTCCCCTGTCCTCTTCCCTGTCCTCTCCCTGTGTGTAAAAAAATAAAATAACCTCCTCCCGGAGGACACATCACCTCTCACCGGCTCCAACGCTGCCGCACGATCAGGACTGAAGGACCTGTGATGATGTCAGAGTCACATGACCCGGTCAGCTGATCGGGTCTCTTACATCATCACAGGCTCTTCAGTCCTGATCGTGCGGCAGCGTTGGAGCCGGTGAGAGGTGATGTGTCCTCCGGGAGGAGGTTTTTTTATTTTTTTACACACAGGGAGAGGACAGGGGACAGGATAGGGATAGAGGAGGATAGAATAGCGGGGGACACAAAATAGAATAGCGGGGGCACAGCATATAGAATAGGAGAGGGCAGAAGTTGGAGGAGGCAGCAGCAGGGAAAGACAGGGGATACGGAGCCGACATCGGATCCGAGGTGAGCTCAGATCCGATGTCCATAGGCTCCCATGTTGTGAGCACTAGGATCAGCCTCGGATCAGCAGTGATCCGAGGCTGTCCGATGTGAGTCACGGACACAAAATCGTAGCAGGCTACGATTTTGTGCCCGTGATTACATCGGATGGGATCGGATGGTGCCAAAATCGGATGCTAATAGTGGCACATTCGATCCCATCCGATTCCCATAGGGGAACATGGGGTCCGATTTCGTATTCGATTGTATCCGTTTGGAACGGATACAATCGGATGACCGAAAATCGTTATGTGAAAGCAGCCTAAGAGGCTGCTGCAGACTAGGGATGGGCGAATCTACTCGCTAGGACTCGTTACTCGGCGAGTAGTAAGGGACTCGCAGGACTCGGTACTCTGCGAGTTTCTCAGTGATTACTCGCACGAGTCCAATGCAAATCAATATCAATCCTAGTTTTGTCAGAAACGCTGACAAAACTAGGATTGCTATTGTTTGCATTAGACTCGGCTACTGTGCCAGTGATAGCAGGGAAACTCGCAAAGTAACTGCTGTTTCTTTGCGAGCCGAGTCCAGCTGTCTTCTCTGTGCAGCTCCAGGGTCCTAGAGCCCGCCTGCTCACAGAGATGATGTAGCAGTGCTGAGATTGTTCTCAGTCTGCTCATCCCTGTGCATAGACATCTATATCTATGCACAGGGGATGTAGCAGAGAGGACATCGCGTTTTGGACTGCGTCGGACGGAAGAGGATTTTTTTAATTAAAGATGGAGTTCCTAATGGCTTTTTTTTTATTTCAAATAAAAGATTTTCTCTGTGTTGTGTTTTTTTAACCCTTTATTGGAGATTCTTAGTGGCTGGTCAAACGTGGCCTGACATTAAGAATCTCGGGCTTAATACCAGCTTGTATAACAAAGCTGGTATTAACCCCTTTATTACCCAGCGTGCTACCGCCACCAGGGCCGCTGGAAGAGCGGGGTTCAGCGCCAGAGGATGGCGCTTCAATGAACGCTCCATCTTATGGGGTGGCTGCGGGCTGCAATTTGCAGCGGGGGGTGCCCAGAAAGCTTGGGCATCCCTGCGCTGCGGATTCCAGCCCCCAGCTGCTTAGCTGTACCTGGCTAGACATAGAAATTGCGCGGATCCCCACGCATTTTTTTTTTATTATTTCATGAATTTCAGAGTCTCAGAGTCAGAGTCAGAATCTCAGAATTTCATGAAATAATTAAAAAAAAATGCGTGGGGCTCCGCGCAATTTCTATGTCTAGCCAGGTACAGCTAAGCAGCTGGGGGCTGGAATCCGCAGCGCAGGGATGCCCAAGCTTTCTGGGCACCCCCCGCTGCAAATTGCAGCCCGCAGCCGCCCCAGAAGATGGCGCGTTCATTGAAGCGCCATCCTCTGGCGCTGAACCCCGCTCTTCCAGCGGCTCTGGTAGCAGTGGCACGCTGGGTAATAAAGAGGTTAGGGCCAGCTTTGTATTATCAGCTGGCCCTAAGCCCGAAATTTATGGCGGTCACGCCAATATTAGACATGACCGCCATGAATTTCTATTAAATTGTTTTAAAAAAACACAACACAAAGAAATTTTTTTATTAGAAATAAAAAAAAAAGCCATTAGGGACTCCATCTTAATTAAAAAAATCCTCTTCCGTCCGACGCAGTCCAAAGCGCGATGTCCTCTCTGCTACATCCCCTGTGCATAGATATAGATGTCTATGCACAGGGAATGAGCAGACTGAGAACAATCTCAGCCCTGCTACATCATCTCTGTGCACAGACATTCATGTCTGTACCCAGGGAATGAGCAGACTGAGAACAATCTCAGCACTGCTACATCAGGCAGCAGGCGGGCTCTAGGACCCTGGAGCTGGCAGCCAGCACACTGAGCAGACAGGACTCTTATCTGTGCGAGTTTCCCAGCGATTACAGTTGCAAAGTAAACGAGTCCAATGCAAATAAATGACAAAACTAGGATTGCTTCAGGCTGAAGCTTCCGAGACACATCTGCGATTTGTAAATCTCACACTACTCGCTATTACTCGCTTCCCCATTCATTAACATTGGACTCGCTAGACTCGCAACGAGTAGCGAGTCCTGTGCTCGGACTCGCTAGAGTCAAGCGATTCCGAGTAATTTAGGATTCGCCCATCACTACTGCAGACCAACAGGGTGAAATTTAGTATACCAGGAAGTAATGGGTTAATCCTTACTACCATAGAGGACTCCGAAGGGATCAATCCAAGGAACATATAATTCGGTAGATTATGTCTACATGTTTGGAAGCACAAAGCACTTCTCCAGGACAAAAGGTACAAGCCAAAAACACTTCTTTCAGTTTTTGTCCTGAAAAAGAAGTGTTTTATGCTTTGAAGCATGTAGACATAATAAACTATTGAGTTGTATCTTTCCTAGATTCATTCTTACAGATTTATCTACTGGCTACATGGATTCACACACTCCTAATAATATGCCACCCAAATTATTGATGTGATTAAAATTTGCTCTTTGTCGCTTCTAGTTTTTTTTTCTGTCTTTTGTTGAAACTCCTGAATACTGTAATACTAATTTATTCCCCCTAGGGAAGGTAAACACCAAAAAAACAGACAGGGAAACAGATACAACATATACTCCAATTCTTCTACAGAGAAAGACTCGACCACATCAACTAGAAAGATAGCCCAAGCTTTCTCCAAAGACAGCTCCTACTCAGGTCAGCTAAGATTGAACTATAGCCAGCATAAGCAGGAGTAGGTAGTAGGCTTGTATAGTGTAAGGACATGGCAGCAGCTGAGATTACAACTACATGCTACTCACAGCAGGCTAGAAAGGAACCTTAACCTCTTCAGCACCGGATGCAGCAACTGAGATTACAACTACATGCTACTCACAGCAGGCTAGAAAGGAACCTTAACCCCCTTCAGCAATGGATGGAATTAAATAAACTCCAACTCAGGAAAAGTGAAGAGTGAGCACTAAAGAGGATGTGAGATCAGCTAAACGCTGTCACCTTCTGATCCCCGACCTCCCCCCAGGTCACATCAAGCCGTAACACACTCATGACACTTATGCACTGCCATCAAACCATATAGATGGAGTACAATTCCCATGAACATTTCACAAGTAGCAGGAAACACATGGGCAAAAGCTTCTCCTGCACTTGTCAGCTGCATCTTCAGAAAGGTGCCCCTATTCTAAAGTTCCTCTTTGAAAATGTATTTCTAAAAAAAAGTCACATTCCCCGCAATCATTATTATTAGGTTTATGGTAATAAAAATGGGTACGGCTATTTACAAGGGCACCAGTGACTCACATCAAGTAGAGCTGGGACATTCTACATTCTTTACTACTTACATTGCTGCCGTGTGGAATTTACAGCGCAATTTTAGATGTCAGGGACACAGGAATATAGTCTCAAGGATAGAAGAATTCAATAAAAGGGCCAAAGCAAATCTCTACATTTCCTCCAATTCTAATGTTTCACGTCCACTTTCTACTTATATAACTGCTCAACAGCCATTTATTTCCTTTCCAAGACTTTTACAACATCTGCATTAATCACAAATCATTCTCAATGTTTTTATTAAACCTAGACAATGGCTTTAATCTGGTCGTAGGAGTCAAGTACGTGGATTGATTGGTAGTAACATGCCAGGAATGTTAGGTCTCATTTTTCTTCCTTAAACATGGCTGATACATACACAACAATATTTTGCTTCGAAACATTCTTTATTAAAGTCATTAAAAGGTTTGAATAATATACTAATTTCCTGCAGGTTATAAATCCTTTTTAGTTGCATTTTGCTGTGTAAATCTCCAACCAAACCTAAATATGAAGACGTTTGTTAATGCTCACACTTCTCTGTGTTGATACCAGTACTTTATTGTAGTCTAGAATCAGCCATAGTCTTCAAAACCTTCTATGTCATCACAAGAAAAACTTTAAGGTTGTGAGCTTTAGTGCCTGACGCAGCTCGCCAACACTTTTCCGCCAACACTTTTCCGCCAACACTTTTCCATATTATAATGTGGTTTCTTTTTCTGGTATGCAAGTTACAAAATACACTGTGTAGATACACTCCTAATTCTGATGCTTTCTCAATTGCATTGATACATATGTGTCATGAGCGAGTCGCGTCTGGCTGAGATCTTCGATTTCTGGGATTAAAAGGTGTCAGCAAGTAGCAGACTGCAGGTCCTCTTTGCATTTTCCTCGGCAATGAACATGAGTGCAGCAAATTTATTTTCATTTCTTGTTGAAGGGTTTAAGAGTTCCTTTTTGATCCTGCTGAGATTCTGTAAGGCTGGACACAGGGAGCATCCTGAAACAATGTGAGACATGGACACACAGACCAATGGTGTCCGGCGCACTACACCAAACAACAGACAGGATGACACCAGGAGTGGGGGGGGGGTACAAATACACCAGGAGGGCCCTACTCATAGGGAATGGGCTCTTGCACTTACCAGCGGTTGTGCTCTGATCTCCCTACCATCCCTATATGGGTTCTTTCACTGCGTCACCAAGCAGAATACCTAGTACCTTGCTGGCCCTGATGTTAGCCCTCAATAGTTAAATGGCCAGTGGGAGCACTAGTCCCAATTGCTGCACTAAAATCAACAAGAGGGGAAGGAAAGACAGACAGGGGAACAACAAACAACTTTATGCCTGCTGCCACCATCCTTGGAAGCAGATGGCTTGGCAGTAGTCAGCTCTCCAAATAGCACCCTCACCACAAGTAGCCAGGCCAGGCTTGAAGTTCAATAATCAGAAAAGAATGCTGGAACTATGTGACCATATAAAGGGGATGAGAGTGACCACAAAAAAAGCTACACCTGGACAAAGAAGTTAGCTTGCTAGCAACAGAAACTGACATTAACTCCTAATCTGCCAAAGGAAAGAAACATGTAGAATATGAAGTCTCAATACAGAAATGAGACACAGCTGCCAAAACTATCACAAGTCTCCAAAGTAAGAGAGACCATTGTGACAGATTCCATATAGCTTAAATCTCAGCTGCTGTACCTTGCTGCCACTCCCTTTCATTATTTAAACTCACTCCTTACTTTCCTTTATGCTACTTTTAGTTCTTCTATGCTGACCACCCAGGGGAAGTTGTCCTTGTGGAAACTGTGGAATTCCATTTTTGTGTTATTCCCGCTTGTTTGTCACTCTCCTTGTGTTGTCTTATTGTAGTAGTAGTAATACTAGTAGTAGTCTTGTTGTAGAAGTAATCTTCCTTCCCTACTCACTAGCTGGGGCTATTCCAGGTTCATCCAATGCACATGATCACGCATGAGGGGAAGAACCTTTGTAGGGATGATGGAGAGTGCAGGGTATAGTCTCAGTCAAGTATTTAGGGGACACCACTCTCCCCATTGTTTTATGTTTTCCATGGTTTTCACTTCATATGCCCTGCATACTGGGCGTCTTCTTGGTCTGTTGTCACAATATGCTCCTGTGTTTTCAGTTATATGTAGTTATGTTGATTGCTCTCAGTACGAGAAGCAGGATAATAATCCTGTAGTTGTGATATCTTTTAATGGCTAACAAAAATAACATTTCCGCTGGGTTGGAGCAAATATATCTGAGGGCCTGGCTGTGGACAATGGACTTTTTAATGTGTTTCGGGTGAAAACTGTCCCATCTGAGGTATGTGGGACGGTCAATTGGTTTCCGATATACACAATTACACACACAAAAAAAAAAATCCATTTTCCAGTAGCCAAACATTTTTTTAGTCAAGGACATAACATTTAAAATATTAAAGTTTTAATTTTGAGAGGTAATTTTAAATCACAAAAAATTAATTAGGACTTTCGATTGTGTCGAAGGGCTCAACCTCTCTGATGGTTTTATGGCTCATTATAACATCTGAAGAATGTAGTTCAAAGACACTGAAGTCTTAAGACACCAGCTTTTCGTATAAATTAGGGTCATAAAAACTTTGGCATCACTCTGTGTGGCTGATTAAGGATCCTCTCCAGGCTTTGTTTTGTTTATTCAGTTAAATGTGCATTCATTCTAGTGTGCATGTATATATTTTGAGTTTCTTTTAATATTTTGTCATACCATGCCTGATGAAGGGACCTAAGAAGTCTCGAAAGCTCGCTGTGTAACATCACATATTTTATTTTTGTTAGCCATTAAACGGTATCACAACTACAAGATTGTTATCTTGTTTCTCCCTCTGAGAGCAATCAACATTTTCTCAACTGGCTAACACGGTACCAAAACCTTTTTCTTCTAACCAAATGTAGTCATGTGTCCCCCAGACACTATGGACTAGATTCATCATCTGTGTTATTTTTAAGTCATTTTCTTTTTGTCCTTTTTTTTCCGGCAGTGGATTTCATCATCAAATTCACACACAATGTTCAATACATTTAGTGCAAATGCAAATTATAATTGTCTTTTTTTGCTCATTTGCTTTACTTGTTTATTCTTTGAATAATATATTGCACGACTATTTCAAGATCTTTATAATGTTGCATGCTATAGCTAGACATAAGGAACTACCGTATATACTCGTGTATAAGCCGAGTTTTTCAGCACAAAAAATGTGCTGAAAAGTCCCCCCTCGGCTTATACACGAGTATATACGGTAATCCTAAAAAAAAAAAAAAAATATACCCGGCTGTATACAGCCCTCCCCCCTGGTATACCGGGCCCCCCCTGTGGCAACCTGTAAAGGAAGCGATGATTATACTTATCGGGTCGCTGTCGCCGACGCCGCCGCTCTGTCACCGTCCGTCACCGCGCTCCTCCTGGTCTTCATGCTTCCTTCACCGTCGCACAGGAAATGACGTCATTTTCTGTGCGCCCGTGAAGGAAGCATGAAGACGGGAAGGAGCGCGGTGATGGACGGTGACAGAGCGTCGGCGTCGGCGACAGCGACCCGATAAGTATAATCATCGCTTCCTTTACAGGTTGCCACAGGGGGGGCCCGGTATACCAGGGGGGAGGGCTGTATACAGCCGGGTACCGCTGTATACAGCGGGGCTGCTGTATACAGCGGGGCTGCTGTATACCCCTCTGAGGCTGCTAAATACCCCTCTGGGGCTGCTGTATACCCCTCTGGGGCTGCTGTATACCCCTCTGGGGCTGCTATATACCCCTCTGGGGCTGCTGTATACCCCTCTGGGGCTGCTGTATACCCCTCTGGGGCTGCTGTATACCCTCTGGGGCTGCTATATACCCCTCTGGGGCTGCTGTATACCCCTCTGGGGCTGCTGTATACCCCTCTGGGGCTGCTATATACCCTCTGGGGCTGCTATATACCCCTCTGGGGCTGCTGTATACCCCTCTGGGGCTGCTGTATACAGCTCTGGGGCTGCTGTATACAGCTCTGGGGCTGCTGTATACCCCTCTGGGGCTGCTATATACCCCTCTGGGGCTGCTGTATACCCCTCTGGGGCTGCTGTATACCGCACTGGGGCTGCTGTATATAGGGGCTGCAATACCACTGGGGCTGATGTATATAGGGGCTGCTGTATACACCACTGGGGCTGCAATACCACTGGGGCTGCTGTATACAGGGGCTGCAATACCACTGGGGCTGCAATACCACTGGGGCTGCTGTATATAGGGGCTGCTGTATACACCACTGGGGCTGCAATACCACTGGGGCTGCTGTATACAGGGGCTGCAATACCACTGGGGCTGCAATACCACTGGGGCTGCTGTATATAGGGGCTGCTGTATACACCACTGGGGCTGCAATACCACTGGGGCTGCTGTATACAGGGGCTGCAATACCACTGGGGCTGCTGTATATAGGGGCTGCTGTATACACCACTGGGGCTGCAATACCTCTGGGGCTGCTGTATATAGGGGCTGCAATACCACTGGGGCTGCAATACCACTGGGGCTGCTGTATATAGGGGCTGCAATACCACTGGGGCTGCAATACCACTGGGGCTGCTGTATATAGGGGCTGCAATACCACTGGGGCTGCAATACCACTGGGGCTGCTGTATATAGGGGCTGCAATACCACTGGGGCTGCAATACCACTGGGGCTGCTGTATATAGGGGCTGCTGTATACACCACTGGGGCTGCAATACCACTGGGGCTGCTGTATATAGGGGCTGCAATACCACTGGGGCTGCTGTATATACCACTGGGGGCTGCTGTATATCATACTGCTGGGGCCTGTATACCACTGCTGGGGGCTGTATACCTGTGCTGGGGTCCACCCTCGGCTTATACGCGAGTCAATAGATTTTCCCAGGTTTTGGGGGCAAAAGTAGGGGGGTCGGCTTATACACGGGTCGGCTTATACACGAGTATATACGGTAAGTTGTTTTGGGATAATAGGATACATTTACATATACCGGATTGTATTCTACTTTGTTTGTCCACTACATGTTGGTCTCATGAACTTTTAGACTTTTCTAAATACAGATTATTTTTATATTTATTTGAAGTTGGTATCCTTACTTCTAGATATACCCCTTAAAAATACCTCCTATATATAAATTTTTTCTATAGCCACCAATGTCGCATGTTAGTCTGCAAATGCACTAGAACTATTTAGTACTTTACTAGGCTACTTGTGTAGGAATAAACAAGAGGTTTGTGACATTTCAAAAGGTCTCAAATGATGATTTAGTTGAAAACATCTGGATAATGAAAACCATGCCAACAGTGTTGAGTAAGCTGAAAAAATTACTAATGCTGAAAAAAGTAGTGGAAAAGGAAAAAAAATGGTGCAAAAGCCATAATAAATTTAATAAATTTGGTATAAACATAAAAATGCCTAAAAACGGAAGCAACTTTATTGAAACTATTTTTTTAGGTGCGAAGGTTAATTAATTTGGCACATCTTTCAATTTCCATGCACCGGAGAAATAAATGTGATCCAGTCTCAGAGTATATGTCATAATTTACGCTACTTTTGTGTTGTTAAAGAGGAACTCTAAGGAGATAAAATATTTTTATACTGTCCATGCCCTGTTACATGATGAAGCAGAGCCATATACTGCAATTATAGGATCTATAGATCGCTTATAATTCAGTAAAATCATATCTGCTCCTCAGCTCTCGCCCCTCCCTTTAGGGACAGAAAAATTCATCCATTCATAGTGATAAAGTTTCAGGGGACAGGATGCTACCATGTTGATATGGGGGAGGGGAGACCGTGGCAGTGCTGAATCAATCAATGTAGTGCTTTGCCTCTGCTCCTAGCCTGATACATAACGCATTATGCACAATCATATCATTCTACAGCAAAGGATCACAGCGTGTATTTATTTTCTGCTTGGTGACATGATTGCTATTTGAAGGGAGGACACCTCTGTTGTTACATTACATAAGATGGTATATCAGGGGCAGGATTGTAGTGCGACCATGGGACCAGCAACCATGCCCCTTGCCCATACAGAAGTATGAGGGGGCGGGAATGTAGGATGATCCTGGTCCTCAGGATCCACACCCCCGACAAACCTCCTACCACTGCTGCAGCATGAGTCGGAATTTCTCTGTCCCCAAAGGGAGGGGTGAGAGCTGAGGAGCAGGCATGATTTGTTTGATTTCTAAGCGATTTATAGATCCTAGAACTGTAGTGCCCAGCTCTGCTTAATTATGTAGGAGGGCAGCAACAGTACAAAAAATGTAAATCCCTGGAGTTCCCTTTTCATTGTAACAAATTTGTTGGTGATGTTCTGTTAAGCACCATCTGATTTTCAAAAAGTTGGAGGAGGTCTTGTAAAAAAGCAAACGTTACAACATTTTTGCTTGGGTTACGTGAAAATGTTGCAACATCTCAAACTGTTTTTCAATCGATTTCTGGAGAAAATATGAATCAGCCCCCAAATTCCCCACCCCCAAAAAAAGAAAAGAGAAATGCAATAAGAAACATATGTTTTGCTTTAGGACACATAATAAGAGCAATCTTAGAATTATGTATTTTTGATTTTTTTATTACATTTATATTGAGACTATACAACAACAATATAATTTGCTTTTACATTGTGGTATTAGGTATAATTTGGAACTATTGTTTGGCAGTACAAGTGTGGCGCCCCTGCCGATCCAGTTGCCACAGAGGTATTGCACCCCTGTTAGGGTGTAGTATCCCACTCACTGGTAAGAGGGGTACACACCGGTACCAGGTCACCCAGGCCACGCGCTAGGAACCATTGTAGTGGGGATGGGTGGTGAAGGAAGTAGTTAGAGGGAGCACTTGGGAAGGAGTGAGGTCAGGAAAAACACATGTAGATGGCGTGGGACACAGGGACAAGGAGTATAAATAGAGCGCGAAAGATCTAGAATGCAGGAGAGACAGTTGAACAGTTGAGGAGAAAGTTGACCAGCTGAGTCAAGGCGGTTGAACAGCTGAGGAGAGACCGTAACACCAAGGTCGAGTTAGAGGGAAGCTAGAGTAAGTACATCTGTGAAGTGTTTAGAGGACTTGAGCTAGTGGAAGCTCGTCTTGAGGCCAGACCTAGGAGCAGAAACAGCGCCCAAGTGGCTCCAGGAGGAAGAGAGGGTCCCAGAGGCACGGGAAGTTAGCAATTCATTGTGGATCTCATATCTATTGTCAGGCGCAGGCAAGTGGAGGGACCAGGCTGCCAGGCCACAAGAACAGGGGCACCGGGAACCCCAAGACTAGTGGAGAATCCAGACCAGGCTCAACTAGCGACCAGGAGGCTGTGGAACTTCTATGGGAACGCAGTCGACTACCATGCACATTTGCTGAAAAGCTGGCAACCATAGGGCTAAGGGAGACACTACAGGTTAACCCCTAAGAAAAGCCCACAGTCACTGGCTCAGGTTCTGTGTGGTGAGGCGCAAGGCAGGACGGGTGAGGCAAGCGCAGGGTGAGACGGCAGAGAAAGGACAGAGAAGGAATGCCGGTTATGTGTCATCCTCCTGTCCGGGAGTAGCTGGATCCCTGCCTCTGAGAACCCAGTGCTCAGCAAGCTGTTACACAAAGATTGAGAGTAAAAAACTGAAGACTGCAACCCGCTGTGTCTGTGAGTTTTCTTAACTCATCAAAAGCACAACAAACACAACTACCAACTCACCAATGTACCTCTAGCTGCCCTGGGGGTTAGCCCTACCGGTAGAGGACTTAAGAACATTGCTGCCTCCCAACTATCGGCCCCTAGGAGAACTGTCGTGCAGCTGCGGCCATCTATAGCTGCAACCTGCAGGTAGAGCCACATATAATTAACAAGTATCCCCAAGTCCAGTCATCTCATCCTAGAATGAACCCTCCTTGCCAGATAACTTCCTTAAGAGAGACAGAAACCCACACCGAACTTTTAATGACACCGCCAGGGTCACGGAGCCAGGTCTTGGTCCCTTGATCCCTGTGATGAAGCCTCAAAGCCTGGTTCCAAGTATCCTAAGGTCCTGGAGGGGTATGTCACAAGCTCTGTATAGAAATCTGTACGTGAAACTTATACATCCATGTGCAGAGACTGTACAGCTTCTTGGTACTGAACAATGCAGTCTACTAGCATCAACATAAAGGCTGTATTGAGATAGTACAACATAGAAGAGAAGAGGTAATTTCTATTGTGTTCACATGGGCATGAGCTCATCGGAACATAAGAGAAGCGATCAGACAGTGAGTCACTGAGGTCCCCCAGTGGGCCAAGTAACATTAAGAAAAAATAAAAAAAAAGTTTTTACAAATACGAAAAAAAAAAAAACCTAAAAGTTCAAATCAGCCCCCTTTTGCCCCATTAAAAATAAAACTAATAAGAAATTAAAAAATACACATATTTAGTATCACCACATTCAGAAATGCCCGATCTATCAAAATATAAAATCAATTATTGTATCTGTACGTTTCAATTGTCCACAGCCATTGTTAGTTGTATTGTTACTATGTTACTTGTCCTAGTCTGTCCTCTTAACATGTAAAGCGCCATGGAATATTATGGCGCTATTATAATATAATAATAATAATAATAATAATAATTAATGAGCTCTGTAAACTGTGTAATGAAAAAAAGTCCAAACGCCAAAATTACAAAATGCAATAACAGGTAATCAAACAGTGTATCTACCCAAAAATGGTATCATTAGAAACGTCAGCACAAGACGCAAAAAATAAGGCATCACACAGCTCCAGATCCCGGAAAATGAGAACTCTAGGGATCGGGAAAAATGGTGTAAAAGTGCAATTCTTTTTCTTTAAAAATTCTGACTTTTTTTTCACCAGTAAGATAAAAGTAAAAGTATACATGTTTGGTATCTACGAACTCAAACCAACCCGAGGCCTCATACCAACATGTCAGTTTTACCATATAGTGAAAATGGTGAATAAAAAAACAAAATCAAACGTGTAATTGCACTTTTTTGCAACTTCACTGCACTTGGAATTTTTTTCCTGTGTTCCAGTAGACTATATGGTAAAAAAAATTGTTTCAATCAACAGTACAACTCATCCCGCAAAAAACAATCCCTCATATGTCTATATTGACAGAAAAAAATGAACAAGTTATGGTTCTTGGAAGAAGGGAAGGAGAAAACAAGAACCGGAAAATGGAAAATCACCCGGGGCGAAAAAGTTAAATAGTGATCGGAGCATTCCTCCAGGAAAAACATCACTCATGTTCAATGCATACCTACCTTACAGCTTGAAGGAATAAACTATGTTGCATGTATCTGGTTTATTATTATTGGAAATAGGTATTATTTTGGGTGAAGGGTATTAGCAGAGCTTTGTAAATGATTCTGAGTGAGAGTTGTTCCGAGAAGAGAACAATGTATGATATGCAAATATCTACACACTAAGGAGAAAACACAAAATCCTTCCGCTGCTATTTGTGTTTATGAAGATTTTCCTTAGCGTAGACTTGTCAATATCAACTTCTCAGGTGTAATTTTCGTTCTCCTCCTCTGCATATTCCAAGAATTACCTTCACCCACGAGATACTTTAGCGAACTGAGAAAATTAGTAGAAACATAACATAGATTTATGAACAAGCTGTAATATTTGCAATTATACCGTCTACATGACTGGCCTGAACTGGCATTTCTTTCTCCTAATTAAATAGTCATAAAACCTGTTGTAACCGGCGCTCCCATCCTTCAGGAAATAAATATTAAAGCCTTTACATGGGGATTTTTAAATGCACAATATATCAGGGTGTCTCACCTCTTAAAGGATCGATAGACGAAACTTGCTCAGAACATGAGCATTCCTTTCATGATTGCAATGAGCACTAAATATATACCGGTATATATTTTCCCTAACGTCTTACTTGGAGAAAATAGGAAGTGGAGATATCTATTAAATACTTACCCTGTCCGGTCTGTCATCAACTTCCTGTGTCAAGGTGTCCAAGAATCCCACAATTCACTTCGATGCCGGAAGCCACGCTATGTTAGCACACCAAAGGATGGGGGTGCAAATATGGAGGAAGCAGGCCCAACGCTCCACATGCTGCCCCCCTCTGCCATACACCTACCACAGCCTGCAGCACCCCACAACAACCCCCCAAGCTGTCCTACACTTGGCTCCTACCGCCCCACCGATAACCTCCGACTTACCTGTGGGTGATGTGATCAGTCACATGACCATGACATCAGCACAGGTCTGATAGACTAAAGTATTTCACTGAAGTGACACAGACTGTAGCCAGGAGAGTGAGAGTGGCTAGAGAAGAGGAGCAAGAGATGGTGGGAAGAGGAGTGCAGGGAGTAGAGGAGTGCGAGAGAGTGAGGACTGAGGGGTGGCAGAGAGAGTGCAGGGGAGCTAGAGGGAGTGGGCAGAGAGAGTGCAGGGGAGCTAGAGAAAGATGGGCAGAGAGAATGTAGAGGGGCTGGAGAGAAGATGTCACAGAGGGGTGATAGAGCAGACAGGGGGGAAGAGCCCACATCTAGTAAGATGATATTTGGAGATGATGTCAAACTAAAGAGCAGATTTAGACTCTCCATGTACTCACCTGTTACATGAACGATTAATATTGTTTTTTTATTATTATTTTTCATAACAGTGTATACATTAATGATAGGCATTCCTATGGGCCTTTGTGCAAAATTTGAAACTGGGCCCCAATAGCATGTTCATCAGATGTAAGGGCCCTTGTAGCGTTCTAAATCCTATGAAGACATAATGTTTGCCCTCTCATGTAACAATATCCCCCTTCCTGTTATAAGGTCCCCGATTCAGGACTCTTCCTGTAATAATATCCCCCATCCTGGCCTTTTCCTGTAATAATATCTTCCATCCTCGTTTCTTCCTGTAATAATGTCCATGAAACTGGGCACCTTCCAAATACAATGTCTTCAACCCTGGACCTTTTCCTAGTATGATGTCCCCTTCCTGGGCCCCTCTCAGTAATAATGTCCTCCATCCTGGACCTTTTCCTGGTATATATGTTATCCACCCTCGTATAATGTCTCCATCCTAGGCCCCTTTCTGGTATGTCTCCCTTTCCCAGTGTAATGTCCTCCATTCTGGGCGCCTCCATATCATAATGTATCCCTTTCCTAGTAAAATATCTCCATCCTGGTGTAAAGTCCCCATAACACTATCCTGCAGAAGTCAAATAGATATTTACAGTCTTGATTCTTTTGTCTAGATTTCAGTATCACAAGCAAATATCTCATGTAGCCTAAATAAGCAATAAAAAAACTAGAATGCAAAGCATTATTAAAAAAGATAAACTAGCATTTTTCTGTGTTTAATTAGTAAATTAAGGAAGTGCTCCAAGCAAAAACATAATCTCCTAATCCTTTCTAAAAATGTTAGTAATGTAGTTTAAACATTTCAAATGCTTAAAGTGTAACCGCCATTTAATTTTTATTCAATTCTAATGCAGAGCAAGTGATTGTAATAAACTTTCAAATATACTTTATTAGTGAAATTTGGAAGAAAACCTTTCAAAAACATTCCAGATGATGTCCCCACTGTTTCTGAACCTGACATATGCTGGTTGTCAGGGAAATCCGTCTTCAGCTCCACACATGAATACGGTCACATAACAGGTTGGGGGCGGTGCCTACACAGCATTCACACTGGAGCTCATCAGAGACTCAGGTTACCTTAGGTACAGTACTGAGCTCTGGCTGTCAGCACACAGCTCCTGTGATCTTATCTGACTCTTCTCCATTCACATCACTCTGCTCTATGCAGCCAGCTGATGATCTCCACACAGCTCCTCATTTGATAACACGAAGCAGAGCTGATATGAATGGAGAGAGATCACAGGAGCTGTGTGCTGACAGCCTGAGCTCAGCACTTTCCCTGCCTGAGGTAACCTGAGTCTCTGTTGAGCTGTATTGTGAACGCTGTGTAGACCCCCCCACCCATACATGGATGGATTCATGTGTGGAGCTGAAGACGGATTTCCCTGACCACCAGTATATGTCAGGTTTAGAAACAGTCTAGTGGGGACATAACCTGGAAGGTTTTTGAAAGGTTTTTCTTCTATATTTCACTTATAAAGTATATTTGAAACTTTATTATAATCCCTTGCTCTACATTATTATTAAATCAAAACTTAAACGTAGATGAGACGGTCGACAGGGTATGGGGTACTCGAGGTACGGGGCTGATGGTGGCTTTGATGTGGGATCACGGCTGGTCAATCCCCCGTCCCATGCCCTGGACCCTCAATGGCGGGGAACGATGGGGGATAAGGGGATAGTTTACGTGACGCCAGCTATGGTACCTGGTAATGGGTATACCAGCGCTGCAGCCGGCCGCTGAGGTGATGGTGGGTGCAGCAGAGTGTGGTACAGCTCTCTACAGGTGGAGCTTTACCTCAGGGCAGCGGGGAAGGATGAGGGGAGTAGTAGTTGCGTCTCTGCAGATAAGGCGGTGAATTGCGGTGGTTAAACAAGAACACAGACACACAGGGATTGTTATTTCGGTACCTTTTACTGGTGACAGGGTAACAGGTACAGTCCAGAGTAATAACCAGGTCCCCGGTGCAACTTGGGACTTCCACCTTAGAAAGTTATGAGGCCTCCTCTGTGTCTGTGCTCTGTGGTTTGGGGTAAGTCCTGCCTGAGCCTGAACCCACTGCTTCTTCTCCCTCTCTGGGCTTTGTCCTAAACTGGCAATGAGGTCCTTCTGTGGGGTCCCTGTTCCTCCTTTGGCCCCTGGTCCTATACTTGGTCAGTTTTAGCGTCTCTTACTTTGTCTCTTTCAGGGATGAACTCATCCTGAGTTTTCTGGTCTTTTGCTATAGCACTAAATGTGCAGCTTCGGAATCCGGTGTCCGGGTGTACTAAAGGGCTGTAGTAACCGGTTCCCTTTTCTTAGTTCCCTTCTTTCTCCACTTGCCTCTGACCCTTTCCCTAGGGTGCGCACAACGGTCAGTGGTCCCTGGTCCTGGGCCTGGATCCTTCCCAGCGACCAGCTCCTCACTCCAGCACTGCTCACTGCAGACACTAGACTCACTTCTGGGACTAACTAACTCCTCCCCTCAGGCCTGGATGTTCTTAAAGGGGAACTGACTTAAGGCAGCCAGTAGAGCTCCCCCTTCAGGTCTGGGGTGGAAGGTGGTGTGTGCAATGCAAATCAAGGTATAACCCCTCCTTGCACCGGTGGATCCTGTGACAATCCCCGCAGGGTTGCCACATAGACTTTACTACCCATTTAATTTGATGAAGGCTGAGCAGCAATACCACAACCTTTAGCCAGGTGTGGTGCTGTTCCTGAAAGAAATCAACCAGATTAATGATGTATGTTGTTTTGTCTTTCTGACCATAAGATCTCTGCTGGTCTGCTGATCCAACAGCTCTACAAGAATTGCCAAAAGTCATTCCAACATGATATAAAATATTCTAGTGTTGAAATATTGCCCCATGTGTAGCCAGCTTTATCTTACAATGACAATGGCTGCCCTAGGAGATCAATTTAATGAATACATTGGGAAACTATTCAAAATAAATAATATTCTGCACAGAGTTATCTCCATCTTAAAATAAATGATCACTTTCTTTTGCCAAAAGAAGTCTTTTTGAAAATCATAGTGTTACAATCGCCATGATTTCATACTTTATAATAAACATTCTTCACTCCCGGAGTGAGATACTGTCAGAGCGATGATGATATCATGTGAAGCTCTTATCTTCCCTATTGCCCATTTACAGCTAAGAGTCATTTAAGGTCACATGAAATGGTCTTCCTCTCACTTCCATTATGATTACAATTACATAAAGAAATACCACAAATACAATTTGAGTTGAAGAATGATAGCTCAAGTGCTGAGGACAGCGTAAAATTCTACTTTTCTAAATGATCCTTTCAAGGTATTTAGAAAGAAATCGTTTTCTATAGCAATTACTCCGTATACAGAAATGTGCAGAGATACACAGATACAAAGTAGATCAAAAATATGATCTACAAAAAGATATGATAGATTGTGTTTAAAAGGGCTATTCACAATAACCTGATCAGTGATCAGCTGTAATCTGTGAGGAAATCGGGTATTAATTGTTCAATATCCCTGCAGTGCCACCACAGGGTAACTTAAAACATTGCACACTGATTTTTCACTACAAGTCCTCCAGTGACAGACTGTCATGGGCTGATTTTGGCAGGCAAGAGTAATGTAGTAGGATGTTAGTGATGGACAAGGGCAATCGAGGTGGCTAGTCTAACCCTCAGACTGGGGTTCCCTAGCTGACCCTGTTTCCAGAATTACATCTAAGGTGAGGACGTCTGGACCGCCACCTTTGCCCTGGACCCCCTCACCACCACGCAGGGATCGGGATAGGAGCAGCAAGACCTTACATGATACCAAACTCCAAGGAGAAAGTAGCTTCAGGAAGGCTTCAGCAAGAACTTCACTCAGAATAAATAAGTTCACAGGTCAAAGAGAAAATTAACTCAGGTGATGGGTCATGGCGCTATTTAAAGGCTGTAGGAGTGGTCAACCACATTACCTGATATAGAGAGCAGCGGCAACTGACATTAACCCTTAATGTACTAAAGTAGATTTACTCCCATTTAACTATTCACACTGCAGAGCAATTCACAGAAATTGCAGAGCATTCTACATATGACAAACCCTTTTTTGGAGCATTTTTCAATAGATATTAAACAGTTGTCCCATCTCTCTATTAACTCTTTAATAGAGTATATGTACATGAGTTTTCTGAACTAAACCCCTTTATGGATTTTTTGTGATTGTGGTTGAGGCTTGGTCCTCCGACACCCTAACCAGCCCCACAGGGTGGGGATGTTGTATTCAATGGTCGTGTGAACCTGGCTGGGTGCAAGGGTCTGTGACATGCAAGTCAAACCTCTTGTCGACAGTGATTTGTGTGACCCAGGCCCTTCCCACAGTAAAGACAGAGATTGAAGAAGCTCAAAGTTTTTTTTTTAAGATTTCCTTTTAGTTCAACACAAACTTTACAGGCGTGGCAGTGGGCACATACATTTAACTCATTTACTTCATTGTAGATCTTCAGACAGATAACAATAAGTCTTTATGTTTTGTTTCCTACCTTCACTTTCCTTTTCTCTGGGAATCTCCAAGGGGTCTGTGAACTATGGCAGGGAATGAGTTGTATGCTCTGACTTTATGTGAGGAGCGCCTTCAGCTCCATCAAAGAGCCTAATGCTCACAGTTGCTTCTGAAGACTTTGTATACAAAGGTGGATCCCTGCAGCATCGGAGTTGCTTCTTACCCTTGCCAGAAAGGGTCAGGAGCCCAGCCTGCTGTATGTCCACATGCACAGTCTCTAGATTTGGGGCCAATCATCTGTTTCTAGCTCTCGGATCTCATCAGTCATTTCTATCACTTTGAGAACTTAATGCTGCCACACCACAGTTCTGGTGCATTGGAGCTAATGTAGTCACCCACCAACTGCAGCCTGTTAGTATAACTCGACCTTTATGTTAGTTCTTAACTGTAGTCAAACGCTATCTGAACACGCTATCTGAACACCTAAGATGAAGTCAGCCCTGTTCCCTGTGACAACAGCTTAACTCTTACTTATAGTTATTGTGGTCTATTTCTTAGCATTATCTATACTGGCCACTAGACTCTTATTAATTACGATAATATTATTATCTAATACTCTTCACATATATACAACAACATGCTTATGTCTTCAGGGGTAGGAATCCGGCCACCTTCTCATACTTTTTCCAACCTGTAGCTTTCTAGTGATAGCAAAACTCCAACCTTCCCTCATAGCTTATGACCATCAGAGCTGTCACAACTTGACAGTGGTAGTGGTAAAGGATCATGAGTCACTGATTGGAGACGTCTCAAGTGGCTGTCAATATATATAGAAGAGCTGTATTATAACAAAAAAAAGAGGCCAGTATAACTTACATAGTGTCTTGCATGTAAATAGCTCCCAGGCATTAGTCATTGTCACCCTCTTCCAAGATGGCATCCTCTGCTTCATTCATCCCGATGAGTTTTTGTCTCCCTAACTTTATAATCCCCAGTCCAGCCCCCAGTCCTCTACTTGAGTATTCTGCCTGGATTCCTGCTCCTAGTGGCATCTCAAGTTGCTCTGCCCTCTTCTGAAAATCCTGTGTTATTCTCCTATTGCTACTCATCAGAGGTTATGCTTCCTTCACCTGCTGCCAGCTTGGCTTCTGCCTTTAGCTGCTTGTGCTGCTGCCTTTGCTGCAGCTCTTGCCTGACCTACCTATGTTGTTCACGTAAGCTTGTTTGCTTGATAAAGAGCTCTGTTGCTTCCTCGTATTTATAGATGCAGTAGCAGAGCATGAGACTGTTTTCGACTTTAAGTAATCTGCTCTGCATCCGGTTCTGGACTTTGAGACTTCTATTCCCATAATTCCTGGGAGTTAATGGTGTTAAATGGACTTTGCTACAGCATCTCTGAGTGGACTTGCCATTAACTTTCATTCTACAACATCCCCTACTGTATATGGAGCCTAAAAAACTACACTGCTATTTGCATAATCTATGAGGTTTTCAAGAGACTTTTCCATTAAGACTTCATTTAATATTTTCACTGTGTATTTATGAACTTTGATTTTCCTCTGCACTTGGTTTGTTAAATTACTGTGTGTTAAAATACAAACTTTTTCACCGATAAACCTTGTTTCAGTAGTGTCTTGCTTCACGCAAAAAGATTCTTGAGTTATCCATTATACTTATTACAGCGGCCGCACAGTGTCCCTAGAGGTAAGGGGGAGGGACTATTTCTACCTTCAAAACTGGTGATATTGAGCATTTTCATGAGGACTGAAAAGTCCTATGTTCTATGCTTTTTTTTATATTGTTACTTATAACTGTTTGTATATGAACCGCTGTATTGTAAAGTGCTGCAGAATATGTTGGCGCTATATAAAGATTATTAATATTATTATTATGTTCTTAAGGTAATGTTGACTGTTTGGCTTCTATGAACTTCATTATGTCTAATAATGTATGTACCCTTTTTAACTGCACAGCAGTGCCTCAAAAATGGCGGAAATATACTTTCTTCTTCTCCTAAAACTGTTTAAGCTTAATCTATGGTTTAAGCTAAATCAGTATGCTGACTCTGAAGTTTAGAAACTTTCAGCTTTGTTATAGAGACCCTCAATTATCAGGAACAATGTGCTTATAAGTCTATTTACTGGAATGTATACGTGAATGTATATATGTACATTAGTAGGACATAAAACATATGTTTGTTTCTGCCTTGCTGCTTCTAATCTTCTTTTCCCCTCTGTGATGTCGTAATTCTGCTTTAGTATTGGCAGCTTTTTGTGTTGTGTAAAATATAAATCTACTTTGTATTTAGCTTTAATTATAAACTTTATCCACTAAAAAGAAGCCCAGACATAAAGGCAGATATAAACAGAGACATATGTTATTGCTGGATGGACCAATATTGTACAAATATACAAACAAAACAGAAAGTGGAGCTTAAGGGTTTCGTCTCTTTATTATAGTTAGTTCTTACTTTTCATCTACTACTAAAAAGGATCAGTCGAATGTGTCACAAAAATGAATGTGATCTTGACATTATGGTTCCCACTTTCCCAACGAAGGGTTGCCATATACACTGTGTTCCAAATTATTAAGCAAATGTTCTTTTTCTCTGATTTTTCTAAATGGTCGGTGAAAATTACGATCAGTGTAATAAAAGTCATCACCCGTTAGAGAATACATCAAATTTTATTGAAGAAACCTCCCAATGATAACAGTATAATCTTCAAAATTAAAAAAAACTCTAAATGCACTGTTCCAAATTATTACGCACAGTAGAGTTTCTAAACATTTGATATGCTTGAAAGAACTGAAAATGCTCATTTGTTGAATTTGCAGCATTAACAGGTCACATTCACTGAAATAAAAAGCTATTTAATTCCAAAACATCCTAACAGGCCAAGTTACATGTTAACATAGGAACCTTACTTTGATCTCACCTTCACAATTCTAGCATCCATTGATATTGTGAGTTTCTAGACAGTTTCTGCTTGTATTTCTTTGCATGATGTCAGAATAGCCTCCCAGAGCTGCTGTTTTGATGTGAACTGCCTCCCACCCTCATAGATCTTTTGCTTGATTATACTCCAAAGGTTCTCTATAGGGTTGAGGTCAGAGGAAGATGGTGGCCACACCATGAGTTTATCTCCTTTTATGCCCATAGCAGCCAATGGCACAGAGGTATTCTTTGTAGCATGAGATGGTGCATTGACATGCATGAGGACGATTTTGCTCCTAAAGGCACGTTTCTGCTTTTTGTACCATGGAAGAGAGTTCTCGATTGGAAACTCTATATATGTTGCAGAGGTCATTTTCACACCTTCAAGAACCTTAACGGGGCCTACCAGCTGTTTCCCAATGATTCCAGCCCAAAGCATGACTCCTCCACCTCCTTGCTGATGTCGCAGCCTTGTTGGGACATGGTGGCATCCACCAACCATCCACTACTCTATTCATCTGGACCGTCCAGGGTTGTTCGGCACTCATCAGTAAACAAGACTGTTTGATAATTAGTCTTCATGTATATCTGGACCAACTGCAACTGTTTCTGCTTGTGAGCACTGTTTAGGGGTGGCCGAATAGTAGGTTTATACACCACAGCAAGCCTTTGAAGGATCCTACACCTTGAGGTTCGAGGGATTCCAGAGGCACCAGCAGCTTCAAATATCTGTTTGTTGGTTTGTAAGGGCTTTTTAGCAGCTGCTCTCTTAATCTGATGAACTTGCCTGGCAGAAACCTTCCTCATTCTGCCTTTATCTGTATGAACACATCTGTGCTCAGAATCAGCCACAAATCTCTTCACAATACGATGATCACGCTTAAGTTTTCATGCAATATCAAATGTTTTCATCCCTTGCTCAAGGCATTGCACTATTTGTTGCTTTTCGGCAGCAGAGACATCCTTTTTCTATCCCACGTTACTTGAAAACTGAGTCCTGCGTAATATTGTGGAACACCCAGTTTTCCTTTTATTGGGCTCACCTGCCAAACTAATTATCACAGATATCTGAGATTGATTTCAATGATCCAAAGAACCCTGAGACACAATACCATCAATGGGTTTAATTGAAAAAAATAAAATAAAAATAAAACCCTATAGGTCCTGTCACACGCGTCAATGTCGTCAGCGATCTGATCGCTGACGACATTGACGGCTGATTGCTGGTGAGCTGTCACACAGACAGACTCACCAGCGATCAATTGACCAGTGACATCATGGAAACGATTTAATATCGTTTCCACGATGTCCTGCTCCCGCTGCCAGCCTGCTGGAAGCGGGAGCAGGCTGGTCTCCAAGGTAAACTGCGGGTAACTAGGCAGCGCGCGCTGCCTAGATACCCGACGTGTACCTTAGTTACCAGCCTCCTCCGCTCACCCGGTGAGCGGAGGAGGCTGGTAACTAAGGTACACAGTCGGGTATCTAGGCAGCGCGCGCTGCCTAGTTACCCGACGTGTACCTTAGTTACCAGCTCCTCCGCTCACCGGGTGAGCGGAGGAGGCTGGTAACTAAGGTACACGTCGGGTATCTAGGCAGCGCGCGCTGCCTAGTTACCCGCAGTGTACCTTGGATACCAGCTCCCAGCGCTTCTGAGAGGCGCTGGGAGCTGGAATATCGCTACTCCCGGTGTCACACGCAGCGATGCTGCGTGTCCACCGAGCGACAATCGCCAGGTTTTAGGACTGATTCTAAAACCTGGCGATCATCAACCAGCGATTTATCGCTGGTTGATTCACTATGTCACACGCGTCAATATCGCTGCAACGTCACGTGCAGCCGATATCGTGCAGGCGATATTGACGCGTGTGACAGGCCCTTATGACACTTAAAACCAATTTGCATAATAATTTGGAACACAGTGTATGTACTATCACTGTGGATTAACATTTTCCAGAGAACAAAAAATATATAGTTATAAGAAGTTTAAAATAGTAAGTTAGGCTAGGGTCAGACTTGAGCCTGACCGAGCTGCTAAAATCTCTGAAATTCAGCCGCAGGCCATAGCATTAACACTATGCACTGCTAGTGGAACACAGCCTCATAGCAACCGGTGTTTACCATAGCAGTGGTCACACACAAAGCTGCAAGACGGTCACACACAAAGCTGTGGGCTCTGCAAAAGTGCATATCATGGGATTGTCTATGGAGATAGCGGCTGCGCGATGAATCCGGTTGCCATAGGGATACTATATACAGGTGGCGCATAGCGCTACATGCTGGTAATGCTATGCGCTGAGCCTGAAAATGTCTAAGCTTTCAGCGTATCCAGCAGGTTAGGGGCAGATGCGTGATTGCAATCCTTTTCAGGAAGAAACAGAGTATTATCTGACAGAATTGCAGGGTGTCAATACTTTTGGCCACAACTGTATGAGTATGTGGAATATTTTATAATGATTTTGTATAATTATGCAGTTAAAGACAAATGTGTATGCTTTATTGTGCACTATGGGTTGCGTGGCTGAGGATGACCAAGATTAAAAAGAGGGGGAAATGTAAGAGGGTCCAGGTCTTTCCCCTTCAACTCTGTAGGGTATAGTCTATATATATATGTATGTGTTGAAGTGTTATACATTTATTTGTAAAATTGCTAAGTGAAATTCCATATTTGTGGCCACCTAGCGAGTGGGGCCTAGTCAATAAAAAGGCAGGCAGTGTAGTTTTAGCAGGAGAGTCCAACAGTGTGAAGCAAGGTAAAGATTGGGTGCTGTGTTGAGAAGCCCAACAGTTAATGTGGCTGGACCTTCTGGGTCACCGCAGGAATGAGAGTACTGCAGTTGGGACATTGTTCCGGGACATGTGTGGGTTCTACCTTTTCTGTGTTGGTAGTGGTGAAGTAAATTTGTCCAGTGGTTTCCCTGTTTTTTTTCTAAAATATAGTCCTGTGGGTGGAGAGGGGCTGGAGCCAAGTGGGACACATGATTTTACAGCGATTCACCGTGATGTTGGACAGAGTGAGTGAGAACATAGAGGTACCATGATGGGGAGAGCTGTCTGCACTAAATTCTGTTGAAGTAATTATCCCAAAAAATGCATATAATCCACACATGACTTCATGAAAAACGTTTTGTTAAAGCCAAATGCCAGGAAGTCACAAGCACAAATCAGCTATATTTTACAATATGTCATGCCAAAAAGAGAAAAAACGTCAAGGTCAAAAACAGAATTACCTCATGAAAAACACACAGGAAAAAAACACTATAAATAAATAGAAATAACCTATTTTACATAATAGTTGCAGAATATCTACATCAAAGGCTCACCAAATACTCATCGTGAGAAATAGCCTAAGGCTAGGGTCACACTTATCAGGTCACTTACATTTGACGGATGCCGTTACTGTAGAGGCAAGCCTGCAGTAACGGCTAGCGGTAACGTCGGGTGCTGCGAGCAAACGCTGCTCCAGAGTAACCCAATGTTTACCATGGATGCAGCCACACAGGAAGCCCCAGGAACTGCGCTTTAGCAGATCGCACAGGAAAATGTTGCGTTTTCCTGTGTACTCTGCCAAAGCGCAGTTCCTGGGGCTTCCTGTGTGGCTGCATCCATGGTAAACATTGGGTTAATCTGGAACAGCGTTTGCTCGCAGCACCCGACGTTACCGCTAGCCGTTACTGCAGGCTTGCCTCTGCAGTAACGGCATCCTTCAAACGTAAGTGACCTGATAAGTGTTACCCTAGCCTTAGTCTCCGTTCTAAACCATGACTAATGGCGCACAGACGCCTTAAACACATCTGTTTTTTTAATTTTTATGTGTGGAATGTTAGTGGAACTCGAATAAAGCTGTGGTCACATTTGTGGCAACATTTTAAAATCCTGATTCGGTTTTGAGCTGTTAAAAAGCTCAAAACCGGATCAGGAACCGCTCCCCATAGGAGCCCATTATGGTAACCAGATTGCTCTACATGCAATCCGGTTACTGGCTCCGGATCTGCAGTCTGCGGTAAAAATCATGCAGGCTGCAGTTTTTGGAGCTGTTCTGTCAACCGCTATGCAGTAACCGGATTACTCCGGATGTGTAATCCGGAGCAATGCAGTTACCGTATACTTTGTTCATCCCTGCTGCCGCAGGGATGAGCAAAGTGTTGAATGTTATTAAAACATGAAATATTAATAGTAGCTGTGGGCAACATGTCTCTAGGGGGTGCCCATCCTCCCTAGAGACATGCTGTCCACTCCTGTCAGCATGTGAGGGGTTAATAAGCCCTTTACAGTATAGCCGGCTATTGTCGGCTTCTACAAATTTCTGAATGAAGCCGCGGCTCCTCCCAGTACAGGAGATACTGTACGTAACCCCTGACATGCTCACAGGAGTTGACAGCATGTCCTTAGGGGGAGTGAGCATCCCCTAGAGACATGTTGCCCACAGCTACTATTAATATTTAATGTTTTAATAACATTTAACACATTGTTCATCCCAGTATATGGTAACCACATTGCTCAGGATTACACATCCGGAGCAATCTGGTTACCGCATTGCAGTTTCAAGAACACATTTTTGCAAAAAATGTGTCTGAAGGCAATTGCAGTTACCGCATCCGGATCTGGATGTGGTGACTCCAATTACCTTTCAAAGTGTGACCCCAGCCTAAATCTGTGATTTTACAAATTAGTGTGAATGTGCTGAAACTTCTGTTCTTTACTTCCATTGTACATGACTTTGTCTTTTGTCTTGATGATCTCTATATGTTGAAATGATGAAATATGTTGTTCCTGCAATAAACCAGAAAAGAAGATTAGCTAAATCCGTCTACAGATCTCTAGTGATACAATAGAAACTATGTAAATAGTATTATACATATTTACAGAGACGGATCTGATGATGAACACTACAAAAATTAAGACATTTTCCCTTTATAGTCTACAACTTTAAGGGCTTGTCCAACTTTGGAAATATATATATATATATATATATATATATATATATATATATAATATATATTTTCTTCCTTAGTGAAGTGCAAATTTGCATATTTGCATAAATCTGAGAGGAGGGAAGTGGCTTACAATCTCCTCACCTACTTCGCTGTCTCCATAAGGTTGATAGCAAGCTCCCAGACCTTGTCTTATCCCACTCACTCAGCCAGATCAGAATATCCCACACACTACACTGATGAGGGGCAGGTACCCCGAAACGCAGCGTCTGTAGTTTGGGGTTCTGATCTGGCACAAATCCCTTAGTTATATTAAAAGCTTGTTGGAAAGCGATTATGACTTTGAGGAAGCTGCTTAAATGTGGCACTGGAGTTTCTCTACTTCCTTAGTGAAGTGCAAATTTGCATATTTGCATATATCTGAGAGGAGGGAAGTGGCTTACAATCCCCTCACCTACTTCACTGTCTCCATAAGGTTGATAGCAAGCTCCCAGACCTATATATATATATATATATCCACTATATAATTGTCTAAGGTTTTTTTGAGTATGTCTGTAACCAAAATCGCGCGCCACACAGAGGCAGATCATTGGCCGCCGCCGAAGGCAAATAGCGCGTGCTGAACATTCACGGGTCCGGCAAACATTGCACGGTCCGGCAAACGGTGGACCCAGCGCGCGCGGTCGTCTCCTGGCTGGCGAGCCGCTAACCGGAGCTCAGCTGCGGCTACCTGCGGCACGGAGGTCCGCGGCGAGCTAGCCGGGAGATGACCGGCGTTAGCCGGTCATCTCCAGGCTGCTCGCAGCAGTGGTGCACTTCGCGGCATTCAAACCGCGCGCCAAGCCGCAGTACTCTTCTGATTGGCCGCCGCAGTCGCGTTGATTAATCAGAGAAGTAGTGTGGCGCGCGGTTTGAATGCCGCTATTCTGATTGGTCGCCGCGTTCAGTGTGGCGACCAATCAGAATAGCGGTGCGCGCTATGCCGCCATATTTCAAATACACTGAGTACAGTGTATTTGAAATATGGCGGCATAGCGCGCGCCGCTATTCTGATTGGTCGGTGGCGACCAATGAGAGAAGCTGCATTCAGACCGTGCGCCAAGCCGCAGTACTCTTCTGATTGGTCGCCGCGGTGACCAATCAGAGAAGTAGCGCAGGTTGGCACACGGTTTGAATTCTGCATCTCTGATTGGTCACCGTGGTCGACCAATCAGAGGAGCGGAATTCAAACCGCGTGCCAAGCCGTGCTACTTCTCTGATTGGTCACCGCGGACGCGGCGACCAATCAGAAGAGTACTGCGGCTTGGCGAGCAGTTTGAATGCAAACCCCATCCTTGCAGCCTCCTCCATCCCTTCAGCCTCCTCTGTCCTCACAGCCTCCTCCATCCCTCAGCTTCCCCATCCTCACAGCCTCCTCCATCCTCACAGCTTCCTTCCCTATCCCCTCAGCCTCCCCCATCCCACAGCCTACTCCATTCTCTCAGCCTTCCATCCTCACAGCCTCTTCCATCCCCTCAGCCTCCTCCATCCACACAGCCTCCTCCATCCTCACTGCCTCCTCAATCCCTCAGCCTCCCCATCCTCACAGCCTCCCCATCCTCACAGCCTCCTCCATCTCCTCAGCCTCCCCAACCTCACAGCCTCCTCCATTCTCACAGCCTCCCCATCCTCACAGCCTCCCCATCCTCACAGCCTCCTCCATCCCTCAGCCTCCTCCATCCTCACAGCCTCCCCATCCTCACAGCCTCCCCATCCTCACAGCCTCCTCAATTCTCACAGCCTCCCCATCCCCTCAGCCATCCCCTCAGCCTCCTCCATCCCCTCAGCCTCCTCCATACTCACAGCCTCCTCCAACCCCTCAGCCTCCCCATCCTCACAGCCTCCTCCATCCCCTCAGCCTTCTCCATCCTCAGAGCCTCCTCCAACCCCTCAGCCTCCCCATCCTCACAGCCTCCCATCCTCACAGCCTCCTCCACCCTCACAGCCTCCCCATCCTCACAACCTTCCCATCCTTTCAGCCTCCTCCATCCCCTCAGCCTCCTCCATCCTCACAGTCTCCTCCAACCCCTCAGCCTCCCCATCCTCACAGCCTCCTCCATCCTCACAGCCTCCCCATTCTCACAGCCTCCTCATTCTCACTCCTTACTCCTGTCTATTAGTTCTGTCATTCAGTGTGACACAGTTTACTCCTGTCCACAAGGTCTGTCAGTCAGTGTCATGAACTTCACTCCTGTCTACAGCGCTGTCAGTCAGTGTGACGCACTTCACTCCTGTTTACAAAGTATTCTAGAATACCCGATGCGTTAGAATTGGGCCACTATATATATATATATATATAAATATTTTTTTTTTTTTTTACATAGATGCATGTCTTTGGACCTAAAGGTTTGCTCACGCTGGCATATGTTCTCTCATACAGGAGAATTGAATGCTATATGCAAATGATACTCGGCTCAAACTCTGCTATGACCATGAGCCAAGTTTCACATACTGTGATCTGATTCTCTCACATGCACATGCATTTCATTTCTCCCATCTTCTCCATTGTTTGTATTAGCATATATCGGACTGTTCTCGAATGACATCTAAGTGCAGTCCGAGTTTTTGCGCTCACCCATAGACTTGAATGGGTATGGCTGATCTGATATACGCTGCCACTTGCAGCATGCAGTGACTTTTTCTCTTGCCGATCTGACATCAGAATAAAAGCACAGTTCAGCACTGCCCAATAGTATTAAATTGGTGAGAGTGTTATCCGATAAAACATCAGATGGCACTTGTCCGAGTTATACGCTAATGTGAGTGTATCCTAAAAGTAATTTTTGCATTTGGGTTTTATTAAATATTTGACACCGTCTGCCTCCTATAGCCTTTGTGTTGCACTGTCTTCTTTTGGTTGAAGGATGACTAAATTAAGAATCTACAAAGTTAGGGAGAAAAGAGCCTGTATTTTCCCAGTGTGCACCCGATGGTTATCTCTTACGACACCGCAGCATGAAATTAACATTTCTGAGGAGATTCAGAAGTTTGGAAACACGCACCACAACTCAAAACGTGCTTCATCAGGAAGAAGCACAGTGAGCATGGGATTTCTTGAAATCCCATCCACTATGGTGGTACCTGTACAATACAGCATTTTGGACGCAGAGGCAGTACCTGATCGGGAGCAAACACCCTAATGGTACCTTTACATGCCGCGACGGCAGGCTGGATACATCCCGCTACTTCACGTGCACGAGCTCGCTCAAACGGCTACAAACGGTCAACGCACCCTCTTTACACGCCGCCATAAGGTGCGCTACGCCACGCTACATCTGTAGCTAGCTACATCGCCGGGTGTGTCAAGTAGCCAGCTGTAGCTTAGCGTACCACGTTTACACAGCGCTACAACAAGCTAATATGGGCGGACCTGGTACAGCAGGGACAGCACATAGGCGTGCCACAATCTTGGATTACGAGCCGTCCGTACGATGATAGGACAGCGCAATATCATCATGATTGGCCAGGCATCGCAGGAGGCTGTTTAATACATGACGCTCGAGCAATTGTGTAGTGTGACTGATCAGCTACTTAAATATGCCTCCCTATGCAGCGACTACCAATCGTCATGCAGGAGCTTCCTCCAATGATCGGTGATGGGGCGCGGTATCCCGGAGCCTGGGTCACGCCTTAGCTACATTGCAGCTACAGCCCCGGGTGTCCAGAGTTCCCTTCCGTTGCCTCTTTACACGCCGATACAGCTCGCTACCATCGGCGATGTAGCCATCAGTTTTCGAGCAGACCTAGGAAACAGATGTATCTGTTGCCGGCTGTAGCGTCACGTCTTCAGACGCCGCTACGACGGGCTACATTGGCGCTACAAGCTACATTTGTAGCCTGTAGCGGGATGTATCCAGCCTGCCGTCGCGGCGTGTAAAGGTACCATAAGAGAACTCTCAGCCAAAAGAGAAAGAATCCTTAACTACTTCAGCAAAGGCACTCCAATACAAGATCAAGTGGGCTCCACAGATGACCTGTGAACAATTAAGCAATGAGACCACCTGATGCAAGATTCACTCAGGATGAGACACACTCGTGATACTGTAAAAGCCAAATGCAGAATTTTTTTTTTATAGAAACTCTATTAAAAATGATAACCCAAAGAGGATCTGTCATCAGGATTTTACATCTCAATCAAGTAGAATGTATGCTCCTGTTTCTCTGCCTTTGCCCTGCCCATTGTCTGCCTCCAGTTTGTGTTTGACAGTTCACTTATGTTTCAGTGACAGGAGGCGGGCAGTGGGTGGAGGAAGGTAGAGAAGCAGGAGAGCTGAGAGTGCAGCACACGCCCAATGCACTTGCAAGATATTAGCAATTTCAGTTATGGATTTCACTGAAAAAGACAAATGGATATCTACAAGAATGGTTAGGGTTTGTTGAGCATTAAATCACTTTTACATACATACCATCAGTTCTGGTATAAAATTCTGATAACAGGTTTTCTCCAAATGGATTCTGTCATATAAATAAACACTATTAATCTGCAGATATGGGGTTAATCTGCAGGTTAACAATGTTCTAAATATGTTAGGCCAGGAGGAATGGGTATTCAGTCATAGGGGCATAGCTGGTGCGGTTCCAGTCACTACATTGTGAGTGATGGCTATAACCACGCCCACAGCAGTGACTGACAGCTGGCTCAGCATTGGATCAGTATAGAGCCAGCTGTCAGTCAGTGCCGGGAGCATGTTTACAGATGCCACTGATTAGAGACTGAAACAGTTCTGGCGGCGCCCCTATGAATGAATGCTGGAGGCTGTCGGGAGGAATATAGTTCATTTCCTGCCGGTAGCAGGGCTCTCAGGTATGGCAGCTGAATGGCATTCACAGATAACCCCGCATCGGCAGCCTAATAACGTTTTTTTACATATCAGGTTTCACAGATGATAAAAAATATCACCAAAGGTGGACAGCCCTTTTAAGAAAGTTGGCAGCCAATCGGAGGGCTTAGTGACTCAGCCGGAGTAGATGGAAGACCTTATTAAAGGGAACCAACCACCCCCAATGACCCCCCCGGACTCTTAATATCAGTCCCTACACACAGCACATAGATGTGCTGCAATGATTTTTGCTAAAAAAACTGTTTTTTCAAACTAAAGATAATGATTTAGAAAGTTTAAACTGAATGGACGGCTGGGCGGTACTTATCTCTGGCAAAAGCCGATATCTGATGTCAATCATCCTCCCGTCTCCCCTTGTAGCAGTAACGTCCAGCCCTTTATTCAGCGTCACAGCCCTGTGCACGGGCTCGCATGCCCGTGCACACGTCATCATCTGCAGCCGGGAAGCGAGCGCGCGCTCTGTCTTCCATAGCCGAGCGCAGGAAGTCAGAGCGCGCGCTCGCTTCCCGGCTGCAGATGATGACGTGTGCACGGGCATGCGAGCCCGTGCACAGGGCTGTGACGCTGAATAAAGGGCTGGACGTTACTGCTACAAGGGGAGACGGGAGGATGATTGACATCAGATATCGGCTTTTGCCAGAGATAAGTACCGCCCAGCCGTCCATTCAGTTTAAACTTTCTAAATCATTATCTTTAGTTTGAAAAAACAGTTTTTTTAGCAAAAATCATTGCAGCACATCTATGTGCTGTGTGTAGGGACTGATATTAAGAGTCCGGGGGGGTCATTGGGGGTGGTTGGTTCCCTTTAAGAGCCACTGATTGGCTGCTGTGCTGTCGAGGTGTACAACCAATGCCAGACACCAGTAGCGGCTGTGGAGACTCACTAGTGGACCTGAGGAAGGTGAGTACAGAACAGTTAGTTTTTTTATATCAAAAACCTAAAGCCATGGAACAATTTTAATGAACATTGAATGAAGAAAATACCCCATTCAGCTAGATAGATTTTCTCCAACCCTAACGGTTGGATATGTTAGAGACGGCAGCTCAACATACGAGGCCCTGAGAAAAGCCATACTACCAAATAGAATTATTTTCTCCAATAGTAATCGCATTACCTTGAGCATTTTAGAGTTGACATCATGACCCATATGGTCGTATATTTTTAATTTATATATTGCCGTAAGGGATTTTTTTTTTGTTATTGCAGAACTTCCCGCTAATTATATTTTTATAGAGATAAAATGTGCACTTCCTAGGTAGTAGTAACCTAATCTGGGGCTAAAATACATAGTGATCAGTCACTAAACAGCTTAGGAGCATTAGTAAGTAGCCTGAAGGTCTTAAAAGTTAGTCTTAGAAGTAATAAATTGGCTAATACGTGTTCACTAACTATCTCTGTGTCATGTATTACAAGAAAGTTTGACAGCTTAAGTGTTTATGTTCTCCATCTCCAGAGTCATTGCTCATTACAGCTCATGGCAGCCAAGTGGGGGCCGATACAGATGTTGCTGCAGGCGGCTCTTGAGCATTACACTTATTGGATCCTATGTTATTATGGACATTTCAGCTTTTTATTTTCTCGGTAAGATAGAGTAAAAGACTCATGATTCCTCAGATAAGAAATGACAGATATGTAAGGAAATGTATTCTGTAGGTGGCCAAGGTGGGAATCACTCACAAGGAACAGTTAATGCTGTTCGGAGTATTTGAAAAACTCTGCCTTTCATTATGGCTTTGGATTTATTGTGAATTTAGTAGCCTTTTGTATATTTGCGTTGGTTAAAACACATTTTTACATTGTATGAATAACTAAAATAAAAATAAATTTAAATAGATTGCTTGTCTTGCAATTGTATATGATGATAATAAGCCCTCTCTGCTCTATGGTGTACTATTATGTATTAAAAAGGGTCAAGGTGTTGTGATGGGCATACTCACTCAACTTGCTCCTTGTGGTGGTAACCAGGTGCTGTGGAGTTGGGGTCCATTTTGGGTGGAGTCGGAGTCGGATTCAGGGAAATTGAGGAGTCGGAGTCAGAGTTGGATGTTTGGCTTACAGGCTTCACAGCCATGGTTGTGGATTCGAAGTCGGTGTTCATTTTGGTGGAGTTGGATTCAGGGAAATTGAGGAATCCGGATGTTTGGCTTACTGACTTCACAGCCATGGTTGCGGAGTCGGAGTCGGTGTGCATTTTGGTGGAGTTGGAGTGCATGTCAGATTCCTCTGGAATGCTTTACCCCAAGAAATCAGGACTATGCACAACTTGCATGGCTTCAGACGATCCCTAAAAACGCATCTTTTTAAGGCGGCCTATCATACTCCCTAATAGAAGTCCTTTGTACTGTAGATAGTGAATGGGCTATCTCTCTTGACATTACTCTTCTACAAACTCCACCAAACCAAAAAGGTCTACACAGATTGTATAATGACCATCCATGTAAGCTTAGTTCTATGCCCCATTTCCTCAAGATGCCTGGACCATCAGTGCAATAAGCCCCTGTACCTTGTGCAACCCCTATCCCGTTGTAGATTGTAAGCTCTTTTGAGCAGGGTCACCTTCATTTCTTGCTTTATTTATTGTATTTTCTTTTTACATTGATTCTATGCCTATTGTTTTGTATCCAATTATTGTAATGTATTTGTTCTCTACCCTGCAAAATTGAATTTTTTGAAAAATACAACAAACGTTTTCACTGATTTCTATGTAATTTGGTGGCTGATTACGAAAATGACCTCCATTTTTTTCATCACGTAAGGATTTTTTGTAAAACCAACATTAATATTTTTGCTAAAATCCTATTTAAAAAGGAATTCTGTCGAACAATTGTACATGTAATATCTGGCAACAGTGGTTTTTATCCATTTAAATTTAGGAATAAATATACAGAGGCCCCCTTGCTGGCACATGGCCCCCCATCGGTATACAGAGGCCTCCCTGCTGGCACACGGCCCCCCCATCGGTATACAGAGGCCCCCTGCTGGCACACGTCCCCCCCTTCGGTATACAGAGGCCCCCCTGCTGGCTCACGGCCCTCCCATTGGTATACAGAGGCCCCCCTGCTGGCACATGGCCCCCCATCGGTATACAGAGGCCCCCTGCTGGCACACGGCCCCCCCTTCGGTATACAGAGGCCCCCTGCCTCCGCATTGATCTCACCCTCCGTTGTCCGCAGGTACCCGGGATCCTCTTTCCACTCTCCTCGCTGTATGCCGGGTTTGCTGAGAGCGGCGCAGCAGGGATGACATCATCACTGCACCCGGCGGTCACATGTAGAACCTGCCAGCATACAGCGAGGAGAGTGGATGGAGGACCCCAGGTGCCTGCGGACATCGGAGGGTGAAATCAATGCGGAGGCAGGGGGCCACGGTATACCAAAGGGGGGGGGGGGCCGTGTGCCAGCAGGGTGCCTCTGTGTACCGATGGAGGGGCCGTGTGCCAGCAGGGGGGCTTCTGTATACTGATGGGGGGGCCGTGTGCCAGCAGGGGGCCTCTGTATACCGATGGGGGGGCTGTGTGCCAGCAGAGGGCCTCTGTATACCAATGGGGGGGCCGTGTGCCAGCAGGGGGGGCCTCTGTATATTTATACATAAATTTAAATGGATAAAAACCACTGTTGTCAGATATTACATGTACAAGTACTAAAGTAGACTTGTAAGTTTATATCACAGAGGTAGACCACCTATGTCACCATCACCATCTTGCAGTATATAGAGCATGTCACAGTACATAAATCATAGGCTCAAGTCTAATAGGACAATAGAGGAGCTAAAAAATTAAGTGAGAAATGAAAAAAACATAAATGCCATAAGGAAAAATATTTGCAATTACAGCAGAGCATGCAAAAAAGCAAGCCTCCTATAGTTTTTCAAATGGGAAAATTATAAGTCATGAGTCTTGGAAATTAGTAAAATGAATAATTTTTTCAAAGTTCTGAATTTTTTTAAGCTAATAAAATAGTAAAAGAATCATATAATAGCTGTCGTACAAACGAAACCTAAAAAAAGCAATAATCAAACTTGTACTTCTGTACATTATATGGTAAATGGCATCCCTAATCAAGACTACAACATTTCCCGCACAGGACAAAAATCTGAATGTTATGGCTCATGGAAAAAAGAGGGGGGGAGGGGAGTATAGAGAAAATCTCAAACATGAAAATTGGTTGTACACTTAAATGATTAATATTTTGTGTCCAATTATCAGACTTTGATACAATATATTTGTGTTATCAAAATTTTTATTAATTTTCACATGCCTTAAAACTCAATAAAGTTCACAAGAACATACAAGACAGTGGTGTTTGAGTTGTTTGAGCTCTTAATCATGATCAAATGATTAAGTACACAAACAGTTCAAGACATGTAGAACCTGTCTACTCTTGATTTTTATACCTGCTTTTTAATGTACTTCAATAAATGTGTTGTTTAAAAAAAAAAAGAAAAAACATACCTTAAAGGGAACCTGTCACCAGATTCATACTGCCCAAGAATCAGAGCCTGCCTACAATCTTTTTGTAATACTTTTCTCTGAAACTCCTTGAGATTCACTTGGTGAACCATAGTTGCAGACAAGGCTAGCTTTTCTCACTGCAGGTTATTGACAGATCTTTTGCTAATTGAAAGCCATTTCAATCACCTAGAGCACTGTTGGGTCAGACCGGACTAGTCTTATCTTCAGGTATGGTTATTGGCTGGAACGTTAAAGTACATAAAGTACATATTAAATGCTGATATGATTCAGAATATTAGAATCTGAGAGTCATCAGTGGTTGATACCTTTTAAGGGCTAACTGAAAAGATGGTGAATAATAGCAAGCTTTCAAGACTACTCAGGTCTCTTCATCAGGCTTACGCCCCTCCTACGCCTGATGAAGAGGCCTAAAGGTGGGGTTACACGTTGCAATGTCGTTACGATAACGCAATTCAATGGCGCGGGAGCGCGCATTTAGTGCACGTTTCTCCTGCATCGGAGGTTTACACGTTGCGATTTCTGGATCCAACGTCCGTACGATGTCTACGCCCCCCAACCCAGGATCGCACACTTAACATGGGAGTGAATGGGTGACGTTGAACTTCACATCGGAGTTGGGCTGTCACACAGCACGATCCGGCTCCAATGTCCCTTCAATATCGGAGCATTGAATAGCACGCTCATTCAATCCCCGATATCGCATTGACATGGTTCCTGCATCGTATTGGACGTTCACACCATACAACGCAGGAACGATATCGGCTCCAACGATCGAACCACGTGACTTTTCATTGAAATTGGACGCCGATATCGCAACGTGTAAACCCACCTTTAGAGTCTGGAAAGCTTGCTATTATTCACCATCTTTTCAGTTAGCCATTAAAAAGTATCAACCATTGATGACTCTAAAATTCTAATATATATTTTTCTATCTACTGGCTAACATGGTGCAAATATATTTTACTTTATCGATATGATTCAGAAAATTGAATACCTAATTATGTAAGCAGACTGATTCATGCTGCCTGGTATATTTTTCTCTGATACGCTCTGGCATTTCATAGAAAAGAAAATGTAATGATCCAGCTATAGCCAGATATTAAACCAGTCCGGCTCCAGCTCCACACCTGCCTGCTCTTCCCAGCACTGCGAGAGGTGATTGACAAATCTCTCACTATGGCATAGAGCTGATCATCTGCAGTGGTGCTGGGAGACGGGGCAGAGGTGGGCTGGTCTTGTGTCTGGGTTTGGTGCCTAAATGGATCGTTAGCGTTCAAGTGATTAAAAGAAACATTTATCTAGCTATAATTGTGCTGTCAAGCTTTTTAGGCCATGTGCACACTGTGAGTATTTGATGAGTTTTTTACCTCAGGATTTGTAGACAAAACCAGGAGTGGAGCAATCAGAGGAAAAGTCTAATAGAAACACCTGCACCACTTCTGTATTTATCACCCACTGCTGGTTTTGGCTACAAATCCTGAGGTAAAAAACTCATCAAATACTCACAGTGTGCACGTGGCCTTAGTACTGTGGTTGTAATGTGGTTTGGACAGCATGAACCAGGTGACCGGCTTCTTTTTAAGTAAAATAGTGCAGATTTATTAAGACTAGCATTTTAATTGTTCTGCACAGCTCCTAAAAAAAAGATAGCATCCTGGGTTATTTTAAAGCCACAAAAAAATGAAATCTACATCGTAGATTTGCTCTGTCTTTCCACATTTTTACCCCATTAAAATTAGATTTATACCTAAGATTAAAACCTATCACATATCGACAGGATCTGTTGGGGGTAGGCTACTGGGATTTTGTGAATGGGTGTTGAAATGCCCTTCCAGTATGGAGCATTGGACAATCATTGTCCTATTCATTGTTTATACCTGGTTATCTCAATGTGGCCACCGCTCCATTCACTACACTCAACTATCTCCAGCAGGTCCATAGACAATGGCGTACATGAGCTGCCACTAATCCATTTTAGAGCCTCGTTCTCAGAATCGGTGGGTATCTCAGAAGTCAGACTCCATGGCTCACAAAGGTATTAACTATTCTGTTAGTAGGTGATAACTTTTACTCTTTTAACATTAGGCATAACCTTAAACATTTGTTGGTTCATTACAGGCTTTGACCTACTATTTAGACCTTGCCCATGTTTAATACCACTTTTCATAAGTGGCTGGGGGAGTGAAAAGTCACAAATTATATCACAAATATGTCATGTACTAATATTAACCTGATGATATATTGTGGACCAAAAGTAAAGGTTGGAGTGTTAACAAAAGGTAGTCACAGGGCACAATCCACCCTTAGGTTATGTGTACACTGCAACTATTCACTACGGTAACTATTTTCCTATTCATTTCTATGTAAAAATGACTTGCTGTGCCTCTGTTCAGGCTTCTTAGCTTCTTTTAATCCCTTCACGACCTATGACGTACCCCATATATCATAGTAGCCAAGGTGTTCCTGACCTCTGTCATATAGGGTACGTCATAACTTTCAAGCGTACAGGACCTGGATCACCTAGGTAACGCTCACACGCAGGGATTTTAGGACCTTTCCGCGTCACTGCGTCCGGTCACATGGGACGCAAGGAGGCGGAGTCCGGATATTACTAGGAGGTGAGCGGGGATACCGCGAGTGCCCGGAGCTGCAGAATCTCGCCTCTACTCATAACACCCGGGTCAGGAGGAGGATCGTTTAACTCGTTTGGCTTAAACCATAGTTGTGCATGGACAGCGCAACTTGCATAGGTTAGTAAACAAGCTTACGGCTCTGTAATCTCATTGAGGATACTGCACCATTGCGCCCCCTATCTTTCTTTTGTTTCTACATAACTTTCAAGCAAGCACAGTAGCTGTCCCTGCACGATCGCTACCGGGAGTTCAGCTTCTGTGAAAACCGCAACCGGGCTCTCACAGCCAGGAGCTGTGATTGGTAATTGCAGCATTTAGGAGGCTGGGAGAGGAGTGCACTCCTATCCCAATCAATCGTGACCCCTGTAATGTGATCATGGAGGCCTGATCATTGCCATGGCAAACCAAAGTCGTTATAACTGAGTAACCCAGCTATGGCAAGCCTCTTACACCATGCCAGGAGCATGGTGTAAAATGCTTCTGTCAGTGTTAAACTGACAGCTATAATCCATTGTAATGCTGATGCATTGCAATGAATTATACCAGCGATATTTGGTATTGCTGTTTCTGGGGTGACCTGATCTATAAAACTATCACACTATTCAACTGCTTCAGTGAACACCATAAAACAAATAAATAAAAAACGTGGCAAAAAAACTACTTTTTCATCATACTGTCAAAAATAAGAGGAGTAGAATGCAATCAAAAGGTTGAATTAAAATCAAAATGCTATCGCCATTGATGTAATCTTGTCTTGCAAAAAAACAAAACAAGCTGCCACAGAGCTCTGTCAGCGGAGAAGTAAACAGCTATAGCTCTCAGAATGCAGCAACGAAAAAACTATTTTTTTTCAATGAAGTAGTTTTTATGGTGTAAGAGAGGCAAAACATCTAAAACCAATGTAAATGTGATATTGCTATATATTTGTACTGACCCGAAGAATGAAGGTGTGTTGTCACTTTTATGGCAAAGACACAACAAAATATGCTGAAAAACATTAACAAAAAATGCTTTAGAAAAAATAAACTTTCAGGGAATAACATAAAAAGGAATGCCAACAAAAAATGCTCATGATTATAAATTGCTGAGAAAATGAAAGACAAAAGGAGCATTTTCTAATCCATCCCCTACTTTAAAAACAGACATTTTTGATCACTGAAAAAAGATGCAATGTGAGCATACTATGGCCATATTAAAAAATGCAGGATTTTTCAACTCAAACAAAGCATTTAGAAATGGGTGAATGGGATATTTTCCTCAATACAAAAGCAGCCCATGAGAAAAGAGTTAAAATGGCACTTTCCCGAAAAGCAACATATGCTGCATACACCCAAATGTTGATGGCCTGTAAACCATAATCATAATGAAGAGGAGATTGCTTTCCCACAAAATGGTATTCCTATCACAGTGCGCTATGTGTGGTACATTAGGATAGCATAATGGGGTTTTAATCATTGGCAGGAGCAAATAGCTTTTTTTTCCCTTTGTTTCGTAAGCCAAAGTACATTAGAAGCTGAAATTCATAATTAGACTTTGCCTTGGTTTGGTTTACAGCATTTCTATGTTCAGCTGTGCTTTAATCTGTGCGGTTGTTGCTCGTCCCCTACTCTGGGTGCTGACATTTTAATGGATCTCTGCGACAAACCTGTAGTCAGTATCAGCAAAGAAATGGACAAAAATCACATTTCTTGTTTTCTGTATCATCATCAGTCAGCAAAGATTGTAGACACTGAGGATGTCATGATTTTATGTTACTGCTATATTGCAAAATGTCTGTGACTTTGATAGAAATCGACACTTGGTATGGAAGATTGTAAGATTCTTCTCAACTATGCTGCTTTTCAGATTGGTTGACAGCGACACATATCAGATATTTGCTCCTATAGTCAGACTAAGGGTAGAAACACACGGCCCGAGAGGCATGAGAGTTACTGGCATGAGTCTCGCATGACTCACCCGGCCCGGCCTCTCTCTCTTTCGATGGCAGCATGTTAGCTCCGTGGAAACACAAGCAGCTGACACCCTCCCCTTTCAGAGAGCCATCAGCCGTCTTGGGTGACTCATGCGAGACTCGTGCGAGTAACTCGCATGCCTCTCGGACTGTGTGTTTCCAGCCTTAGACACACTTTGAACATTCTTTTGAGCAAAACTAGCTTTCAGAGTCCTGATCAGGAGTTGAATGTGGATCTGTACAATTCCTGTGTTTGGAGCTGTAAAAGATCATTAATCAAAGTGGGGCTCTCCTCCATTCTTTAAGGAAGCTTCAGGCTTTCAGTAGTAGGGGTGTGGCCAGCACAGTCACCGCTCAGTGCATAGTGTACACCAGCTGTAACCCTGCACCCCTGGCACTGACTGACAGCTGGCTCAGAATTGCATCAGTATGGAGTCAGTTGTCAGTACAGCCAGGACATGGTTATAACTGTCATGCACTATGCACTTAGCCGTGGCTGTAGATGCACCAGCTGCGCATCTATGACTGAAAGCTGGAGGCTGTCAGAAAGAATATAATTCATTTCTTCTCAGCAGTGAAGCTCTCAGTGCAGCAGCTGTAAAGCTACAGAATTTGTGCAATTGTTATATAGCGCCCCATCGGGTAGGCTGCCACCAGAGCTACTGCACTCCTCCATTAGAGGGAGAGTTGTGCCTCTGCTCTCCAGGTTCTGGGATGGCGCAGTCGAGCCACACACACACACACACACACACACAATACTTAGGACCCTGGGACTGGAAGTGTAGGGAAAAGTAAAGTGCTGGAGTAGAACAACACAGAGTAGTAGAGGAGCAGCAGAAGTAAGGAGGAAGAGGTGTTAGCTCTCGTGGGCTGGAGCTTAGTCACACTCGCCCCAGGAGGGAATGACCGATTGGTGTGGAGGAAGAACGTAGCCCTTGGGAGATGTAGATTCCTGTACGCCTGTATCTGGTGAGAGTACAGAGGGACTGGTGGACGACACAGGGAACCTGCCCTGAACACGGTGCGGATACTGTATGCCAAAACCACTGAACCGGAGGCCCCGAGTTCCTAATGGGAGCTGTGGCCCAACACCCGACACAACTTGGAGAAGGTGGCCGAACTAGGGGGCAGTACCCGGGACGGGTACAACTGAGCACCCATGACTGTTGGTATCTGAACTGTGAGAGCCTGGGGAGCAGAGCAGTGTTGTGCTCGCCCCAGAGGAGAAACTACCTTATAGCGCTGAGAAACCAACAGAGAAAGAGATACCCTGTAAGAGAGAAAGAGAGGAACACCAACAGAGGCTCGACTGTACTGTCCCGGTTCTGGAGACAATGCTGAACCTGAGGTTGGCAAGGTAAGCACCCGGCGGCCATGCTGAAACAACTGAGTAAAAGTAACAGAGCTCCAGTTGTGGTGTGTGAGACTTTCTTTAGCGGCGACCACTGGCCACAGAGTCCGCATGAGACACCAGGGTGCTGATGACTTAATGAACATCTGCCAAGGTACAAACTGAACCCTCCTTCCAGCTGCCCTGGGGACCGCACTCCACCTGCTGGGAGTGAAACCATCCAAGCTGCCGGTCACCGTCCCCAGAGGTTCTGAAGCAGCGCCGGCCGCCCGTGGCCGCGTACCGCAGGTGGCGTCATGAATACCCCTTTTACCTGTCTTCCCCGTTAAAACGCCCTTCATTAAATGACACTGCCAAGGTCATGGGACCTGGTCTCGGCCCCCGTCTGTCCTCGTGAAAAGAACCGAGAGTGAAGAACAACCGCTGCCCAATTCCCGAGTATCCCATCCTTGGAGTGTCAGTTATAAAATACCTGTTTTATTTGATCTATATCAAATTGTGGGGTCTTGGTTTGTCTTTTGGTCCAAAACACGTAAGCTTGTGAGCCCCTACACGGCTCCCCACGGATCACAAGTCCTATCCACTAAATTTTTATCTCAAGTGAGCAAAGGACAAATTAGAAAATAAATTCTCTTACCATAGCAGATTCTGGTCAGACGACCATTACACTCAGTGCTGTATGCAGCTCTGCCCAGGTTTTAACTAAAGGCGTTGTGAATGCAAGACACCAGCCCCAATCACTAACGACCTCCATTCACACAGAGGGAGTGACTACTGGTTTGTCCTGCACACACAATGGGCTCCATATAGGGCGCAGTTCACACAGGCCTGCACAGTGTATGCCCAGCCTCTTACATTAACCCCCATCTCAGTAGGCGGGCTGTTACGGCATTCAACACCGTTACCTGCGCCAGAACAAACGCACCCATACGGCCCAGCTGCACACAGCAACAAAAACCTGGCGCAGGTAACGGTGTTGAATGCCGTAACAGCCCGCCTACTGAGATGGGGGTTAATGTAAGAGGCTGGGCATACACTGTGCAGGCCTGTGTGAACTGCGCCCTATATGGAGCCCATTGTGTGTGCAGGACAAACCAGTAGTCACTCCCTCTGTGTGAATGGAGGTCGTTAGTGATTGGGGCTGGTGTCTTGCATTCACAACGCCTTTAGTTAAAACCTGGGCAGAGCTGCATACAGCACTGAGTGTAATGGTCGTCTGACCAGAATCTGCTATGGTAAGAGAATTTATTTTCTAATTTGTCCTTTGCTCACTTGAGATAAAAATTTAGTGGATAGGACTTGTGATCCGTGGGGAGCCGTGTAGGGGCTCACAAGCTTACGTGTTTTGGACCAAAAGACAAACCAAGACCCCACAATTTGATATAGTTTAAAACTAACTAAATTTCCATAATGTCAGTTTTCTGTCATTTTTGGTTTTTCTTGCACTCTTTTTGTTGCTGTGTGCAGCTGGGCCGTATGGGTGCGTTTGTTCTGGCGCAGGTAACGGTGTTGAATGCCGTAACAGCCCGCCTACTGAGATGGGGGTTAATGTAAGAGGCTGGGCATACACTGTGCAGGCCTGTGTGAACTGCGCCCTATATGGAGCCCATTGTGTGTGCAGGACAAACCAGTAGTCACTCCCTCTGTGTGAATGGAGGTCGTTAGTGATTGGGGCTGGTGTCTTGCATTCACAACGCCTTTAGTTAAAACCTGGGCAGAGCTGCATACAGCACTGACTGTTTTATTTGATGTAGATATAGCAGAGTTTAGATTTCTGGGCTGTGTATAACCCACACATGTGACTGGCAGCTTCCAGTGTTCTCTTTGAGAAAACCGGCAACAGACATCTCTGCTGACTGAAGAACACAGCTATTAGCAGTCCAAAACCAGACATGCCCAATCAACAGCCCACCCATTTAGTTGGTTGGTGCCCCCATACACATTAGACTGTCAGCTGAACCTGTCAATATCATCGGGTGCAGCTGACATTACTCTAATGTGTATAGGAGCTAACGAGTGGAATGATCAGTGGATTATTGAATTTACTGAAAATTTCAAGCAAATTTGAAGAATCAGCAATAAGGCTATGGTCAGGTAAACGTTAGCCCTCAGCCTGCCAAATCCGTTTAAAACTTAGGTTTTGGCAGGCTGAGCGCATAACGTTAACAGCATATAACGCTATGCACAGACTGCCTATGCATATCTATGGTTACCTGATACTTAGCGCAGCTGGGGGCTCCACACACAAGTTCCGGATATGCGCTTTTGCAGAGCGCACAGGAAGCACGGTTTGCATCGTTTTCCTGTGCGCTCTGCAATAGTGTATATCCAGGACTTGTTTGCGAAGCTGCCGGCTGCACTAAGCATCAGGTAAGCATAGAGATGCATAGGCAGCCGACTCAGCCTGCCAAAGCCTAAATTTTAAACGTTTTTGACATGTTGAGGACTAACGCTAATCTGACCATAGCCTAAGATTCAAGGTTTGCAATTTAAGAAATACTATGCTCCTTATAAGCTTCCTACTAGCCATCTATTTCCCTTACCAGTACCATCTGCTCTTTGGCACACACATCTCGATGGACTACCTGGAAGCTACTGGACATCACTTTGGACTTCTCTACAGCCTACCACCCATAGTCCAATGACCAAATTAAGTAGGTCAACCAAAACTTGGAAAACTTCCTGTGGCACTTCTTCGATGAACATCACAGTGACTGGGTCAAGCTAATGCCCAGTGCGGACTTCTACTATAATAATAATGTAAGTGAGTCCTCCGCTAATTCTTCTTTCTTCATAGTCTATGGACAGCAACCCAATTCCCTTTTCCTGTGGCTATCAACACCGGCAACCCTGAGGCCAATGCTCTCATCAAGAATTTCTCCAGGATCTGGGCTGAAACTAAGGCTTTTCTGGAACTGTCCTCTGTTCCGAAGAAAAGGCATGCGGATCAGAGACACCAGGATCTTCCTTCATTCCAGCTTGTAGACAAAGTATGGCTCTCTTCCAAATATATCTATCCTAAGATGCCTTTCTACAAGTTGGGTCCTTACTTCATCAGTCCCCTTGAGGTGCTCCAGGGGATCAATGCCATGTTCTACAAACTAAAGCTCCTGGCCTCCTTTCGCATCCCCCACTCCTTCCATGTGTCTCTAATCAAGCCTATGCAAATTATCACTTCAGTGAGGAAGTAGACTGACTCTAATGCCACCTAGTAAGATGACATCTACTCAAGCCTGCCATCCTGAGCTGCTACTTCAGGAATTCTGGTACTCTGCCTCCTCCAGTCAGTTCTGAAGACATCTTTTAGGTAAAGAACATACTGGCCATGAAAAAAAAGGGTTGTAGGAACCTCTTTGTAGTCGACTGATAGGGTTCTGGTCCAGAGGAGAGGTCATGGGAGCCTAAGGAGAACATTATTGACCCTCTTCTCATGAAGAGATTCCTTTCTGGCCTGAAGCACAGGGGGGTACTGTAGCACCTGCTGTGGCACCAGCATCTCCATAGCAGGAAGACCAGCAGCACACTCACCTCTCTGGCGGTCCTGTAGCCTAGGCCTTTCTGCTGCTTTTTGCACCCAAGGCCTGCTCACGCTGCACATGTCTCCTTGGAGCATGCTTAGGTTGCACGTACGACTTGCCCATATATCTAAAAGGGCCATCATGTCCTACCTGGAAATGCTTCTCAGCTGTAAGCTGAGAAGCTCAGAATAGTTAAGGCATATTTCCCATTGGGAAAGTGCTTGAGCAACATGGTCTATGCTTAGAGACTCGCTGCTCCTTGTCAAGTCCCCATTACCTTTGGCTAGGGTCACACTTGCAGATTTTCCATGCAGTTTTCACACGTCATTTGTGAAAAACGCATGGAAAAACGCATCCATAGGCCCCCATGTAAAAAACGCATGCCCTAATGCCAAAAACGCATGTCTAAAGTGCCATGCGTTTTTCGTTTTTTTTTTTTGGCTCAGCGCCAAAAAATGCAGCATGATGCATTTTTTGGTGCTTTTTCAAAAATGCATATGATTTTTTAACATGGGGCCCTATGGGAAACGCATGTGATTTTGTATTGCACTAAATGGTACAATGCGGTTTTGCATGCGTTTTTTAACGGTGTCCCACACCTATCAGCAAAAACGCAGCCCAAAAACGCAGGCTGCAAAAAATCACCGTAAAAACGCACGCAATTGTGACTTGTGACCCTAGCCTTTGCTGTTCTGAGTGTGGTACCTTTCCTAAAGAATCTGTTTCCATGTCCTGCTACATTTGCTAGTACCAGTGCCTACCTGCTGCCATACCATCTATGCCAGAATGAACTTGCCTTGCTGCCTCACCCTCAGAGCCAACCTGCTTCCTTACCATTTCTACCAGTCTGAATCCATCCAACAATCGTAACCACTGCCCCAATTGAACCAGACCTACTGCCGTTAGCACTGCTCCTGTTCTACTAGCTGTCAAGCTATACCTACCTATCTGCTTAAGAGTCTATACTTGCACTTATATACACTTATGGTACCAAGATCCCTTGTATTGTACCTGGTGGCTACCTACCTGCACAAGCCTATCATCTCCATCTGTGTCTCTAGAGGAAACTTGGTAGCCGCTCAGGTACTCTCCTCCAGACCAAGATCGGTGCCGCAGTAAATTTTTCCACTTCTGGATGCTCGCCCTTGTAAGCATTACACATAGCAGAATGATGCAGCCTCTGACAGTGACACCATTAGCTGGAGTCAGCATTTTCCACAGTCCACGTCCTCCGCCACCATAATGATTAGGTTGTGCAGAGCAAAAATTCCAATTTGTCAATGATACCTGTGTCTATTTAGCCTCAAAGTCCTCTAACCTACATCACTACGGGGACTAAAGAACATACTAAGCTAGAAATACTTCTTCCACTTGATATTTTGCAAGACTTGAACAGTCAGCCTAGGACTTTGGAAGACATGGTGCCGGAAGGGACGGACAGCACAATTCCAAAGCCAATCTGTGTTGCAAACTCTGCAAGCCGTGGTTGTAGGAGCAAAGTCTGTTATATTAGAACGCTTACACAGGACATACCGTGTGGTGGAACCAGGTGAGGGAGGCAAGGAATGCAAGCAATTTCACCAATGAGACATCTGTTAGCCGAATCATGGATGATGATGATGATGCTGTGTTCAGAAAAGCCTGGCAACCAGAGGTGGCAAGTAGTTGAGGTCATCAGAGGAGGAGCTGGTTGGCATCAACAATACACACCATGCATCAAAAATGTCCTTTGGAGTATAATCAGCTTATCTTGCTTTCTTCTCTGAAGCAGGCGATGTTGAAGTGCTGTCTGTGGAGTAGGCTCCACAGCACCTGAAAAGTCTAGTTGCATTGGTGGCAAGTCACACATGGGGGCTTCTCATTTGTGGTACATGTTTTTGGCAACAACGATGCTTTACTGAATCTCGGATGGAGGGGGGGTGGGGGGAAGTCAGGCCTCCACTCCCAAGCAGAGGTTGTCTGTCTCCATCCACATCTCCCCTGGATTGTGCTCAATTAACATGACCTCATCTCTGTGATGACTATTTGATTGTCACACATTTAGACCTTTGCTATTAAAGCAAAATAGGAAAACTTTTTTACAGCTTCCCAGAGGGAGTCAAAATTGGTTTAGTGCTAGGAGAAGCTTTCACTGAGCAAATACCTGCGGCCCACATGACTGACCGGCAGGCCCCTCTGCAATCCATGAGTGCACAACGTTCCCCCACCTGTGCCAGCATCACAGCTATAACAAGCATCTGAGGCAGCAACAGTACCTACAGTATATTTTATATAATGGACCACACATTTCGTTTTGGCCATTGTTTCAATCTAGTGCACTTCAGCAAGCACATATGCATTCTCTGAACAGCCAGGCTCAGTTGTACCTAGACTGTATTTTTTCTCAGCCAGATACACGGCACCCCAATTCCATCCATTTCTGGGTCAATAAATTGGACCAGTGGCAAGAGCTGGCCCAGTTTGCCATGGGAGTACATCACTAGTGTGTACAGAAAGAAATGGGCTCCTGAGCAAAAACAATAAATGGGGCCTCTTGGCAGTCCAATAGCTCATTAAACTGCACAACTCCACTTCCTTTAAAGACGTAAAAGGGTCCTCTTATCTCTTTGGCCCCTATGCAGCTGCAGAGGTTGCACCAATGATATGTTTGCCACCGGAGTACATGTTAGTGTCATGTGAGTTACAGGGAAGGAAATCCCTGAATCTAGGGAAAGGGGGATAGGACACCCCTAGCCAAAACTTTCACTTGCCCCTTGCTCTCTTGATCACCCTAGATAGGTTCCACAGCTATGCGCCGAGCAGAATACCTGGCTGAACCTGATCTGGGTCCTAGGAAGGAAATGTTTGAGATGAGCTCTTCATCAACCCCACAAAAACACTAAAGACACACAGGGAAAACAACCAATAAGGATTCCTCACTTTGTATGTGCTGGTGAGCTAGAGACCGCAGCAGAAAGGACAGTATCAAAGCAGCAATACGTCTTCTTAATCCACCAAATTCTCTATAGAAAACTAACACCGTTGTCAGGTGATGGGTGATGTAACTATTTAAAGAGAAGGGGAGTGGTCCCTGACCTGCATCACCTGACCAACAAAGGCACAGCTTTTGAGCAAAGGGAAAACTGACATTATCCCTTAGGAGTGGTCACTAACCTGCATCACCTGACCAACAAAGGCGCAGGTTGCCAGCAAAGGGAAAACTGACATTATCCCTTAATGTTCCAAATGGAATTAATCACATTTAAAATACACAGACATAATAATATAATAATATTTATTCACTTATTTGCCATTAATTCCACAGCGCTTTACATACATCAACAACACTGTCCCTATTGGGGCTCACAATCTTAATTCCCTATAAGTATGTCTTTGGAGTGTGACAGGTGACCTATCACAAATCCTAAAGACAGGAACCTTATGACCCCAACCTCATTACATTTATAGAGGGTATTAAGTGTGGCTGGTGGATTTCTCACACCAAAGTGAATAAGGTTATGTGCCATAATTGTGGAAAATGTAACTTTTGTCAGATGAATCAGACATGGATAAGTACAGACTTTTATACAAAGACTTTGATGACAATGACAATGAGTAAATTGACCATACCTTGTCGTGGGATCCCTTGTCGTGGGTCACCAGCTTAAATGTCTTGGGCCAACACATGAACCAAAATCCCATCTATAAAGGTTTTTTATTTATCATATAAAAAACTTTTGCACTTTTTTATACATCCAGGGTGCAGTTGGGCCCATAGGGGTGCCATTCATCTAGTGGTGCAGAAGCATCGTACTGTGCGGCCCAATGCTCAGGCAGCGGAGCGGTTGGGTAGCTTTCAGACACTCTGCATCATATGTATCAGTGTGAATGGTGCTCTATGCAGGCCTAGTGTATGCATGGCAGGTCGCCTCCCACATCTTGTTGGTAGAAGTGATTTTATCAGCCTGCAGCTGGGCTTGCTTCACATTTGGGCTCTGACTGCGTCCTGTAAGTGCATTTGGTTTCTGTTTTTGGCATGGATGGTGAGTTTTCTGATGCTGCTTTTTTCTAGTAGTTTTCATACCTCCTGTCTGCCTACCAATCCGTTGACTGTTTTCTCTAACATTCTGTTGCTGCTGCCAGGTCCAATGGACATCAATTTACTGGAAATCTATTATTTGTTCATCATGTCATCTATACTGCTATTGCCGAGGCTGCTACTGGTGGACAAAACTGCCAAGCCACATCTTAATGCTCTACTGTTCTGCTTCTGCTGCAGCCACTCCATAGCATTGCAGCTACACACCTGACCTTCTGGCTGCTGACTGTTCTTCATAGTACTTGAGTGTACTGTTGCTGCCAAGGATGACATTGTTGGCCCTGAAATGCCTTCTTGACTGCCCCATCTCAGCACTTTGCTGTGCTTCTTCTGCCCCAACCATTGCATAGCCATGCCAGCCACACATCTCCTGGCTGCCCACTGTGTTTCATAGTGCTTGACTATACTGGGAAATGTACTCCTGTCTTTCTAATTTTAAGAAACAGCTATGAAGAGGTCAATTTTGTTAAAGGTTTGATGATAGTAAGCCAGAACGTCTTTACATTCATAACGGTGCTACTTGCCAATGATTTTTGGGATTAGCAAACCAGTTGCGGACCACAGACAAGACTTTACTTTATTTGTGGTTTAGAGGTCATTACTTCTTTATTTTTAAAACACTACAGTAAACCTGTTTTGTCTCTCTATTGAATGGATAATTTTTGGATGGCTTATAGAAAAGCTATTGCTTATTCATTTAGCAAACTGCAAAGCTATTTATACCCCCCCCCAAAGAGGGTTAATTGTTGCACTCAACCATGTGAAAATATAATGGGCTTCTTCCATTTGCTCCATATATAAACAACAGCAATGCATACATCTGCCTTCCAAAAGGGATAATTTTTAGGCTCTTTGAAAAACCTGATTCTGCAGTGTGTTGGTAATTATGCGCTTGGTTTTCTCTGGTTACTCTGTTTTCCCCCTGCCAAATTTATTCTCAGTAAATAAATTTTGAGGGAGGAAGATGGCAAAGTTGTCAAATTTGACCTTCAAAAAATCCACTCATCTCCATTGTGGGCCTTCACCGTGAAATTTCAGGCATTTGGTGGCACAGCAGGCCTCATGCAAGTCCCACTGTATAGTATTACAGTTTTGTGTATTAGTTGATATGTATTTACAGATCAGCCTTTACACCAATAAAACAATGCATAAACAAAACAGATATTTTAATTTTCAGTTTGTACATCCAAAAATTATTCCTAAGGCTGCCTTCACACTACGATTTGTGGCTGTCCGTGGGGATCCGTGTTTAGGTCAGATCCCCCGGACAGCCACGGACTTACACGGATCTCTGCAATTGGATGGCAAATAGCCATCCGTATCCGTGTTATGCAGAATCGGTGTGGATCCGGTGGGCCCTGTCTCTCCCTGCATCTTCTCCTTCTGTCCCTGTCTGTCCCTCTTCAGCCACCAGAAGGGGACTGTCGCATGGAGCTGGCGGACAGGTAATGTATCCTCTGGGAGGATTTTGTTTTACATTTTTTAGATACCGGAGAGGAGAGGACAGGAGCGAGAGGATAGAGGAGAGGGGGTTCAGAGATAGAAGAGGGACAGACAGGGACAGACAGGGAGTGACAGGGCAGGCAGGGCTATGTACTTAGCACTGCCTCTGGGCAGATCCGATGTCCATAGGCTCCCATTATGTAGCCCTACGGACCATCACGGATCTGTCACGGATCTGTGGTGTCTGATTTTAGTCACGGACACCTAAATCGCAGCAGACTGTGATTTTGGATCTGTGACTAAATCGGAAGGCTACGGATTGTGCTTAAATCGGATGGCAAAAAGGACACATCCAAGTACAATCCGAGCCCCATAGGGATACATGGGAGCCACAATCGCATCCGAGTGTATCCGATTTTACACGGATACACTCAGATGCCTCAAAATCGTGATGTGAAGGCAGCCTTAGAGCATAAAGGTACTTGGGAAGTAAACAAGTAAATCGAGGGCAGTGAACATGACTAGAGTGTGCGCCTTTTTACAGCCTATCCCCCTCTTGTTTACAGCACAGCAACTTTTATGGCTGATTACACCAATAAATGTGAGTTCTCTCTGTCGTATCAATTAATTTGCTTAGCAACTTTAAGCACTCACAGTATTTTCAGTCTTTTAATCTCCTGGAGCAATTAGTTGCTGCTATTCCCTAAGTAGCTTTAGGGCAGCCATACAGATAGTTTAGGAAACTTTGCAGTGGGCTGATTCACTTCCTCTCGCGTGCTCCCATTTTAATAGACTAAATGAGCTCGGCTTCAATTACATTTTCTGGCTTCCAGCAGTGATTTCATAATCTAGCCAACACATAGCTCTCTTAAGGGGCCCTCATTGGTTTAAAGTGGTATATCTATGTACGATATGTCTCAAATGATGTAATAATCCCAGTCGAGCAAATGTATATTTTGAAGACACTACTTAAAAAGGACTTTTCATGTAATTGTACGCGCTAAACTGGTCACAACATGAAGTGGCTGAAGATCTGAATGAATCCTATATTTCTTCATTTCTTTTATCTGTTGCAGAGATATTAACTTGTAAAATTTAGATTATAATTTCTCCTTCATCGAGGGGGACAGCAGAGATTTCTCTCTGGGGCGTTTACTTTTTCTCTTCCTTGAGAATGACCAATCATAAATAGGATGTGTCATGCAGGAGAAAAGAATACACCCCTCAAAAGTGTCAGAACTGTGTGATGTGGTGAATCTATAGATCTAAATGCTGGCAATGACTGTGCAGGTGGAGGAGAGCAGAGGTGTGCGTCTTCTATCTTAGGTTTCTGGGAATAATATCCATGTACCTGGGATAGATGCAAAGCGCTGCATGGGACAAGAACTGTTCACACACTAACTCTCATCTGATATCAGTACGGTGCCACTGCTGTTTTCCAGAGCATGTGGAGTGCGCCAGTGAAGTCAGAGACATATACCCGGCATCTGGCTTCATTGCACATTCCCAGGAAAGGAGAACAAAAGAGACAGCAGTGATGTTGCTCCTGCAAATCATAGAGAGTTGCTCCTACAAATTGTGTATGGTTGAATTGCTGAATCTTAGTTACGTATTAAGTATGTTTACACATTTTATACTCCTTCTCCATTTTTTCTAAAGGTCGGTACAACAGCTTTAAAGGGAATATGTCAGATGGAAAAAATGCTATTAACCTGCAGATATGGGGATAATCTGCGATTAATAGCATTATGAACCTTCCTGATGCTTGCAGCCGAGCAGAAATTAACTTTAATCCTCCGGTCAACGCCCAGGTTTCAGTCACACAGGTTGAGTCACCGCTCTGTGTATGGACAGCGGCAGCTGTAACCACGCCTCCCGCAATGAATGACAACCGCTCAGCATTAGGACCTGCTGTGAGTCAGTGCAGAGGGCGTGGTTATAGCTGCTGCCCATCAATACACAGTGAGAACTGCACCTGCGCCGCCACTCCGACTGAAACCGGCAGGGGCGTAACAACAACAGGTGCAGGGGTTGCGGTCGCACCCGGGCCCCGAAGCCTAGGGGGTCCCCAGAGGACCCCTTGGCCTATAGAAAACGACCATTGCTGTTAAAGATTTGTAATAATTGGGGGCCCTGTTGAGCTTCAAGTTACGCCACTGGAAACCGGAACACTGCCGGGAGGATTAATGGTAATTTCTTCCTGGCAGGTGTGTGTAACGTACAGATTTTGGGCACAGTCAGAGTGCTACTAACCTGCATATTAACCCAATATCTGCATTTTCCTTGTGACAGGTTCACTTTAAGTCGTATGTTAATCTTCTAAAGTAACATTAGAAACTGCAGATGATAATATAAGGTGGTTTATGGACAACACTTTTGAGAGACAGTTCACCTACTTGAATAACATTATTCAATCTCACTCCATTTTAAATGAACCTAGACAACCCCTTTAAGAGATATTATACCTGATGAAGTAATATTAGAAACAGACTATTAAATAACCTTTGATTACAACCATTATCTTTACTTACCTAATTCACCAAAGAAGCGGTGCTAATTGGCTGCTGCTAAGGTTACATTTATCTACTAATGAGGACGTCTTCTCTGCTTTGAAGCATTAGCACCAGCTCATGTGTACTATATCCTTAATGTATAAGTAGCGTGCTACCATTTACATAGCTTGTTTATATATATAGACCTAGATCTTGTTCCTAGCTAATGAGCAGGAGTTCAATATAAGGAAGGTTTCCATATCCTTCTGGTAATCTGGCCCGCAGACTTCAATCAAGGCATCTCGTTAATGTAAATTGTGCGGTAAATTATAAAATGACTAGTACAATAAACAGTGCTTGTGATGTGAGCGACATCAACTATATCACTATTATATTGTTTATATAACACTCGGTAATTAATCATTCGCCTTGATTAAAATCTGATCTTTATGATCTCATGTGTGAAAACCTTAACATTGAGAATGGAGAACATAAAAAAGACGTAGCAGTGACAACCTGGCCCGAAAAGGTAAAGATTGTCCTTACAAGACTGCAAAATAAAAAGACAATAATCCAGATTATTAAATATGTTCCGATCAACATAAATTTCACTAAAATATTAAGGAACAATAGCAATTTTATGGATAATGTAATAAGGAGTGAGGCAATCAAAGGATTTGGGAAACATCCTGTAAAAGTGGACCACTAGTTACACCTAGAGCCAGGGGCTGGCTGGCAAATTTCAGCCTGGGGGCAAGCAAACAGCAGTGGTCCATGAGTTTCAGGGAAAGAGCGGCCTCCCAGACCAACATGACAGATGGCCGGGTGGCCCCAAAACTGCTGACTGACCAATGGCCAGGGGGCATCTGCCACCCTGCCCCCGGAGCCAGCCAGCCCCTGCCTAGAGCAATCCGAGGAGGATCAAGTTCAAGTCAAATTTACTGAAATTTGCAGTTTTATGTGAAGTCAAATATTTTCATATTCTAATTGCTTTTTACAAATGAAAAAAAGAAACTTGCCCGACACGTTTCCCACATTGCTGAGGAGGCTAACATCATTTTGCGATGCTGCTTGGGCCTCCCAATTTCCAATAATTACTTTCTGTTGAAAGTTTATGAATTTTCATACCTTATCCAGTGTGGGTCAGTACCTGGGCCATCACATATCATCGGTTCCCAGTAGAGCACAGTCATTTTCCATCTCCATAATCACTCTCTCACTCACTTTAAAGCCAGGGTCACACAAACGTTGATTCTCTCATCTGAGACAATCGGAAGGATTTATGTTTTTTTTTAAAATAATCCCTTAATACAAGTTTAAACACCCTTTAGTGCTACATGAAAGACACTAAAGGGTGCAAGGTTGCAATGTATAGGGAGGGGGGACATTATATAGCCATTTGATATGTATCTATCACTCTATCCATTCTCTCTATCTTTTAATCTATCTTCCTCTCTACCTATCTCTCTATCTGTTCTATGTTACTCTCTGTGTCCCTATCTGTCATCATTATTATCATTACACAGGGGTATTCCATCTGCAAATATTTATTGGGCTGTTTCAAAGACGGATCTGTAAAAAGTGGACTTGTGAACTCAGTGTAACATTGTATCACTATATATCAAAAACAACAATACTCCTCGCCAGATTCCCGGCCCCGCAACCTGCATAACGCATAAGACCACACAGCGCGGGATCTGGTGCAGCATAATACCACGGGACCTCAGCTCTCGACCAGAGCTCATGGAGATGCCCAAGAGCCTAGAGGACGCGCCAACACCGCTCCAAAGGATGAGAGGAGGACAACACAGGAGGAGGAATAACAAAAGCCAGGCATTTGGGTCCAGGGAGGGAGGTATACCTCCCAGACCTAAACTGATATCTTATAAAGTATTTATTTTGATGTCTGGTGGGGGGGGAAGAGTAGGCTGAAAGTGTCTCTTTTAGCTTAATAGTCCTAGGGAAATCTGCTCCCTACAATCAGTGTCAGACTGGGCCGGCTGGGGCCCACCAGTAACATTGATTCTACGGGCGCACTGATCAACTACATGAAAATATTACATTCACAAATTTACCTTTGCTTCTATATAATAATATAGGGTAGTTTCATGAGATGCTTCCTATATCTCTACAAGTGTATTGTTCCAAGTACTGATCATGGTGGGAGGTAAATTGCATACTAGTGCAAAGAGACCCACAGGAGGATTCTCCAGTTCACCTGTGGGCCAGTCCGAGCCTGTCTACAGAACTGGGCTCTGCCCCATGCAAAAATGCATGTTTCTGCAGTACCTCCCTGTGTAATATACAACACACTGATACTTTACGACAAGGCTTTTCCCTGAGGGGCAACCAGAATTTCTTTGCCCGTTGCCCCATATCTACAGATGACCACCATTCTCAAGTACATTCACATCCTCAGCAAGACACAGTTGGAAATTATCCTGGGGCACATTAACAAAATGTGTCCTGGCCAATGCCTTCTTTTTTATACATATTTGTATGTATAGGAAAAAATAGTGTCACAGGAATTATAGATCAGATATACAAGGCACTCCTGCACCAGGTGAATCAAATGAGATTTATTCATCACAATAATTCAGTGTAAAGAAAAAACATTTCGGTCAAACGACCTTCATCAGTATCTTTACACTGTTGGTTATGGAGTAGATCAAATTTTGTGCGGCTAGTGCCAGAATGGTGGCGCTGGTATGCTTTCAGGGTTTCAAGTATCACTTCTTTTAATGTGGTCTATAGCGGTGTCCACCGGTAATAATTGTTGCCAATTATTAGTAGTGGACACTGCTATAGATTGCATTAAGACGAGTGATACTTGAATCCCTCAAAGCATACCAGTGCCACCATTCCGGCACTAGCCGCACAAAATTTGATCTACTCCATAAGCAACAGTGTAAAGATACTGATGAAGGTTGTTTGACCGAAATGTTTTTTCTTATATTGAATGAATAAATTTCATTTGATTCCCCTGATACGGTAGTGCCTTGTATATTTGGTCTATAGTTAAAGGTTTGGAAACCTGCCTAAGCATCCTGCACGTCCACACATGGTCAAAATTGTTGGTACCCCTCATTTAATGAAAGCAAACCCCAGAATGGTCACAGAAATTACTTGAATCTGACAAAAGTAATAATAAATAAAATAAAATCTATGAGAATGTACAAATGAAAGTCAGACATTGCTTTTTAACCCTGCTTTAACAGAATGTAAAAAAAAATTAAATTCATGAAATAGGCCTGGACAGAAATGATGGTACCCCTGAAAAAAAAGGGGCATGTTAAATCAAGGGGTGTCCACTAATTAGCATCACACAGATGACTATAATCTTATAATCAGTCAGTGGGCCTCTATATAGGGCTGCAGATACTCACTGTGCTGTTTGGTGACATGGTGTGTACCACATGGACCAGAAGAAGTGAAGGAAAGCGTTGTCTCAAGAGATTAGAAAGAAAATTATAGACAAGCATGTTAAAGATAAAGGTTATAGGACCATCTCCAATCAGCTTGATGTTCCTGTGACTACAGTTGCACATATTATTCAGAAATTTAAGATCCATGGGACTGTAGCCAACCTCCCTGGACATGGCCGCAGGAGAAAAATTGATGAAAAATCAAAGAGATGGGTAATAGATATGGTAACAAAAGAGCCCAGAAAAACTTCTAAAGAGATTAAAGGTGAACTTGAAGCTCAAGGAACGTCAGTGTCAGACCGCACCATCCGTCATTGTTTGAGCCAAAGTGAAAGATGACCAAGGAGGACACCATTGCTGAAAAAAATCATAAAAAGCCAGACTGGAATTTGCCAAACTACATGTTGACCAGCCACAAAGCTTCTGGGAGAATTTCCTATAGACAGATGAGACAAAAATGGAACTTTTTGGCAAGGCACATCAGCTCTATGTTCACAAATGGAAAAATGAAACATATCAAGAAAAGAACACTGCCCCTACTGTGAAACATGGAGGAGGCTCTGTTATATTCTGGGGCTGCTTTGCTGCATCTGGTACAGGGTGTCTTGAATCTGTGCAGGGTACAATGAAATCTCAAGACTATCAAGTTATTCTAGGGAGAAATGTGCTGCCTAGTGTCAGAAAGCTTTGTCTCAGTCGCAGGTCATGGGTCTTGCAACATGATAATGACCCAAAACAGTCAGCCAAAAACACCAAGAATGGCTAAGAGAAAAACATTTGACTATTCTGAAGTGGCCTTCTATGAGCCCTGACCTAAATAATTTTGAGAATCTTTGAAAAGAGCTGAAACATCCCGTCTGGAAAAGGCAACCTTCAAACACCAGACAACTGGAGCAGTTTGATCTTGAGGAGTCGTCAATATCCCTGTGGAGAGGTGCAGAAGTTACAGTTACAGGAATCGTTTGATTGCAGTGATCGCCTCACAAGGTTGTGCAGCAAAATATTAAGATAAGGGACCATCATTTCTGTCCAGGCCTGTTTCATGAGTTTGATATTTAAAACATTCTGTGGAAGCAGGGCTGACTTTCATTTACCGTATATACTCGTGTATAAGCCGAGTTTTTCAGCCCAAAAAATGGGCTGAAAAGTCCCCCCCTCGGCTTATACACGGGTCAATACGGTAACAAGCTGTGGCTAATGGCGCTCGTCCCGCTCCTGAGGCTTTGTGGGCGGGGCTATGTGGGGAAGATGGCGCCAGGCTACAAGGGAGGAAGAGGCAGCCAGAACCGGACCTCTCCCAACGGTCCTCACCTGTCCGGTTCAGCCACAGAGCTCTATGCACCGGCGGGAGAGCAGACAGGTGGACCGTCTCTGCCCTCCCGTCCTCCGCTCCCCGACAGCACCCGGAGCTCCCAGCTGATTACTGCAGTGGCGGGGTTTGCAGGCGGGAGAATCCAGCAGAGCACCGGCCACGCCGCTCCAGAGTAATCGCTGGGGTCCCCTTGGTCCTCCTGGCGTCACCGGGGTAAGTGCAACCCGGTGTCCCCACAGAATGGCACAGTGGGGACACTGGAAGCAACAGACTGGGATTATGTGCACTGCCTGGGAGCGACCAGCCATGTTAGAGCCCAGGCCACTCTCCCAGCAGTGCATGTATATACTGGGGGTGCTGTATATACTGGGGCTTCTGTATATACTGGGCTTATGTATATACCACTGAGGGCTGCTGTATATACTGGGGGTGCTGTATATAATGGGGGTGCTGTATATATTGGGGCTGCTGTATATACTGGGGCTGCTGTATATACCACTGAGGGCTGCTGTATATACTGGGGGTGCTGTATATACTGGGGTGCTGTATATACTGGGGCTGCTGTATATACTGGGGCTGCTGTATATACCACTGAGGGCTGCTGTTTATACTGGGGGTGCTGTATATACTGGAGATGCTGTATATAGGGGGATGCTGTATATACTGGGGATGCTGTATATGGGGGATGCTGTATATACTGGGGATGCTGTATATACTGGGGATGCTGTATATGGGGGATGCTGTATATACTGGGGGTGCTGTATATACTGGGGGTGCTGTATATACTGGGGGTGCTGTATATACCACTGAGGGCAGCTGTATATACTGGGGGTGCTGTATATACTGGAGATGCTGTATATAGGGGATGCTGTATATACTGGGGATGCTGTATATGGGGGAGCTGTATATACTGGGGGTGCTGTATATACTGGGGCTGCTGTATATACCACTGAGGGCTGCTGTATATACTGGGGGTGCTGTGTATACTGGAGATGCTGTATATAGGGGGATGCTGTATATGGAGGATGCTGTATATACTGGGGATGCTGTATATGGGGGCTGCTGTATATAGGGGGATGCTGCTGTATATACTGGGGGACGCTGCTGTATATACTGGGGGATGCTGTATATACCACTGGGGCTTCTGTATACCATACTGCTGTAACCTGTATACCACTGGGGGGGCCTGTATAGCACAATGCTGGGGGCTGTATACCACACTGCTGGGGGCTGTATATCTGTGCTGGAGTCCACCCTCGGCTTATACACGAGTCAATAGGTTTTCCCAGGTTTTGGGGGCAAAAGTAGGGGGGTCGGCTTATACACGGGTCGGCTTATACACGAGTATATACGGTATTTATTTTCATAGATTTTTTCATTATTATTTCTTTTGTCAGATTCAAGTTATTTCTGTGACCATTGTGGGTTTTTCTGTCATTAAACGAGGAGGAACAACAATGTTGACCACATGTGTAAATGCTCCAAAAGTCTCAAAACCGTATATTGGGCTTTATTTTTTTTCCCTCGTATATTTAGCTTTATTTTTTTTCCAGAAATCCCAATGTGGCCTTTGCTTTCCCGGTATTGCTAATTGTAAGAGACAGATAAGTAAAGTTTGTGGTAACAGAATCCTTGTGGCCCCACTCCAGTGGTCCCCGCAGCTCGGTGAGATACAGTGACATGTGCCGGGTCACCAGGAGAGTTGACACTGATACTTGATAGGGGATTATACTCTTCAAAGGAAGTTTTCTTAGCAGCAAAGGAGGAGAGGTTTAGACCTTCGCCATATCAGACCGGTGTACAATTCCTCCACGTATTATTCCTGGGGCTTCCAAGGAAGCAGAAGGTCAGTGTTTTTTCTATGAAGGCAGAATGATGCCCCCTGATTTGCAGCTGAGTCCCCCCTGCACAACACAATCTGATCACACTGTGACCCACAGTCCTGATACGTTAACCAAATGCTGGAGGTCATCTATTGATCCCTGTAAAGTCTATTGAACAATACACCCAGGAAATGAAGAAATGCTACACCAGGGAACTATTAACACTCATTCAACTAAATACATGTGTCCCCCTATTGATAGAAAACTATAGATCATGACTTTCAATTGAATAAAAAGGAAAAGGCAAAACAATAACAAAGCAATAACGACCATCACCATCACTGCACCTCGTAACCGTTACAGTATTATGAGGATTTTACTAATGAAATAAAATTAACAGCAATCTATTTGCATTCCATTAATAAGTATGTAAAATATTTCTTATTTTTTGCATTTCTTTTATCTTTTTTTTTTGTTTTTAAATTGTTACCTAAGAAATTACAATACAGAATTGTTAAGAGCAAGGGGCAAATGTCACAAAAAGGAAAAATGCTATAATACAGAATAAAGGGTGGCATCACGTATTATAATGAAAGGGGAATAATTAGAAAGTTAATTGTTTTTGTTTGACAATTATTTAATTGAGCTTTTTATGTCAGACTGAAAATGCATGTCATCGTGATTTGTGCTCCCTGACTCCTGGGACAAAATTGGTATTGGATTTTGTTATACAAATTAATAAAAAAAAATGTTGTGAGGGGGGATTAGAAATTGAAAGTATGTCACAAAAATGTTAGTCTTAAGTCAAGGATGGTTTACTAAGGCCAGAAACACAGTGAGCGAGACGCATGACTCACATGACACACCCGGAACGGATACCGCTCTCTAGACGGTAACGCGTCAGCTTGTGGACTGCGAGCCCTCGCAAGCAGGGTCCTCACCTACTGCATCCTCACCCATTTCTTGTAGAGTGTGAGCCTTCATGGGCAGGTTCCTCTTTCCTCACCTACAGTAATCTCACCCATCCCTTGTGGACTGTGAGCCTTCATGGGCAGGGTCCTCTCTCCTCACCTACTGTATCCTTATTCATCCCTTGCAGAGTGTAAGCCCTCATCGGCAGGGTCCTCTCTATTCACCTACTGTATCGTCACCCATGCCTTGTAGACTATGAGCCCTTGTGGGCAGGGTCCTCTCTCCTCCTCTACTGTATCCTCACCCATACCTTGTAGACTGTGAGCCCTCGTGGGCAGGGTCCTCTCTCCTTACCTACTGTATCCTTACCCATTCCTTGTAGACTATGAGTCCTCGCGGGAAGGGTCCTCTCTTCTCACCTACTGCATCCTCAACCATCCCTTGTAGACTGTGAGCCCTCGTGGACAAGGTCCTCTCTTCCCACCTACTGCATCCTTACTCATCCCTTGCAGACTGTGAGCCTTCGTGGACAGGGTCCTCTCTCCTCTATTACCGTATTCCCACCTATCACTTGTACACTGGGAGCCCTTGCGGGCAGGGTCCTCTCTCCTCACCTACTGTATCCTCACCCATCCCTTGTAGACTGTGAGCTCTTGTGGGCAGGGTCCTCTCTTCTCACCTACTGCATCCTCACCAATCACTTGTAGACTGAGAGCCCTCGTGGGCAGGATCCTCTCTTCTCACCTACTGCATCCTCACCCATCACTTGTAGACTGGGAGCCCTTGCAGATAGGGTCCTCTCTCCACACCCATCCCTTGTAGTCTGTGAGTCCTTATGGGCAGGGTCCTCTCTCCTCCTGTACTAGGGTGTGCCTTGAATTTTACATGAATATTATACTTGTCTAAGGCCCCTTTAACATCAGCGTTTTTTTCAAAATGCGGCAGATCCGGCAGATTCACCGCATCTGCCGCACTTGCGGCAAGCCCCATGCATTGTCAATGGGACTTGCGGCAAGTGCGGTATTGCCGCGGTTCCGTCACTTGCAACAGTTGCGGCCGTGAAAAAAAACGCAGTCAGCAGCAGTTTTATTCGTGGCCGCGACTACTGCAAGTGCCGAAACCGTGACAATACCGCACTTGCCGCACCTGCCCCAAGCCCCATAGACATTGCATGGGGCTGGCAGCAAAAGGCGGCAGATGCAGTAAATCTGCCCGGATCTGCCGCATTTTGAAAAAAACGCTGATGTTAAAGGGGCCTAAGTCTGTCCTTTTCACATGTAAAGTGCCATGGAATAAATTGCTCTATAATAATAAAAAATAATAATTTAATGAACAACTTTTCTTCTTCAGCTGTATTGGCCTGAGGAAAAAAAATCACGGCATGCTGTGTATGGCCGCATATGTCAGCTGAGACTTGGTAATGCAAGTTTTTGGGTGAGAGAAAAAAAACGGTCAGCACACGAATCATCCGTATGCTGTTTGTTTTTTCTGGATACTTTTTCCATTCTGTATCATGGAGCACTGTAAATGGTCCTATAATTGATTGTAGAATATTAGTTGCATACATATGGTAGGCAAGAAAAAAAAATATCACACTCACATGATATATGGAATACCAAAAAGATTTCACTCGTCCAACTTTCTGTATGAAAATGGAACAGATTTTCAATATGCAATTAGGTGCGAGCCCTAGGCAGCCCTAAAAATAAAGTTGGATAAGAATGGAGTCATCCTGAGTTGGGACATTCTTCTCTTTTGATCCCCTTCATTTTTTTAATATATTCACCTATATGATAGGGTCACAGGAGCGTTTAACTGATTAATGTTAGGTGCTGGAAGTAAAATACGTACAATAAAGTAGCATTGAAGTTCAGCACACAAAAAAGAAGAGAAATGCAAAGAGATGTCGATTGTACAGATACTGTGTTTATTAGTACACGAAGATATGGATACCAAAAAAATGCAATTTATCAATATAAATCAACGTTTAGGCCTGTATATTGGCCTTTCTCAAGGAAGTTCTCAAGAAAATACTTACACATATACTCACTTATCACGACATTACCCGAAGTAGATTCAATTTTCTTGAGAAAGGGCGATTACAGGCCGAAACTCGATTCATGTTGGTGAATTGAATTTTTCTGGAATCCATATCTTCATTTACTAATAACACAGCGTCTGGTAAATTGAACTCTCTTTGCATTTTTCTTCTTTTTTATTGTGTTGAAGTTCCATGCTGTATTCAGAGAAGTGGGACATTTTTTTCTCCCTGTCACACTTGGATCTTTTGTACGGTTGTGTGAACCGTCACCTAACTAGTAACTTGCAGTTGCATTACCTTCTCAGATTTCTTCCACTGACAACCTAAGACAATACAAAATGCACGTCAGTGGCATTACTGAGATGCCGCCATATCAGGCTACATCTAAGAGTCCGTTTACAAGTACCGTTTGGCACCATTAAATGACTGCCGATCAGATATTATTTACCAATTGTCCTTTAATAGTCTGTTTTCCACAGGCTAACATGATACATAAAAGGATATTTAATAATTGCTCAGTGTGCATAGGTTTCATTATTTTCAGCAGCCAGGACGATGTGTCATTAAGACTGGATGATTTTTTTAAGGCTGCTTCAAAATCATTTTACCCCGCAAACAAGCATTTTGGCCATTCACTAGGGGATCGGCAGCCTGTTCACATTGAAAAATTTTAGTGAACGAGCGTTTCTAGGAATACACAATAACCTTTCAGTGTATAAGTACCTTGGGTTGTCCGTTACTTAAAGGGGTTGTCCAGTACTTTAATATATTAGATGACCATCAGGTCAATGGGGATGTGACACTGTCACCCTGCCGGTAAGCGGTTCCTGAAGCATGTGGTCACTATGCAGCTTCACAACTGATCACATCTGCCCACCACCAGGATCAAGAACAGCCAATCGGTATCATTGAGCTATTCTAAAGGCCCCGTTACATGGTACATATCATAAACGATATTGCTGAAACGTCACGGGTTTGGAGTCATTCAAACTACATCGTTAGGACGTCGTTGCATGTGACACCGAGATATGACTACGATAAATTGTTTGATCGCTGATCACTGATTTGAGAACATGTTCTCAAATCAGACGATCTTCGATCAGCCAACCTGGTACATCATTGTGTGACACCGCGATAACGATGTCATTCACGACTTCACCTACTCACAACAGTGAACAAGTATCATTCGCTGGGTTGTGCGAACGATAGCTGCTCGCCACATCGTTGGTGCGTCTTTCACGATATCTACATGTGTGAAATCTCACCAACGATGTCAAAAAGATGTCCTAATGACCGCGATCCCGTGAGATCGTTGGTGAGATCTTAACAACATTGTGTGTGTAACGTACCTTTAGGTGAGTCCATCATTATTAATGTACCGGAGAACCCCATTAAGTTTGCTAACAATAGCTGAGATGTTTCATTTTAGGTTATATACTTCATCTAACCTTTGTCTGTAAAAATAACAGATTTTTGCTGGAAAATGGTACCAAAGCTAACGGTGACAGTGACCGGTAATGTGTTTGGTGCACCCTAGGGAGATCCTACTTTTGGTATAATAATATATTAATGTATTTACAGCAACCCTGATTTTGGTATACTAATATATTAATGTATTTATAAGACACCCTGATTTTGTATAAATAATTTATTAATGTATTTATGAGACACCTGATTTTGGTGTAAAACCATATATATTATTATAGTCCCAGGATCAGCAGTTTTGAAAAATAATAAGAAAATGAATTTTCCTGTAAATGTATTTGGCGGCTTGGAGTCAGCAAAATGAATACAAATCAGTTCTCTTCTCCAGTGAACGCGAAGAATAGATACATTTTCTTTTCCTTCCGAGTGTTTGATGAAAAGTTATGAATAAACAGCTTTAGTTCTAAAAATATAAGCATAATCAATTTTTCTGCAGAGTAAATGCTTTGATTTTCATTGCTGTGGTTATAATAGAAAACCACATTAAACCTCAGTCAAAACAAGTAGCGATCATAATATGCAATTATCATATTTCTACTGGTCACCTACAGAAATAGAAAACATGCCCATAGAGCAAAGTGATAAATATCATAGGAAAGCCCCCAAAACTGCCAAGGAGGGCTTTGCACATATAGGTCCTCAACCTACTGGACCCATTCTCCATCCCATGAACAGTAGAATCCTTGCTCAGACTAAATATTTCCATTAGAATCACAGCTTTAGCAAATATAAGAAGGTGTATATGGTGTATATTCTGATGGTGCTCTCTTGAAGATTGTTAGTTGGGGCCACCATTATGATTGTGCCACTTATCAGAATTGACCGCTCTCCCAGATTGTTAGCAGCTTTGCCTTTACAATATTAGTGAAGCACAGAGACACCAAGACTGGCCAGATCGTTGGATGCAGCCAACTTCAGAATGCCAAGAACAGGCTGTAAAGCAGTGATTCCCAACCTTTCTGACCTTGAGAGACACATTCAGCTCTGAGAGAGGGTCGTGAGCCACATTCAGCTCCAAGAGAGGGTTGCAAGCCATATTCAGCTCCCGCCCCCTTACAATAGTATAATCCAGTGCCCACAGAACCATCAAAGGGTACCTTTACACGCGGCTACATTTCTAGGGTGGCTACAGGTAACTCACTGGCTGCAGTGAAATCATGGAGACAAGGTTCTATCTTGTTGCTGTGTACAAATGGAATAATCTCTCCATGATTTCACTGCAACCAGTAAGTTACCTCTAGCCACCCTAGAAATGTAGCCGCGTGTAAAGGTACCCATAATGATAGCAAAAACTTTTCCACAGAAATCACCAAGATTCCCTACCTCCACTCAGATCTGCTCTTCTGTGTGGAGCTACTCAGAATAGTCACCATCTGGAGACCTGCTGTTCATAGCTGTTTGCTAGACCTGGTGCTTATAGACTAAATTGGAAGACAGCCATGAGCCACACATCACATTCCCGCGAGCTACATGTGGATCCCAAGCTACAGGTTAAGGACCCCTGTTCTAAAGCATAGAGCCTGCAAATGGTGTGCTCTACATACCTTAATAACAGGGAACGCATAGGCCTGTTCCACATCTAAGGATGGTGTGCGTTTTGCTTAATTAGCTTTTTAGGCGTTTTTACTGCTAAAAACGCATAAAAACGCTAGCGTATTTGGTCCCATTGATTTTAATGGAAACGCATGTAAAAACGCATGCAAAAACGCATTAGCTTTTTCAAAAACGCAAAACGCAAGCGCTTTTGCTAACGCTGCCCAAAACGTCGGGAAATGCGTCTAGCGCGGCGTTTGCAAAAACGCATGCGTTTTGTATTTTTGAAAAAGCGAATGCGTTTTTGCATGCGTTTTTACATGCTTTTCCATTAAAACCAATGGGACCAAAAACGCTAGCGTTTTTATGCGTTTTTAGCTGTAAAAATGCCTAAAAGCGCAAGTTAAGCAAAACGCAGACTATTCTTGGATCTGAAAACACCCTAAGATTCCTGAATGAGCGGCACCCTATAAAATTAAATATTGCTCCATTTTTTTAGAATAAGTGCACGTGTACATGACTATTAAACTTAAATGAATCTAACAAAGTTTCTCAAGTAGAAGGCGTCTTAGGGTGCTTTCCCATAGCAATATTTTTACTGTCCGTGGGATCCTACTTTTGCAGGACCCCACTGATAGGAAAGGACACCATTGGAGGTGAGCCTCATGGTGCTATTTCTGTTTTCAGGGCCATGATTTTCGCGGATCCGGACACAGAAAGAGCTGTGCGTAAAAGCAAGGGGTTAAAAATAAAAAAAACTCTATTCTCACCTTCCAGCGATCCCCCGACGCCTCCAGCAAGCTTTGGGCGACTACAAGACCTGCCGTTACGTCACAACCCGGCAGCGTCATTGGGTCACATGACCTCAGTTACCGCGGTAACCGGTCATGTGACCTGATCAGCTGATCGGGTTGTGACGTAACGGCAGGTCCTGTAGTCACCCAAAGCTTGCTGGAGGCGTCGGGGGATCGCTGGAAGGTGAGAATAGAGATTTTTTTTATTTTTAACGCATTGCTTTTACTTAATTTCACTTCCGCAATGTATGTATATACATTGCAGAAGTGAAATTAGATGGCACACAGCAGTTTTAGTGTACTGAGCATGCTCAGTACTCTAAAATCGGGTCCGAGGAGCAATCAGCTGTTTCCTCAGACCCTTGCTCCATAGGCCCCCATGTTAACTGGCACAGATCCTGTCAGATTTGATTGTGTCCGATTTGTTCCGCTGTGCCCAAAATCGGAGCAGTCTCCGATTTTGGGCACAGCAGAAAATCTGGCACAATTGGATCTGACACAAATCGGATGTCAATTGGGCCAAATCCGATGAGATCCATCGCCCATAGGAATACATGGGGGCCAAATCAGTTTTACAACAGACAGCCACGGATCCCAGAAAAACCCTATGTGAAAGCACCCTTAGAAAACATTTTTCTGTAGTGTTGTTTGAATAATTTTTTGGGTCATTTCCTGAGCATTTTTTTATGGTTTTGTCAGTCAGCATTTCTTTGTAGAGTATTCCGCAGGATTTTGTAACGTCTTTTATCCAGACTTGTTTTTTTGACTCCATTGAATAATGATGATACCGTTAGTGTTGTTTTTAAAGCAAAAACTATCTTCAAACAACATCTGGGCATCTTTTGAGCTTTCCCATTGACTTTTATGATAACGTAAAAAGCATATACTGAACGGAAAAGGTAAAAAAAAATAGGTCAGGTCACTTCTTTTAACTGCTCGTCCCCAAATTGTTTAAAAAATGTTTAAAAGCCAGAAGTTGTTTTGACATAGAAATGAATATCGTAATTTTGAAAACATTTTTTGATTGTTTTTTTAGGTCGATTCCAAGGCAGAATGCAGCTCAAAAAGATGTTGTGTGTACATACCCCAAAGAGGATTTCTAACAGGCGATAAGCTGTAAAGTTTCTTGTTTTTGCAAGCACTTTGCAACTTTAGACAGCCCCTTTAAGGGTACCGTCACACTTGGCGACGCACCAGCGATCCCGACAACAATACGACCTGGTAGGGATTGCTGGTGCGTCGCTGTCGGGATTGCTGGTGAGATGTCAAACAGTCAGATCTCACCAGCGACGCAACAACGATCCGGAATGATACCGAGGTTGTTGGGACCCTGTTTCTCAGACCTGTAGAATTGAGGTCATTGGTCGTTGTCCCTGTCAAACACACCGATGCATGCTGCCCAGCGGGACCCCAACGATCACAAAATGGTCCAGGCGACTCTGACACGACCAGCGATCTCACAGCAGGGGCCTGGTTGCTGCTAAGTGTCAAACATAGCGAGATCGCTGGCGAGGTCGCTGTTGCGTCACCAAACTTGTGACTCAGCAGTGATCTCGCTAGTGATCTCGCTTAGTGTGACGGGGGCATAAGCATAGTGTACTTTTTAGAGTGACAATAATCATTAAGCTGTTTATGCCAATGAAATGTGTTTGAATTAAGTTTATGTATTTGTTTCTTCATTTGAAGGGGAAGCATTCCAGCGGAGAAACCTATGCAACGGGTAGCAGTGTCCCACTCCTGGAACCCTAAACAATCCACTGTCGTCTGTGGGGGGGTCTGCAGAATGTTAACTTTAGATTTTCAGATACACAGAAAACTGTGATGTTGTTTAACTCTACTATAGGGCTTGTAGAAACCCTGAGGTGCAAATGGCACCGTAGTCCGTGGATCCATCACCCCTCCCTGCACCGATGTACCTGATAATTGCACAATAAATTGGACTATACTGACCTGTGAGTTGAAGCTCGTTTTTCTTGCTTTTTTTAAAATTATGGTTAACCTTAGGCGCCGTCACACGGTTCAATTTCTTGAACGATATTGTTTAAGCGATCTGCTTTTTGATCGCTTAAGCGATATCGTTTGTGCATCACTGCGTGCGATCAAGCGATTTTACAATGTAAAATCGCTTGATCGTTACATCCAGATATGAGAGCCGGAGCTCATATCAAGCGATCATCGCTTGTTCAATCTGCTTCATCGTGGTGTGTGACACCACAATGAACGATCTCCCAGCGGCAGAGCCTATGCTGGAGATGGTATCTATGGTAAACGTCGGGTTACTAAGCGCCGCGCGGCGCCTAGTAACCCGATGTGTACCATAGTTACCAGCGATCTCGCTGGTCCACATCGCTGGTGAGTCTGCCTGTGTGACAGCTCACCAACGATGTGAGCGATATTGTTAGAGATCGCGCGTGCACGTGATCGCTTACAATATCGCTCACGATGTCGATAAGTGTGACGGCCCCCTTAGTATAACCACAAACAAAGGAATGGCAAATGTGCAGGTTCTACATTGTACTAATATTATGCACTCAATGGTTAATGCAGTATTTTTGACATCCCTTATCTACTCCACAGCATTTTCCATTACATGCATTAGGAGGACAAGCACATCCATTCGGAGACTGGTGAGGCCCTGAACATATGTCGTCCTCTGAGCAGCAGAAGGATAGGATTACCTGATGGTGAGGCATCCCAGTGAACAATAAAATGGGATAAGGCACCTGGCAAAAAACAGCCCGTGGAAAGATAACTTGTTTACAGTTGGATGTTTGGGGAGGAAAGTTCCTGGGGCATTTCCTTAAAATGAAGCTGATAATTATTTTACTCTTTTAACTTAATGACTACAGATTGCAAAATGCTGGAAGAATTTGGGCTGATTTACAAACACTGAACATATAAATGAGCAATAATTAATGTGCAAAAGACAATAGATAAATGGAGCTTCCCAGCCTAAAAGCTGTAAATAAGCGAGCACACATTTCTGGAATGCTGTATTAATATTAGAGGTTTTGTGAACTGATTTGATGCAAATCAAAGTCAAGTTAAATTTTAGTAAATTTGCTTGTCCCTATTAATTAAAAAAAAATTGCAATTCAATTTGTGTGAATCAAAAAAATAAAATGCCACTATTTTACACATCATAGAAGATTGTATCATGCATAGAAGTCTCACATAACCTCAGGTACAGCTGTCTTCCCCATAATGTTGCAGTTATTACACTCTATAGCACAGCCAATCAGAACACACTATGATAGCCTGTATAAAAGCTGAGGATGGGAATGCAGCAGAGACTTTAGTGGGATTTTAAGATAATAAGACTATGTCAGAGCTCATAGTTGAGATAGGATGAGAAAGTGCTACAACATTGGACAAATACTCAGAGTAGTAATATGTTGTACAACTGCAGCATAGAACATACTGTAGTGTAACATCAAAATTAGTATCTGTCCCCTTGTTGGTCACTGGGAAGTACTGCTATCCTGTTTTATTCCTGGGTCTGGTGGTAATGTTCAGTCATGGAGCTACGGGGCTTTTTTTCTTGGGTTCCTTGCTTTAGTATTTTGGTCTCTGCTGCTGCTTTGCTTGTTTGATTCCTGTTTTCTGACCTTTCCTTATCTGCTTGTTTTGTACCTCTTCTGCCTTCCTTGTTCTGACTTCTCTCACCTCTGGTTCACTCCTCCATCCAGCAGCTCTTTGGTAAAAGAAATCCAGTGGACCCATTGTAAGACCATATCCTGTACAGGGGTTAATGGATGTAGGCCAGGTGTTTCTCCGTAATCTGCCAGTGGAGTTGACTGGAGTGGCTAGTGCCAAATCTGTCCACGGTTGCTTTTTTTGACCTAAAGCTCCTGACAGACCTCACCACCTCACATATCCCAGCTTTAACCCATCTTTTCCATCTATCGTTAACGTCTGTTACGTTCCATTCTAATTTGAAACATGCAAGAAGTACACCTATTCTAAAGAAACCATGCTGCAACCCAACCGCTACTACCAGTTATCGCCCCATATCACTCGTCCCTTTCGCTTCCAAGCTCTTCAAATAGCTGTTCCTATCCTTCCTCCCACCTCTCATCTAACTCCCTCTTCAACAGCCTACAATACAATCTGGTTTATGTCTCCACCATTTCATCGAAACTGCCCTGACTAATATTACTAGTGAATAACTTACTGCCAAAGCTAACCAACAATACTCTACACTTCTTCTTCTGCCCTCGACACTGTTGACCATTCATTCTTACTACAGATCCTCTCTCCTCTTGTTATCAGAGACCTTGCCCTCTCCTGGATCTCTTCATACCTTTCCAACCACACTTTTAGTGCCTCCCCAGTACCTGCCTTGGAGTAACCCTCGACTCTGCCTTATCCTTCAAACCGCACATCCAAGCTCTCAACACTTCCAACTCAAAAATATTTCCAGAATCAATTCCTTCCTCAACTTCCGTTTTACAAAAATGATAGTACATGCTCTCATCTTCTGAAGCTGAAACATTGCCACCTCTTCACATTGGGCAATACATACACCCATTTTTCAGTAAGGAATTTGCGATAGATAGATAGATAGATAGATAGATAGATAGATAGATAGATAAAAATATGCAAAAAGGCTGCAGCACTCAAATTTCAGATGTTATATTGCCTTTAATGGCCTTCAGGTATCAATGGCGACGTTTCGGTCCTCAGACCTTCTTCCAGCCTTCCAGGCTGGAAGAAGGTCTGAGGACCGAAACGTCGCCATTGATACCTGAAGGCCATTAAAGGCAATATAACATCTGAAATTTGAGTGCTGCAGCCTTTTTGCATATTTTTGTCTAGTATAGGTGGCTGGACACCACCTTCAAGGACTGATTAGCACCAAGCATCCTGCTAAATAAGAACCGCTGCTCAATAATTTTCTTTTCACTAGATAGATAGATAGATAGATAGATAGATAGATAGATAGATAGAGTAGATTGATTAAAAAGCTTGGCAAGTAACGATAACATATTCTGTCTTTATTTTGACTATCTCCTCCCTTGCACTTACCATTTTTCGAATGTTCCTTTGAGGCACCCAATGCTCCTGGAAATTATCTTGATACTAAATAATAAATACTGGCAAAAGGCAATCACACAACCACTGTAAGCATGAAATAATAAGCAGAACTGGAGGAAAATAAAATTTTATCTGGTCCCAACGTGAGCTCCGCACAGCAAGACGCCTATCATTAGAGCTGAGGAAGATGGACTTCTGCTGTGCTGTGACAGTAATAAGGAGCGTCACTGCACTCCACAATGCAATCATTATATATGCCAGTGCAGCCTCTTTATAAGATGTAAAACTTCATGATACAAAGGCATCCGCTTCTTGAAAAATGAAGGTGTTTTTACCAGTTATTGGTGTACCTTTCGAGTTCATACTCGGAGCGTCTCACTTTCTATGAATGTCTGTGAAGTCGGAGAGAGGACATTTTTCCCCGCTTCATTTTTCCTCTGGGGAATTTCTAAATCACTAAGACTCTTTATATCAGTATAAAATGTTCTGTTCTACTCTGTTCAAAGAGATCTGAGAATGTTTCATGAAGGACATTGGAAGGTCTTGATCACAGCCTGAGGAGATATTTTGGAGATGGTGACAAGAGAAAGAACAACTCAGTTAATTAGGAGTCCAAAAAAAAAAAGGCAAAACAAAACAAAGCTCTATTTTCTGACCCTACAGTCTCATTGAAAAGACTTAATACACCCAGGACTCCTGTATACATTGTATCCTCTTCTCCTATTGTCTAAATCCATGGGCTCACATTCTCTTTAAAGGAGGGATTCATTAGGAAATAAGGCAACTGCCCTTGGGAATGGATTAAGAAGGATGTGTGTTATTTATACATCGGGTTAATCTTGGGTCACAGGTTGGACTAAACTGAAAAAAAGTATGAAAAGTGAAAAAGTGAAGTGTCAAAATAATGTCAGACCTTGTAAATAGCAAGTAAAAAAGAATAAATGAGCTTCATACGAAACTTTACCTTGAATGAAATAGGGACCTGCCAAACTATTAATTTCAAATGATCATGGTATCATTATAGTAGTCGGTATCTATTTGGGCTTGCTGACAAAAGGAGCAATTTCAATCATATAACACTATATTAAAGTTGTCCAGAACTGAGATATTGATAATGGATTCCTAGAATAAGTCATCAATATCAGATCGGTAGGGATCCAACAATCGGTACTCTGCAGATTAGCTCATACCAGGTCCCCACGACTGCTGGAGGTAGACAGTGTGTGCAGTTGTGTTGTGGTTGTTCTTGGATAATGCCGTTCAGATTCATTGGAAGTAAATGTGATCAGATCTGGAATACCTGAAAATGGCCACTACGCAGTGTAGGGAGCTACACACATGTTTGTACTGTGAGACAAGTCACTACCGTAATAACTACAGACACAGAAAGTATAGAGTAGTGACAAAAAGTAAAGAATTATAAGTCCCTACTTACTGGGGTAACGTAAAGAGTAGTCAGACAATGCGAGGTCGGCTCCATGAAGCGGGCGCAATACAAAAAGGGTTAACCAGGGACAGAGTCCAATAAACAAGCCAAAGTCAGGTAAACCAGCAGGACAAAACAATATTCAGGGAGCAGGCAAAAGAATAATCATGTCACAGGCAAGGGGTCAGAAAATTAGGCAAACATACAAGTTCAGAGTGGGTCAGGCAAAAGAGCTTGGATGAACCAGAGTCTACACAGCAAACACAAGTGTACAATTGACACCAGATAGAGGAACCAGCATAGTTAAATAGTACACTAATTACAGGGAAGTGAAAACACCCTTGACTCGCACCCCAGACCCAGCATGGAGAATAACACAAATAACAGAGATTGACAGCTCAACCACACCCATAGCAACATATAACAAAGACAAGTAACAGTGTGGAGATTGTGACATGTACTTTTGATTGCAGTGAAACATAGTAACTGCTGATTGGTAAGGGGCTGAGAGTGGGTCCCCTGCTACTGGAATGACATTTATAACCTATTTTGATGCTCAGGGTTTAATCCGGTGACCTTTTGCTCTGTGGTCTGAGCTATTGCCTGGTCAGTACATGTTCACATGCTTAATCTCTTTTTACCTTTATATTTGGCTAGTTTCTTATAGTTTGCGGTCATCACATGTTGCTTGTGCCCCTGCTGCTTTTTATACTCTCCTCCTGCCAGTCATTGTTGGTTATATTCATTCCTGGTGGATTCTGCTGAGGATAATCCTATGTATTACCTGTTGGACAGATACCAGTCTGAATTTGTACTGAATCATCCCTTTTGTCTTATCTCCACCTATCTTCAGTTTATTAGTTAGGTTTGTGGGAGATCTTCCTTGTTAGCTTTTATTATTTCTCTTAATTCTACTTGTACTAATATGTTATGCTACCTCACTTTTGGGTTTAGTCTTTCTCTGTATGCTTGCTCTGTTTTGGCTGTTGTACATAGCAACCTCTCCACTGATTCCTTAGGATGTATGTGAAATTCTCGATGGCTGATCAGGAAGCAATGCCCAAACATTTATCTCTAGATTCTGAGGTTAAGGATATTTCAGATGTACAGGAGCCATTAGGGACTGCACAGTTGGAGTGCTAGTTTGTACAGGAACCAGTTGGGTGCAGGAGCAGAAGAAAGATTGTTGTTTCCCTTTTTCAGTGTTGGTATTCCTATGTGTGAATAAAGAGAATTTTGTTTACGTACCGTAAATTCTTTTTTCTTTAATCATCAATGGGAGACCCAGACAATGGGGTTTAGGGCACTGCCCTCCGGAGGTCACACTAGGTACTACAAGTTTGTAGACACCGCCCCCTCCGCTTATAAACCCCTACCGCAGGGAACATCCTCAGTTTGGTCTACAAGCTGCGAGGAGGAAAATAAACCACACCCGAAACATCGGGAAGAACACCGTGCACAAACGGTTCAACAACCCGGCAAACACTGTCTCAACAGAGAACAGAGCCAATGCAAAACAAGCAAAGGAACAACTGGGTGGGTACTGGGTCTCCCATTGATGATTAAAGAAAAAAGAATTTACGGTACGTAAACAAAATTCTCTTTTTTCTGGTCATCATAATGGGAGACCCAGACAATGGGGATGTCCTAAAGCAATACCCCAGGGCGGGAAGAGTTCCTCAACAAGACGGATAACATGGTTCCCCTTTAAAGGTGGGCAACCGCCGCCTGTAGAACCCGCCTGCCCAGATTTGCATCCGCAGAGGCATGGGCATGCACCATATAGTGCTTAGAGAAAGTGTGTAGGCTGGACCAAGTGGCCGCCTGACACACCTGTAGAGCAGATGCTCTATGTCGCAAGGCCCATGAGGCACCTACGGCTCTGGTAGAGTGAGCCTTCAATCCCACCGGGAGAGGCAAACCAGAAGACCGGTAAGCCTCTTGAATGGAAGCCTTAATCCACCTGGCTAAGGTTGACTTTGAAGCCGCGGACCCCTTACAGCGACCAGTCGTAAGAACAAACAAAGAATCCGAACTCCTAAAGGAGGCGGTTCTGGACACATAAATGCGTATAGCTCTCACGAGATCCAGAGTATGGAGGTCGCGCTCAACCTGATGAACGGGAGGGGGCAAAATGATGGGAGAACAATCTCCTGGTTCAGGTGAAACGTTGAAACCACCTTTGGCAAGAATTCCGGCCGTGGACGCAACACCACCTTGTCTTGGTGAACCACCAGAAAGGGTGACTTGCACGATAGTGCAGCCAATTCTGAGACTCTCCTCAGAGATGTAATCGCTACCAGAAAAGCCACCTTCTGGGACAGACGAGAAAGGGAAACCTCCCTCAGAGGCTCAAATGGCGGTTTTTGCAATGCCGCCAGGACCATGTTAAGGTCCCACGGATCCAGAGGTCTTTTGTAGGGTGGAACCATCCGCGACACCCCCTGCAGAAATTGACGGACCTTCGGGAGAAGCGCCAATCGTCTGTCAAACAGCACAGAAAGTGCTGAGACCTGACCCTTTAAGGAGCCAAGGGATAATCCCAACTCCAAACCCGACTGTAGGAATGCCAACAATGTCGGGATGGACAAGGGCCACGGGGACCGGCCCCCAGAGGCACACCAGGTAAAAAAGATTTTCCACGTCCTGTGGTACATTTTCCTGGAAACTGGCTTTCTAGCCCGATTCATAGTGGCAACCACTGTAGGGGAGAATCCCCTGGATGTCAGCAGCCAGGCCTCAAGAGCCATGCAGTCAATCTGAGGGCCTTGGAATTGAGGTGGAAGAATGGGCCTTGCGCGAGAAGATCTGCGCGTTCTGGAAGAGCCCACCTGTGTCCGCCTGACAGTTGCCACAGGTCCGGATACCAGGACCTCCTGGGCCAGTCTGGAGCCACTAGAATGGCTACCCTGCACTCCGACCTGATTTTCCACAGCACCCTGGGAATCAGAGCCATAGGAGGGAACACATATGGTAGATTGAATCTGGACCAAGTCAAGATCAGGGCGTCCGCTCCCAACGACTGGGGGTCCCATGACCTCGCCATGTATTGCGGAACCTGATGATTCAGCCGTGAGGCCATCAGATCCACGTCCGGAGTGCCCCATCTGCTGCAGATGTCCCGAAAGACGTCTGGATGAAGGGCCCACTCTCCGGCGTCCATCCCCTGCCTGCTCAGATAGTCGGCCTCCCAGTTTTCGACCCCTGGGATGTGAACTGCGGAGATCAGGCAGTTGTTGTCCTCCGCCCAGGATAGAATGCGGTGGACTGCGGCCAGAGCCTCTGCACTCCTGGTTCCTCCTTGATGATTTATATAAGCGACGGCCGTCGCGTTGTCGGACTGAACCCGGATGGGATGTCCTGAGAGGAATCTCTGAAAGGCCAGGAGTGCTAGATAGATCGCCTTGATCTCCAGCACGTTGATCTGTAATGCCGACTCCGACAGAGTCCAGAGGCCTTGGGCCCTGTGGTGTAAGAACACCGCACCCCAGCCCTTCAGACTGGCGTCGGTGGTCACCACTAACCATGACGGTTTGATGAAGGACCGGCCCCGCGACAAGTGATGTGGTTGAAGCCACCACTGCAGGGAATCTCGGGTCGGTTGTGACAGCGTCACCAGCCGATTCAGTGAGATCGTCCTCTTGTCCCACCTGCGTAGTATCTCCAGCTGGAGAGGACGGAGGCGAAATTGTGCAAACGGCACCGCCTCTATCGCCGCCACCATGCGACCCACCAGCTTCATCAACCCACGAAGGGACGATTGTGGTGACAGGAGCACTGCTTGTACTCCCGATCGGATCGCCACCTGTTTGGATTGTGGCAGAGACACCAGGGCTGAGGACGTGTTGAAGTCCATGCCCAAATAAGTCAAGGACTGGGTCGGAACCAAGGTTGACTTCTGAACATTGAGGAGCCAACCGAATTGTTCCAGAGACCGCATGGTCACATCTAGGCTCGCTTGACAGAGGTGTTCCGATGGCGCCCTGACCAGCAGGTCGTCTAAATAGGGAATGACGGCATGGCCCTGCACGTGCAGGAGAGCCATCATAGAGGCCATCACTTTTGTGAACACCCGTGGTGCCGAGGCCAAGCCGAACGGCAGCGCCACAAATTGGAAGTGTTCCTCCCCCACTGCAAATCTCAACCATCGCTGGTGAGCCGGTGCAATGGGCACGTGAAGGTAAGCGTCTCTGATATCTATGGACGCCAAGAAGTCCCCCTGTGACACAGCTGCGATCACGGAGCGCAGTGATTCCATACGGAACTTCCGAACCAGCACGTGGCGGTTGAACAACTTCAGGTCCAGAACCGGGCGGAAGGATCCGTCCTTCTTTGGGACGATAAAGAGGTTGGAGTAAAAACCCCTGAACCTCTCCCCGGAAGGCACCGGGACCACCACTCCGTCTCTGCGGAGTCCCTCCAACACCAAAGAAAAGGCCTGAGCTTTTTCTGGGGAGGGGACCGACCGATGGAATCAGGATATCGGTTTTGACGTCAGCTCTATCCTGTAACCTCGCGAGACCACGTCTCGAACCCACTGATCTGGAACGTGAAGTAGCCACTCGTCCTGAAAGCGAGACAAGCGGCCCCCCACCTGTGGGGAGGCAGGAAGAGAGAGCGAGTCATGTAGAGGCGGGTTTGGGGGTGGCAGCTGCCGCCCCCGCCGGCTTCTTTGGACGACTCTTAGAGCGCCACTGAGAAGCGGGCTTGCCCCCTCGGTCCGTGCGAGCGGACGGTGCTGATGACTGTGAGCTGGACCGAAAGGACCACTGTTTTGGGTTCCTCTTAACGGTATACCGTGGCTTAGGTTTATTCTGCGGTATTTTAGACTCAGCAGAATCCTTAATTAGCTTGTCCAGCTCTGTGCCAAAAAGCCTGTCACCAGAGAACGGAAGATTCTGCAGAATCTTCTTAGATGTGGCATCTGAGTCCCAAAGACGTAGCCACAACAACCTGCGGATCGCTATAGCATTGGCCGAAGCCACAGCTGAGCGAGTGGCAGTTTCCAGAGTCGCCGTTCTGGCGTAGTCTGCATAGGCCCTCGCCCTCTCGGTAAGTGCCAGGACCTCTGGACTGGACCTTGCCAGGTCAGTGATACCATCCAAGCAGGTAGTAATCGCTTGTAAGGTCCAGACCGTGGCAAAGTTAGGGGCAAATGACGACCCCACCGCCTCATAGGAAGACTTGGCGAGTTGCTCGACCTGTCTATCAGTAGCATCCTTCAGTGAGGAGCTATCAGAGGCAGAGAAAAGGGAGCGTGCAGCAATCCTGGTCATGGAAGCATCCACCTTCGGGGACTGCGACCACTCCTGAAGCACCTCCTGGGGAAAGGGGAAGCGATTGTCCTTGGGTTTGCGGACATAACGCCGCCCAGGATGTAACCTGGGGGCTCTAATCACCCTTCCAAAATTAGTATGGTCCATAAAGGAGCCACTTGGTCTAGCCTCCGGCCGCAGCCATTGATAGACCTCCTTCGGGTGCACCGTCACCTCCTCAGGGGGTGTCACGAGACGTAAGGTCTCGTTGATAGAGGACACCAGATCCTCCACCCCATCTGGTGGTTCAGACACAGATACAGACCCGAAAGTCGAACCCCCATCATCTTCCTCACCATCAGAGGAACGCTCCTCCTCAGAGAGAGTCTGGAGCTCGGGTGAAGCCTCACGACGAGCCCGCTTAAGGGGTCTCACAGCAGAAGAGGGAGACACCCGGGGGTAACTGGAAGGAGTAGCTGGGCTATCCAGTCTCCTATTAAGTGCCTCCAGGGATTGCGACATGGAGGACAGCTGAGACAACAGAGATTCATTGATCCTGTTCTGAGTCTCCCAAGGCCCTGAGATCACCTGAACCTCGGGGTATAGCACCGGGGTTGCTGACCCAGTAGTTGCAGCCCGGGCCTCTGGGCGTCCACAGTTATTGCAGGACCCCTCCACCAGTGTTCCATTGCACGTAGCACATGTAACAGTGGCCTCGGCCGCCTTAGCAGCAAGCTTCCTAACTGAGGACATGGCCACAGTAGGGGTAGATAAGCCCAATTGCAGACAATAAAACCGGAGATCCCGGTGGCTTACCGACCGCTGTAAAGCGGTATGAGGGAGCGGTGTGTGTGTGTGACCTCCGCGCCGTCTTCCGGTCTCCCCTCTTAGAGTGCAGACGCACGCTGCCTACAGTTCCCAGCCGGGAAGTGAGGGTAAAGATGGCCGCCAAAAGAGAAACTGTGGGCGGCGCCGAAGACACGCGGGAAACACACGCACACGCCCGCGGTGACGTCACCGCACGGGCTGCATCCCATCCTCCAAGCATCCTTCTCATGAGGGAGCTGGAGCCCGCAGGGCGGGAAACAGTGTAAAAAACATTGTACACAGACTGCAAATACATATCACACATCCGCAGCCTACGGCCTCAGCCCCTGTGACACACAGGGCGGTCAGCCAGGGTGACCCCAGCACAGGGTACACCCGCAGAACCGCGGGCCCGAGGGCAACGCGCGGTCTGAGTGTCATGAAACACATAAAGTGCCAGACACTACCCCCAGGCACACAGGAGACACAGAGTGCCTCAGTGCCGGTCCGGTCTGTAAGCACCATTCAGGGAGGCCTCGGACGGGGGTGCAGCACCAGTCTGGAGTGTAAGCACCATTTAGGGAGGCCTCAGACTGGGCCGCTCAGCCCAGTCCGGAGTGTAAGCACCATTTAGGGAGGCCTCGGACTGGGCTGGCTCCAGTCCGGTCTGTAAGCACCATTTAGGGAGGCCTCGGACGGAGCGGAGCTGTGCAAGGCTCCCATCTCCCACTCACCAGAGCCCCCCAGAGAGGGATGGAGAGGAGTGTAACAGCGTACCGGGAGAACACCAGGTGTCCAGGCCCTAGGCCCTCCGGTACCTCCACCAGCGTGTGCCACTAAGGGTGAGCGGGGAGGCTGTCACCGGTCCCGACTGGGACCTTATTACCTTGTCTTCAGACGCCATCACGAAAGTAGTGAGAATGCAGTGAAGTGCAAGCAAAGCGTGATCCTCCGAGCACACTAAGTTTAAAACTGAGGATGTTCCCTGCGGTAGGGGTTTATAAGCGGAGGGGGCGGTGTCTACAAACTTGTAGTACCTAGTGTGACCTCCGGAGGGCAGTGCCCTAAACCCCATTGTCTGGGTCTCCCATTATGATGACCAGAAAAACACCTATTCAACTATAGGTCATCAATATCTAAAGGACCTCCTAGACAATAGCCTGCAACCATTATTCCAATCATTCAGCCAACTATGGTATTATCTCTCCCAAGTTCCTCATTCACAGGAACTTGGCCGAGTTCTGTGTTCTCTATAAGAGAGCCACTGCTCACTGCTAGAGGAGCCTTAACTCCCGGAGAACAAAAGGATTAGCCGTGGGAAATCCGATGTGCCTTATCATTATAAGGTGGTCCATCCCATTCTCATGACTTAAATCATATCTCTACTTTCAAGTGACCTTTCAGAATAGACTGTCATGCATGTGTATATGAGGAATAACCCTAAACTTGCCCATTATATGACTTGTATAATACAGTTTTGCCATTTTTTCCCTTTGTAGGCTCTATTTCCTAATATGCAATTAACTCTGAGCTAGTAGGAGAAAACTAGCTGCTATGATTTCTGCAAGACGCATCACAGCCAACAGGAAGAAATAGCTGCTTTTGATTCCTCAGCACACAAACAGAAGCAGTATAAAAGTTTTGATATCATGCAGCAGTACTAAGCAGTGTAGATGGGAATCCAGCTCTTGGGTTAGGTAAAATACTTGTTAGGAAGCTCAGCATGATCTTTCTGTGTCTATGGTTATTTATTCACTTTGCTCCTTAACCCTCCTCTCAGTGCATCTTGTCTTGCAATGGATAGAGTTGAGCTGTTTTTAAGATTGCATGATGTCTTTATGAGTTTGGGGAAGAGGGAAAAGTGGCTCATAAATGGAAAATAAATTTGATTTTTCTGATATGAGGTATTAAATATATATCTATACGTCTGAACTATTGATTTTTGCAAATTTTGATGAAAATACAGTTACCATTTTAGTCTATTTTGTAGTTTTATTTGAAATGAGACACATATCCACAGGTCCCATCATAGCAAAGTGGCTTATTGGGAAGGCATAGACATTGGGGCAGTATAGTTAGTATTATAGTCCAAAATCCCTTCTGCCAAACATTAACGGTATTGTCTACTTCTAGGACAACTTCTTTGTCATGTATTGACTGCTATGCAATCCATGCTCTGCTGTGATTAAATGGGAGTAAATTTCCTTACGAACATTCAGAGTTAATGTCTGATGCTGCTGTGGTGTCGCTGTCTTAATCTGAGGTAGTCCTGAAGGTGGGATGTTGTGGGTGTGTTAAGTGTCCATGCCTCTGGCCTTTAAATAGTTCTCTCTTACACCGGCAGATGTCACTGATAGAATTTTAGTCTCTGCCAAGACCATGTGCTGTAAGGACGTAGTGCAGTTTGTGCTGATGCCTTCCTGCTGTTCCTGCCTGGAGTTTTCCTTATTTTGTGGGAGTTGCTGTGTGTCTGGGTCCATGGGTGGAGATGAGAGGGATTTAGCCTAGGGCTGACCAGGATCAGAGGGCAAGAGTGGTGGCCCGGACATTCGTACCTTCAGTGGTAATTCTGGGACAGAGAGAGCCAGGGAACCCCAGTCTAAGAGTCAAACTAGTTCCCCTGTTCACTTACTATCCTGCTACCTGACTCCCTTTAGTACCCCATGACACCCTTCTTGATCGACTTCTTGTTGATAACTGATTTGGTCCGAAAGCAGGGAGAAGGAAGCTGCCTGTGATTGGATGCAGGGCTCGCATGATGTTACAACATCACGAGCCCTGAACTGCGGTTACCAACAGCGCTGGAATGATGTCAGAACGGGAGGTGAGTACAGGGTCTATTATTTTAACTGGGGGAAACAAGTAAATTCAGAAGGGGTTGTGTCCTACTAGTGGAAAAGGGTGGGCTCTGTTAAATAATTTGCATTGAGACCCAAGAGCTTTGAGATACATCTCTAAGTATGGCATTAATCTTGGGTAAAAATAAGACACAATGACTTACGGTACATTTTATAATGACTACTGTATAAATAAATTCTTATAACACTTTGATAAGAAGCTGCTTTATCGATGATCATCAGAAACCTACACAAGTCCTCACAGAATAGGAATAGATACATTAGATTTTACAGAAAATGGCAGTCCCAGAATACCGCTGTCAGTGTCGGTGGGCCTTTTATGCCTTTAAGTACTTCAACTTTAGAAAAGTGGCTAGTTTATTGTAAATCCAAGTTACACATTATTAGAGCTAAGCCCTTAGAAAGTGAGTAGGCACAGGTATCATTATGTTTAATGAAAAGCAATAAGATCCCCAGGATACCAGAAATAACATTTTTATGTAACCTAAGAAGTATATGTCTTATTATAATAGCATTCTTAGCACAAAATTGAGGGTCTCTCGAAATGCATACAGAGGTTAGCTTGTGCCTCTGGAAACAATGTAGATTTCAGCATGAGGTACTGCTAAGTAGACTATTTATGTGTATTTCCCTAAATTACTTCTAGTAAACATGATTAGGTTTTGTATGCTTTATTAGCCTGTTGCTTATTATCACTAGATGATTGTTTTATATCCTTAAGGTATTTAATCATCATTTGTTTCTTGCACAAATAAAGCTAGTAGTCTGTTGGAAACAAAGGCTAACTTAAGATATTCTCCATTAGTTTCCACATTATTTCCTTATCACTGGCTCACTGTCACTAGTATATACCTTTTACAACAGCCACAATAGTATTGCTGATGATGGTGGACCACAAATGCAAGGTGCTATTTTAAACAGAAGCATTAATATATATATATATATATATATATATATATATATATATATATAATGCTTCTGTTTATATATATATATATAGACTCTTAATAATTAGGGATAACATGAGAAATAGACCCTCGTGGTCAGGATAAGGCAGAGACAAAAACATACAGCAAACAGCAGCAGTTCTGTCTCTTTTCAATGATTGCCATTGGGCAACACAAGAGCAATGGTATCTGTCCAGTAGGCTTCTGGGTCACTCTTCCACGGGATGGTTACATCCATCCACATTAGGTCTGTTGGGCCTTTCAAGAATGTTAGCACCTAGTCTTTTTCATAGTCTCAATAATGTCTGGGGCTTCCATAGCTTTGTCTTCTAGGCGAGGCTGTGTACATCTCATTGGAGCCGTGCTCCAAAATAATGTCTAGTCGCCACCCCATATAGTCTCTATCTACTGCCCTCCTTTTCTCTTTTACAATTCATTACTGCATCTATTGTATTGTACTGATTGTACGGACCCCATTGTGTTACCCTCTCGCTGGACACTTGCACCTGTGCCGAGTTTTGACTGACAAATGAAAAAGTTCTGTTTCTCAGTCAGTGTAGGGTTGAACCATTGTAAACACAATTTGTCGAAGTCAACAAGGGGTACCCTAACTAAAGACTTATAATAAAATATAACTTTTAATCCAGCATTAAATAAACCAAAAATACCCTATATGTTACAATGAGGCAGAAGTATAATTATTTTGTGACCATTTGGTCTATGTAAGACGGTGTCTCAAAATACTAACATCTAAATAATAAATGGCCATCGATCGTAAATGTATATATCATTTTTTATCCACCCCCATTTCTTACCTGAAAGGATCCTGCATCTGAATTATTTAAAAATATTCAGCTACAATCCTCCCCAAAATGTTTCACCATAACTGGCTTCTTCAGGGGATAGAGGCTGTAATGTGCCAGCTAACAGTCAGACCTCTTAAAGGTCAACTAATTGATATGCCAGCTTCATATTCAGCCACCAGTCAGTCAGCCAAAGCTATTAACAAAGGCCAACCCTAATAGGTTAAGGTGCCTGTCACTATAATTACCGATCCTTCATTGGTGTACAATACATGTCAGTTAGAGGTCATTCAAACATGTGGCCAATAAGAATGACTGCTACATTTCTGCTCTTACCATGATCAGATGGCAAAATGTCGCCAATTATAGAATGCCTCCTTAGCTAAGAACATCAGATGACTCACGCTCTAACACACCCATGCTATTCGGTGGGCATGACAATAACTAAGGTTCTGATATCTCATGTCAAGAAGCACTAACACGCATAAATCTCCACTTGTCTAATAGGCAACACTCACCAGTGAGCATGCCCTTCGACCCAGCGGGAGACCAACGATAAAAAAATGGACCAGGTCATTTACCATCGACCAACGAACTTATCGTTGGTCGTTGGTAAATGTCACACACAACGATGTTGTTTCGACGTCACTGTAACGTCACAAAACCGGTGACCTTGCAACGATATTGTTAACGATATTGTAATGTGTGACGGGGCCTTTAGTGTCAGAGAGATATATTAATACTCTATTTTATCAGAAAGAGACCATGGGGATTTTCTACCGACAACATGATTGTTGTATGGGGACAGAAAATCTTTTTAACCATTGTTATTCCCCATACAGTTTTTGGTGGCCTTTATGACTAGGCCAGTAAATATCAGCAAGATGACCATGCTGCTACTGAAAACAAATCATAATACAGTACAAAGACCATACAGTGGAAACTATTAAGTCTTTCAGACCATATACAGTAGGTGATTGTATTACAGCTAACGTTGTTTCTTTTGCAGTTTCTCACTTTTCTTGTCTTTTTCATCTGGCCCAGACTGACATAATAACTTCTCCAGCCACAACTTGTATGCAGGATTTACAACAATGCAATGGCTTATACAAACCCCTTTAATATTAGCTGACTTTGTATGCCTGGCCAGCCTGCATTATATGTTCATCATTACGTTTAATGGCTATTTATTTAATATATGTAACTATGAAGTCAAGGGGCTAAATTTTATAAAAGGCATCCCCTCTGTAATGTCCATATTCCTAATATGACACAGTAATGAGTGATGCCATAGTCAGACAACCCATGAATATTTGCTAATTCTGCAGACCGTTACCACCACACCAGCATGATCTTTACTGTGATCTGGAAGGAACAAGGACTGAAGGGATGAAACATTTGCAAAATATTCCAGTTTCTAGATGGGAGGAACAGCGCACAATAGGGTGATACCCTACGGAGGGAGAGTGAGTGTTTGGTTTGACAGATACCATTCCTATGTAGGCATGAAGAAAAACAGCTGCTGTTGTTCAGTGGCTCAGGACTGTCGAGTCGCTAAGCCAAATATCCGACTCTGACTCAATCTCTTCAATTTCCCTGATTCGGACTCCGATTCTGACTCCAACTCCACCAAAACAGAATATGACTCCACAACCACCATAGCTGTGAAGTCAGTAAGTCAAACATCTGACTCCTACTCCACCCAAAATGGACACCGCCTCTGACTCCATGACTATGACTCCACTGCCCTGTCGTGGTTGGTGGATAAATCCTCCATGAAATAGTGGATCCAGTTGGATAAAACACGTTGGATGGGCTGCTCTGCTGGAGTAAACCGATTTTTCAACAATAATGATTATAAAGATTTTTATTCACAATGTGTTTCAACATCGCATCGGTGTCTTTATCAAGTGAGAAAGCTAGATGTCATTGAAATGCAATGTAAATAAAAAAAAACATATCATCATTAATGTTGAAGAACCTGTTTACTCCAGCAGTTGATATAATGTGTTTTATCCAACTGGACCCAGAGTCTTCTTATGAGATCATTTGTAAAACCCTCTTATTTATTCTGTACGTTCCATGTACTTTGCATTGTTTGTGTGTCGAGTATGTGTATTGTCTTACGTTACTATACATTGCCTTTACTGTAGAAGGACACAATTGTTAAGTGCCTTTTACACCAACATCTAACATCTGGTTGTATTGAAATGCTCAGTGCCTCCTTGTTTGTGAAGCAATTATGTGTCACCCATGGTGGAAACAGATAAATGAAGTATTACATTACAAGATACATTTAAGAAGGTTTTTCCTTATTCATGAATAAGAATTGTACAGAAGGCCACTTATGGCTCAATTGTAACTCTAATTAATCTTTTCTGCAAATGCAAAGGGAAACTTTTATTTTCTTAGATATGTTATAAACTCAGTTTTGTTGGGTTTTAGCGAAACATGGTGAAATACCCCAACTACTACTCACCTCATCGCTCACCTCCCTCTCCGGCCACCCTGCTATTTGCTGCCCACCATCTAGTCCTCTTCTTTCAGGCCTTCAGGAGTCACTGTGCTTCATCAGGTCACAACACAACATCATGACGTGCGCTGCGACCTTGCAATACACAATAAAAAAGAAACGGTGGCACTCCAACATATACTGTGTATAGGTGCAACGTTAAACACGACACATTGTACCAAAAAGACAGCGGCACTCAAATACTAAGATATGCCATTTTAAATATTAAAGGACAGCTAAGGAAATTTGAAAAAAAGAGACGCTTAACTTATTAAGCATGGCCATATCAATAACCGCCCAGTAGCCATGTCGAGGCGTGTCTCTCTACTCTCTACTAACCTAGGACCCAGTAAACAGACACACCTCAATGTGGCTACTGGGTGGTTATTGATATGGCCATATGTAAAGCTAAGTGTCTCCTTTTTTCACAATTCCTTAGCTATATACAGGTGCATCTCAATGAATTAGAACATCATCAAAAAGTTCATTTTTTCAGTAATTCAATACATAAAGTGAAATGCATATATTACATAGAGTCATTACAAACAGAGTGATCTATTTCAAGTCTTTTTTTCTGTAAATGCTGATGATTATAGCTTACAGCCATTAAAAACCCAAAGGTTATCTGAGAAAATCAAAGTAGGGAGGATGAGGGGTCACGTAATGCGATTGCTACGTTGATCAAATCAGCTGACCGTGCTGTCACTCACCGCCAGCATGGATGCAGAAGTGAGTGGGACGCGTGAAGATGGAATAGAGCAAGCAAGCAGCGGAGACACAGTAAGATGATCTGTCTATGTCTGTCTGTGTTTGGCAGCTTTCTGACACCTTTGAAAGTGTTTTCTATCCCTTAAAAGTTGCATGTCATTAACTTCAAACTTGCTTGGTGAACACTCGGCGAATGTTCACCGAAGAAGTTGGTGAACACCCTGCATTCAGAGAACAAATCTGAATTAAAACACTGTGGTGTTCACTCATCTCTAGTGTTAAAGAGTTTGAATGGGGCTGGACACAGTCCTAGGAGATTTCAGCATATTATATATATCTTTTCAGGGTAATTATAGTACCTGCAAAACAGGGGAATTAAAATTTCAAAAGATTTCATGCTCTCTAGTATTCTCCACCTACCAGGCCTGATTGACAGCTGCAGCCTTAACTGAGCATTGTGAGATCTCAGCAGCAACAGGAGGGACTCTGACAAGCTGTCAATCAGGCTAAGTAGTTGGAGATTGATGAACTATTAGAAAGGATTATACAGTTATTCTGACATGGACAAGTATGGTATACAAATTACATCACAGATAAAAGATCCGTTTTGTAATGTATGCATTGTGTATCTTGTGGGTGGTTTCACACAGCACTTTATTTTTTCATTAGTACTAATGTCAGTATGGTAGTTTGAATACTAGAATTCCATAATTCTAAATTCAATATATTAATTACCGTACTTTGATTCAGTAGATAATGTTTTTGCCTCTATAGGAATTATATATTATTAACTAGATGATGTTAATCATCTGCATGGTTTTGCCCCTCTTTCTCATGGCTCATGGGCCAAAAACACTGCTTCTTATCACGGCTGCATGCATCCAGATACTGCTTTGAACTATCTTTTTTATGTCGGGGAGAAGGGGGTCGTATTTGAATACTGAATATTATTTGAAGGAATGTCTGCATTTTCATCATTATTGGAACTATAAATGTAACAGAGAAAGTTTTATTTTATTAGTGTTAAAAGCATCTCTCCTTTTAATATTACCAGTCAGACTCTGTATAGCAGCCTATTGATTTCCTTAGCTGCCATTTAATACCTAATTTCCTCTGCAACAAACAATCAGCTGCTATCTCTGGTGATAAAAGTTGGTCACAGAAAGGTCCTAGTATTAAGGTCATGTATGGACAGCTTACTATAATAATTCATGGTTATCTCCCCACCCATAGTGCCTCCTGACAAAGATTTGGCGAAACGCAAGTTTCCTTTTGCCAGCATGGTGAGCTGCTCTCAAATGTTGAATTCTATCTAAAGGCCCAGTTGCACGGTACGATATCGTGAACGATATCGCTGAAAGGTCACGGGTTTGGAGTCGTTGAAACAACATCGTTAGGACGCCGTTTCGTGTAACAACGAGATACGACTACGATAAATCGTTTTATCGTTGATCGCAGATTTAAGAGCATGTTCTAAAATCAAATGATCCACGATCAGCCAACCTGCTTCATCATTCTGTGTGACACCGCGATAACGATGTCGTTCACAACTTCGCCCATTCACATCAGTGAACAAGTATCGTTCACTGGGTTGTGCGAACGATAGCTGCTTGCTACATCATAGGTGCGTCGTCCACGATATCTACACGTGTGACAGCTCACCAACGATGTAAAAAAGATGTCCTAACGACCGTGCGCTCATGAGATCGTTAAGGATATCGTTTCAACATTGCAGTGTGTAACGGTACCTTTAGTTTAATTAAATACAATCATCTCTATATATATGCTATTGCACTTCTTTGAAGGATGTAACGTCCTAAGTTCCCCCTTCAAGTAATGATACCTTTGTGTTCTCTTAGATGATGGTCACACATTGAGTATTTGGTGAGTTTTTTACCTCAGAATTTGGAAGGCGACATGCACACATTGAGTATTTGGTGAGTTTTTTACCTCAGTATTTGTAGCCAAAACCAGGAGTGGAACAATCAGAGGAGAAGTATAACAGAAAGATGTCACCACTTCTGTATTTATCACCCACCCACTCCTGTCAAAGCACTGGACTCCTAGTCTGGGGTTTCATGGCAACATGGACCAGTTTGTCGGGTTTAGGCTAGGGATTTTAATATGTCTGTGTGAGTTATTTTTCAGGTGCCTTTTGGTAATAAAGTGGTAGTGATGAGGAGAATATATCTTCATGGTTATGGAGCTGGCTGAGGAGAATGGAGCCTGCTGCTGGAGGCTTAGCAATAGTCTCTGATTGATCATCTAACAGTGCGGGAACAGGCCGTATATAAGCTGTGGTCTGGCTGGGAGTGGATCTACCCTGTCACGAGACGAAGATGTTCGCCCATCCTTCCTGTCTTTTATTATTTTCCCTTCTTTGCTCTATACCTTCCTGTCATGCAACCTTATTAGAGTGGGCAAAATTGGTCTTTTTATGAGTGAATTTTGGTTAGCTGGTTACAAAGGAATGATTTTATTTATTAAAGAGGATTTAATAGTTGATATTTAAATTTATTGGACAATTAAAGTAACCCTTAATGAAGTTACATGGCCATTTCCACACACCTCTGAGTGCCTTATTTACTTAGTTTTAGCATACCGTAAGTTTTTTTGGGTTCTATGTGTCTATGTTGCCATGCTCTTGGCTACAAATACTGAGGCAAAAAACTCACCAAATACTCAACATGTGACCGTGGCCTAAGACACAATTGACCTAAGACCTAGGCCATGTGCACACATTGAGTATTTGGTGAGTATTTTACCTCAGAATTTGTAGCCAAAACCAGGAGTGGGTGATAAATACAGAAGATGGTGACATTTTTTATCATACTTTTCCTCTGATTGTTCCTCTCCTGGTTTTAGCTACAAATACTGAGGTAAAAAACTCACCAAACACTCAATGTGTGACCGTGGCCTAAAAGTAAAAATTTTCTGACTTCTCACTTAAACAGTATTAATGCCCCAAGTGCCCTTTTAAAAATAATAATGCCCCCGGTGACGCTTAACCAGTAACAATACCACAAGTCCAAATTTAAAAACTAATTATGACCCCTGAGTTCCCCAATAAACACTCATAATGCTCCCATTTAAAATGAATAAGGTCTCATGAGTGCTCTAAGAAATAATGCATGAGCGCCTAACCCTCAAGTGCTGCCATTTTTTGTTTACTGATTATTGAGCAGGAAAAGCTTGGAAATGTTTTTTTCTGCATACGAAAAAAATACTGATGCCACACTTAAGGGTGTACATGTCATTACTGCAACCTGTGCAGCCGCACAGGGGCCCAAGAGATAAGGGGGCCCATTAGCCCCTCCAAAGCATATGGAACTGTGCATTAAGATGAGTTATTGGACTGAAAAGGGTCCATATATTGTTCTTGCATGTGGGCCATTTTCTGTCTCTGTCTGCCAGTGGCCATACTGATTGTGAAAAAGAACATATAGGCCAAAGTGTATGAAAATTAGAAGTAGCCCATTAACCAAAAATGGTCTGATTTCTTTGGCAAAGAAAAACAATAAGGAAACTTATGACTGAGGCCATATTTAATGCAGGTAGCTCAGATCCTTAGATCCTATTTGGATGGGAATTACACACACTTGAGTGAAACCGGCTACAGGGGGCTAAAGCAGTCTCCACAACCATTATGTACAGCCCCTGAGCCAAGTGGAATATGACTTGCCCCCATGGGGGCCGTGGGGGTACTCGAAGCCGGGTCCTGACAGTGTCATTGCTGGGAATGTCATGGTGGTGTAACCTGGTCCGTGGCGCTGGAGTGGTTAATCAAAAGGGGAAGGGAACTCTGCTTTGGGGATTGGTGATGAGGGAAGGTGGATTCTCAGAAAGGGATTAATAGACTTGGGGATGCTTGTTCACATAATGCCACCCGCTGGTTGTGGCTAGTGGTGGCTGCCGCTGCTACACAGTTCCTCTCAGGTCGGTGACAAGGCAGCTTGGTTGGAAAGCCCTCCACAGGTAGGGCTGACCCCAGGGCGGCAGATGTTACTAAGTGAGTTGGTGCTGATGTTACAGTGCACGGCTGATAGTGCAGCAAGAAAGTCTCAGACACAGCAGGGTGCAGTCTCAAGATGTTTCCTCACAGCTTCGTCACTCCCAGTTACAGCAGTTATCACCGTTGCATCAACCCACGGAGCGCTGAGTCCCTGGAGGTGGAGAAGAGGATCCAGCTAACTCCCAGGTAATATGATAGCACTCAACCGGTATTCCCTTTTAATGTCCTTTCACAGTCGTCTCTTCGTCTGCGCTTACTTTGCCCTCCTGCCCTGCACCTTACACACAGTGTCCCGGGCCAGTGGCCGCGGGCCTTTGTAGGGTTATTTCAGTGCCAGTTCCTTGACCCTACATGGCCACCTTTTCGGTGAGTGTGTGCAATTCTGGTTGTGGCAGTTGGAGATACTGCAGCCTCCAGGTCGCTAGCTGAGCCTGGTTGTTCTCCACTAGTCTGAGGCCCGGTACCCCTACTCCACACGATTTCAGTCACTGTGGATGTGGGCATCCCCGGGTGAATTGCTCACTATCCAGTCTCCTGGAACCTCTTTCATCTTCTGGAGAACCCTCTCTCTCTCCTTTGTCCAGTCTTGCTTCTCCCAGGTTTTAGGACAACCTCCCACTGGCTACAGTCCCTTGGATGTCTTTTTCTAGATGTTGTCCCTCTCTGACAGACACTCTGGCCCTCACAGACTCCTTCAGCTCTTGCCAACCACCCACCAACTGTCTTCAAAATGTTTCTACCATCCTTTTCTATTGTCCGTCATGTGCCCTACGTTACTAACATGTGTCCTCCATGGCTTCACTCCCTCCTGAGTGCACCCCTAAACACTGTTCTCCACCCATCCCTTCTACCTTGGTTCCTCCTCTCCAGACAGGATCAAGGACTGTGCTCTCCCTTAGGAGCAATCTTGCCCTAACCCTAACCTGGAATGGTGTAGTGTTGGCCTGGGTGTCTGGATACCGGTCAGTGTCCCCTCCATTCCCGAGAGCGGGGGTGCTACACCTCTGGCTGGGGTGCAGTACCTGTGTAGCGACTGGATCTGCAGGGGTGCCACAAATACAGTTTAAATAAAAGGGATAAATAATCCCTTTAAATAAACTAAGAACTTGCAGAAGTCAAGCGGCAGAGTCATGTAACTTATGCCCCTATAATGCTGATCTGACTTTGCACATGATTCACAGGCAATGTTCTTATTGTATATCACAGCAAATCTGTCTTTAATGCACCAGAGGGGGCAATGAATCTTTATATACCTGTAAAAGTTCCCATGCTGTAAATTATCACCAGCATGCTCCGGCTGTAAATGGCAAAATCTGATTAGTTAAATTAAGAGCATCTTTAAAGTGCTACATGATGTCATGAAAGCTCTTATGTCATCCCCGTCTTATGTGTCTTTCTGCCATCTGGCCAGAATTTACAAGCTTCGTTCCAATCTTCCAAGAGCCTGTCAGACAGACTTCTCTTTCTTCTCTCTTTGTGCACTTTACCACTTTAATTATTTAAACCTCTAGATTTTTCTTTATATTTATATAATAATTTAGGAAAAATATATTACATTTAATCAATGTTTTAATTTTCCTTTCCAATAATTCAAAGGATTTTGCATACTATGAGACAAATAGTCATTATTAAATCTGTCCTTACATGATGCAATAATATGTACTAATTTAAAACAAGTTGTTTTAGCAACATCGCCCAATTATAATGGAGGCACAAAACCGGTGTTTACAAACAGTGAGTATTAGATTTTGTAGTGCGAGTTACTGATCACGGTGGTCACATATCTAGGAAATCTAACTATATCGTGTCCACAGTCTGGTCTTTAGTTAAGACTATAAGTGTATGTGCACACTGGTAGGTTTAGTGCAGGTTTAGCAGCGGAAACCGCCGGTCGGTTTCCATGAGTTTTATGTAAATTTATGTTAATCCAAAAGCGTCTTTTGGGTTAACATTAAAACCTATGGAAACCGACACCCGGTGTGCACACACCGGCGGTTTACACATGCTCATCTGTTGCTAAACCGCTGGATTCCCAGCGGCTTAGCAACGAATGTGCATGTTCTATAAACCGGCCGGTTCTGCAGCGGCTGCAAGCAGAATCATGTGCTGCTTCCAGCCGCTGCATAACCGCCGCCGCTAACCCGCTGTGCACCCGCCCGGCACCCGCCGCACATACCCGCCAGGAAGCCGGTGGACGGCTGCAGAGCTTCCTGGCGGGTCCGCCCAGCCGCCGCCGACCCTAACCCGCCAACGTATGTGCACATACCCTCAAGGTTGAATTTAGACACAGTGATTTTATGATCTTAGGCTGGTTTCACACAGACGTTTTTTGGATTCCAGGGGAATCCGGCTGAAACTGAATGCACCCATATGTGTTTTCGGCCCCATAGAAAGTCAATCAGACCGCAGGAACTTGCGGGTGCATCCAGTTCTTTCTGCTTCCCCCTGATCCAGGTGTTCACAGTTTTTTCACTGAGCCCAAAATCGCAACATGTTGCGTTTTTGCTGTCTGTGTCAAAAAAAACGTGAACCCGGGTACAGGGCAATATGGGTTGAATTAAAATGGAGTTCTATGGAACCCGGATTCTGTTTTTTTAACTGTGCATGCCCACAATGCAGTTATAAATGACACCTCCCCCCCTCCCTAAGGGGCATGACATTTAAAACCGTATACAGCGGAAAAAGGTATGCAACAGGATGCTCCTGCACTGATATTATCACTGATTTGTGAGACAGATTAGTGATAATACAGGTGGGAGTGTCTCCAGTTGCATCATTGTGGGGGAATCTGGGGGATGCAGGTTTTTCCCGGATTACCCTGAAATCCAAAAATTGGCTGTGTGAAACTAGTCTTACTGTCATAAGTTTTAGCTTGCAAAATATTTTGTTATTGAGATCTTTTCTATACAAATCGGTCACAATTGATCGTAATTATTGTACATATCATATGATGACTGTAAAACAAACAACTATATATTGAACAGCACCAATATGTTCAATTCACACACATTGATCAATGGTCATCTCAACCCTACCGCCAATGATCCTAAGATTTACTCAAGATTACATAGTATAAACGATGAACGATAGTTATCATAACTCACAACCAACAAATGTTGCCAGACAAGTGTTTATTAGTGATGAGCAAGCATGCTCGCCACTACTCGGTACTCGCACGAATATCACAGTACTCGGGATGCTTGGCGAGCACTGAGTAATGGTGATACTCGTGCGCTCTTTACAGAGCCAGCCCACATTTAGGAATTGACTACCAGACACTGTAATGCCACAGCCATGTTGGTTGTGGCATTACAGTGATTGGCTGGCCGCACAGCGTCATCAGGTCTTTTTAAGACCTGACCGTGCTGTGCTCGTCACTCTGCGCCATAGACAGTCAGTGTAGGGAGAGATGCTGCTGATTCAGGGACAGATTTCATGCCTTTCAGCTAGTGTAGGTGCAGGGCTGCTAATCTAAGGGTACCTTCACACGCCGCAATCTCGCCTGGCGATATGAGGCGATCTAACGTGTGCGTGCACGTTTTTCATGGTCGCCTCAAATCGCCAGTGGCAGCATTACATGCCGCAATCTCGCCCTGAAAGTAAGGCGATGTGTCACTCCGCAAATCGCCTCACCTACAGCGGAACCAATCTTGCCTCATTCCATCGCGACTTCACACGCCGCAATTCCAAAGGCAATATGGGCGTACATGTGCAGTGCGGCAAAGAGATAGACGTGCCACAGTCGTTTACACCGCACCCCATATGCACTCATTGGACAACGCAACAGCGTTACGATTGGTCAGCCTGCTCTGGAAGGCTGGCTAATACATGACGCCATTGAAGATGTGTGTGTTGCTGAACGGACAGCTCTTCAAATATGACACCCTGTCAACTGTCAGCCAATGGGAACACAGTAGCCACCACCAATCATCACAGACGGGGCGTATACTACAGAACGGTTGAGGCACGCCTACGGGAAATCATAGGCAACGCTGTTTCCATCACTATCGTCCGTTCACACACCACAACATGGAAATATCGCCCTTATGGTTGCGGCTGATTTCAGTGCAGTGCTCAGGAATCAGATGATGGCCGAGAGGCAATTTATCACACGCACCGCAACTGTGAGGCAATTTCACGGTCTATTGCTCCGGAGCGACATATCACCTTTATCATTGCCAGGCGAGATTGCGGCGTGTGAAGGCACCCTAAGACAAACAACAGTCCTTCTGAGGACTAATTAGCTGTATACAATCAGGCAAGGAGGCAGGGTATATAGGAAAGTTAGGTGTGCCAGTATACCAGACTGCATCACATCTGTGGCTGGTGTGCTGGCATTAAATTTTCTCTATCCATCCCAAAACAGTCCTATTAAGGATTAATTTAGATCTCTATAGGCAAGACTGGTATATAGCTCCATTTTCTAGACCTCACAAGACGCTGTCTACCTGTACGCAGCATTTGTAGCAGGTGTGTAGCCTGTAATCATAGCCAGCTCTACCTATGGGTGAGTTGTGCGGTCGCACAGGGCGCCGGCTGCCAGGGGGCGCTGCAGGGAGAGCAAGTCACTTTCACTTACTGCTCCTCTTCACTGCAGGTCTGCTGTGCCCCTGACTGTTCCTCTGCAGATGAGTGTGGGGGTGGGATAATCACTTTCCCTCAGGGGCTATGCTGCTGTCTGCACGCTGTGGGGGCAGAGGAGCAAAATTCAGCTCCTGCCCACACTGAATATAATACACTGCTGGAGGGGGTACAGGACCTGTGATGATGTCATGATCATGTGACCCGTGTGGGAGGAGCCAGTGTTTGAAGCAGCAGGAGGCAAAGGAAAAGCTGGAGGCTCCTGTGACAGGTAATGAGGGAAGATATGAGATATCAAGTACACACTGTGGGAGTACAGGCTGTGTGATGTGGAGTACAGGCTGTATGATGTGGGGGTACAGGCTGTGTGATGAGGGGTAGAGGGTGTGTGATGGGGGGTACAGGCTGTGTGATGAGGGGTACAGGCTGTGTGATGAGGGGTACAGGCTGTATGATGTGGGGGTACAGGCTGTGTGATGTGAGGGTACAGGGTGTGTGATGTGAGGTACAGGCTGTGTGATGTGGGGGTACGGGCTGTGTGATGTCGGAGTATGGGCTGTGTGATGTGCGGTATGGGCTGTGTGATGTGCGGGTACAGGCTGTGTGATGTCGGGTATGGGCTGTGTGATGTGAGGTACGGGCTGTGTGATTTGGGGGTACGGGCTGTGTGATGTCGGGGTATGGGCTGTGTGATGTGGGGTACGGGTTGTGTGATGTGCGGCCCGGGTACGGGCTGTGTGATGTGGGGTACAGGGTGTGTGATGTGAGGTACAGGGTGTGTGATGTGAGGGTACAGGGTGTGTGATGTGAGGTACAGGGTGTGTGATGTGAGGGTACAGGGTGTGGGATGTGAGGGTACAGGCTGTGTGATGTCGGGGAATGGGCTGTGTGATGTCGGGGTACAGGCTGTGTAATGTGAGGGTACAGGCTGTGTGATGTGAGGGTACAGGCTGTGTAATGTGAGGGTACAGGCTGTGTGATGTGCGGGTACAGGCTGTGTGATGTCGGGTATGGGCTGTGTGATGTGAGGTACGGGCTGTGTGATTTGGGGGTACGGGCTGTGTGATGTCGGGGTATGGGCTGTGTGATGTGGGGTACGGGTTGTGTGATGTGCGGCCCGGGTACGGGCTGTGTGATGTGGGGTACAGGGTGTGTGATGTGAGGTACAGGGTGTGTGATGTGAGGGTACAGGGTGTGTGATGTGAGGTACAGGGTGTGTGATGTGAGGGTACAGGGTGTGGGATGTGAGGGTACAGGCTGTGTGATGTCGGGGAATGGGCTGTGTGATGTCGGGGTACAGGCTGTGTGATGTGAGGGTACAGGCTGTGTGATGTGGGGTACGGGTTGTGTGATGTGAGGGTACAGGGTGTGTGATGTGGGGTATGGGCTGTGTGATGTGGGGTACGGGCTGTGTGATGTGGGGTACGGGTTGTGTGATGTGCGGCCCGGGTACAGGGTGTGTGATGTGAGGGTACAGGGTGTGTGATGTGAGGGTACAGGGTGTGTGATGTGAGGGTACTGGGTGTGTGATGTGAGGGTACAGGGTGTGTGATGTGGGGGCACAGGCTGTGTGATGTGGGGGCACAGGCTGTGATGTGGGGGCACAGGCTGTGTGATGTCAGGCAGTGTGATGTGGAGGCACAGGCAGTGTAATGAGGGGGAACAGGCCGTGGGGATCAGGCAGTGTGATGTGAGGGTACAGGCTTTGTGATGTGGGGGTACAGGCTGTGTGATGTGGGGTGCAGTGTGTGTGTTGTGGGGCTACAGGCAGTGTGATGTGGGGGTACAGGCAGTGTGATGAAGGGGTACAGGCGGGTGTTATGGGCTGTGTGATGTGAGGGTAAGGGCTGTGTGATGTGGGGGTACGGGCTGTGGGATGTGGGGGTACGGGCTGTGTGACGAGGGGTACAGGCAGTGTGATGCGAGGGTTCAGGCCGTGGGGTACGGGCTGTGTGATGTGAGGGTATGGGCTGTGTGATGAGGTATGCAGGGTGTGTGATGTGGGGGTACGGGCTGTATGATGTGGGGTACAGGCAATATGATGTAGGGGTACGGGCTGTGTGATGTGGGATACAGTCAGTGTGATGTGCTGGTACAGGCTGTGTGATATGGGGGTACAGGCTGTGTGATGTGGGATACAGTCAGTGTTATGTGCGGGTACAGGCTGTGTGATGTGCGGGTACAGGCTGTATGATTTGGAGTATAGGCAGTGTGAGGAGGGGTGCAGGGTGTGTAATGTGGGGGTATGGGCTGTGTGATGTGGAGGTACGGGCTGTGTGAGAGCAAATTATAGAGGAGAGACCATGTGAAAAGGGGGAACCGTATGTAGAGGGGATAGAGTGAGGAGGGGTATGAAAGTTGTTGACCGTATGGGGGATATTGTCCATATCGCAGGTACATTGGTAGTACAGACAGCGTATAGGCCATGGTTTAGATGGGGGGATGGTTTGAAGAATATTTTCATAAGGAAAAACAGTGATGCAGCTATAGTTTGTGGAGGAGGGATGGTGTCACAGTATATGAAGGGGACAGTAAGGAGGGCATGTATAGTGAGAGACAGTGTGGGGGGGGGGTCACTTTTTGGGCTGGGAATATAGTGGGGCAAATATGTATTCAAGTGTATAACAGAGAAGGGGAGAGGATGAAGGCAGCTCACTGATTAATTGTACACCTGCGCCCATCAGGAACAGATCGGCCAGAACGAGCGCTGGTCCCGGGCTGCATGTAGATAAATCACATAGAGAAAATCCAGCAAATTGATGTTACAATTTAAAACATCGACTGTATTAGCAGAAATAAAAAGCTTCACATCCACAGAGGCAACCAACGTCACAACAGACGCATTTCAACCATTAGGCCTTACTCATGAAGACCATGACCTAACGATCAAAACGTGTCGGTGGTGACGTTGGCTGCCTCTGTGGATGTGAAGCTTTTTACTTGTGCTAATAAAGTCATCATTTTAAATTGGAACATCGATTTGCTGGATTTCCTCTATCTGAAATATTTATTCAGGTACTTAATATAAGGCTTATGTAGTGTACAGCATATGCAGATATTTTTTATTTAGGTGTAATTATATTGATGCTGTTATTTCTAAGGGCATTGTGTTGGAATGTGCCGCAGAAGACCAGGGAAGCTGGAGGTCTTCAGAGACGAGCTGTGGATGTGAAAGTCATCATGGTGTCTGAACAAGATGATGAAGAATCGGATGAGCCAAATCCAATCAGGGAAAAAGTCAACTAATAAGGTACCTGGATCTAAGGGGGCATTTATACTGGACAATTGCTGCTTTTAAACGACCGCTGGCCTGTTATATGAAGCCGATCATCGGTCATTTACTAGCCTTTGACTGCAGACTTGTGAATCCTCATAGCATGCGCACTGTGTGCTATCAGGGTTTACCGGTGTCGGTAGTGTGAGCGGGCTGTCATGTGACCACACCTGTGTGATTTGCACACTTCTGGCCACATTCTGACTAGATGTACACGGCCTCGCTTTACTTATATCACAAGACAAACCTGGACAACCTCTTTAATGTGCTCCTTCTGAGCACAAGTTATAATATTGTTTTCGGCAGCACATGTATATGCAGGGCTATGCTGCAGAGAATAATGATATTTAGGCAGCAAGCTTATAACTTATTCCACCCAATGGACAAATGTTTTGCTCGTGCATAAGGTGATTAGCAGCCTGTGTTGTGTAAATGCACCATAAGGAGTACTTTTATTTTCACAGTGTTTCAGCATTCATGTAGTGGCTCCATTAGGGCGAGCTCCTTGCAAAACAGCATTTGATTGTAGACGCTGATAGGGCCATTGACTATAATGATGCAGATAGAGTCACCGTGTGCTCTGTTGACCATCATTTTTGTCCACAAGACAATCAAGCAGGCATCTGATTAGCTCCAAATTTATTTTGCAGCAGGACACGAAGCCCAAATGTACAGCCAATGTCATTAAAGGGGTTGTCAACTAGGGGTATATGACCAAAAATGATATCTGACAGCTCACTGTGACTCCATCTTTATCATTACTGTGAATGGCTCCACCAGCACATTCTCCTGAATCCCTGATAGGGTGCAACACTATAGCTGTAAACATGATTACCTGGTTAGGGGCGCATAGAGAATCACTGGCAGCTTCTACCAAATGTACAAAGGTATTGCGAAGTAGAATTTACTAACAGCTATTAATTTTGCTATGTATGCATAATGCCATCTCTTTTAAGATGTATATGGTTATATGTGTATCTGCATAAATGTATTGATTATTGTTCTGGTGATGTATTCATGTACTGATGATAGTTTTGGTGATGTAGTCATTTAATGATGGGGGTTCTGGTGATATACTCATGTAATGGTAATGGTTCTGGTGATGTGGTCATTTAGTGATGGTGATTCTTGTGTTGTACTCCTGTATTGATGGTGGATCTGGTGATTTGTTAATTTACTGAGTAAGGTTCTGATTATATATTCCTGTACTGATGAAGGTTCTGGTGTTGTATTCAAGTACTGATAATGACTCTAATGATTTGTTCATGATGCATTTAAATCAGACGAGAAACAAATCTTCATCTTGGTGGGGGCACCAAAAGGCAAATTTGCACAGGGCACCATTCAGCCTAAGGCCGGCTCTGCCTGTAATATCTAATTTTTCAACTTTCCATCCCAAAACTGTCCAATTAAGGATCAATGTAAATCTATATAGTCAGGGAGGGTAATATAAACGAATTGTCTATACCTCACAAGACGCTGTCTACCTGTACGCAGCATTTATAGCAGGTGTCTATCTAATTTCATCAATCCATCTAAAAACATTCATTGGAATCCTTCAGTTAGTTGTATACAGGAAGTGTATATAGCAGACCATTCAAAATGCGCAAGGCCGGTGGCAAGGGACCAGGAAGTGGACGTGATGGTGGTGCATGCAGAGGCCAAGGCCGTTGAGAAAACGCCAACATCATCTCGCTTGACCTTCCTGTCCCAATTTCTAGGGGACCGCAGCAATATACCATTTTTAAATCAAGAGCAGTGTCAACAGGTTGTTAGTTGGATAGCAGATAATGCTTCCAGTCAGTTAGGCACCACCACAAACACCCTGTCTTCCACACGGTCAAGTGTCAGTAGCCTTGAGACTGGACTGCATATTCGTCACCCTAATCCTCCTTCCTCCCACTATGCCGAGTGTGATCCCACACTTGGACACTCTGAAGAGCTGTTCAGCATGCCCTTCGTGGATTCGGACCTCTCGCCCGCGCCACTTGAACTGGGGCCTGAGATCGTATGTAGCGATGCCCAAATATTTCATCAGCCACGGTCGTACGAAGGCGACAGTGGGAATGTGTCACAACAAGAGGTGGACGATGATGTGACACAATTGCCAAACAGTCAGGAGGAGGACCAGGATGGGGAAGTGGAAGACGACGTGGTGGATGATCCAGTAACTGACCCAACCTGGCAAAAGGACATGCAGAGCAAGAACAGCTGTGAACAGGATGAGTGAGGGGTAGCATCACAACAGGCCGGAATAAGCAGAGTGGTGTCCGCAGGCAGAAGGCGGGCAACCGTTCCTCGTAACAGCAACACGACGCAAGTTGCCAGTACAACAGTTAGGTCTTCCCAAGTCTGGCAGTTTTTTAGGGTGTCTGCAGAGAATTCAAAAAAGGCCATTTGCTACCCCTGCCATGCCAGCATCAGCAGGGGTAGCAAAAGTAGCAGCCTGATCACCACCAGCATGATCAGGCACATGGCAGCAAAGCACCCAACTTTGTGGGACGTACCACAGGGTCCAGGAGCAGTGTCTGCGGGTGACACCGCTGCTTCTTCCACTGTTGTGCGTGCTAGCCAATCCCCTGTCCATAGTGCATGTGAAGATTCCTCCTGTCCTGCACCTGTCGTTGCACAATCAGAAATGCCACCATAATCAACCACGTCCTTGTCCCAGCGCAGCATTCAGATATCAATACTCCAGTCATTGGAACGCAAGCACCAATACGCTGCCAACTCCCCACACACCACACTCCTAAATGCGCTGCGCTGGAAATGTTGCCTTTTAGGTTAGTGGAGACGGAAGCATTCCACAACCTGATGGCTGCGGCCGTCCCTCATTACTCGGTCCCCAGTCACCACTATTTCTCCCGGTATGCCGTCTCCGCATTACACAAGCATGTGTCCCAAACAATTAGCCGTGCCCTTAACAACGCTGTTTCTGGCAAAGTCCACCTAACCACGGACACGTGGACAAGTGCTTGTGGCAGGGATGCTACATCTCGCTGATGGCACACTGGGTTAATATAGTGGAAGCCGGGACCCAGTCTGAGCTTGGGGCGAATCACGTCCTCCCGACGCCAAGGATTGTGGGCCCTGACTCAGTCTGGGTTGGCCCCACAGTCCACAGCACTGCTTCGGCCAAGCGGCAACAGGCTGGGCTGAAGCTAATATGTGTAGGTGACAAACCCCACAATGCTGATGAGTTTGTGGACAGTTCTGAAAGAGCAGGCAGATCATTGGCTCACACCGCTGAACCTACAGCCAGGCATGGTCGTTGTGTGACAATGGCTGGAACCTGGTGGCGGCTCTGAAGTGAGGTGAGCTCACACATGTGCCATGACTCATGTGCTCAACCTGGTGGTTCAGCGGTTTTTTAAATCCTACCCGGAGCTGCCAGATCTGCTCGTCAAAATACACTGCCTGTGTGCCCATTTTAGAAAGTCACCTACTGCTTCGACCGCCCTTTCTGGGTTTCAGCAGCGTTTGCAGCTTCCAGCTCACAGACTGATGTGTGATGCCCCTACACGTTGGAATTCCACCCTGCAGATGTTGGTCAGAATTTGTGAGCAGAAGAGGGCAGTTGTTGACTACCAGCATCATCTAGGCTGTCGGTATACGGTTCAAACTCCACACATAAGACCTCTGGAGTGGACATGGATTTCTGACATATGTACAGTACTCCAAAACTTTGAGGACTCCACCAAGATGGTGAGCGGCGACGACACCATCATTAGCGTCACCATCCCGCTTCTCTGTATTCTAAAACGCTCTCTGCTCAAAATCAAAGACGATGCATTGCAGGCAGAGCATGATGAGATGGAGCAAGGAACCATAGTGGGCGATTACACACAGCCCAGCCTCATCTCATCCCAACGTGCATGGGGAACAATGACGAGGAGGAGGATGAGAAAGAGGAGTTAGAAGAACAGGTGCTAGTTTCATGCGGAATTGATGGTACTACATGCACAACCATCATAACGTTGATCCAGCGTGGATGGCCATAGCACAGGGATGAGGAGGAGGATGAGGCCAACATGGTCAGTCATCCTGTTGTTGATGACTCGGAAGTCTTGCCTGTTACCAGTCTGGCGCATGGCTGACTTTATGTTACGCTGCCTGTCCCGTGGCTCTCGTGTTATCAACATCTTGGCGGACACTCATTATTGATTGGTGATGCTTTTAGACCCATGCTACAAGGAGAACTTTATTTCTCTTATTCCACCAGTAGAGAGGTCTACAAAAATGCTGCAGTACCAGAAGGCCCTTGTTTGTTAATTAGTAAAAAAAATTCCCTTCGGAAAATGCTGGCGGCAGGGGTCACAGTTCGGTGGCCAACCAAGGGGTCCGGGAGAGAGAGCCACAAGGAGTTGCAGTACTAAAATCTTCCCTTTGCAGAGTTCCCGTCCAACTGATTTCATTCATCTCCATTCAAATGAATCGAGACGCTGCCATTCCCTGTACAGCTGACTGGCCAGGAGCAACGAAGAGCGGGGAAAAACTGAAAAATGGATACAGTGCTGGAGTAGTTAGCCAGAGCGTGCACGTGTTGTCAATGTGGGTACAAGAGCAAGCTGCTGCGACTTAAAGTGCTTGTCCACTTCTCGGACAACCCTGTCTGAATCCATATGTTTGCCCCCCAGTGACACAATAACACTTATACTTATATTCAGTGCCAGTGCTGTCCAAGCACTGTCAGCACTGCCTCTGCCGGAGGTCGCATAACAATGTTAATGTTGGATGATCCCTGCATACAGTTGCGTAAGTAGAGTCTGATGGGCCCCGGTATGAAATTTGGGCCTGGGTTCCCCCCCAACATACACAGACACATGTTGGCCAGATGTATGGGCCCCTGTAACTTTCCTGATTTATATGATTACCTTCCCAGTATATGTGGTCCTCCTACTGATATGATCCACCTTCTGGTATATATCTCTCCTTCCTGGTATATATGGTCCTTCTCATTGTATATATGGTCCTCCTTGTGTATATATGTCTCCTTCCTGGTATTTATGGTCCTTCCCCTTGTATATATGGTCCTACTTGTGTATATACATCTCCTTATAGATTGTAAGCTTGGGAGCAGAGACCTCACTAACTGGTAAACGATGTGTTACTTTGTATTGTTGTAAAGTGCTGCGGAATATGTTGGCAATATATAAATATAATAATAATAATAATTAATTGTTATTATTATTATTCAACTTTTCTAAAGGCAGGAAAATCTCTAGTTTTGCAACAACATGATGCAAAACAAACAAATCATTGCATAACTAGACAGAAATACTACTCCTAATTCTGGAGAATATAGCTGTATCCCCCTGAAGGAAAAACCTTCAGCCAATAAGTTTCATGCTTCCTCTACAAAAAAACATGAAACAGCTCAATAGCATTTTTAGCATTTTTTTTTCTTCATTTTACCCGACACGCTCTTTAAGTTTTATTTGCATGGGTTTTATTTACATAAATGTTGGTTTATTTCCTTCTTTCTGTGTAGCAGATGGTTTTTCGGTCACATTGTTTCAGATCTGTCTTTCCCATAATGGTTTAGGCTTGTGGTCAGCTGTATTTCTTTCACTCTTTTACAGTCCATTCCAGCTTTCATTTCTTAGAGGAACACTAAACATTATAAATATAAACAAAAAAACCCTCAGCAATTCCACACTTCATTTCCTCCTCTACTTTGATTTTATTTTATGTTGCAATTAAAATAGTGAAAGGTATTAAAGAAATGTTGTCTATGTATCCCAAGAAGTTAACCAAAGCCCCCTCCTCATTATTGTGTGTTTGGAGAGATCTGACTGCAGCAGGAGCCTCCCCCCAGTGCTCTGTTTGCTTATGAGACTAAAATATGCAAATTGTCTATGTAGAGAGGAAGTAGACGTGAACGCTAGTGCCAAAAGTCAGAAGCGACCCTTTAACAAGCCTTGTCATATGACTTAGGATTTATTACAGATCAGAGCCGCAACTTGCAGGCACACTGCTTTAGGGTGATTGTTCCTTGTCAGCGCTAAGTATGGTGGTGCTAGAGTTCAAGGCTACATCCCCTCTGAAGAGGAAATTTGCATATTTTATTTCATAGAGGAGCATTGCAGCTTTTAAGTCTCCTCATTACTGGCATGCCGGATATGGTGTGTCACTCTCTATAAGTTGTAAAGCTTACCCCTTAGACCCCACTTAGTCTCTCATACAGTCAAATCTCATACTTTGCACTGACGAGGGGGCAATATCCTAAAACACCGTATCTACAAATCGGAATTCTGATCTGGTATAAATCCTAAGTGATATGACAAGGCTCGGTAAAGGGTTGCCTTTAACTTTTAATACTGTCACTTCCTTTAGGTAGCACTAGAGTTCAAGTCTACTTTGTCTATAGAAAATAAAATTTATATATACAGTATTTTATATCCCAGAAGAGCATTGCGTCTTTTAAGTCTCCCCGTTACTGGTATGCCGGATCTGGTGTGTCACTTTACTCAAGGAGAAAAGCTTACCCCTTAGACCCCACTTAGTCTCTCATACAGCCAGATCAGATCTGATACTTTGCACTGACGAGGGGTAATACCTTGAAACACTGTATCTGGAAATTGGGTTCTGATCTGGTATAAATCCTGTCATATGACAAAGCTCAATAAAAGGTAATTTTTGACTACTACTACTTCCAATAGATGGCACTAGAGTTCACGTCTCCGTCCTCTCTGAAGGGACAATTTGCATATTTTATTTCCCAGAGGAGCACTGCAGCTTTTAAGTCTCCTCATTACTGGCATGCCGGATCTGGAGTATCACTCTCCACAAGGAGGAAAGTTGACCCCTTTAGGAGGCTTAAAAATTCCACCTTCTGTTGTGTATAGTAGTGAGAGACAAGGGTGCATAGGGTTTTATCTTATGATAAAAGAGGATGCAAATCCCTTTTTGAAAAGTGCTCACCTGATATAGTTGTGTGACCCACAACCAGTATCTGCGCGTATACAGCTGCTGCAGGATCCACACTTTTCACGTACAACGTGGCAAGAACTAGACCGGATGAACAAAGTGCTTTTGATGCGCGCTGCTGCAGAAATGACGAGGTCTTCGGCAATGATGTGGTCTTTATTTAGCCTATGCGTTTCGGAGCGTACCTTGCTCCTTGTAATCCCTAATGGTACCTTTATACGCCGCTACTGAGAGGTAGAAACCGGCAGGAGTCGGAGACAATTGTATTGTACCTTGTACCTTCAAAACACCGCGAAGTGGCGGCGTGTAATTCAGGTTGTTGCCACCCGTCTCTTTGGATACCTGTTTTTCAGCCGTGCTCAAAAACAAGCAGGTATAAACCCTATGGTAGCAGCGTGTAATCGGGGCACAGGTACGGTATTTGAGTTCCCTGGGGCGTTCTTGAGCGTCATGTATACCACGCCCCATCAGCTATCATTGGTGGGGGCTACTGTGTACCCATTGGCTGTCCCTGTACAGGGTGGCATATTTAACTATCTGACCAGTCACTACACATTTGGTATAGCGTCATGTATTAGCCAGCCTCCCTGCGCTGGCTGGCCAATCATGATATTGCATTGTCCAATCACCGTACGAGCGTCGCGTAATACACAACTCTGTCACACCTATGTAGTTACGGCGCACAATATGTACGCCCATATTCCCTTGTGCTAGCGGCGTGTAAATGAGGGAAGGTGCTCCACAAAAGGTAACCTGCGGCACCCGTCGGCACTTCCAGGGATCGAAAATACCTTCTGTGGAGCACCTTGTAGCGGCGTGTAATTGCGGTATCAGGTACCGTTAGCAACCATTGAAAATGTGCTCGCGCGGTGCCTACCTGTTGCTACCTTCGGTAGCGGCGTGTAAAGGTACCATGAGAAAGGAGCAAGGTACGCTCTGAAACGCGTAGGGTAAATAAAAGCTACATCATTGCCAAAGACCTCATGGGTCCGGTCATCTCTGCAGCAGCGCGGATCACCAGCACTTTGACCTTCTGTTGTCTGTCAGACAAAAAAATGGATGTGATGAGAAAGGAATTAACCCCTATATCTGCAAGGTTTCTGCAACCTGGTTGAGTGACAAACCGGGAAGGTACAAATCATTGACTTCTTCCTTGTATTTGTAGGCTTTTTTGGCCTTTAAACAATTTTCTTTAAAACTTTTTTTTGTCTTTCTCATCGTGCAAAATTAGTTTAACCTCAACACAGTTCCAGATTTTTCTATAAACAATGCTAAAAGGTGAGTAGATTAGACACCTAGTAATCTCTGCCATTATAAAGGATGAGTAGGGGGAAGTCTGTTCTTCTGACAATTTATAAAAATCTGTTATTATCCGCTATGTCCTGAAAGGATCCTCCTGAATTGGAAATAAAGGTAATGGCTTCATAGAACTCACTTCTACATTTGCTGCATCAGCTATGCAAATAACGCAAGGGCTTGCAGAAAAAGCGCTTGGAACAATTACTGGGGAAGCCAAATAAAGCATTAAAAGATGAATAATATATAATATATACCAAGGCAATAATTTGGATGATAGTGCTGAAAAGCATTAATCCATCAAAGCAAGGCTTAAAAATTATGACAGAAGAGGCCAAAAACCAAAGAGTGAATTACAGCTTTGCTCGGATGCTGTGATATTTTTTGCAATGCAAGTACAAATAGGCTTTATTGGTTTAATTCAACTTTTATCGGATAGAAAAATGATGTTTCCCTTTCCATTCTATTTTTCATCTTTGATAAGTAAAAGGCTCATTTGTTCTGCTGCTACAGTCACTGTATATGAGTTTTGTGGGTGAGGTATAGGGAGGTTTTTAGCCTGTTGAACATGAGGTTGGTTATATACTCAGTTAAGGGGTTGTCCACTACTAGGATAACCTCTTCTGAATCCACTTGTTTCCTGCCTTATAAATGAAAGAGCCTGTGCTCACCTCCCGTGCTGCTGCCATTCCAGCACTATCGGTAATTACAGTTCGGGGCCCATGTGACCATGTGATGTCCTACAAGTTCCACAACCAATCACCACCGGCTTCCTTCTTGCTGCCTTTGGACCAAACGAGGTATCATTACAAAGTGACTGGCTGTCGCAGCATCATTCGGTGTTGATAGCTTGTTTGGTCCGAAGGCAGCAAGAAGGAAGCTGGCGGTGATTGGACGTAGGGCTTGTGTGACATTGTGTGATATCTGTTTATCTATCTGTTCATCTATATATCCATCCATCAATCTCGAATCTGTTTATCTTCTATTTTCCGTAAATATATGTCAGAAAAGACTCAACAGGCTACAAATTGGCGCGGAATTCGAACTTTGAATTCTAGCGCCTATTTGCATAGTCTGCACTCATTGACGCCCACCTCTGGTGTGCAGCTACCAGTGTCTGGTTCTCGGAGGGATCCGGGAGAATCCGAGCGAATCCAGGATCCGGCAAATTGGGGAGATTTTTCTCCCCGGACACAAATGTTGCAAGCAACATTTTTGTGACCGGATAGAATAATTCGAATTCTCCTGGATTCCACCGCAGAGATGAAACCGGATGGCAGAGAACTGCCATCTGGCTCCATCCGGCCCCATAGGCTACTATGGGGCCAAAAACTGGTACGAGGCTGTCTGGTTTACACTGGACAGCCCCGGACCGGATCACACCGTGGTGTGAAGCCAGCCTTACTTGGCTTTAACTTGATCCTTCACAAATCAATGCGCTCATCTCTAAACTGCACGTCTGCAAATGGAGCATCTTGTTTGGTAGTATATCCTAAGTCGTGGGGCAAGGTTCTTTAAAGGGTTAATAAAGGCCTTTTAGGACTGCTACCTGCATTAGGTGTCAGTACAGTCCCTGTCCTCTTCCTCTTTGATGAGGCTACTTGCATATTTGAAAGAAATGTAACACATCATGTGCACAATATTCCAGAACATAATCTCATAGCGAAGGAGATGGAGACGTTATAGCACAGAGACTGTGATAAAAAACACTATATTAAATCCTACAATATCTTGCAGATAAATGTCACCTAAATATCATGCTTGTCAATCATCTGATCTTCTTCCCCTCTGAGTCAGCATTTTGTAGACTCGGAGTCACAATGTCTCTATTTATTAGTTGACAAGGAAAATCCAAGCTCTGTAAAGAGGAAGTATATACTGCAGAGAGGAAACATGAGACTGATTTACTGGATTATTATAAATACGGTATGTTAGTGACAATAGGACCATAGTGATGTTAGAAGCAAATACAAAAAGGGAAGACTGGTTTCTAAGGAGTCATAATGTGATTTTTTTTCTCTTGTTTTAACTAATATTCATGGATGTATATTTTGATTGTTCTTAATAATCTTCCTTTTAGTAATTACTGCTGAAGATAAAGAACACCAGGGCCAGGAGCACATGAAGTCCATACACATTAGATACACCTTGAATAAATTGACCGATATCGACTATAACGACTAATCGTTGGCTGCTTCAGTGAAGCAAAGGATCATTACTTTCATAAGACAATTGACTGATGATTGTTTGTAAATGTTTAAAACATTGGTCAGGCATGTTGGATAATCTTGGCTGACGATCAGCACTGGCTGCATCATTGGTGCAAAATATCCAATATTAGCCGATGTAGTTCCTAATGTGTTTGATGGAATTAACAAATGAATGAGCGATCATTTGACAATACACTTATATCTAATGTGTTCTGGGGCCTTAACACTTGGACTTTAAGGGACAAAACTCATTAGTACACAGATAGCAGGTAAATTTGGAGGCCTATGTGGGTGCAATTCTACTATTATAAGGGCTTTGTAGGGGCCATTATACTATTTGGAGGGCTATGTGGGGGCCATTATACTATTTGGAGGGATATGTGGGGCCATTTTACTATTTGGACGACTATGTGGGGGCCATTATACTATTTGGAGGACTATGTAGGACCATTGTACAATTTGGAGAACTATCTGGTGGCCATTATACTATTTGGAGAGCTATATGGGGGACATTATTCTATTAGGATGGCTATATGGGGCTATTACACTATTATGAGGACAATGTAGAGCCATTATACTATTTGGATGACTATGTCAGGGCCATTACGTTGGATGGCTATCTGGTTCCATTATTCTATTTGGGGGGCAACGTGAGAGGCGTTCATATAGTGTGGTAGATATTATACTGTTTGGAGGTCTGTTAGGGCCTTGTTCATAATGCCTGGTTTGTATGGAATACCATACTGTGTGGAGGGCTGTGTTTGAGTCATCATACTGTGTGGAGGGGCATGAGGGTATTATTCTGTGGGGAGTTTCATTATACTGAATAGAAGTCCATTATATTGTATGGAGTTTTATTATACTGTATAGAGGGCCGTTATACTGTATGTAAGACTGTGTAGGGGCCATCATATTGGGTAGATAGCTGTTTTGGGACCATTGTACTGTGTTAGTGTCATTGTAGGGACTTCTTACTATGTTGGGCTCACTGTGGAGGTATCATACTTTATGAGGGAGTGGTACTAAAGAGGCATTGTACTGTGCGTATAGAGGGCACTGTAGAAGAATTCACTTTGGGGGCATCATACTGTGTTTTAGGGACAATTTTTATGTTAATATTATTATTAATAATAATAATAATAATAATAATAATAATAACAATAATAACAATAATTTATATAGCACCTTTAGATTCCATGGCGCTTTACATATGGAAAGGGCAGGCGAGGACATGTACATTTTGTTGGCATCATACTTTCTGTTGGCCATGAAAGGGCTATCTTAGTGCATGGGAACACTAAAGGCCACGTTACACACACAGATATCTGTTCAGATATTGGTCACAGATCTCTGGTTGCAGTGAAATAATGGACACCTTGTTCCATTTTGTTGCCGTGTACAAATGTAACAATGTGTCCTTGATTTCACTGCAACCAGAGATCTGTGACCAATATCTGAACAGATATCTGTGCGTGTAACGTGGCCTTAAGGGTATTCAATATGATCAAAACTACTTTGCAAGGGCTGCAAAGTTGGGAGATGTACACTTCTGTGAACGTGCCAAATAATATTTTTTCCTGTGTGGGACCAATTAAGACTTTTTATATAGGGCCCCATCATTTCTATGTACGCCTCTGCTTTGACTTAACATTGCCTGCCATTATTATATATTATTCCTCCATTTAACCTAATTGTCACCCAGCTAGTGAGTATGAATGTAGTTAAATACACTCAGAGTTAGAACAAATTACATTTTTCAATTAAATATTCAAAAAGAAACAAACCAAACCAAAACAGAACTCACCTGTTAATTCCTTGGCAGAACTAGTGCCAATTCTCCTGTGGTCGCCTGCCAGTCTAGGTTGATATGACTGGAGCTAGTATGATATGCCATACCAGTGCGTGACGATGCTGCCGAGCACCAAACAAGTACCAAAGTTTTCAAGAAACACTCAAGTGTTCTTCAAGGATAACTTTATGGATCAAAACCCCCAAAAGAACAGGTAATTTCAGCTGTGTTATCAATTTTAATAGATGAAATATAATCCATCTATGTGGAAACCGTCCACTTTCTTTGCACTTAGGGATCTGTAGGTTTTATCAGTGAGCTTTCCTCTTTTCTTTCTATTGTTTTCATCCAATGTTAATGGTACCAGTCCTGCTGAGGCCAGTAATTCCAGAAACGATCATCACCACCAACAAACTGTTTTGACTCAAGTTTTCCTTTGAAAACAATTGGACATAGAGCAACGCTAATGGACAATTTGCTTGCCCAAGGAAGAAGCAAACAGGTGAAACCTAGGTTATAATAGAAGTTGGCATTCCTCGTGTGTGATAGACTTTTTATGTGTTTTGTTTTTGCTCTTGTATTTTTTATGTTCTGAATAAAATAATAAAAAATAAATTAATAACCGGAAACAAATTGTCTGGCTTTGCTGCTCTATGTATTGGTTTATCTGTTTTTATTGTGAAGAGTGTTGGACAGATTTATTGAACTTTGCCTTCCTTTCCTTTCCTGGCGGACACAGACAGAAAAAATGGCCCTTGAGCAAGAACAACATAAGGGCACTTTGCCCAACCAAAAGCTCATCAAAATGCAAAATTGCCCAGGCTTTGGAGATTGAATTGGGCCCCCTTACCTCTTTGGCCCCTGCATGGCTGCACAGGTTGAACCAATGATACGTCTGCTCCTGACTGGCACTGGCAGTAATGGTCAAACCCCCCCCGATGTTTGGGATCGGCAGGTTCGCCCAAACTTTTTGTAAATTCCAAACTTGGGGCCGGACGTAACTTGAACTTGTGTCCAAACATTGGGCAGGTCGGGGGGGGGGGCTTGGGGCTGTAAAAGAAAGCCATTTCTTGGCTGGCAATCAAAATACAAGGAAGCCCATGAATTAAAAAAAATAAATAAATTATTAGACATAAAAAAAAAAAACACATTTAGAGACTCCATCGTTATTAGAAAAAAAATCCTAAGTCGGACGTAATACACAGGGAGAGCAATGTCAGCTCTGCTATATCGCTCTTTACAGACAAGTGTCTGTACAGAGTGAGAATTAGGGTGAGGCTTATTGGATACACCAACTTCAGACTTTAGAACCGCATGGCCTGAATCGAGAATACGAGGTCATATGCTGATTTGATCAAATTTCGTTATATACTTACTTTACCTAGAAACAGTGAATGTTACTAGGACTATTCATACCCAGGGTACTTAATACATTCTCTTCATTTCATATAATTAAAATGGGGAACTGTTGCATTGGATTTAAATACTGTTTTACCTTAGTAACTTTTATTCTAGGTCCTGTGTCTTTAAATAGTAATGCAATAATGCATTTTATTTATTTTGCAAAATAAATGACCCAGGATGCATACTCCTATATTAAATATTCCCTTTTTTCTCTTATATTCTCCATTCTAGGCATATCTTTCTATATCATTGAGGAAGAAACAACAGAATTAGAGCGGTGTCATCGCTCTTTCCGGCAATGCTGATACTGCGCATGCGCATGGGTTTTATGTGCAGCGTTGGTGGCTTTATTTGAGTAAACATAAGGCACTATTAATGGGTATGCATTATATTTTTCACTTATAGCACTGAAACATTTATCAGCATTGAAGGATAACTAGCAGGTCCATACCATATTAAGGTTATGATAAGGTAACAATTATCCAATGAACATTATATATGCATAAGGGGTCTTTTATAACCAATTTGAGTTTCAAATGATATTTCATTTTGCTAGGTGGATACAGTATATTACATCTAAAACAGTTCTCCTTTGCTGATATTGAACACCATTACCTGTGGGAGCACGTATTTGGCCCCTTTATTCACTTTTGAACTATGAGACAACAGATATCCATTTTTTCTGTAATAGATATTTACTTGCAAAGTTATTATGTAAATTTGCAGTTATTGAGTAATGCAAGTTAGAACTTAGTTTTATTCCTTGGTTGCATTGAAAAATTCCTTGTAAAGTGTCTCTTTATGGCATATTAAAAATTTTTTATTTTGTTATCCCTATACATGAATATAGCCTATGGTAGAGATACGTAACAGATTGTAATTTTTTTGTTAACATTTTTTACATATTTCCTCTGACTTTTTTGTTGGTTTGTCACCATCTGGAAAGATTTATTTCTTGTAAATTATGCTTTGATATTATTTAGGTAGGCCAACCTTTTATGCTTTTGGGAGGTTACATTAATGGAAGTTATGCATAATTGCTTGTCACTAACTTGTATATTGTTCTGTATCTTTGACATAACTGAAGAAGACCGTGTGGTCGAAACGTTTACTGAATTTTGTTGAATACAACCATGCTCCCACAATAAAAGTGCGACCATTTTGCAAAAGTTAAAAGACTTGTGTACTATTTTGCCAGATTTACATTTCAATTGTACAGAGTGAGAAGCAGGCTGACACTGACAGTGACAGTCAGAGTTCAATTGGGTTCATAGATGAGCCATGAACTTGGGTGATCCTGACATCACAGTGAACACTGCCAACACTGGCCGAAAATTCCTGTGTGCTGAGCAGTGCAGTGAATACCGCTGGAAGTTAATGAGCGGCCACGGAAGCAGAAGTGGCTGGGAGACAGCGAGATGGCAGGACACGTTGTGGGACTGGTAAGTATAATCATAATGTTTATTAATAATGTGCTTTCTTTTACAGCCCCGTGGACCAGAATTGTAACACGAGTGTTCCAGGGAAATTCATGTTCAGGATCTTGTGCACGAACATTATGTATTCGATACAGATCCCGAACTTTACAGTTCGGGTTTGCCCATCACTACTGGTGCAGCTCTTATCTATTCCCCATTTCCTCAAGACGGTTGCACCATCATTGTAAATAAGCCCCTGTACTTTGTGTCACCCCCACCTTATTGTAGATTGGAAGCTCTTATGAGCAGAGCTGTCATTATTTTGCTTAAATTATTGTATTTTTATAACTGTTACTTATGACTGTTTGTATATGTATTGTAAAGCGCTGCAGAATATGTTGGCGCAATATAAATAAAGATTATTATTATTATTATTATTATGCAACTGGTACTGATGCTCAGCCTATCGCATTGCCTCCTTAAGGGTTGCTAGGCAATTTCCTTATAAGGTAAGATGCCCCAGATGACAACACGAGATTCTATGATGTCATCGCAACTGTTTTCAGTCTAACTGTCACTTTGACATCCCGGTGTCATTGCTGTGTGTGATTAGCGATTTTGCGACTCATATGCTAACTGCGATTGGATTTACTTCTAATAAGAAGATTTATTCATTTATAGCGCGTGATTAATTTCACGGCGCGTGTTATACTATCAAAACTTGAAATGTTTGGCATTCCTCCAAACGAACTTCAGGTGTTGGCACTTCTTAAGGGGATCCTTACTACCTATGACCCTGAGCTTGTGCTACCGATACCCGATGGAGTCATCAGTTTCACCTACCGGCTGGTTATGAACCTCGCCAGAGACTGCCTGACCTACTATGAACAAGGTCGTATAATAAGCTCAGACTATCTCGAGCATTTACAGGAGAACATAAGGACATTAGTACAACAGGTTAGTAGCAGATAATCTAAATAGGTAAAAATAGCCGGGGAGCCGAAATAGGGCATACAGCAAGGGTATCAAACTCCCGGCCTCAAGGGTCGCACATAGTGCTGGTTTTCAGGATTTCCTTTGCATTTGACAGTTGGCAATCATCAATCTGTGCAGGAGATTAAATGATCAACTGTCAAATGCTAAGGAAATCCTGAAAACCTGCACTGTGTGCTGCCCTCAAGGCCTCAAGTTTGAGACCACTGGCTACAGGCTACATTACAATAGAGGGGGTGGGATTTAAAATGTAATTGACATAGGGGTGGGAAGGTTGTGGACATGGCAGGGATGGATTTACTTAATCCTTTAACAACCAGGGATTTTTTTCATCATTTTCTTTTAAGAGCCATTATTGTTCCATTGATAAAGACAAGTTAAGGTCTGTTTGTTTTTTGCGACAACAGTTGTAGCTTTGAATGGCTAAACTCTTTTTACCATGCATTAAACTGAAACATGGTAAAAAAATTGTGATGTGAAAGTGTGATGAAATTGTGGAAAAAACGCAAAAAAAGTGTAGTTTGTGGGTTTTATCTTTATGGCATTCACCATGCAGTAAAATGATTTTCCACGTCAGTCCGATTAAGGAAATACAAACATGCGCACAGCGTTCCCTTGGAATGCTGCCGTCAGAGATTGTCCACACCATTTAATAGGTTAACAGCCATGGGCAGAACTTACTGTTGGTCCAAGCTGTCAAAGACAGATTCCACATATGTAAAATAGTCTGTACCTGCCACATATTTAGGGAGCTCAGCTCTTGAGCCCCCCTCCACGGGGGACAATAAATGGAAGAAGGTTGGGGAGATACCTCCCCTCTGCAGTTTCATGTTCCAGCATCAAAGAGATGGTGAGAAATGGAAGGGGGGTTAAAAGATGGGGCTTCATAAGTGAAGATTTTGGGGAGGTTTGATTCACTTTTTAACCTTACACAGCAGCAGGGAATCAGTCTCAGTCAGAGGATCGTTGTTTGTGATGTCCTTTGAACGGAGGTAACTATTGGGCGAATAGTGACTGTAGTTCCATCCCAAAATATCTAGTGGACTTAAATCCTGCAAGGATAGGAGGTATTAGTTTGCTGGATATTAACACTTTACTTGTGCCAGTGCGCAGTACGGTGCTGCCAGGGTGTAAATCTTAAATGTTGCTCTGCTTCTCGTCTAGCCTATATACAGGATATATGCATGTGTGTGTGTGTATATACATATATACATATATATACACACACATATATATATTACATATATATCTATTATATAATTGCGAATAGCTTTTCTGCCCCCGGCGTGGTCATGTGGATACGCGCGAAGCATTGGCCGCGAAGCGGCCATTGCGAGTCGCCGTGGTCATGTGGATACGCGCGAAGCATTGGCCGCGAAGCGGCCATTGTGAGCAGTTCTAAGTCGACTCGCAATGCGAGCCGGCGTGGTCATGTGGATACGCGCGCAGCATTGGCCCTCGCGCGGGCATTGCGAGTCGACTTAGAACTGCTCGCAATGGCCGCTTCGCGGCCAATGCTGTGCGCGTATCCACATGACCACGCCGGCTCGCATTGCGAGTCGACTTAGAACTGCTGCGAGTCAGAGACTCGACGTACTAGAATCCCGATGCATGTGCATCGGGCTCCCAGCTAGTATAATATAATTGTTGGTTCTTCATTGTTGCAGTCTCCCCATTAATTATGGGTTGTGAATCAATCTAGTCTGCTGTTGCCATTTTACACATTGTCATGTCTCTCCTTTCCAAACACTGGGTATGGAGGGAGGACATGAAGGTTTATAAGCAATCGGTTCCCTCATCAGCTGTCATGTAGTAATTTTAAGACAGATAGCAGGAGTAACATGGTGACATAAATGGCCTCCTCCATTCTGCACTTTCTCACTTGATTTTCCTTTCTTGTTTATTTTCATCTCTTTAGGCTGAAGAAAAATCCCTCAGTGAAGAACTGGCCTTTTTTAAACAACTGGCCCAAAATGTCCTCTATGTTCTGGAGCAACCGTCCCGCTACCTGGAGCGCCTGGTAAGGATCCATCATCTTCTATATCTCATATACTTGGTGTCTGATCTTCTTCAGATTACCAGTAGTATAGCAGAAGATCAGATTTATGATGGTGGAGGCCTCCCCGTCCGCTCAGCAGAAGGTCTGATTTATGATGGTGGAGGCCTCCCCGTCCGCTCAGCAGAAGGTCTGATTTATGATGGTGGAGGCCTCCCCGTCCACTTAGCAGAAGGTCTGATTTATGATGGTGGAGGCCTCCCCATCCGCTCAGCAGAAGGTCTGATTTATGATGGTGGAGGCCTCCCCATCCGCTCAGCAGAAGGTCAGATTTATGATGGTGGAGGCCTCCCCGTCCATTTAGCAGAAGGTCAGATTTATGATGGTGGAGGCCTCCCCATCCGCTCAGCAGAAGTTTAGATTTATGATGGTCTGGCCTCCCCGTTCGCTTAGCAAAAGATCTGATTTATGATGGTGGAGGCCTCCCCGTTTGCTTAGCAAATGGTCAGATTTATGATTATGCAGGCCTCCCTGTCCGCTTAGCAGAAGGTCAGATTTATGATGGTGGAGGCCTCCCCGTCCATTTAGCAGAAGGTCAGATTTATGATGGTGGAGGCCTCCCCATCCGCTCAGCAGAAGTTCAGATTTATGATGGTCGGGCCTCCCCGTTCGCTTAGCAAAAGGTCTGATTTATGATGGTGGAGGCCTCCCCGTCTATTTAGCAAATGGTCAGATTTATGATTATGCAGGCCTCCCTGTCCACTTAGCAGAAGGTCAGATTTATGATGGTGGAGGCCTCCCCGTCCGCTTAGCAGAAGGTCAGATTTATGATGGTCGAGGCCTCCCCTCTCCCCCCCCATGTCCACTTAGCAGTAGGTCAGATTTATGATGGCCGGGCCTCCCTGTCCACTTAGCAGTAGGTCAGATTTATGATGGTCGAGGCCTCCCCTCTCCCCCCCCACGTCCACTTAGCAGTAGGTCAGATTTATAATGGTTGGGCCTCCCTGTCCGCTTAGCAGAAGGTCAGATTTATGATAATTGAGGCCTCCCTGTCCGCTCCAGGCACACACAGGATATTTTATGGCAGCCTGTGTCTGTGGCTCAATTATCTGTGGTGGCAGCCTGTACTCAGCGGTACAGAACATGTATTTCCGCCTCTGCCTCACTCGATCATCACAATCTTCCTTCTTATAAGTGTTGCAGTTCTGATCGCAGTTATTACAGAACAGTTGTATATACAAGTTCCTTATACATTATTGTGGATTGACTGGAGTGTTGGCTGTGAATAGTCCGTCCAATACTGAATTGCTCAAGAAAATCCAGGTTTACTCTTTCTGCCTTATATATATGGTTATTTAGTATTTGTAAAATGTTATATTAATTGTATATATTCTATCCATCAGGAAAAATCAAAAGGCAACTCCAAAAAGGGGAAAAAACCGGAAAATGCCTGACCCTGATAATGGTCAGCGGAGGCTAAGCAGTGATCTGATGAAAGGTAAGCCGATCACTAATATTTTACATTGAAATATTAAGTTATGGAGAATTGCAGAGAGTATTTAGATTCACTCTCCATGCTCTGTATGAGACCGGTGACGGCTCCTAGATGCCCTATAAACTATACTGGAGGGGGACCATGAGATTCCGCTTCTCTCCTCTGGGCTCTTCTCAGCTCAAAGATGTACAAATAGTCTCATAAGTCCCCAGTCAAGTCTTTGTTGGGGATTCGATTAGATCTTGAGCTACCACATATTTATAGCACGGTGTGTATATAGATATGCCATAAATATATATAGTATTTGCAGAATATTCACATACCTAGTCTTTTTCCATGTGCAGGGGTTTTGTCATTTATTTCATTATATACCAGTGTTATATAATAAGTTGTGATATAGAGTAATACGTGATGTCTCTTCGTTATTTTATCATTATTTTAGGAATAACAGCGCCGGCAAATATTGCTGGAGGAATATCTGAGACACCAGAGGTCATCCACAAATCTGCCAGTGTAAGTATAAGCGGGACGTCAGTGTATCATCAGATGATGGGGTATGGAGTATACACCCCATACTTTCCCCTGCAGTATAATGGTGTATGGAGGATATCACCCTATAATATCTTATTGCCTATGGAGGGTCCACCTTGCACCGTGTCCTCTACATCTGCTGTAGTGTAGTCAGAGGGGACATAATATACTGTAGAAGGGAGACCTTCCTGTATCTTGAGCTTTTTTATACCTTCAATTTCTATGTCTTATTGTAATTTCTTATTCCTTTCTAGGCCTTGGTCGGATCAGTGAAACCAAGGAGAATTCCTAGTAAAAGTGATTATAATATGATTAAACTGCTCGGTCGTGGAGCATTCGGGTGAGCTTTATTTTGGCATAATCTTTATTTCCCACTGCTTCTTATTAGGATGCCTATGTCTCCGTGTCCTGCCTGTGCAATGTTCCCATAGAAAAATGATATAAGTCCTCATCACTGTCCACATCTAACTGTCACTGTTCAGGTCAGTTAGGACGTGGATGAGGACCTGCCATAGGTGATCATTTATGGAGGGTTATTTTATATAATTCTAGACTTGTATTTCTAGTGATGGATGCACATCTAGTGTTACCTTTAGCACAGGAGGTGATTTGATGAGGTCTATAGACAGATTGTTGGTAAGAGGTTATAATAAATCCTGGATTTTCCTCTTCTTCAGGACCGTCCACTTAGTGCGTAATAAAGAAACAAATCAGATGTGCGCTTTAAAAAAACTGGACAAGCGGACCCTGAAAGAGCCAAGAAGGGTTGAACGGGCCTTTCTGGAGAGAGATATCGGATCATTTGCCGATTGCCCCTATGTGGCCGCCATGTTCAGCTCCTTCACCACTAATCATCATGTTTGCATGGTCATGGAATATGCCTCAGGTAGGACACAGCCATTGTATCTATATCCAGTCCACGTCTGCTTGATCCTAGCACCTGATATATACCCAGAATGTGTCCACATGGACTCTATCTGTTACCAATATGCCTGAAAACTCATTGATCTCTGTGAAGGTCTGTGTATGCCCTCACTGAGCATGGCAGCAACTTCTTACTATGGATGAAAGGAAGATTTTCCACTATTTGAACAGTTTTTGGAGATAGGAACTTTCACAGAGAAAGGAGGCTTGTAGATGAGGCCCGGCTCTGTCTTTTTGTATAGGGTCACTCTGCAGCATACAGTGTACACTCCACATTAAGTTTAAAACCTGACTTCGCTTTTTTTTTTTTATTAACCCCTTCATGACCAGGGATTTTCCATGTCTCTGTTTTTGATTTTCCCTCCCCTTATTCCAAGAGACATAACTTTTTCGTTTTTTCATCACTATAGACATTTGACATCTTGTTTTTTGTGGGACAAGTTGTACTTTCAGAAGACATTTATTTTGCCATATGGGAACAAAATTCCAAGTGTGGTGAAATTGCATAAAAAGTGCAATTACATGTTTGTTTTTTGTGGTTTTTATTCACCATGTTCATTTTCTGGTAAAACTGACATGTCATTAAGATGCCTTGGGTCGGTACGAGTTCGTAGATACCAAACGTGTATACTTTTACTGTTATCTTAGTGGTGAAAATAAATTCAGAAGTTTGAAAAGCATTGCGCTTTTATCGCATTATTCTTCGACCCGTAGCGTCCTCATTTCTCGGGATCTGGGGATGTCTGACGGCTTATTTTTCGCGGCTTAAGCTGAAGTTTCTAATGATACCATTTTTGGGTAGATGCGTTGTTTTGTTTGCCTGTTATTATATTTCTTCGCAATGTTGTGGCAACAAAAACACGTCATTTTGTCGTTTGGACTTTTTTTCCATTCCGCAGTTTGCAGATCTGATTAATTGATTTTATATTTTGATTTATCAAGCATGTCTGAACGCGGCGATACCAAATGTGTGAATTTTTACATTCTATTTAATACTTTTATTTTGAAAGTGGCAAAAGGGGGTGATTTCAACTTTTGTGTTTTTTCATATTTTTAAAAACATTTTTTCTTCATTTTACACTGCTCCATAGGGTGCCACAGTGCTGCACTGTCCAATCGCTCGTGCTATGTCCAGATGAGCTGCAGTACATTGGAACATAGCACAAATGATCACATCTTGTGAATGCTGGCATTCTCCAGCCATCCACAGAAAGTGAACCCTGATAGCATCCAGGTGACACATACAGAGATCCTGCGATCTTATGGTGGGATCTCAGATCACGGCGGGGATCAGTGTGGTCCCCGCTGCGGTGGTTTGGATAGTGCTGCCAGTGAATGATAGCGCGATTCAAAGGGTTAATATCGCCAATCTGATTGTGGATCCAATTGGCGGTGTTAGCCACACATCTCAGCTATAGAGCTCACATCAAAGTGAGGGAGCCGGCACATGTCGTACCCAATACGTCATGTGTCGGAAAGGAGTTAATAAACATTCTTTTTCTGTGAATGTCATCTGCTTATAATTGCACTATCTATTCCTTGCATATATAGTTTTTTCTGATAACGATTTGGAATACATGACACTTGTGATAAAATGCAATATTTGTCAATAACAGTATACAGCCAAATTTCCTTGTATTTTTAATCTGTGATTTATTGATGTGTTAGACCAGCTGAAATTGTGAGATCACAATACTAGTGACCGCCCCACCTGAGGGGGTGGACATAAAGAGACATGGTACCATTTACTAAATGTATTATGATTAAGACCATGATGCTGGTCACAAGGCATAAATACGTGTAACTTTTAACCATGATGAAAATAAAAATATGAAGTTTTATTGAAGACGTGGAGCTGGATCCTTTCTTTCGCTCTACATTATACAGTATATCTCTATATATCTCCAGTTATTTCACATTCACCCTCATGTGTAATTTACTTTGTAACAAACCTTCACCTGTCATATTTTCTTTTACCTTAAGGAGGAGACTGCGGCAGCCTTCTCAAGCACAGGGGTCCATTACCTCTCCATTTGGCCCGTCTGTATATTGCTGAGACGATTCTAGCGGTTGAGTATCTCCACAACTATGGTGTGATCCATAGAGATCTTAAGCCTGAAAAGTAAGTGTCCCCTGTAATATAATGAAGGGGAAGAAAGTTAGAGTTTGTTATCCGGTCTATGTGTTATTTCTTGGGCCTGACACCATCTTTTGTTTCACAGTCTTCTAATAACATCATCCGGGCACATCAAAGTCACGGACTTTGGGGTTTCCAAACTCAGCATGATGAGACTAACATCCAACACCTACAACATTCCAACTGAGAACATCACCAGGGAATTCCTTGATAATGAGGTTGGTGTTACTTACAGGATCTTATACTTTACAGATCTCGTCTTCTCCTTCTCTGATAATTCCTCTAGCAAGCGTTTCCACTAATGTTATTTCTCCCAAATATAATGTATTGATCATCTCATTCTATTGGTTTCTAGGCTGTTGGCACCCTTAAATACATGGCCCCAGAAGTTATATCAAAGATAGGCTACGGTCGTCCAGTTGACTGGTGGGGAGTAGGAATAATCCTTTACAAATTTATTTTTGGATTTACGCCATTTAATGGGTTTACACAAAAGCAGACTTTATGCAGTATCCTCCGTGGTAAGTAAAATATTTTGAATACTGTAGTATGAAATGCAAATATCTAAAAAGTGAGATAAATGCGCAATAGGGTCTTATCTCTTAGGGAAAATGTAAAATTCTGATAGAATCTGCTCACCTGGTGAGGTTGTGTGTACCCATAACCAAGTTTTGAGTGCTCAGAGGCCAGCTGCCGCAGGATCCACATATCCATGGGTAACTGCGGTGAGGAATCAGCCTAAACAGGATGAAGTTGCCAAAGAAAGCCAGGAGATCGGGGCGCCTGGTTATAGTGTTGAGTTTAATCCCACGCGTTTGTCCCTGAAGAAGGAGCCAAGTCCTGGCTCCGAAAGGCGTCGGATTAAACTCAACACTATAACCAGACTTTGCGGTCTCCTGGTTTTTCTTTGACAGCAGCACGGATCGAGTGACACTTCGTCCTGTTTAAGCTGATAGTATGAAATGCCACTGTTAATGAACTTGATTAATTCTGTGGTTTAATTTTTAGCTTTATTAAGGAAAATGTTTTTATGAAAATAAATAAAGAGATTTTATTTACTGTACTATTTGCTTTTATATAACAGATGACATTACTTGGACCCATAAGAAATACACTCCTCCACCCGATGCTCGTGGAATAATCTCTGAGCTGCTCATAAAAGATCCAGCACTTAGACTGGGGACAGGTAATATTATAATAGATTATTAATGACCTATTACCAGACAAATGATCGTGTCCATGAAGACCAGCACTGAGGTTCTCTACTCTACCAATCTGTCCATTGCCGATTCTTCATGCTATGACTTTCACTACATTTCTGCTACTTCTTTAGTTCAAATTAACATAAACTGTACATATATGAAGCCTTTTCTATGACAATGACTTTATCAATTTCTTTTTTGTCTTCCTTTTCTAGGAGGGGCAAGGCAGATCAAAATACATCCTTTTCTGCGTGACTTAGATTATGACAACCTATTAAGTCAGAAGCCCCAATTCATTGCTGATAGCAAGTCAGAAGAGGACACCAGTAAGTAAAATAAGACTGCTCTATATCTTGTTTTTTAAGGCCCAGTCACACATAATGAAGCACCAGCGATCCCGATAACGATGTGCAGAGATCGCTGGTGCGTCGTTTTTCACATCGCTGGTAAGATGTCAAACAGGTATCTCACCAGTGATGTGAAAAACGACGCACTACTGATCCAGAATTATACCAAGGTCGTTGGGAATTGTCACTCCATAGCATAGCATTGAGATCGTTAGTCATGGTCCCTGTCAAACACAACGATGTAGCGGGAGCACTACAATATAGGAATGATCCAGAGCAGTATGTAACGATCAACGATCTCACAGCAGCGGCCAGATCGTTACTGTGTGTCACACAGAACGACATCGCTAACGGGATCGCGGTTGCGTCACAAAATTTGTGACGCAACAGTGATATTGTTAGTGATCTCGTTCTGTGTGACAGGGCCTTTATTTTATATGACAATCAGTTTCCATCACTATTAGTGATAACATGGTGACTGTCTGACCGGGTCATATATTAAAAATCTCTGATAACACTTTGTATTTTGCAGCGGGCTGTAATATGTACCAACATATGAATTCTGATGATGATGATACAAATGAAGACATTGACTTGCCAGACATCAAAAACTTTGGATCAACTTCTCAACGGTTTTCTAAAGTAAGTATGTGGCTAATAAAAGGTATAAAACCTATAGTTACAAAAAAGGTTAAAAATTAACCTATTTTTTATTTGGTTTTAGTTAAACACCAACAATATTGAGATGAAGACCATGAAGACAAGTGAAGACCCTATGTCACCTACAAAATGTTCACCAGGGAACAGCAAAAAACACTCAGACATGTGAGTACATTATTATGGGGTTTAGTTCTGATATTTGTTCAGATCCAAATACAAGACACAAGTAAAACAAATCTAAATCCAGCATCCACCAACCGCATGATTGATGATCTCTGTGGGTTTGGCTTGTGATTACAGCGGCAATAATAGCAGATAAAGATGACCAGCCATTATTTACAGCTCATTACAGGCCAATATTACTAGTTAGACTTCATTCTTGCTGGCAGAATGGGGTCCTGAGCACGGTACCTTCTCATTGGTGTCCTAACTGGCCTTACAGACAGGTGTCCTTTCTTTTTTTTTTTATTGTTTTTCCTTCTAATTTACTTGAATTTTCTCTATGAAACAGGCTGAAAAAATCTTCCCCTTCGAAAACTGATATTGACAATCAGTGTTTCACTGCTAAAAACAACGGGTCATCCTCATCCTCACTCTCAGGTATGTTCAGGTTTATAGGTCATCCTGTTATAGCCTGTGATCCAAAAGTGTAATGTGATTGTGCACTTGAAGGCTCAGAAAATGACTTAGGCTGGTTTCACATTACGGATTTTTCAGATCCGATGCTGTCCGATCAAAATCGGACAGCATCGGATCCGAATTTGGCCCCGTGCAGCCCTATGGCATCGGACCGAATCGGATGTGCACTAAATGCCATCCGATTTGGTCCGATCCGATTCTGTCCGATTTTATTATCGGTGCAAAAATCGGAGCCTGCTCCGATTTTTGCACCGAAAATAAAATCTGACAGATTCGGATCGGACCAAATCGGATGGCATTTAGTGCACATCCGATCTGACCCGATCCCTATAACATGGGGCCCTATGGAGAAGGGTCCAAGGAAACATCTGATGTCTCCTCGGACCCGATTTTACTGTACTGAGCATGCTCAGTACAGTAAAACTGCTCCTGGGAGCACAAGGGTTAAAAAAAAAAAAAAAAAGTTTATGCACACCTCCCCCCGAGCCCCCGCCGTGTCCCGCCATCTTCCTAAAGCCACCGGATGCCTTTAGGAAGACGTCGGGAGACGGCGGGGCTCAGGGGGAGGTGAGCATAAACTTTTTTTCTTTTTTCAGCCCGTAGGCTACGATTTTATGCCGGAATCGGGTGCCTATTTGGCATCCGATTCCAGGCATCAGAAGGGAGCCGATGCTGTCCGAATTTATCGGACAGCATCGGCTCCCTTCAAAATCGTAATGTGAAGGTAGCCTAAGTTTACTCTCAATGTTCCCCTGTGTATCCCATTTGTTTTGTTTTGTTAAAATCCCCTATACGGTTCCAGAGTTTTTTTGGACCTTTTTATTTAGGGCTAATTTTTAGAGTTTTTTATTTTTCTCCCGGGACATGTCTACAGGCTGATTTACAATATTAGGCTAGGGTCACACTTGCAGATTTTACATGCGTGTTTTGAGACCTGCGTTTACTAAAAACGCATCCATAGGCCCCCATGCAAAAAACGCATGTCCCAATAGCAAAAACGCATATTTAAATGGCACATGCGTTTTTGCATGCGTTTTTAAGGGTTTTTTAAGGGGCCCCACACCTATCACCAAAAATGCATGCAGAAACGCAGGTTGCCAAAAAACACCTTAAAAAGCATGCCAAGTGTGACCCTAGCCTTAGACTGTGAGCCATGCCCACATGGTAAAGACCATAAAAATGAGAACAAATAATATAGTCTAAACCGTAAGGGGGATTTTAATATAATCAAAAACAGCATACTAAGGGAATCAGGGGGAATGAAGTAAGAGTGAATTCAGGACATTTTTGACCTGTTGACTGGTCCCCTTTAAAGTTATGCTGAAGTTTTATCAAACTGATTATATAATAACACTTTGGCTTTCTGAAAGTAAATGTCATATTAATAAGGGGACATAGTTTCTTTGGGAGACACCTCATGGCGGCACAAAGAAAAGTTACAGGTGTATATTAATCAGTTTGCATAATCCTAAAGGTACAAAACTAATCTTTTAGAAGTTTATAATCAACATCTTTTTCTGACTTCTTGATTAGAACCTCCAGTTCAAAAAGCCAAAAAATCTGCTGTGAAACAGAGAAAACAAGAAAACTCTGAGAAACTAGAAGAGAGAGAAAGTAGACGAGGTAAGTGTGACGGTCAGCGCCATGTTGTTTGATTTCAGTTAGAATTTCTGTGAAGCGGATGCGATCGGTTAGTGGTAGGATTTGCACATATATGATAGCTGACAATGATCCCACACCTGTGTATACAGTAGAGGTGAGCCACCTCCCGAGTGTTCGTGTTCGATTCACTTCATCGACGAATGTTCGTTGAATGTTCGTTGAACACCGTCGAATACCCCGGAAAACTAAATAAATAGCTACGTGGGGCTGTTTCACTTCCGCAGTGTATATACATACATTGCGGAAGTGAAATTAAGTAAAATAAAGTGTTAAAAATAAAAAAAATGTATGCTCACCTGTCCGGCGGTCCATCGATGGCTCCGGCAAGGTCCTGTTGCTGATAGGACCTGTGGTGATGTCAGAAAACCAGTTATTGCGGGAACTCCGGTCATGTGACCGGTTTTGTGACCGGTATTCTGACGTCACCACAGGTCCTATCAGCAAGAGGACCTTGACGGAAACTTGAACACTTCCTTTTACTCAATTAAGTAAAAGAAAGTGTTCAAAAATGAAAATGTCTATTTTAACCTTTCCGGCAAGGTCCTCTTGCTGATAGGACCTGTGGTGACGTCAGAAAACTGGTTATCGCGGGAACTTCAGTCATGTGACCGGTTTTGTGACCGGTATTCTGACGTCACCACAGGTCCTATCAGCAACAAGACCTTGCCGGAGCCATCGGTGGACCGCCGGACTCTTTATTTTACTGAATAGCTGTTTATTTTTTCTGAAAATGCGGCAGATGCTGTTTTCTGACCGCATCTGCTGCATTTTCGAACCAAAATCAAACAGCTTCTAGAACTCTGCCGAATTTGAACCAAATTGTTCAAATTCAGCGAATGACTCGAACACTGGGAAAAGCAACTCAAATTTGAGATTGGTGAACAATTCAAGTCGAACACTGCTCATCTCTAGTATGGAGTCGATTCCTTCATCTTCTGGTCACAGTGACCGCACAGTAGTATCCTCTAATATGGTGTCCCATTACTTACATCAGTTTTATCTATTTACTCACAGCTTCTATTTTTCGCCGGATGATGTCGACTTGCCGACGTAGATTATCGAGAGCTGCTCGCAACATCAGGCAAAGCTGCATTTTTGCAGCCTGCACCAGAGCACATTAAACATCTTAAGCACAGAAAGTCCCAACATCTAGTGCCCTGAAGACATTGCAGGACATCCACCATTAATGCTGCATCTGGATAAACGAACTTGTACCATCTACCTTTTGACCAGCAAGAAACCTCTATAAAAAACTGGAGGTCCCTTCAAGATGATAACTTCTTCCTTCCATGCAATTCTTAATTCAAAAACTTAAAAGTTGAAAGTTTTTAATGTCAATTCTTAAAGTTAATTTATTTACTATATTTGCATAAACTTCTTAATATTAATTCTTAAAGTTAATATAGTTTACGTAAACTTCTTAATGTTAATTCTTAAAGTTAATTTAGTTTATTTACGTAAACTTCTTAATGTTAATGCTTAAAGTTATTGTATTTAGTTTATTTACATAAACTTCTTAATGTTAATTCTTAAAGTTATTGTATTTAGTTTATTTACTGTACATAAACTTCTTAATGTTAATTCTTAAAGTTATTGTATTTAGTTTATTTACATAAACTTCTTAATGTTAATTGTTCTTAATGTGTTGAGTTTCATTAATTAGAGCCATTAAAGGCATATTAATACTACATGTCATAAACTTCTTATGGGTTGGACACCAAATAGGAGAAGATTGGTTCAATGCCTCCCATTAATCCCCGTAGATTCTGTTATTCCTAAGGATACGTGCACACAGCACTCAGATGCCAGCATACCTGTTGAGTTTTCTCTATAGGAAGACGTTGCAGGGAAATGCCAACGATGATTGTCCTGAAGCCTTTTTTTTAAGATTTTTGTAGTCAGCATCTTTTTTTTTTAATTATATAAAGTATTAAGGGGCTTTCCAACTGAAGCCACCAGCAGAATAATCACGTCACATCCTTTAACCCCTAAATAATAATTGAAGTCATAAACAGATAAAAGGCTGAAATAAAAAAGACTGTAACATACAGCATGAACAGCAAGTTGTTTTTACATCGCAGTGCATACATTCAATTGTTTAAATTTTTATTCAGAGCTTTTCAGGACGGATCCAAGGCAAAATCCACCTGAAAAAGACATTGTGTGCACAATCCCTAAGGGCCCCGTCACACTGAGTGACGCTCCAGCGCTCCCGACAGCGATAACGACTAGGCCAGGATTGCTGGAATGTTGCTACCTGGTCCCTGGGGAGCTGTCAAACAGGCAGACCTCAGCTACCAGGGACCAGGGAGCCACCTCCATATCGCTGGAAGCGGGAGGACACTGGTAACTATGATAAACAGCGGGTATCTAGGCAGCGCTCGCTGCCTGGATACCCGGTGTTTATCATAATTACCAGAGTCCTCCCTGCTTACAGGCTGTGCTAAGCAGGGAGGACGTTGGTAACTATGATAAACACCAGGTATCTAGGCAGCGTGCGCTGCCTGGATAACCGCTGTTTATCATAGTTACCAGCGTCCTCCCTGCTTAGCGCTGGTAACCATGATAAACAGTGGGTATCTAGGCGGTGTTTAACATTGTTACTAACTTGTGAGGTCACTGATCGTTGATCTCTCGCTGTCACACGCAGCGATGCGTGCTGACCAGTGGGAGTGCAACGACCAAAAAATGACCCAGAGCACTTTGTAACGATCAGCGATCTCACAGCAGGGGCCTGATCGCTGCCAAGTGTCACACGCAGCGAGATCGTTAGAGAGATCGCTGTTACGTCACAAAACCTGTGACATTACAACGATCTCGCTAACGATCTATTTATGTGTGACACTTAGCAGCGATCAGGCCCCTGCTGTGAGATCGCTGATAGTTAAAAAGTGCCCTGGGTCATTTTTTGGTCATTACGCTCCCACTGGTCAGCACACATTGCTGCGTGTGACAGCGAGAGACCAACGATCAGCGTTACTTAAGTGTAGTAACCAATCTAGGGGGAAACATATTCTGATCCACTGGTTTGATAAGATGCTAGACGCTGTTACCTTAGTACTGGTCTATTTCATTTCTATCCTCAAGTGGCAGAAAAATTACTGGGCACTGCAGCTCTCGCCCTATATGCCTGTGTGTGACCTCATACATATACAGGTGCCAGTGTTGAAAGTCCGGAATAGCGGTGCAGGCTTAATAAAGTGAGAACAAATTCTTTAAGAAAAAATGGCGGCACTCACCATGTTGAAATCTTCTATCTTTTATTTGCCAGAGTGTAGGCACGACATGGCTGCTGTAGGAGAGGGAGTGTGGAGGAGTGACGGCGGGCCGTTTCGCGGTGCTATATCGCTTCTTCCGGTCGACCGGAAGCCATGTCGTGCCTACACTCTGGCAAGTAAAAGATAGAAGATTTCAACATGGTGAGTGCCACTCATTTTTTCTTAAAGAATTTATTTCATTTCTATGCCCAAGAACAAGCTGCATTCTGTGCTGTTGTCCTGGGGTCTCAACAGCAGTCGAACCCCATCAAAGATGTAGCCAAGGGGTCAGCAAAGGGGAGGGGGTGAAACATATTAGTCGGCTCCTAATTAAATAAACAAGGTTGCAACCATGATTGTGGGCATAGTGGAGCCTCAGCAGATGAGAGTGTTGTTACTAAAATTAAATCTCTCTATATATCAAACCAATATTACTGTCATATGGTAACCATATAGTGGTAGATACAAGTCCTACAGAACATATGTGACTTCTTTTCTATTGGAGTCTTTACTCCCCCATCTTTTGTATCTGACCCCAACCTACATGACAACTTCTTCCAGCCACGATTTTTCAACAAGATCTAACATTTCAAGCACCGTCTTCACTATTACCAACCTAGACAAACTCCTCACCCAGCTGATACCCCAATGATGAGCCACTGCTACCATGTGTTCCTATTACTGCATTTCCCTGTTCCTGATTAATGTTGAAGCTTGAAATACTGGGCCAGTATCACTAATTGCTATAACTCGTTACGGATACTTTGTAATACTCACATATTCGTTCCGAATAGCGAGTACAGTGTAAGTCAACGGGAAATTAGAGTAATTTTCTGCTGGACCCTACAAAGAGGTCTGGGGCCTGAGAAAAAGGCTGGAAAGGATGGGAAAGTGATGAAACAGAATGGGAAGAGCCTGGAGAATATGCCTGCATGCATTTCTGACTCACATATGGTTTCTGGGAATAAGTTTGTCGCAGTATTATGCCACTTTTACAGATACACAAGAGCAACAACCAAACCTAACTTAAATTGCATTTAACAGGCCAAAAAGGTTCACAAACAGTTTTTCATGCATAATCCCTTGTATAAAGGCTAAATAAACCTGAGAAACACAAAAATGTCACTTTTAGCGTTTGTTCCCAGGTACTGTTGTGGCTTTTTTTCACCTTTTACAATTGGGAGGGCTCTTATTCATTTTGTAGGTCCCTCTGTGATACATTATTTTTAGTCAGCTTTTCCCTAGCACTTTACAAGGCCATCTACAACGTACCAGTAGGTATGTTGATCTTTGACCTTTGGGACCTCAGGTGGCCCTGTAACATGCGTTTTGGAGGGACCACTCTTAGATATTTGGGAAGTCCTTCCCTCATTGAGACTCAGATAGTGGAATACATATTCCATAGCAGTCTACAATGTGGCCATTATAGCGTTGGGCTTTACCCTCCACCTCCATGTAATTCAGCGGCACTAAGTTCAAATGTTCAGAGGACCTACAGGAGGCGGAAACGTGAGTTTGGTAAGGGCCCAGAGGTGGCCCTGTAACATATGTTTTGAAGGGACTGGTCTTACTCAGATATTTGGGCGGTCTCTCCCTCATTGAGACTCAGATAGTGGAATACATATTCCATAGCAGTCTACAATGTGACCATTATAGCGTTGGGCTTTACCCTCCTCCTCCACCTCCTCCTCCGTGTGATTCTGCGGCCCTAAATTCAAATGTTCAGGGGCCAGCAGTAGGCAGGAAACCTGAGTTTGGTAAGGGCCCAGAGGTGGCCTAGTAACATATGTTTGAGAGGGCCCTCTTCTATACATATGGACTGAAATTACTGCCTTAAGAATAACAGCATAAGCAAAGCCATGGTTGATGCCACTGAAGGTCATCTCATCTCTACATTAGGGAGCACAAATAAACTTAAAGTGGCAGACCCCTTTGAAAAAGAAGGGGGGCCCATACACAATTCTGGCAGCGGGATCCTTTGCTCTCAGTGTCCGCCCCTGGGCGGGTTAATATGATTATGGAGAACTACATGTCATCAGGTTTACTAGTCATCTAGTGATACTCTCCTGTTGATAAAGCAGTGATTTTATCAAAACTAAGTGACACGTGATTGGAATCAAAGTCCCTGTCTTTCCATTATGCTCAGATTAGGTGGAAAAAGCCTGGTGACAAACTTCCTTTAAAGACTCCAGACAGGATAAAGGTCCTTACATACTAGGAATTAGCATGTTCTACATTGAATATGCTTTATCAGATTCTCAGGTTTATCAGATCCTGGGTGATTAAATATCCTATGGGGAGTCTCTATAGCCCCTATTAATAAAAGGAGGCACAAGAGGCGCAGATGGTGCCTTATCAAAAAGGACACGTAGTTCGTTATAGGTCACAATAAGGGTGCACTCACCTTTTCAGGTTGTGTCACCCACAACCAGCTTATGCGCTTTAGCAGCTGCTGCAGAACCTCCACCGTCTCGCCTAAAACCGCGGGAAAATCTGAAGTTCAAACAGGAATGGTTTCAACGGTCCGCGCTGCTGCTTCAATAAATGTACTCCAAAAGCATTGCTTTCTCCATCTCCTTCTTTATTCCACCACATAAACCAGCGCATTTTGGTGCAACCCTCGTACCTTCCTCAGGGTACATTAATTGGTACATTAATTGCTACATACAAAAACGCTTTTTATATGCTTTATAAAGCGGATGTTGTTCACAGAGACCAGAAAAAGTTTTTTTACACTTGTCATCAATGACATCATCGAGGAAGGACACCTCCCATCGTACAATATGGGAATCACATACATATTTCATACAGGTGGACTCCCTATATTCTTTATTTTTATACATTTCATACAGAAATGGTATCATCTTTCCCATTTTTTTTGCATCATAGATGACATCATGTTTCATATATACTGTGAATACCATGGAATATGTATGTGCACCGACACACATTGGTTTATGTGGTGAAATAAAGAAGGAGATGGAGGAAACAATGCTTTTGGAGTACATTTATTGAAGCAGCAGCGCGGACCATTGAAACCATTCATGTTTGATCTTCTCTGTAGCCCCTGTCACACATAACGAGATTGTTAGCGAGATCGTTGTAACGTCACAAGTTTTGTGACGTAACAGCCATCTCGCTAATCATCTCGTTATGTGTGAAACTCAGCAGCGATCAGAACCCTGCTGTGAGATCGCGGATCGTTACAAAGTGCTCTGGGTCATTTTTAGGTCGTTGATCGCCCGCTGGTCAGCACGCATTGCTGCGTGTGACAGCGAGAGACCAACGATCAGCGGCCTCACAGGCTGGTAACCATGGTAAACACTGGGTATCTAGGCAGCGCGTGCTGCCGAGATACCCAGTGTTTATCATGGTTACCAGCGCTAAGCAGGGAGGACGCTGGTAACTATGATAAACAGCGGGTATCTAGGCAGCGCACGCTGTCTAGATACCCGGTGTTTATCATAGTTACCAGCGACCTCTCTGCTTAGCGGAGCTTGTAAGCAGGGATGACACTGGTAACTATGATAAACAGCAGGTATCTAGGCAGAGCGCGTCCTCCCTGCTTAGCGCTGGTAACCATGATAAACACCAGTGTCGTCCCGCTTCCAGCGATGTGGAGGTGGCTCCCTGGTCCCTGGTCACTGAGGAGATCTGCCTGTTTGACAGCTCCCTAGCGACCAGGTAATGACGCACCAACGATCCCTACAGGATCGTTATCGTTGTCGGGATCGCTGTTGTGTCGTTGTGTGTGACAGGAGCTTATGTTGCAGAAACAGGGCTAGAGATGAGCAAACCCAAATGGTAAATTTTGGTGTTAGTACTGGACACCTGGTATCCGGGTCTAAGACCCAGACACTGACTTTCAAAAGAAAGTCAGTGTCTGAGTTCTGAGTTTAAGTTCTATTTGTATGGCGCAGCAGCTCAGACTGGTAAGTCGGTCACCCCACACACACCCCACACACACACCGAACAGATCCCCTGATCCCACGTCTAAGTTACTTCATGTCTAGTAACGGGATATTGGGAGGAGCAAGGTGGGGGATGGAACATTAGGACAGAGCCCAGTAAGGGGTGGAGACACAACCACAAAAGGCGAACACACAAACCCAGACCCCAGTGAGTTTTAGTGAGAAGAGTAGTAGAGAATGAGGGTAACACCCGTCAGCCAGAGACATGAGAGGACAAGAACCTGGACCCGGCGGCCTGTGCCACTGTATGGCTAGTCCGGGTCCCAGGCTGAGAACCGAGGGAAGACAGAGGGGGTCCAAGGTGAACCCAGGACAGTGGGGACACAGAGGGACTGGGCTAGAACCAATGTGCCAGTTCTGCTGAAGTGGCAGGGAAGCTGTATACCCCAACCACAAACTACAGTATTTTTTCTCTGTGTGCTGCCTTTTTTAACTCTTTATTAAAGATTCTTAATGGATGGGTCTAACTTGGCCTGACATTAAGAATCTCGGGGCTTAAAGGGAACCTGTCACCCCCTTTGGGCATTTTAAACTGTGCCCACCAGCTTATGTCGAACCCCATGACACGGGTAGCAGCGCCTGAGCCCGTGGCCTAAGTGACACTTCAATAAGGGGTTATTTACAGGGAATAAGAGTTTGTCATGTGATGCCACCTGTAGTACCTGGTGATGGGTCACCACCGCCGCCACAGTCCTCCGGAGGTAGATGGTAGAGCGGCTGAGTTGGCAAAGCTCCCTACAGGTAGAGCTGCTCCTCCGGGACAGCGTTCCTGAAAACAAGCAGGTTGATGGACAAAACCACACACAGGCAAAGTCACTTTCTCCCGGGTACTTTACTGTAAGTATTTAGCAGCAACATACAAAGTCCACAGTTCAGCAAGATGGAATGCAACAGGTAGCTTCACTGGGGGCTGCAAATGGATCCCAGGTGGTATGTTGGGACCCGTGGTGTACCTTAGTTGACGAACCCGTGTCCTTTCTTCCCTGACTAGGATGACTCTATACCCAATGGCTCTGTGTAGGTAGTATTGGGGGTCCTCTCCTTCGTGGTGAGGAAGCAGGCAGACCGATCCGTCTGGCAGGGTGCTGCAGCTGATAGACAAACCACAGCAGCCGGTTGCTGACTGCAAAGATAGACCTTGGCCGGATCCTCGGGACCGGTGTTCCCTTGTTGGACTGGAGAATCCCCTGAAGTATGGTCGCTGGGGTTCTCCCTTTCTCTCTAGGACCTCGACTCCGCTCGTCGGGCGCCTTCTTTCAGGGTCTCCTGAAGACAAAACTATAGAACTATGATTTCCTGCACTTTTGATAGAAAGGATTTTTCAGAAAAGGTAAATTGCAAAAGTTGCTTGTTTTTAAATGTACTTTGCAATTTCATCAATTTAATTAGATGAGACATCTCCTTCAATTTGTTTAAATATGCAGTGTAAAAGTTTATTGTCCCTAACTTGATGATCAGAGACCTGATGCCCTTCCTTTGTCCCTAACTTGATGTAAGATCAGAGACCTGATGCCCTTCCTATCTCAGGTCCAGATTCCTTAGATGTTCTAGTACAACATAAATCTTTGTGACAGTTTTATTCCTGTGTTAAGCGTATTGAAGACTGTCAGAAATTTCTACGCCGGACCCCTCTGTCTCTTTGTGGATTGAAATTACGTGACAACTTGCATATGGTTGATGTGGTGTTTTGTACCAAAAACATGGTTAGCAACAGGTAAATTAATCAATTTGTCTGTAGTTGTGTGGCAATGTATACATATATACACTAGCATAGCCCAAGCCTACTCACATGGTGGGACCCACCCAGAGTGACAGCAGCTCTTAACTATATCGACATACACAGCTTGTTTGTTAGTTTTGGTAGTGGAGAAACACTCCCTACACTATCACTCTCCCATGCTATAGTCCACAACAGTTCGCTTTAGGCCTCTGTCATGTTTCTCTGTTATTATCCAGTGGCATTGAGGTTTCCATTTATCTTTGTATCCCATATACCAAACCATACCATCAATTTTTGTGTTCCAACAGTCTTGGAGGGATCTATCCACTGTGGGTTAGTGTCAGACCAATAGCGCTGGTTTTGTTTGTTAACTTCACCATTCACAAAAAAGTTTGCCTCATCCCTCATCTGAAGGCAATTGTCTATGCTGTGAAGATACGAGATGTGCAGCATCTGAAACAACAGATACTGGAAGCCTGTGCTAGTATTTCTTCTCCATTGTTGCTATCAGTGTATGAAGAGTGGGAGAAGAGGGTTGCATTGACAATCCAACACAATGGGCAGCACGTTTTATAAGTGGTCATAAACTCATGAAAGAATAAAGTTATGTTAAAACCAAGCACTCCATTGTTTTTCTTATGAAATTCTCAATATGTTTGATGTGTCACATGACCCTCTTCCCATTGAAAAAAAATAAAGTTGGATCCAAAATAGCCAACTTCAATATGGCCGCCATGGTCACCACCCATCTGGAAATGTTTTCCCCTTCCCATATACTATTGTGCCACAAACAGGAAGTTGATATCACCAGCCATTCACATTTTATTTAGGTGCATCCATATAAATGGCCCACCCTGTATTATAATACACTCCCAAAAGTCATCAATATATTATAATGCACTCCTCCTAGTCCTTAATATATTACAGTGCACCATTCATAGTCCTTAATATTGTATTATGCACCATCCATAGTCCTCCACATATTATAGTGCACCATTTACAGCCATCCATATCGTATAATGCACCCCATAGTCCTCCATTTCATATAGTCCACCCTTAAGTCCTCCATAACAATTAATGCCCCCTATAGTCATCCATATATTATAATGTATTCCCCATAGTCCCCATAGTCCTCCATAAATTATAATGCACTTCCCTTAGTCCTCCATATTGTATAATGCACCCCAAAGTCCTCCACTCATTATAATGCACGCCCATAACCCTCGATGTATTATAAAGCACACCCCATGGTCCTTCATGTATTATAATGCACCCCCATAGTCCTCCATGTATTATAATGCATCCCCATAGTCCTCCATGTATTATAATGCACCCTCATAGTCCTCCATGTATTATAATGCGGCCCCATAGTCCTTCATATATTATAATGCTGCCCCCATAGTCATCCATATATTATAATGCAGCCCCCATAGTTCTCCATATATTATAATGCAGCCCTTATAGTCCTCTATATATTAGAATGCAGCCCCATAGTCCTTCACATATTATAATGCACCCTCCATAGTTCTCCATATATTATAATGCACCCCACATAGTCCTTAGACTACCATGTACTCACTAATTAAAAAAATAAATATATATTCACATCTACTAGCTCCCCACTGCTCCGGTCTCTGTACAAGTGTCCTGCAGCTCTTCACATCTCAGCACAGTCGTACCAGGTAGTGATGTAATCGCACCTCATTGTGCGGAGACGTCAGTGCACAGGCACAGCAAGAGAATGATGGAAGAGAGAGTGGAGCGCTCCCTCTTTCATCATTTCACTCAACATTATTTGCATTTCTGATGGCGATACAGTTGAAAGTGCAATGACGGACATTGGGGGAGCACTGTACTGGCACCAGACCCTCCTGACTCTCAGGTCCCATAGTGGCTTTGCGGTCTGCCACCATTGTCAGTATACCACTGTGGTTACCTCAGAGATAGCTGTTTTCCTATCCAAGAAATTTGTGTCTAAACACAGCTTGAAGCATAGAATACGAGCACTGCTCTGGAGCTGGCTGTATCAAGCCAGCTTTAGTAGCCCTGTGCTCCTCTGCTGCTACAGAAGCAAACCTGCTTCAGCTAACTGCATTGCAGATAAAGCAGTTTGGATATTTGGCTCAACCAATTGTCAATCTTTAGAAATGTATCACCTCCGAGGAACCAGGAAGTCAGGAGGCAGAGGGTCATTGCACTCCTTAAATTGGGAAATTGAGACACGTCTGTCACGGGTGGCACGGATGACAGGGTGGAGGCCACGTGCAGACGATCCCAGCGTGTGGCCCACCAGCCATAATGGTGGAGGATGGTCCGTCCCTTTCAGGGGCATTTACCTTCTGTTTAGATGGAGAGAGGGTGTGATGGGATCTCGCTGTTATGGGGGGACGGCTGTGGAGGTCTTGTGCTCGGTCTGGTTTTATCCACCAATATCGTAGGTCACTAGGACCCAGCAGATTCCTTCCACTTTTATAAGGAGGTTCATTACCCTTCCTCGGTGCAGGTGATAGTTCCTTGTGCTCTCATTATCCTTGCTCCAGCAGACGCGGAGGTTGTGAAGGTTGCTGAGTTCTGCTGTCAGATAAGTGTTTCCTTTTCCCAAATGTCTGTCTTCCCTGGTGTTTGTCTTTAGTTGCTAGTGGAGGGGTCTAGTGAACCTCTCCATCTGATCCTTAGATAAGATAGTGCTAGGATCAGAGAGGGACGAGGTTCGTGGTCGGCGACAGTTGAGGAGACTGTATAGGGACGTGAGGGCAGACAGGGTCAGCTCTAGGAAGTCTAGGGGTCACCGTCTCCTTCTTGTGCCCTTAGCGTTAGGGACTCCTTATTCCCCCCCCACCCGTCGTTATCCTACGCTGGGTGTCTTCCCCACTCCCAGCGTGACAACGTCCTTTAAAGATTTGCTCTTCAAGTTCATTCTGTTTTTTATTTTTAAATGTCCATGTATTACAACATATCTCTGCTATTCTGCGTCTATATTAGCGTCTATATTCTGCGTCTATATTAGCACCATTTGTTTCATGGCGCTTTACATGTGAAAAGGGGCATATATAGACAAGTACAGTAATAATGAACAATACAAGATACAGAGAGGTACAGGAGGAGAGACCACAAGGTCTCAGTCTACAAGGGATGGGTGAGGATACAGTAGGTGAGGAGAGAGGACCCTGCCTGTGAGGGCTCACAGTCTATAAGGGATAGGAGAGGATACAGTAGGAGTGGAGAGAGGATACTGCCTGAGAGGGCTCACAGTCTACAAGGGATGGGTGAGGATACAGTAGGTGAGGAGACAGGACTCTGTCCGTGAAGGCTCCCAGTCTACAAGGGATGGGTGAGGATACAGTTGGTGAGGAGAGAGGACCCTGCCCACAAGGGCTCCCAGTCTACATGGGATGGGTAAGGATAAAGTATGTGAGGGTTGCGCTGGCCGTGCGGCGGTTTAGTGGACTGAGGCTCACTTCAGATTGTAGGCTTGTTGAAAGAGGTGGGTCTTCAGGTTCTTTTTGAAGGTTGTATTTTTTTTTTCAGAAAATGTTTATTAAAGTTTTGGTCATAACAAAGAAACATCAGCTTTTCACAGTAAACCAATAGTATTCCAAAGCAAATGAAAACAAAGGAATCCAAACCCCATACTTAAGGGGAAACAAGATATTCAATATGGCAACATAAGTACATCATGAGGTCTATTAGTGCTGCTATCTTCTCGATAAGATATAAGAAAGCAGCAAGTCATCAATATACAGCCAAAGTGAAGGAAGATTGAAAGTTGAGCAAAAGGTATAGAGAAAAGAGATAAAAAGAGAGAAGAAAGAGAAAAAAGGGGAAAAAGTAAATTTAGAGAAAGAGAAGGGGGAAGGAGGGGGAAGGGGAGAACAAGGGATCCATCCCATGCATCAGTCCAAGTTTTATGCGTTTTGTAACTGATGGGCCAGCAAGGGACCCTCTCAGAAGTACCACCAAGGAGTCCATATCCTCAGATGTTTGTCCCATGTCTCATTATTGTGTGCCATTAAGGACTCAATCCGACATATTCTGTCCATTTTCTTCACCCACTCCCCTATGGAAGGAACAACCACAGATCTCCAATGGCGAGGGATCAAGACTCTAGCCGCCATTAGGCAGAATCTAAAGAGATCTTGTTTAATCAGGGAGAGGGAGCCCGGGATTAAGAACAGTAAAGTGATCTGAGGCGAGGGAGTGTAGTGTGTGGCAGACATAGATTCATAAATAGAGAATTTTTCAAGACAGAAAGCTCTTAGGGGCCCACAATGCCACCAAACATGTAACATAGTACCCTCCTCCTCGTCACATCTCCAGCACACACTAAGGACTGAGGGAACATCTTGTGGAGAAGGGTTGGGCACCTATACCACCTAGTTAGAATCTTGTAGCTCATTTCCTGGAAGCTAGATATCGACACTTTGTGAGTCAAATTTTTTCCGATCGGTATCTGAGAGGTCGATCTGCAAGTCTTCCTGCCAGGCCTCTATGAAATGGGGAGTATCAGAGGAAGCAAAACTCACCGAAGTTTTGACACTTTTTCAGCAACCTCTGAGAGCAAGTCATTCATAAGAGAGATGACGTGAGATGGTGGCTCTGATGAAAGCAAGAGAGTCTCCAACTCAGTAGGAGGCCTCACGCCAAAAGATCTCGTGTATGCCTTCAATTGAGAGAATTACAACCAGGATAACGGTCCACCTTCAGAGTCCTGTAAAGCACCGACTCCAGAGAGCCAGGAGAGCCGTTTCGCCACCTGAGCTAAGCAAGGAGAGTCAACTGCCCTCCATTCCAGAAATGTTCGTCTTCTGACTGCCGGAGAAAAATACGGATTGTCGAAGAGAGGTCCCAGAGCAGAAGAGAAATTAGCCAAACGTGTTTCCCCCCCAAGTGTCCTAAAAGTCCAAGAAAGCCTGCGTGAGTGGGGAGAATGTGCAGCCGGAGGTCTGTCTCGGGACCGCATCCATGATAACCAGAATAAAGGGGTAGGTGAGAGTAGGTCCTCTATGTATACCCATTGTTTATGCTGTCCGTTATATCTCCAGTCAATTACCCTGGACAGAAGCACCGCATGGTAGTATCTTTGGAAGTCTGGAAGTCCAGCCCCCCCCTCGATTTTGGGTTTGTTAGGATCAAAAAACGAATGCAGGGTTTTCTGGAACCCCAAACGAATTTGAGGAGAGCAGTGTGTAGTCGCTGGAAATACTGAGCTGGAAGGGCAATAGGAACAGTTTGAAATAGGTAGAGAAATTTGGGCAAAATGTCTATGGCTGGGGTCACACACACAGATATTTGTGCAGATATTGTTCACAGATCTCTGGTTGCAGTGAAATCATGGGCAAATTGGTCCATTTTGTGGCTGTGTACAAATGGAGCAATCTGTCCATGATTTCACTGTAACCAGAGATCTGTGAACAATATCTGCCCAGATATCTGTGTGTGTGACCCCAGCCAATCTTAACGGCATTTATTCAGCCGAACCAAGAAAGCTGGGTCTTGTCAAATCTTTTCAGTTCCACCAACGTTTTATTTAATAGTGGAGTATAGTTAAGGGAAAAAAGGTTGTTAAAATCCCTGGGGAGAGCAACGCCAAGATACTTTAGCGCCCCATTTACCCACCGAAATAAGAAAGAGGATTTGAGAAGGAGTACCAAATCGTCAGGAAGAGTGAGATTAAGAACTTCAGTTTTTGTGTAGTTAACTTTGAAATTTGAAACTTTGCCAAACCTCAGGAATTCTCAGATGAGCACTGGAAAGGCAAACAGAGGGTTCGAAACACAGACCAGAAGATCATCAGCATAAAGAGCTAATTTAAAATGGGCGCGTTCCTAATTCGAACACAATCGATGTCCAGAGTCCCTCTCAGTGCATTTGCCAAGTGCTCCTTTGCGATGGCGTAGAGTATGGGTGACAAGGGGCACCCCTGTCTCATGCCATTGGAAATTTTGAAGGGGGACGAGAGGAGCCCATTGACCCTCAGCCGAGCTGTCGGGTTATGATATAGTGCACAAATTCTTCCTAGCATAACTGTCCCCAGCCCCAATTGCTTCAGAGAGGCAAAAAGAAAATCCCAGCTCAGGCGATCAAACGCCTTCTCGGCGTCAATAAAAAGAAGACATGCAGGGATATTGCGGCTGCGAATATACGAGGAGATAACCAGTGCCTTGATGGTATTATCCCTCGCCTCTCGTCGCAAAATGAAGCCTGTCTGGTCGCCATGGATGGAAGCCAGCAACAGAGTTTCCAATTTTGTGGCTATAATTTTAGCAAATATTTTTACATCAAGATTTATCAAAGAAATAGGGCGGTAGTTGGGGCATGAAAGGGGATCCTTGCCCGCCTTCGGTATTACAGTAATGGTGGCTGACAGAGTTTGTGGAGCAAAAGGGCAACTGTCTGATATGTCATTGAATAAAGAGGTCAACAGGGGGGACAGCTCAAGGGCAAACATTTTATAAAAGCTAGCCGAGAAGCCGTCAAGGAAGTGCGGAGATTGTATCTGTCACCTCCTGTTCGGTAATTGGAGCTTCCATGGCCTCTGTCTCCTCCTCTCCAATCGGCGGGAGTGCGGTATTAGCAATGTATTCGTCGGTCCTTCACTGAAAGTTGGCAGGTGACATGTCAGCCAGAGGACCCTTTAGATTGTATAGGGACTCATAATAGTCTTTAAATGAGTCCACTATCTCCCGGGGGCAATGGAGCGATTTGCCAGTCTTGGAGTTAATAGAAGGGATGTAAGTAGAGGGAAGTCGAGGGTGCAAAAATCTGGCTAGGCCCTCCCCAGTTTGTTTGAAAACTCATGAAGGTATTTGCGGAATCGATCCTTTTGATGCCCAGATACCGAATCCAGCAGGGCACGCAAGCCCGAGTGTGCTTTCAATAGATTGGCCAAAATTTGGGGATTCTGCAACTGTTTATGTTGAATTTCCAAGGATTAAATAGAGGCCAAAAGATCTATAATAGCCTGGGTGCGTTCCCGCTTCAGCCTGACCCCCTGCTGAATGAGCACCCCCTGGACAACACCTTTCAATGCTTCCCATTTAAGAGGAGGGGCAGTACGGTCAGACCTATGAATATCAAGAAACTCTGTGATCGCAGTCCGCACTGCAGACTGACATACTGGCTGTTTCAAAAGACCTGGGTTAAGAGACCAAGTCCACTCCGTCGGCGTCAGACCTGCGAGGCCAAGAGACAAGGTAATCGGGGCATGATCTGACCATACCATTGGGTTTATATTGGTGGTGGGGTCTGTCAACAAAAGTTTGTGGCTAACCAGAAAGAGATCTATTCTGTTGTTCATGACGTGCACAGTAGAATATTAAGTATAGTCCCTGGCTCCAGGATTTAGTAACCGTCATATGTCGACCAACCTCAGTTCCAGTAGCCTGGCCCCCAGGCTCTCCAGGTGGGCAGCCGGCACGGAGGACCTGCGAGTAGAAGACTCCAGGTTGCGGCCCAATACAAAGTTAAGGTCGCCCCCGATCACTAAGGAGTCTTCTGCAAAGTCGGCGAGGGGGTGAAGATAGGATACCAGCCTGCTGGCCGGATCCTGGTTGGGTAAATAAAAATTGGCAATTGTTATGGTGTCGTTTGATATCTGCAGCTTCAAGAAAAGGAACCTGTCCCGTGGATCTATTTTTGAGTCAAGTACCTGCGCCATCAGGAACCTGTGGAGAGCCACACTTGCCCCCCTAGATTTGCCCTCTGGGTTAGAGCTATGAAACCATTTAGTAAAGTACTTATGTTTTAGGATTGGTACCTTATCTGTTCTAAAGAGGGTTTCCTGTAAAAGGAGGACATGGACTTGTTGTTTATGCATATGATTACGAACCTGTGAGCACCTCTCAGGCTTGTTAAAACCTCTAATGTTTAGTGAGCAAATGTTTAGTCTGGATATGGTGATGGAGGGAAAGAGGAGAGGAAAGGGTAAGGATAAGAAGAAAAGTAGAGCGAACAAGAGATAAGGAGGAGGGTGAAAATGAAAGAAGCTAGAAAAGAATCTCCTCCACAGCTGCTCTCCCGCCGGTGTCAGCATGGGAGATTTGAAGAAACAGCTGATCTGACAGCTGTTTATATCTCCTGCACCGTTACCGAATAGGGTGATATCGGTGCAGGAGATAAGAAACAGCTGATTGCTATTTCAAATCTCCTGTGCCGACCTCACCTATTTGGTGTCAGCGCGGGAGATTTAAAAAGCTGTCAGATCAGCTGTTTCTTCAAATCTCCCGCGCCGACAGCGGCGAGAGATTAGTGGAGGCTCCAGCTGATCTCCCGGTGGCTGCCGCTGATCAGCGGCATTCACCGGGAGAAATTTCAATGTGATCCGCAGCGTTCTCCTGTGCTGTCATGCGGAGGACACTGCGGATCGGGTTGTGACATCATCCCAGGTCCTGGTTACCGAGCGGGAGCTGATGGAGACGCCAAGGGAGCGCTGGCAGGTGAGGATAAAGATTTTTTATTTTAAACACTTGATTTTACTTATATTTCACTTCCGCAATGTATGTATATACATTGCAGAAGGGAAATTAGGCGGCACACAATAGTTTTAGTGTACTGAGCATGTACTAAGCATGCTTAGTACACTAAAATCGGGTCCTAGGAGACATCAGATGTTTCCTCGGATCCTGATCCATAGGGCCCCATGTTAATAGAATCGGATCGGATTTGGCATAATTGACATCCGATTTGCCTCTGATCTGATTCTCTCTGATTTTTTTCAAGAGCCAAAAAAAAAAGCTCCTGCAAAAAATCAGACAGAATCGGATCGGAGGCAAATCGGATGGCAATTATGCCAACTCCGATCTGATCTGATCCCCATTGGATAACATGGGTACTGATTCGGATCCGATGCTGTCCGATTTTCATCGGACAGCATCGGATTTAACTAAATCGCAGTGTGAAAGCACCCTCACTGAGCACAATAAATCTAAAATACAAACGATCACTGGCCTCAAAGGAAACTGTATCTAAGGCATGTGACTTCTGCAGCCAGTCATTTTGAAACCCCCCTTTAAAAACCCTACATTCGCCTTTGCAAATCTACATGTTTGCAATAACCTCTGAGTGGTTATAGATTTTCATTCATGTTGTTAACTTTTGGTCTCATTAATAAAAGTATCTAATAAATCGGGTTAATTGGTTAACCCTTGACCTGTGATTTTACTCTAAATTTTTGCAAATAAAATAAAGAACACATATGTAATGTTTTATGCAACATAAACATATAGAGCAAGTGAGTAAGAGACACAACTTCAAAAATCAGAAAATATTGGCTAAGACGCCAGTAGACAATATTTTCTAATCAGAATGCTGCCCAGGTAGATTTATTGCCCCTTTTTTAGGATGGAAATCCTGACATACCATAACATATGAACACAACCTGCCGGCTTGATGTAATAAATCTCAAGCCAAATCCCATCCTGTGTAGTTTGTCCATTGAGAATGTCACGTTGTGACAGTTCTATTTGAAGGGCGCACATAATCAAGAATAATGTCAGTATTTGACATTTCATTAAAAACACATTTGTTTAGTTGCAGCTTCAAAGCCTTTCATGGTTTCCCCTCTGATGTTTGCCACCATATACATGCGGTTGCATACCATGCATACCCGATTCCACTTGGACCTTTTCAAATTAACTCAAATTGCTGCCATTTTTCATTACACGGGCTCCTTTTCCACTAATCTTCCTCACAAATGAAAAACACATGTTGCAAATGACATAAAAAGAACCCTACAAAAACACGATATAAACTGTGTTTGGATTCTTACAAAACCCATGATCATATTTAGGAATTTAGAATTATTGGAGGAAGTTCCTTGACTCAGGATCCTCATCTCTTTTTCAGACTTGTGATCAGTTACAAAGAGCGACTCCAGCGCTGGAGGATCTGCCCTGTTCTGTAATACACAGATACTCCAATAGTTTAGATGGACTTGATATAATACACAGTCTCCTGTGCAGTCATGCTGCAGAGAAATTAAACACATACTGTCAATTTGTCAATGATTCCCCACTGATTACAACTGATTTCCCCCATCTCACTCTACCACCTCACCAGACCAATCCATCAAAGTCAATGGCTGCTCACTTACCCCAGCCGCACATGCTCGGAGCCTCGGGTGATCCTCGACTCTACCATCTCCTTCAAACCACATATCCAAGCCCTGGCCACATCCTTCTGACTCCAACTCAAAAATATTTCCCAGATCAGTACATTCCTTGACCAAGAAACTGCAAAAACACTCGTGCATGCCCTCATCATCTCCCACCTCGACTACTACAATATCCTGCTGTCTGACCTCCCCTCTGTCACTCTTGACCACTTCAATATATGCTAAACTCTGCTGCCCAATTAATCCACCTGTCCCCCTGCTATTCCTCAGTTTCTCCTCCCTGTCAAGCCCTTCATTGGCTCCTAATTTCTCAGAGTTCCCAGTTCAAAACCCTAACTATGACATACAAAGCCATGCACAATCTGTCTCTTCCATACATCTGTGACATGGTATGCCGATACTTACCTACACGTAACCTGCGATCCTCTAAAGATCTCTTTATTTACTCCTCTCTTATCTCTTCTTCTACAACCACATACAAGTTTTCTCCCATGCATCCTCCATACTCTGGAACTTTCTATCCCAACATATGAGACAAGGAAACCTTCAAAAGAAATCTGAAGACCCTCCACTTCCGACAAGCCTACAACTTTCAGTAACCCTCAGTCCACTAAATCAAAGCACGATCAGCTCTACCCTCCCCTCCTAAAACCTCACCCATCTATTGTAGAATGTGAGCCCCTGTGGGAAGGGTCCTCCCTCCTCACCTACTGTATCCTCACCCATCCCTTGTAGACTGTGAGCCCTTGCAGGCAGGGTCCTCTCTCCTCACCTAATCTCCTTATCTACTCACCTCTTATCTCTTCTTCCCACAACCGCGTACAAGATTTCTCCTGTGCATTCCCCATACTGTGGAACTCTCAGCCCCAACACATCAGACTCTCACCCACCATGGAAACCTTCATATGGATTCTGAAGACCCATTTGCGTTATGAGTACCCAAGTAAATACACTGTGTACACTTATTATGCAAATGTTCTTTTTCTCTGATTTTCCTAAATGGTTGGTGCAAATGACAGTCAGTGTAATAAAAGTCATCACCCGTTAGATTATACATCGAATTTTATTGAAGAAACCTACCAATGACAACAGTATAATCCTAAAAATTAAAAAATACTCTAAATGCACTGTTCCAAATTATTACGCACAGTAGAGTTTCTAAACATTTGATATGTTTTAAAGAATTGAAAATGCTCATTTGTTGAATTTGCAGCATTAGTAGGTCACATTCACTGAAATAAAAAGCTATTTAACTCCAAAACATCCTAACAGGCCAAGTTACATGTTAACATAGGAACCCTACTTTGATATCAACTTCACAATTCTAGCATCCATTGAACTTGTGAGTTTCTGGAGAGTTTCTGCTTGTGTTTCTTTGCATGATGTCAGAATAGCCTCCCAGAGCTGCTGTTTTGATGTGAACTGCCTCCCACCCTCATAGATCTTTTGCTTGATTATACTTCAAAGGTTCTCTATAGGGTTGAGGTCAGGGGAAGATGGTGGCCACACCATGAGTTTATCTCCTTTTATGCCCATAGCAGCCAATGACACAGAGGTATTTTTTGTAGCATGAGATGGTGCATTGTCATGCATTAGGATGATTTTGCTCCTGAAGGCACGTTTCTGCTTTTTGTACAATGGAAGAAAGTTCTCAGTCAGAAACTCTATATACTTTGCAGAGATCATTTTCACACCTTCAGGAACCTTAATTATTATTATTATTATTAGGTATTTATATAGCGCTATTAGGATACATAGCGCTGTACAAGTTAGGGGGTAGACAAAGACAAGTGGTCGAAAAACGACGACAAATCGATAAAACAATCGTACTGGTAGAGTGGGGCCAGGGATCCTGTCCACGAGGGCTCACAGTCTAGAGGGTGGGGAGGGAGACAGTAGGAGGGGGAGAGAGGTGAGGTGGTGCAGTGGATTGGGACTCAGTGTGTGTTGTAGGCTTGTAGGAAGAGGTGGGTATTCAGGTTTTTCTTGAAGGTTCCCAGGGTAGGGGAGTGTCTGATGTGGTGGGGGAGGGAGTTCCAGAGTCTGCTGGAAGCACGAGAGAAGTTTTGTGTGCGGTTGTGGGAGCTGGAAATGCGGGGGGTTGAGAGAAGGAGTTCCTGAGAGGAGCGCAAGTTGCGCGAGTGGAGGTAGCGGGAGACTAGGTCGGAGATGTAGGGAGGGGACAGGTTGTGTATGGCCTTGTAAGGTCATGGTTAGGGTTTTGAAGAGAGATCGCTGGGGGATGGGGAGCCAGTGTAGGGCTCGGCGGAGGGGGGAGGCGGGCGAGTAACGGGGAGATAGGTGGATGAGTCGGGCAGCAGAGTTGAGGATGGTGCGGAGAGGTGCGAGGGAGGTGGCAGGGAGGCCGGTGAACAGGAGGTTGCAGTAGTCCAGCCGGGAGATGACGAGGGCATCGACAAGTATCTTGGCTGTGTTGTGGTCAAGGAAGGAGTGGATGCGAGCAATGTTTTTTAATTGGAGTCGGCAGGAGGTGGCGAGGGCTTGGATGTGGGGCTTGAAGGAGAGGGAGGAGTCGAGGATTACCCCGAGGCACTTGGTTTGGGGGAGGGATGAGAGTGTGCAATCATTGACAGTGATAGATAGGTCAGGGAGCGGAGCGGGGTTGTTCGGGGGAAAGACGATGAATTCGGTCTTGTCCATGTTGAGTTTTAGGAAGCGGGTAGAGAAGAAGGATGCAATGGCGGATAGGCATGGAGGGATTTTGGATAAAAGGGAGGAGATATCAGGGCCAGACAGATAGAGTTGGGTATCGTCAGCGTAGAGGTGGTATTGGAGTCCATGTGACTCGATGAGATTGCCTAGGCCGAGGGTGTAGATGGAGAAGAGCAGTGGTCCCAGGACCGAGCCTTGGGGCCTACCAGCTGTTTCCAAATGATTCCAACCCAAAACATGACTCCTCCGCCTCCTTGCTGACATCGCAGCCTTGTTGGAACATGGTGGCATCCATCAACCATCCACTACTCTATTCATCTGGACCATCCAGGGTTACTCGGCACTCATCAGTAAACAAGACTGGTTGAAAATTAGTCTTCATGTATGTCTGGGCCCACTGCAACTGTTTCTGCTTGTGAGCACTGTTTAGGTGTGGCCGAATAGTAGGTTTATGCACCACAGCAAGCCTTTGAAGGATCCTACACCTTGAGGTTCGAGGGACTCCAGAGGCACCAGCAGCTTCAAATATCTGTTTGTTGGTTTGTAAGGCCTTTTTAGCAGCTGCTCTCTTAATCCAATGAACTTGCCTGGCAGAAACCTTCCTCAATCTGCCTTTATCTGCACAAACACATCTTTGCTCAGATTCAGCCACAAATCTCTTCACAGTATGATGATCTCGCTTAAGTTTTCGTGAAATATCTAATGTTTTCATCCCTTGGTCAAGGCAGTGCACTATTTGTTGCTTTTTGGCAGCAGAGAGATCCTTTTTCTTTCACATGTTACTTGAAAACTGTGGCCTGCATAATATTGTGGAACACCCAGTTTTCCTTTTATTGGGCTCACCTGCCAAACTAATTATCACAGGTATCTGAGATTGATTTTAGTGATCCAAAGAACCCTGAGAGATACAATACCATCAATGGGTTTCATTAAAAAAAAATTATTAAAACCCTATGACACTTAAAACCAATTTGTATAATAATTTGGAACACAGTTTAGAAGCCCTCTTCCCTGGTGCATCGTGTCATTATCTCTTCTTTCGAATTTCTTATAACCCCCCCATATTTGACATCAATACCATTAATCTTCAATCAAACATTTCTCATTTGTGAAAAAATTTACATATTGCATATTTTTTAGTTCATAACTGGAATTAGCATCTTTCATTTGGGTAAAATCAGGAAAAATACTTGAATTTTGTTTTTCAAATGTACTATAGACCAGCGGTACCCTGGGGCATCAATTTATGCCAATTTATTTTCAAGATATTTTCAAATAAGTGAAGTAAAAAAAAAATGCCACATTTCAATACAGTTAATTTGTGAGAAATGCCCTATTTCCTCAATCTCAAGCACAACTTCCATAAATAATCTGTTCATGACTGCAATACTTTTATGTGATAAAACACATGATTCTAAAAGAAACCCTGCTGAGTAATAAAAGAAAAACAAATAACTACCTACTAAGTATCAGGAAGGATATCTAGTACTGAAAGCAGTCCTGTCTGGTTTATAAATGGTTAAAATTGCAATGTTCTTATAAAAACAGGCAACTTAGCAATTTACTTCTCAGTAAAAAATCTTCTCCATTTTCAAGAATCTGGTGCGTAGGTTATTGGCCAACTCTGCAGTGGTCGGTCTCCTAGGCAAGGAGCTTGTGCTTGCATGTAATGGTCTGAAAGTGGCTTGATCTCTCTATTTAGTTTTGGTATTGCAGGTGCAATGCTGGCACTGCGAGAACCAACTATCACGCTACCAGGTGTGGACACACTGCGCCACAGTCCAGGTTTACCCTAAGTGCCTACCTGGTTTTCACCAGAGCCTCTGTTGATGAAGATGGACTTGGCTGCGGGTAGACACCAGGCACTCCAGAGCAGACCCCAGTACTGCTGCAGCTGACCCAAAGGTCAGGGACACAGGTATGGAGGGCTAACAGGATGGAGCAGATTGTGGTGGCTGACAGGATGGAGTACGTTTTGGAGACAGGCTGGTCTGACAGTATGGGATATGGACTAGATTACTGACAGGGACAGGAACCCTAATTGCTTTAGCAACTCCCAACAGGGGAAGGTGCATTAAACACCCAGTGCTTCCCAACCATAGGTTGGGAAATACTTTCTTAGTTTGCACGCTGCCCCTTTAGGCGGGGAGCATGCACACTTCTGCCATAAGGATGTTGCCAGGAGACCTGCATGACATGCGCATACCTTAAATATGAGGACTGCAGAAGGAAGCAGGGGGGGTTCAGGTCTGGCCTCTGGGGGAGTGTTGGTGACTTTGCCAGTTGGAGGAATTGAGGCAGTATAGGGATGCTGGCGTTACACCAACTATGGCTCAATCATGCCACTGGCTTAAAAAGTCAATGATCACATTCTCAGTTGAGGAGATTGCTGCAAAGGGCTCAGGACCATTTTTTGATCGTTGGTCTCCCGCTGGTCAGCACGCATCGCTGCGTGTAACAGCGAGACACCAGCGATCAGTGACCTCACAGGGTTGGTAACCATGGTAAACACCGGGTATCTAGGCAACGCGCACTGCCTAGATACCCGGTGTTTTATCATAGTTACCAGCTTCCTCCCTGCTTACAGGCTGAGCTAAGCAGGGAGGACTCTGGTAACATCGCTTCCAGTGATGTGGGAGGTGGCTCCCTGGTCGCTGGGGAGTGTCGAGCCCCAGGATTTGGGGTACTTGGGTATCAGGCTCCAAGGGGCTAACGCTCCCGTGTCATGGGGAGTGGTGGCCGCGCCTGATCCCGTGTCCTGGGGGACTTCTTTGAAAAGGGTATGTTTACAGGGGATGATAGTTACAAGTTGTCGTGACGCCACCTGTAGTTTCTGGTGAGGAGCCACCAGCGCCGCCACAGTCTGCCGGAGGTAGATGGTAATGCGGCTAGTTTGGCAAAGTCCCCTACAGGTAGGGCTGGACCTCCGGGGCCGCTTTCCTGTATAGGGAACAAGTTCATGCAAAAGGAAACACAGGCAGAGGCAAAGTCACTTTTACTCCGGGTACTTTACTGTTAGATGTAGCAGTTGCAGTTACAGTTCATAGTTCAGCACTTTGATGTTACAAGAACAGGTAGCTAACGGGTGGCTGCAAGTGGATCTCAGGTGGTATGGTGGAACCCTTGGTGTGCCTTCATTAACTAACCCGTGTCTGTTCTTCTCTGCTTTCCAGTTTGGTGTGAAGCCTGGTGATGTAGAATCCAGACTGGCCTCCTGTCCTCTTTCACCTTCTCTGTCATCGGGTAAGCCTCTACTGGCTGGCTGTTCATTCCTTTAGCAGTGCCTGGTACCCTTCTTGTGGACTGCTCTGGTGCCCGGGGGACTTAAAGACTCCGCGGGAATCCTGATTCTCTGCCGTGCATATAGCTCCAGCAGTCAGCGGGCTCCGGTGCCCTGTAAGCTGTCTGGGAGCACCTATCTGGCTGGCTCCTCTTTCCCAGACCGGCTGCTCTCCTGGAAAGCTCCTTAAACCCTCTCCTATTCTTTCATCTCTCCTCCCGGTCCCTCAGCCGAGTGACCTAGCAGCAAACTTAGAGGCAAAGACCTCCTTGTTCACCCTAAAGGTGAATTTATCCTCTCCCGGGTAACCTCCCACCGCTGTGCTAGTGTGGGAGTGCTTGGAATGGATCCCACACACCATCCTAGGCTCCACATGCAGCTGGAGCATCTGCACCTCTTTTACGGGTGCAGTACCCTTCTGTGACGCCTGCTTGGTGGGGTGCCACAGGAGATCTGTCTGTTTGACAGCTCCCCAGCGACCAGGTAATGACGCTCCAGCGATCCCAGCAGGTCGTTATCACTGTCGGGATTGCTGGAGCGTCGTTGTGTGTGACTGGACCTTTAGTGTAATTATTAGGTAATATGGAAAGTTGGAGAATTATCCTTTTTCAAATCTTTTTGTCCTTTCATGAACTTAACAATGAAAAGTTCCATACTACTAAGTACAATGTTCATATCAATGATCCTTTCTCATAGCTTCTACTCTTTTTGCTTTGTTTTCATCATTTTATAGTGATGTACATGTTTAGTTTCAGTCTTTTTCCTTAGATTCACTTGACTATCTTCATGTTTTGGCTAGACATTCTAGACTTTATGAAGATGAGCCAACGCTGTCTGTACTCTGATCTTCAGAACCTTCATCCTCAGTTTAGGAATATTTCTAAAAAGATTAATTTGGTATTAAGCTTACTGAGAAATTCTTGGAAATGAAAATACGCTGGAGGAAAATAAAAGTCGTGTGAACTGACCTGAAATATCGATGGAATTGTGTACCATTTATTATGTGTATGTGGAGCCCACTGGGACGGGGTACTCAGTACCGGACCGGGGTATATGCTGGGGATGTCACGGCAGTCTTGGTCCGGACCGTGTCCCGGGTTCCGCAAGTAATGGGGGTAACATTTACAGGGGAGTTTGTCGTGACGCCACCCACGGGTTGTGGTCAGTGAGGGGCCACCGCTGCTGCAGAACCTCCAGGGATGATGTTGGGCAGCTGGGGATGTAATGGCTCTCCGCAGGTAGAGCTGGGTTCCCCGGGACAGTGGTAATAATAGTCTATAGATGGTGCTATGGATGTTGCAGGATAGGGCTAGTAGTGGAGATGATGGTAGTTTGTGAAGGCACGCAGGGTTTCAGCACAAGGATCACACACACTCATGGTTTTGAAGTTTTCCACGCTTTACTGGTGATGGTATTCAGTAGAGTACTGTCCACGGAGTCTGTATCGGGGCCGGGTTGCTCCCACCCTGTCCTGGTCCTCAGCTTCCCACTGCTGCGCTGTGTGTGTGGCCCTGCTGCCGCTTCAGCTAGGCTGCTGGCCCTGCCTCTCCTCACAGGTACCCCCTTTGCTAGGCAACTTGAGTCTTTCCATGTGCTTCTGACCCCGCCGTGTTGCTTTGCTGAGGTACAGTTTTAGATCTAGAACCTCAACTATCCCGGTGTTTTCTGTGCTGCGTGTTTCAGTCACAGATTTGGATCCGGTATCCGGTCTCTGCGCTCCTCTGGGGCGAGTTATGAGGTAACTCAGTCTCCTAGATATGTTACTCTGTTTCTTGTACTCCTCTCCTCAGACCCTGGCTTCAGGCCTGAAAGTAGTCAGTGGTCCCTGTCAGGAGCTCAGCACTGCTCTCATTTACAGGTCCTCCTCTTAGTGCTCCCTGCACTAAACTGAACTGTCAACTCTCAACTAACTACTTCCTCCTCAAACCAGAATATATCAGGGAGCTGCTTGAGCTCCCCCTTCTGGCCTAGAGGTGCTAGTGCAGTGTCCAGTGTTGTGTGGGGAGTTAACCCTTGTGATATTACTGTGGCACATTAACCCCTGGAGTGCCACATGTATTAAATAAATAAAGACTAGTGCTGTGGAAAACACAGGTTACTTGATATATGCCTTTTTCGCAAAAAACATATTAAGCCATTTTGATTTCTTAAGCGCTGCGGAATATGTTGGCGTTATATAAATAAAGATTATTATTATTATTATTATTATTAAGCCATCCCACCTCATCAAGGTGACCCATTTCAGGATGGTCCCTACTCTAACCGTATTATGACCTGCCACTGTGCCCACTAACTTCATAGAAGCAGGATGCTGAGTGTGCCCAAGGACTCACAAAAATAGGAGTTAATGTAACTACTCTGCTCAGTGAAGGGGAGGGGAAGGCGGGGCTCTCCCTAACTTGTCAGGAGACAAGTAGCTAAATGGAAATTCAGAAAAATCTGAGTCAGAGCAAACTTGTGTGAACATGCCTGCAGACCATGTTCACACTGACCACCAAATAGAATGAAACAAGAAAAAAAAAACTATGTGCATATTATGACCAAATATATTGCAATAAATTAATAAAGACTACTGCTGCCAAAAATACAGGGTACTTTGCAAAAAACATATTTAAGCCATCCCTCCTCGTCAAGGTGACTCATTTCGGGATGGTCCCTACTCTAACTGTATTATGATCTGCCACTGTGTCCAATGACATTACTTATACCATATTGTTTCTGTCCATATCTGCTGTTGCACTAAGTCTATGTGCACACGATCCAGAGGCACTGCGTCCTGGACGCATTGTCTCCAGACCTGAGGTAGCCGCAGGTGAATGCAGGATTTGCCCTGTTCCAATGGTCTGCGCTTGGTGCAGTGCGGCTTCTCTCTGCATTCACCCAGAGGAGCTCACCTCCGGACTCCTCAGCAATAAATTAACATGCTGTGGAGATGTGGATGCGTGGTAAAACCGCACCACAGGTGAGATAATTCGGAAGAGGGGAGAAGTACAGTGAGCATGAAATTTCTAGAAATCCATCCACTGTGCTTGTATTGTACAATGCAGCATTTTGGATGCAGCGGTAATACCCTGCATCCAAAATGCTGCTATTGCGGATAGTGTGCATGCAGCCTTAAAGGGAATCTGTCAGGAGGTTTTTGCTATATAATCTGAGAGCAGTATAATATAGGTCAAGAAAGGCTGATTCTAGGGACGTATCACTTCTTGGACAGCTTAGTGCAGTTTTGATATAATCCTTGTTTGTCTGATCACAGCATAATCTATATAATAATATTTATATAGCGCTATTAATTCCATAGCACTTTACATACATGAGTAATGCTGTCTTTCTTGGAGCTCACAATCTAAACATCCTATCAGTATGTCTTTACAATGTGGGAGGAAACCGGAGTGCCTGGAGGAAACCCACGCAAACACAGGGAGAACATACAAACTCCTTTCAGATGTTGTCCTTAGTGGGAATTGAACCCAGGACGTCAAGACCCCAGTGCTGCAAAGGCTACAGTGCTAAGCACTTGAGCCACCGTGTAGACCCTGATTCCAGCACTGAGTCACTTACTGGGCTGCTTGTTGTAGTTTTTAGAGAATCACTTTTCGCCACTGTAGATATAGCAGTTCTCTGAAAGGTGAGCTCTGTAGAACCCCGTGGGGTTCTACAGAGCTCATGAATATAGAGGACTACCTGGCAGCAGGTTAACTAATCCCCTATTGATAATCTTGTGCTGATAAAACAGTGATTTTATCAAACCTACAGCAAGCAGCTCAGTAGGTGACAACTCAGGAATCAGGGTCTCTGTATTTATATTACGTTACTCTCAGATTAAATATCAAAACCTGGTGACAGATTCCCATTAAAAGTCAACATTAAAAGACTTAAAGACAAAAAGATAAACTAACCAAGAAAGGTACCCCCCTCAATTTTTGTCCCAGTTTCTTTATTATAAATCAAAAAAGAACATGGTTGCATTTAATATCTACAAATAAATAAGAAAATACTTCAAAAGACTATGAAATGAAAATATCTTTGTAATATATTATTCCAAAGTATGGCAAATTGTATTGGTCTTGAAAGGTTTAAGAATAGTATTCATGCAAATAAAATGCATAATGGATGTCAGCTTTTATGTGGATGCAGGCTCTTTACATGCAGAATATGTATTTATACTATAAACTATTACTCATTATAATTTTATGTACTTTTTTATTCACATAATTCTAGTTTTCAGATGGTGAAAACAGGCTGCAGTGATTAACAGCACAAGTCCATGTTCTTCTGAAGGTCAAGAAGAATTGTCTATTCAAGTGCCACCCAAGTTTGCATAAAAGCATGTTCACTTTCCAATAAATGTGAAAAGACAGGAGAAAAAACTTCAGAAAATTCATGTAAACCTTACATAACCTTGAGATGGAGAATTGAATGAAGACAAGATGACTGCTACCTGCTACCACAACCCTCCTGTGCTGTTTCTCCAAACAGAAGCTAATTGTGTTCGACACGTCATATTAACTTAGCAAAAGATCTAGACCCTCCTAGGTTCACTGGTCGTGGACAGATATTTTGTTGCTGTAATTGCTGTTTGTACTCCATACAAATATTATTTCTAAAATGAAAGTACATTTTTGTAAATTATTGTAAAACAAAATGTGTGTACAGTTGTGTTCAAAATAATAGCAGTGTGTTCAAAAACACGAGCTAAAGCTTAACCGCTTTTATTTAATAACTAGATTAAGGCCCGATGCTATCACATCGGGAGGGTTGGATTACGCCACATCCAAGATGGCATCCGGAAAGTCTCGCTAGACTTCCAGAACGCCATCTTGGATGTGGTGCGATCCAACATGGCGGGCGGGTAGTCTCGCCGGCAGGAAGTCTCGCGAGAAATCATCGTCGAGGATGGATGTCGCCAGACGGAGCATATCTAAGATGGCGTCGGTGTCCCAGAGAAAAAGATGGGATGTTGGCGGAGAAGATCAGATGTCGGCGGCGGCGTGCAGGAGACGATCGGATGTCGGCGGTGTGTTAGCGGACGGGTGTCGGTGAGTATAGATGTCGGCGTGAGAGTAGATGGGGGTATGAGTGTCGGGGTATGAATGTGAGACTGTACAGAGAGGGGGGTGTATGTAAAGTGGCCAGGGGATCGTGTGTGCGGGGAGGTGCAGAAAGAGAGGGGGGTGTGGTGAGGAGTGGTCGTCCATGTTGGATCACCCACGACGGGTGTACAGCCAACTTCTGTCACGGATGTGACGTAGCGATACCGTTACATAGTGATGGAAGTTGGCTTTATTATAATAGATAGAATACATACAGCAATACCGGTGTGCAGCGGTGCCAGTGTGCAGCGGTGCCGGAGTCCAGGAGGAGACAGCAGGTGGGTGCGGTCAGGAGGGAGCCGGGGACAACGGCCATGTGTGGGCAGGAGGGGGCCGAGGAAGAGTGCCGGGTCCGTGCAGGAGGGGGCCGGGGGACAGTGGCCGGATGCGGGCAGGAGGGAGGCAGGGAGATAGTGACCGGGTGCGGGCAGGAGGGGGCCATGGGGACAGCGGCCAGGTGCGGGCAGGAGAGGGCCGGGGAACAGCGGCCGGGTGTGAGCAGTAGCTTAGCAGAGTATATGGGGGCTCAGTGGTTAGCAGAGTATACAGGGGCTCAGTGGTTAGCACAGTATACGCTGGCTAAATAGTTAGCACTGTATACGGAGCCTCAGTGGTTAGCACTCTATGCTGGCTCAGTGGTTAGCACTGTATGCTGGCTCAGTGGTTAGCACTAAGGTGTCTCAGTGGTTAGCACTGTACGGTGGCTCAGTGGTTAGCACTGTACGGTGGCTCAGTGGTTAGCACTAAGGTGGCTCAGTGGTTAGCATTGTACAGTGGCTCAGTGGTTAGCACTGTACGATGGCTCAGTGTTTAGCAAAGTATGGTGGCTCAGTGCTTAGCACAGTATATGGCCGCTCAGTGGTTAGCACTATATGGAGGCAGAGTACTTAACTCTGTATGGAGGCTCATTGGTTAGCACAGAATGGTGGTAAGTGTTATCACTGTATAAGGTGGCTCAGAGGTTAGCACTCTATGGTGGCTAAGTGGTTGGCACTGTATATGGTGGCTCAATAATTGAGCAGTAATGTGACTCAGTGGTTAGCAGTGTATACAGTGACTTGGTGATTAGCACTCTATGGTGCCTCAGTGGTTGGCACTGTATATGGTGGCTCAGTGGTTAGCACAGTATGGTGGCTCAGTGGTTAGCACAGTATGGTGGCTCAGTGGTTAGCACAGTATGGTGGCTCAGTGGTTAGCAGTGTATATGGTGGCTCAGTGGTCAGCACTGTACGGTGGATCAGTGGTCAGCACTGTACGGTGGCTCAGTGGTCAGCACTGTATGGTGGCTCAGTGGTCAGCGGAGGACGGAGGGCAGAGTGGTCAGCGGAGGACGGAGAGCAAGTGGTAAGCGGAGGGCGGGGGCAGAGTGGTGAGCAGAGGCCAGGGGCAGAGGTGGTGAGCGGAGACTGGGGGCAGAGTGGTGAGCGGAGGCCGGGGGCAGAGTGGTGAGCAGAGGCCGGGGGCAGAGTGGTGAGCGTAGGCTGGGGGCAGAGTGGTGAGCGGAGGTCGGGGGGGTCAGAGTGGTAAGCGGAGGTCGGATGGGTCAGAGTGGTCAGCGGAGGCCGGGGGGTCAGAGTGGTCAGCAGAGGCCGGGGGGGTCAGAGTGGTGAGCGGGGGCCACACACTGGGGGTGGATAATACTGGAGGCTGTAATATATATATGTGCAGGGGCCACACACTGGGGGTGGATAATACTGGAGGCTGCGTATATCTGTGGGTCTGGCGGCTCCTCTATCACTCTCCTGCCCCCTCTCTTACCGGGCAGGCTGCCCCTGGCATGGGGGAGCGGTGTATGCCCTGTGCCGGGGCGGGGCCCATCCTCACAGCGGGGGGGGGGCGGTGTCCCGGGGCCCATAGCTGCTCCTGCCAGGCCGGATCCCCCTGGAGCCACCGATTGGAATCCAGGCTGCGCCGCCATCACTGTGTAACAATGGGGCCGGAAGCGGAAGCCCTGCGCCTCCCGGTGGGAGCAGAGGAGGGAGGTGAGCACAGAGCTGCTGCTGGAGGCCGGGGGAAGCGGGCGGAAGTAAACCAGCGCCATCTTGGATAAGGGAAACCTGTGGAAGTCGGGAATTATGGAGGCGGCCATATTAGTTAAGGGGGAAATATACCTAAGGCAGCTTCAGTTGGATGTGACGTCATAAACGTTACATAGTGATGGAAGCTGCCTTAGGAGATTATTATATTAGATAATAATGTAGAGTAGGTGATTATAATAAACTTTCAAATATAGTTAATTAATGAAATCTGGTTGAAAACCATTCCTAAACCTTCCACAAGGTGTCCCCACTACACTATGTGTGAAGCAGACATATGTTCATTATCAGTCAGATCCGTCTTCACACTGAATACAGGACATGTAACCATATAAGGGAAAGGGGGTGTGGCCTACACTCTTGACTGCAGCTGGTGAGGAAACTATGTATTAGATTATCTCAGCCTACAACACAATTGCTATGCAATCTTAGAATGTCAGGATCACTGCAAACTTGTATTTCCTTGGCACAAGCTTCTCTGATCTGTCATCTGGCTCCACACAGCTCAGATCTCTGTTAACCTTTTCTCTGCTGTCACACTGCTCCCTATCAACTTGCTCTCAGAAGCTGTGGAAATACACACAGTGCTGGCAGACACTGGCCATGCCCACACAGCCATAAAATGCAGTTTTTAAAAGAGCACAGGAAAATGTAAGAAAATAGCTCATACGGCACAAAAAGTGATGTGACCCATCATTAACAGCCAGTGCAGTATTGTTTTTTTTTTCAATGAAATTACATTTACACTTTAAGCCCCAAATCTTTATAATAGTTTTTATGTACATGCAATGGGAACATTGCACACTAAATCAAAACATGAAGAGAAATGTAGAGCAGACCCATCCTACTGTCTTCCTCCCATTTACTCTATAGAATGTCAGCCCTCAAGGGCAGGGTCCTCTCTCCTCTCTGTATCAGTCTGTCACTGTTAGTTTGCTCGTTGTATTTTTAACTGGTTTGTATGTAACCCTTCTCATGTACAGCACCATGGAATCAGTGGTGCTCTATAAATAAATAATAATAATGGGTTGTGTTTAGTGATGGGCGAATCCTAAATTACTCGGAATCGCTTGACTCTAGCGAGTCCGAGCACAGGACTCGCTACTCGTTGCGAGTCTAGCGAGTCCAATGTTAATGAATGGGGAAGCAAGTAATAGCGAGTAGTGTGAGATTTACAAATCGCAGATGTGTGTCGGAAGCTTCAGCCTGAAGCAATCCTAGTTTTGTCATTTATTTGCATTGCTCGTTTACTTTGTAAGTAATCCCTGACTCGCACAGATAAGATCCTGTCTCCTCTGTACAGGCTGCCAGCTCCAGGGTCCTAGAGCCTGCCTGCTGCCTGATGTAGTAGTGCTGAGATTGTTCTCAGTCTGCTCATTCCCTGTGTACAGACATGAAATTCTGAGATTCTGACTCTGAAATTCATGAAATAATAAAAAAAAATGCGTTGGGCTCCGCGCAATTTCTATGTCTAGCCAGGTACAGCTAAGCAGCTGGGGGCTGGAATCCGCAGCGCAGGGATGCCCAAGCTTTCTGGGCACCCCCCGCTGCAAATTGCAGCCCGCAGCCGCCCCAGAAGATGGCGCGTTCATTGAAGCGCCATCCTCTGGCGCTGAACCCCGCTCTTCCAGCGGCCCTGGTGGCGGTGGCACGCTGGGTAATAGAGGTTAGGGCCAGCTTTGTATTATCAGCTGGCCCTAAGCCCGAAATTTATGGCGGTCACGCCAATATTAGACATGACCGCCATGAATTTCTATTAAATTGTTTTAAAAAAAAACACAACACAAGGAAAATTTTTTATTAGAAATAAAAAAAAAAGCCATTAGGGACTCCATCTTTAATTAAAAAAATCCTCTTCCGTCCGACGCAGTCCAAAACGCGATGTCCTCTCTGCTACATCCCCTGTGCATAAATATAGATGTCTATGCACAGGGAATAAGCAGACTGAGAACAATCTCTGCTCTGCTACATCATCTCTGTGCACAGACATTCATGTCTGTACACAGGGAATGAGCAGACTGAGAACAATCTCAGCTCTGCTACATCATCTCTGTGCACAGACATTCATGTCTGTACACAGGGAATGAGCAGACTGAGAACAATCTCAGCTCTGCTACATCATCTCTGTGCACAGACATTCATGTCTGTACACAGGGAATGAGCAGACTGAGAACAATCTCAGCACTGCTACATCATCTCTGTGCACAGACATTCATGTCTGTACACAGGGAATGAGCAGACTGAGAACAATCTCAGCACTGCTACATCATGTCTGTGAGCAGGCGGGCTCTAGGACCCTGGAGCTGCACAGAGAAGACAGCTGGACTCGGCTCGCAAAGAAACAGCAGTTATCTGCGAGTTTCCCTGCTATCACTGGCACAGTAGCCAGTGATTACTCGCGAGTCTAATGCAAACAATGGCAATCCTAGTTTTGTCAGCGTTTCTGACAAAACTAGGATTGATATTGATTTGCATTGGACTCGTGCGAGTAATCACTGGGAGACTCGCAGAGTACCGAGTCCTGCGAGTCCCTTACTACTCGCCGAGTAACGAGTCCTAGCGAGTAGATTCGCCCATCCCTAGTTTGTGTTGTATCTTTGAAAAAAAATGATTAAACTTGTACGTGCAACATGGACGTGTCCATGAGGCCTGACAGAATAAACCTTTATTAGCGGATAGATTTCATTAACATTTTATAAATCTGCCAACAAATATCTGATTTTTATGTACCACTTTGGGACCCCTGGATACCCACCGTACAGCCTGAACATATTCACCAATAGCAATTTATGATAATTTACTTCAAAAATAATGCAGATGAAACAAAAGAACCTTCATCACAAGATCCGTGTTCTGTTTAACTGCATAGTACCAATCTTTTTTTTTTAGGAATTAGTGAGATCATGTAAATTTATGGGATATAACATAGATATTGCATCAATGTTAACCCCCTTTTTGACATTTTACGTAAGTTTACATCATGGGTGGGAAGGGGTTCCCACAAAATGACGTAAACATGTCATGGTGGTCAAGCGGGCACCAGAACTGTGCCTGCACGATGGCTGCTGGGAGCTCAGGAAATGATAGTCAGGCTATCACAGCCGAGACTGGTCCCTGCTTTTAACCCCCACAATCAATAGTGATCACAGCTTTTAGGAGGATGAGAGAAGGAATGCACTTCCTACCCACCCCATCACGGGCGCCTGATCGTTGCTATAGAAATTCGAGGTCAAATTACCTTCATCTGCCAGCTATGGTGTCTTGTCAGTGCATTCCATAAGCAAGGTCAATCAGGTATTTTGTCAGTGTACCACTGACAGGTTTAATGTATTGCAATGATTGTGCATTGCAATACATTATAACAGCGATGAGAGTAATAAAAGCTAATGTCTCATATAGGGATTACCGTATATACTCGCGTATAAGCCGAGTTTTTCAGCCCAAAAATTGGGCTGAAAAGTAGGCCCCCTTGGCTTATACGCGAGTCAATACGGCCCCAGTGTATATAGCAGCCCCAGCGGTAGTATACAGCAGCCTTAGTAATCCAGGGCCCCCCCAGCCTTGCTCCGGTAACCTGTAAAGGAAAATATACTTAACACTGTCCCGCTGCCGTCTCCGCTCGCCGCTGCCGTCCGCGATCCTCCATCTTCATGCGTCTTCTTCCGGTTTCTTATGTTCGTCGCAGGCAATGACGTCATTGCCGGCGACGAACACAGGAAACCGGAAGAAGACGCATGAAGATGGAGGATCGCGGACGGCAGCGGCGAGCGGGGACGGAAGCGGGACAGTGATAAGTATATTTTCCTTTACAGGTTACCGGAGCAAGGCTGGGGGGCCCTGGATTACTGGGGCTGCTGTATACTACCGCTGGGGCTGCCGGGGCTGCTGTATACTACCACTGGGGCTGCTGGGGCTCCTATATACTACCACTGGGGCTGCTGGGACTGCTGTATACTACCACTGGGGCTGCCGGGGCTGCTGTATACTATCACTGGGGCTGCTGGGGCTTCTATATACTACCACTGGGGCTTCTATATACTACCACTGGGGCTGCTGGGGCTTCTATATACTACCACTGGGGCTGCTGGGGCTTCTATATACTACCACTGGGGCTGCTGGGGCTTCTATATACTACCACTGGGGCTGCTATATACTACCACTGGGGCTGCTGGGGCTTCTATATACTACCACTGGGGCTGCTATATACTACCACTGGGGCTGCTGGGCTTCTATATACTACCACTGGGGCTGCTATATACTACCACTGGGGCTGCTGGGGCTTCTATATACTACCACTGGGGCTGCTGGGGCTTCTATATACTACCACTGGGGCTGCTGGGGCTTCTATATACTACCACTGGGGCTGCTATATACTACCACTGCAGCTGCTGGGGCTTCTATATACCTACCACTGGGGCTGCTATATACTACCACTGGGGCTGCTGGGGCTTCTATATACTACCACTGGGGCTGCTATATACTACCACTGGGGCTGCTGGGGCTGCTATATACTACCACTGGGGCTGCTGTATACTACCACTGGGGAGGCCTGTATACCACTGGGGGGGGCCTGTATACCACACTGCTGGGGGCTGTATACCTGTGCTGGGGTCCACCCTCGGCTTATACACGAGTCAATAGGTTTTTCCAGATTTTTGGGGCAAAAGTAGGGGGGTCGGCTTATACATGGGTCGGCTTATACACGAGTATATACGGTAAGTAAAAAATTGAAAAAATAGAAACAAATTTGAAAAAAAACATCTGAAAATAAAGAACAAAAAAACATTATACCAATAAATGCAAAAACAAAAATAATAAAAGTACACATATTCGGTATTAGCCCATCCAGAACAACCCAATCTGTTTATAGTTCACAAAAAAGTGGAACAAAATGCAATCAGTCATATGTAAATTTAAATGGCATTTCTGAAAATGTAATCTTGTACTGCAAAAAGAAGCTGGCATACAGCTCCATGAGTGAATGAATGAAAAAGCTGTATCTTGCAGAATACAGCAATGCAAGAACAATTGTTTTTCCATAAAATTGTTTTTATTGTGTAAAAGCGGCAAAACATTAAAAAAATATCAATGTAGTAATCAATGTATTTGTACTGACCTGTACAATAAAACCCACTAGGTTAAAAACGTTGAAAATACATAAAGCCAATTCTTCAGCAGCTGTTGATTTGTTTATTCTGCCTTCAAAAGATTGCATTAAAGTGCTGCTTACATTTATCTTGCAACTTAATCCTGCAAAACTCACTGTATTTGACTCTATGGGAGTTTTCATTAGACAAAATCGTCACTACACTCGTAAGTGTAATTTCCAAAATATGGTCACTTGAGCGGGTTTCTGCTATTCAGGCACTTAGGGGCTCTGCAAACAGAGTCTGCAAACTATTCTAGGAAAATCTGTGCTCCCAAAAGTCAAATAATTCTCCTTCCCTCCTGAGCCATGCCATGTGACCAAACAATACTGTACAGTCACATGTCAGGTATTGCCACATTCCACAAAAATTGTGTAACACTTATTGCCTTTGTAAAAATTGGAATTCTGGGGGCTAAAACAACATTTTAGTGCTAAAAGTGAAATTATTTTTTCTTCTTCGCCCAATAGTGTAAAATTTTATGACACAACTGTCTTGTCAATATGCTCACTGCACTCCTAGATACATTTATTGAGGGGTGCAGTTGGAAAATACAGTCACTTGTGGGGGATTTCTGCTGTTTGCTGTTTTGGCACCTCGGAGGCTTTACTAATGTGTCATGGCACCTACAAACTATTCCAGCTAATTCTGAAGTCCAATATGGCACTCCTTCATGTCTCAGCTTTGCAATATACCTTAAAAGTAGTTCCTGATTTTATAGAGCGTATTGGCGCACTCCGGAAAATAACAAAGTGTGGTATTTTTTTTTACTAGCCCATAATCTTTGAAAATTCTTAGAGAACAGGAGAAGTCCCAAAGTACTGGAGAAGAGCAAATGTTGTCCCTATCATCAAAAAGGGGAACAATGAAGAACCAGGGAACTCTAGGCCTGTGAACCTGACTTCTATACCAAGAAAAATCTTTGAACATATTATTAAACATCATGTATGCAAGAACCTGGATGAGAATGAAGTGATTAATAGTGATGAGTGAGCATGCTCGCCGCTACTCGGTACCGCCGAGATGTGACACAAGTATACAGCTCCCTTCACTGCACAAATTAAGCTGGCACCTCACAGAGAGCAGATTGATTGTTAGGGTCCCTCTGGGAGGCACAGCAAGGTGTTGTATTCTGTGACGATTTGAAAAAGCCCTCCCGCCCTTTCCCAGAAACACTCAGTTTATAGCCAGATGTCTGTGGGCGGAGCCTATCACCCATTGACTTGCATTAGCCTCGGTGCTCGGTTGAGCAGCCGAGCATGTTCAAATGCTCGACCAGAGCATCGAGCACACAAGCATTTTAATGCTTGCTCATCACTAGTGATTAACCAGCGCAAGCATGGGTTTGTAACTAATATGCAATGTCAGACTAACTTAATTTCTTCTATGACAGAATCATCGGTGGATCACAGAATCGCAGTAGATATAGTATATCTTGACTTCAACAAAGCATCTGACAAAGGCTAGGGTCACATCTACGTTTTTTCTTTGAAAACCTGATCCGGTTTTGAGCTTTCAAAAAGCTCAAAACCGGATCAAAAAACGCTCCTCATAGGAGCCAATGCTGAAAGCCGGATTGCTTCACAAGCAATCCGGTTTCCGTCTCCAGCTCTGCAGCCTGCGTTAAAAATCATGCAGGTCGCAGTTTTTGGAGCGGTTTAAGCATCCGCAGTCCGGTGACTGGATTGCTCAGGATGTGTAATCCAGAGCAAGCCGGTTACCTGATAGTTTGCTCATTCCTGCTGCCGCAGGGATGAGCAAACTATTCTATGTCTAGTAAATCGATTAATTCAATAAATAAATGATTGATTAATGTCTCTAGGGGGGGCCGAGTCCCTCTAGAGACCTTACACCCACTCAGGTGGGCTTATCCTGCTTTAATCTGTAATGTACAAAAGCGCCGGGCTCCTCAGAGCTGCGCGCATGACCCCACAAACTGACCCCCCGTGTCGGTAGACCCGTCCCTGCACCCCTCTTATCTTTTCTAGCTATCCCTTTTTTTTTTATCCCTTTTGCTGAATAAAACTATGTGTTAAAGTAGAGAATACAAGTTATATTTACGTGTCAGTTTCTGTTTCTGTAAGTAGCCATAGGCGGGGCTGTCTGCTGCTCCCTCAGCCTGCTTATTCATTATGCACGCCCCCTCTCAGCTTGCAGCAGTGCTGAGAGCCAGGCCGCATCATGAAAGGGGCGGGGTAAAATCGTGTCATACTGGTAGCAGCAGCAGGGATGAGCAAACTATCAGGTAAACGGATTGCTCTGGATTACACATCCGGAGCAATCCGGTGACTGGATTGCGGTTTTCTGCACACATTTTTGCTTAAAAATGTGTGTAAAGGCAATTGCGTTCACCGCATCCAGATCTGGATGCAGTGAACGTAATTGCACTTCCAAGTGTGACCCTAGCCAAAGTATCTCATACCATCCTAATTGAAAAAAAAGTGTGGATTGTACAAGGCAACTGGAGTGGTGGAGTGGTCAGAAATGGCTGCACATCAAGTTGGAATAATGTCTCAAGTGCTCAGTCCTGGGCCCTGTGTTGTTCAACATTTGTATCAATGATTTTGATGAAGGAATTGAGGGTAAACTGGTTACATTTGCAGATGACACAAAGCTAGGAGGGATAGCTAATACTAGAAAAGAGAGAGGATTGAAGAAGATCAGGAACAGTGGGCAGCAACTAGCAGAATGGTTTATAACAGAGAGAAATACAAAGTCCTTCTTCTAGGCAAGAAAAATGAAAAAAAAAAGCATATACAGAATGGGAGGGAATAGGTCTACTAATAGATCACAGACTGAACATGAGTCAACAGTGTGATGCAGCAGCATAAATGGCAAACAATTCTGGGCTGTAGTGCAGAAGCATACAGTCTAGATCATGGGAAGTCATTATCTCCCTCTACTCCTCTTTGTTAAGACATCATCTGCAATACTGTGTCCAGTTCTAGGCACCGCATTTTAAAAAATACATCAACAAAATGGAGCAAATTCACAGAAGAGCGACCAGAAACGTGACCGGTGTGGAAAACATGTGAAGAGAATTTGGTGCAGTGTGACTGCAAGTGATGACCAGGTTTGCCAAAATAAAAAGTTTGAAAGATTTGCTCAAATTCAACCAGATAATTTGATTTGCACCAAATTTATTCTAAACAGTTTGCATGTGTCCTATTATTTTCTGAGGTCTCTCCAGTTCCCAGAGTATAGTAAACCTTGGTTAAGAAAAACTGAAAAATTATACTTACCTTGTCCCATCCCTCACCTGTCCTGCTGCACAGCTCCACTTTTAGACCAGTCTTCAGTCTGAATCTGTCTTCTGCCACTTTCAGAATCTTAAAGTGTAATCGCCATTTACATTTTTATTTAATAGTAATGTAGTGCAAGTGATTATAATAAGCTTTCAAATATACTTCATTAGAAAATTCAAGTTGAAACCATTTATAAACTTTCCACAAGGTGTCCCCACTGAACTGTGTGTGAAGCTGACTCATGTTTGTTATCACGCAGATCCATCTTCACAGTGCATATGGGCATGTCTCTAGATAAGGAGAAAAGTAGGTGTGGCCTAACTACTGACTGCAGCTCATGACAAAACAATGTATCAGATTACCACAGGCTACAGTATAGTTGCTACGCAATGTCAGAAGGTCAGGAAGAGTGCAAACTCCTCATCTGTTTCCACACTGCTCACTCACATTTCTATTAACCCCTTCTTTGGTATCACATTGCACAGCTCACTATCAGCTGATCTCTGAAGCTGTGGAAATACACACACCGTGCTGGAAGATGCAGGTCATGAGCACACCGCCAGTTTTTAAAAGAGCACAGAAAAAAGTGAGAAAATAAGTCGTATGGAACAAAAAAAGCATTATCTTAGCTGCTATGTGACTCATCATTAACAACCAGTGCAGTATTATTTTTTTTCCAATTAATTGCCATTTTTATGTAAAGCATTGGCTAGGCCTCACAGGACATCATGACATGTGTCACCCTGCAGAGTCAGACTGAAGACTGTTTGGAGGAAAAGGTGTAGGATGGTGGGAGGTGAATATCATTTTTTTTAACTCGTTCCTGCCCTTTTAGGATCACAAAAAGTTTTGATTCTGGAAAATCCAAATTTCATTTAAATTTTAAGTGAGTTCAATTCTCCTTGAATCAATTTATTCATCTCTTGTAACTTCAACAAGATGCATCCATTGACTACCTGATTCCAGCCAATCACAGCCTTTGGTGATCTTGTGACTTGTTGATTGGGATGCTCCTGCTTCTTGCACCAGTGATGACTATAGGCGCATCCTACAATAGAGCAATGGGGTCTCTTTAATTGACTTCTAAGGGCCCTTTCACATCAGCGTTTTTTTCAAATCACGGCAGATGCGGTGAAAAAAACGCATCTGCCGCGATTGCCGCATACCGGCTGCACTTGCGGCACGGTTGCGGCGCGGTTGCGATAAACGCCATACAAGGTATAGCGGACTTGCGGTAGGCGCGGCAAGTGCGGTTTTGGCACTTGCGGCAGGTGCGGCCGCGAAAAAAAATGCTGTCAGCCGTGGTTTTTTTCGCGCTGCACCTGCCGCAAGTGCCAAAACCGCACTTGCCGCACCTACCGCAAGTCCGCCTATACCTTGTATGGCGTTTACCGCAACTGCGCCGCAACCGTGCCGCAAGTGCAGCCGGTATGCGGTAATCGCGGCAGATGCGGTTTTTTCACCGCATCTGCCGCGATTTGAAAAAAACGCTGATGTGAAAGGGCCCTTATAAACACAGAACATTATATTTAGAGCCCTTTTGAGAAGCCAGATGCGAATAGTGAACGGTGAATCTCTAGTCTGCCTGGGGGGCGCTTGCCCCCCTGCCACCTGGCCAGTCCGCCCCTGGCAAGAGGAAGTAATGAAAATACACAATTGCTTTCTGACATCAGCTTCCATGCCAAGGACCTGGTAGCTATAACCGTCAGAGGTTTAGAACAGATTATGTTGAAGGATTTCAGACATCCATACAGAGCATTCTTGGCTGAGAGGTGGATCATTGTACAAAAATTGCTAAATTATTGCCCCGCCTGTGCTCAGTACTCAGTAGTCTAGCCATTGTATTTTTAGCTACGACAGATGGAAAGGTTGTGTAAGTAAAAAATAATGGCATTTCTATACTAACCAGTGAAGTAACAGAGCCTCCTTAAGAGATGTCCTCCCCATGTAACTTAATAGTACGTTTTACAATAGTCTGCTTAAAATAATTCTAGGCTGATACTCTGACTCTTTGCAGACACGGCACAAACAGACAGTGTATCAACATTGTCAGGACAAGTGCCTGTTCTGGGGAGTGTCTGGTGTTTGTCTTCCATGATTTCTGCAAAGTTTCTTATGAAATGGAGGGAAAAGTCATTACAGCCTCAAAAATGAAAAACAAGAAGATGTTGAAACAGATCTACACTAGTGGACAAAATTGCGGCAACACCCTCAAGATTTCTGAATTTTTAGCATTTTGCCAATAAGAATCCAAATTTCATGAATGTTTTTGATTTCATAGTAAAGTTTTTTAAGTAGAAATAACAAAATTTCATATAGAAACACAATATTCGCAGGAAATTTGTTCATTTGTCAAGGCCCTTGGCCTTGATAACTGCCTGGCATCTACTTGGCATGCTAGCCACCAGTTTGATTAACTCAGATGGTGTGATGATATGAAACCATGATTCGATGACGGCTGCAATGAGTTCCTGCTTGTTTGAAGCCCTGTTTTGACACCGCTATTTTGAGCCAAGCCCAGAGATTCTCAATAGGATTGAGATCTGGGCTGTTTCCTGGCCAATTTAATAACTGGACATTATTGTCCTTGAACAAGAGAGACATTTTTTAGCTGTATGGCATGGGGCTTCATCTTGCTGAAAAATAAACGGTGTCCCTTCACCAAATACATCACATGCCGAAGGAATGAGTTTAGGCTGAAGACTTCCTTCGTGTACTTTTCTTGTGAAACAAGAATGTGAAGCTCCTAGTGGTTATTAAACGTGTAAAAATGGAGGGCCAAGGCCACTCACCTATTGGGGTTGTGCACCTCTGCAAAACCCCAGTGACAGCTTCCTAACTGTGGAACCTGCTCCGGACTGGAGTGTTTCCTCTCGGCCGGCGTGATTTCCCCCACATCCCTTCCGGGTCGCAGTCACGTGATCGCACTTTCAGTGGCGTCACGGAAGATCCTGAAACTTGGTTTTATAATCTCCTGGGCAACAGCAGGTCCTTTAGATTGGAAATTACAGAGCCCAGAGCTGCTCCTGCCACCAATTCCTCAGTGAGGGAACAGGGAAAATGGAAAGAAGTAGGACCGGTCTTCTTAGGAGCACTTGGGCAATGGGGAATAATTAGGACACTCACAAGGAGCATGGTTAACAAACCTTTATTTGCCCTTCACTTTCTCACAATGCATTTTGGCTGAGGTGACTCCACCTGAGGAAGACAGGTACCTGTCTAAATGCATTGTGGGAAAGTGAAGGGCAAATAAAGGTTTGTTGACCACTCTCCTTGTGAGTTTCCTAATTGTTTCCCATTACTCCAGTGCTCCTAACAAGACCGCTCCTACTTCTTTCCTTGATGTACTTTTCAGCATTAACTGTTCCTTCAATTACCTGCAGCCTACCAACTGCATCTCTGGACATGCAACACCACACCATAACACTCAGAGGATGCTTCATGGTGGGTACTATACACTCTAGCGAGCAATCCTCTCCAGGTCGTCATAGAACATAGAGGACACCGTCGCTGCCAAAGATGGATATGGGTGTCTCATCGCTCCATAAAAAATGTCTCCATTGTTCAATGGTCCATTTTGAATGTTCTTTGGCCCACTGCAGACGTTTCTGACGCTGTGAGGCATTCAAAAATGGCTTTTTACGTGGTATTCAGGCTCTTAACCTCACAATTACCAATCATCGTCGAACCATCTGATCAGACACTGTCACTCCAGAGTTTACAAGCTCCTTGTTGAAGTCAACAGCAGTTGACTCCCTGTTATTTAGAGCGATTCTAAGAATTCTTTTATCAGTCTGAGGAGTTGTAGCCTTCTTCCTTCCTCTACCTGGTTTATCCTTTATCGAACCAGTCTCTTGAAACCGCGTACACACTTTGAGAACACTGGCTGGTGAGACCCTTTTCCAATTCGTGCTGCAATTTCCCAGTAACTGTACCCTTCTTCTCCTAAAGTAGCAGCTTTACCACTCTTCTTAGGTGACCACTCCTGTCTAATAATGCTGGCTATGTCAAAAATCTGACATTTAATAAACAAAAAAATTGTGAAAATTACTTAATATGTGATTACATCACATTGTTAAATCACAAATGTAATTAATTAATTAATTATTAAATTAAATCACAGCTTAATTTTTATTAGCTGGATACCCTACAAAGATGCTGTCATTACCGTATATACTCGCGTATAAGCCGAGTTTTTCAGCCCAAAATTTGGGCTGAAAAGTCCCCCCTCGGCTTATACGCGAGTATAAGTATACAGCAGCAGCCCCCGGAGGTATACAGGCCCCCCCATCATGATCCAGGGCCCCCCCCCCCTTGCGCGGCACACCTGTAAAGTAAAATCATACTTATCACTGTCCCGCGCTGTCCCGCCGCTTGCCGACATCACGATCCCGGGCTTCATTCAGCGTCTTCCGCATTTCCTGTAGTCGCGGGCAATGACGTCATTGCCCGCGACCACAGGAAGCCGGAAGCCGGAAGACGCGGAACGAAGCCCGGGATCGTGATGTCGGCAAGCGGCGGGACGGCGCGACAGGACACTGATAAGTATGATTTTACTTTACAGGTGTGCCGCGCAAGGGGGGGGGCCCTGGATCATGATGGGGGGGCCTGTATACCTCTGGGGGCTGCTGCTGTATACAGCCCTGGGGCTGCTGCTGTATACACCCCTGGGGCTGCTGCTGTATACTACCACTGGGAAGGCTGCTGCTGTATACTACCACTGGGAAGGCTGCTGCTGTATACTACCACTGGGAAGGCTGCTGTATACACCACTGGGGCTGCTGTATACTACCTAAGGGCTGCTGTATATACCTCTGGGGCTGCTGTATACACCACTAGGGCTGCTGTATATACCTCTGGGGCTGTATATACCTCTGGGGCTGCTGTATACTACCTCTGGGGCTGCTGTATACTACCACTGCGGCTGCTGTATACTACCACTGGGGCTGCTGTATACTACCACTGGGGCTGCTGTATACTACCACTGGGGCTGTATATACCTCTGGGGCTGCTGTATACTACCACTGGGGCTGCTGTATACACCTCTGGGGCTGCTGTATACTAACCACTGGGGCTGCTGCTGTACATACCACTGGGGCTGCTGTATATACCTCTGGGGCTGCTGTATACCACACTGCTGGGGGCTGTATACCTGTGCTGGGGTCTACCCTCGGCTTATACACGAGTCAATAGGTTTTCCCAGGTTTTGGGGGCAAAAGTAGGGGGGTCGGCTAATACACGGGTCGGCTTATACACGAGTATATACGGTAATTCTGCACGTGAAATAAAAGTTAAGCAAATGTGTGTCAATTTTACAGTATATCATAAAATTCAGAGACAATATAATAGAATAAAACATGTAATTGCTTACATTTTGATGACAAACTGGCTTTAAAATATAAAAAAGGCTTTTAATCGCACAATATCGGTCCTAAATCACACTCAGGTCACTATAAACAAACATAGGATACATATCGCAGGAGAGGGCGTGTGTTCAAGTAATTATGTGAAAACTTTCATTAAAGGGATCCTGACCCCGAAAAATGAGCCCCCAGCCCCTTAATACCTTTCCCTGCAGCATGCTAACACCTCTGAAGCCATCCCTTTGTGTGGCCAGAGCGATATTGTAATGTTAATAAAAGTGCTTTTTATTCCTCATTTCCAGTGGCTTCTCAGCATTTGAGAAGCCGCAAAAGGCGTGCCTGGCTGCTGCTCCCCGCCACCTGCTTGTTAATTATGCACGCCCCGATGGGCGCGCTACAGATCCGAGAGCCTGTGCGCGTCATAAAAGGGGCAGTAAAGCCGGAAATTGCGTCATACCGCCCCTTTTATGATGCGCACAGGCTCTCGGATCTGTAGCACGCCCAACGGGGTGTGCATAATTAACAAGCAGGTGGCGGGGAGCAGCAGCCAGTCACGCCTTTTGTGGCTTCCCCAAATGCTGAGAAGCCGCTGGAAATATGGTATAAAAAGCACTTTTATTAACAGTACAATATCGCTCTGGCCACACAAAGGGATGGCTCCAGAGGTGTTAGCATGCTGCAGGGAATGGTATTAAGGGGCTGGGGGCTCATTTTTCGGGGTCAGGATCCCTTTTTAATATTGGTGATGGTGAAATACGGCCGGTGTTTCCTCAATTTTGGCCACTAGTGTACAATGTATCTCCATCTACTACTGTAGAAATCCTCAGAGAAACAACGGAGCAGGATTCTCATCCCCACAATATAAAGCTGCATATAAGACTTGGTGTGAATCGAATCGCTGGACATGGTTCATCAGCCAATTGAGTAATCTGTGACCTCCAGATGAGAGGCCTGAGAACTATCTCTTATCAGACGGCATTTGTGGCTCTTTTTTTGATTATCCAACCTTTTGTGTTGTCATGGCCTCTGTGTAAGGCACATGGGATGTTGTGTTTGGCTAGCAAAGCAAAAGAAGAGCCTGGGATGCCGGCAAATATGAGGATTCTCAGGGCTACTGTCCAGTGGCCAGAAATTACTAATGTGGCTAATGGACTGGATCCTATTAATCGATCTGGACTAACTCTATAACATATGTATAATGATACCCTTTAAGGGCATGTTCATGAGTTGGTTTGCATTCATCTAAAAACTATGAGTGAGTCTGTAATGTCTGCCGTAGCGCCAGCATCCCCGATGCTCTCACCTCTCCTGCTGCTCCAGGGGTTGCGCTAGTCCCCTGCTCTGTTCACTTTACCAGCCTTTCCAGTCTGCACCTATCCACATCTGAACAATACAAACCCCTGACAAAGTCGCTTTCTGTAGCGACGAAACGCGTAGGGATCAGTGGACCCCGACTAAGTGACCCTCTGAGATAGGTGCCAGGGTGCGTTGGATGCTACATGGTTTGACTGACTGTTAGTTTTCCAGGCTTCTTGATCCCACTATACATCTATGACCATGGCGTGTTACTGATGGCAGGTTTTTACCCCTAATGCCGCCTAATATTTGACTGTGGTTCAAGTTGTGGGATTTGATACCGGCAAAATCTTTTGCTGAATGGCAACAGTTCATTTGGTTTGTGTAGATTTTCCTCTTTTGGTCACCACCGCATTGGCCCATACCTGATGTGTGATAAAATACCTGTTTGTAAATATTTACTGGTCCATTTCCTAAAGACCATCTACACTGTTTTCTATTGCAGACATGGTTATTGTCATTTGAGGTCTCAACTTGGTTTGGGGAACCATTTTTTTATATAAGGGGCTCCTCTACATCCCCTTTTTTTAATTGGTTTTAATTTTCCCTATGCAGTTGTGTGTGTAATTTTTTGTACCAAGTAAATGTAAAGAATTTTTGCACTTTACCATGGTGATCGCCTTTAAATTGTGTTTCGCTTTTCTTATTGTAGAACACCTATCACACCTGAAACTATTCCTGCCTGCATCAGTGCCCATGACTGCATTCCTGACCCTGGGGCCTGCTGTCGTGGTATCATGTCTCCCTTGAGGTAGCTCCTCATGGCTACCTTCCAGCTCAAACATAACCTCACAATCCGGGGCTCAAGTGAAGATGAGGTAGTTGCTTAGTTGCTCCCATCCAGACTGAGAACCGTTACCGTTAGCCCAGTTGGTCCACTCCCCCATGCTTGTACCTGCGAGCGTTACATTGTCACAGCTGGAAGAACCCAACAATGATTTCCTTTTGGCAAAAGCAACTTCGGTGCCCTCTTTAGTATAATAGATGCAGAAATGTTCAGATTTATAGAAGAACAAGCCATAACATTTCAACTGCAGGGATATCAGTAGTGAAACCAACCTGTAATAAAGCTTCTGGGTCCCAAAACAAAAACTGTAACAGGGTCTACAAATACCATGTATCATTTATAACACTGACAGCTCGTTATGTGGCAGACAGTTATTTGAGTCACTCAGAAATTAGGGGCTAGGCATGATGTCTACCTCTGCTTCCACTATCCATACGCACCTTTTAAAGGGTTGGTCCCATCTTCACAATTGGATATTTTTGAACAGTACTTGTCAATAGAATCAATTTTGCAGTTCACTGCTTGTAAAATGTTTCAGCCATTCTTGAGATATGAAGACTTTTCCTTTCCTTTGTTTACATTTCCTTGCCTTGGAGCCGACCACCACCGCTAGACGACAGAACATGCACAGTGCTTACAAGCTTATTTCTATTGAGCTTCATGCATCTTCACTTGTATTTTTTTATTTTTCATTACTTACTTGTCTTGGCTGTATAAGAGGGAGGGTCGGCTTACAGACAAAAGACAAGCCCACAGGGGATTAATTAAAAAAGATAGGGATGTCATGCTGCACACATCAATCACCTGCTGCATAGCATTAAACCTGGTGATTGGTCATATTTAAAGGGGAATAGTTAATTCAAAGTGGATCCAGAGGATGTCAAACATTCTGATGTTTGGCATAATAATACTGACACTAAAATAGTTAATAAATGGCCAATAAAACAGGCATTTAAAGGATTTTGGTAGTCTGTAAAAGGGCTCCTGCCAAGTAGAGATATGTGAGGTGTTAACAGCCATGTTTGGAGGCGTCAGAGGTGTTAGGTATGGGCTGGACATTGACACATGCACATAAACCCTTAGAGAAATTAGAGCTATAAAGAAATTCAGATCTCCTTACTATTGGCTGAGATAAATAGAAATAATTGCTGCGACCTCACACGAGATTTCCCATGATGCACTGCAATACGTGACCATTAGCACAATTTGGAACATTTCGGTGGTCTAAACTTGCAAAATCTCCTTATTGTAAACATCTGTGAAAACAAAGTCAGAATATGGCCGTGTTTAGAAGTGGCACAGCACCAGTTTAACGGCAAAGTCACTGGGCATCTAGGGAATAGGCATGAAAGCTGAGGATACAGCGAGAGGGAGGAAGTGGTAAAACATCTATAAAAAGACCCGTCTGTGCTGTTCTTTATTACACAATATTTTCCACTATATAATCCTCATTTACAGCCCCGGATTTTATGGCATAATATTAGAAATGATCCTACCTCAGCAGGTTTTTCATTAATTTAATTAGATAGCATTTGTAAGCAAATGTAATGTATTGCTGCGGAAATAATGAACCTTTCTAATTAGAGTTCCTCTTGTAGTTTGTAATCAATTACATTGAATGTATACGCAATTATTTTCATAATTTATTATTTGATATACACAGCAATTCGAGATCCTCTTAATTCCTTCCTAAATCTGGCTCGATCCTAATATTGCTTCCCTATTAAGAATCACCATAACAAAGTATTGCTTTCATAACTCACATGTATACGTGCACACAACCCATGGAAGCTGCAATGTGGCTGGATTATTAGAATGCTTCTTCTCTACTTTGGCAAAACAATAGGTTAAAAGGGTCTTCTCCACTTTTGAAGTGCCTTCCAGACCCCAGCATCCAACCAATGGGACCCCTACCAAAGCCAAGAACCGGGGCTCCGAAAAGCCTGGTGTGATCAAGTGCATTACAGCTCCATTCATTCTTTGTGCGAAGACCAGCCGAGCGCTGTATAGCTATAAGCTTACTAGCTGTAGAGTACGGCATTGCCCAGGTGTAATGCCCATGTATGTATGTGTATGTGTGTTACGATGGGCTACAGTCAGCCCAATCTGAACACTGGAGACGTGATCACTCCCTGCTGGTCACCTCACTGGGAGATCGCCAGCAGAAAGTGATTCCATACAACTTCTAGGGTCATTACATGATCTTGGGCTGAGCAGGTAACAGCGGAGTTCCTGTGATCCCATTACAGGACCTCCAATCATGGCGGGGAAAAGTGCAATCTTGTCTTGTCTTGTCTGTCATGACAGCGCAATTCAAAGGGTTACACAGCCGATCGGATCGCTGATCTGATTAGTGGTGTTGGCTACACATCTCAGCTGATGATACCAGCTGAGATGTGTAATGGAGGAATGCCAAGCTCAGTATCATGGGGCAGCACACAGCCAAGGGCATATATATAATATAAATATATATATGTCAATGCAATAGAATAAAGGGGCAGGCACTCACCAGTTTGCAGTGATCCTTTTATTGTCATTCATCATCATAGATGTGTACAGCAGGGAGAGGGAGTGGTGGACGATGGCTGCCATTTTGCGGGGCTATGCCGCTTCAATGGGTCCAGTTCCAGGGAGCTGCATTAACTGTGGTTTTGACTGTTGTAGGGCATGCAACACCTGACACCAAGGGCTGCCAACTGATGCTGCAGTTAATGATTGTGCAAGCCACCCAAGCCATACAAAAGGTGCCATTTTTTTCTGCAAAAAATTGTATGTATGTATATATATAGATCAAAAAATGGACAGCAGCACATCCTTTTCAAACACTTATGTGGATTTATTCCTGGACTACGACGTTCGCTATGTCAGCTCTCAAGCAGGAATGGATTAAGGCCTAATGCAGAGGTCTCCAGCTTTTTGACCTTGAGAGCCACATTGTCTTTTTGAGAGGGTTGTGAGCAACATCCAGCGCCTGCGTCCCCCTCACAGTATCCCCATCCAGAGCCCCCATTACCAGTCTAATGGCAGCCAAAGCTTTTAGAGCTTTTAGATAGTAAACCGCACTGAGGCGGTGTACCAAGATCCGAGAGTTCACACAATACCCACATTGAGTATTCTTGTGTCAAGCAGTCCCAGCACACTATCACATCCAGCCTCCTCAGACACATTGTATAACCCTATCCCAGCTTACCTTACTTATATTATCTCTATCCCCCCTCTACCTCCCCAAGCCAGTATATGTGCATCCAGATCTACCCTTCTGTACAGGGCTACTCACACAACTCACCATCTGGAGACCTTCTCTTCAGGGCTGTTTGCTAGACCTGATGCTAATACAACACGCTGGCAGATAGCCGGGAGCCATCATGGACCTGTGAGCCACAGATCGGGGAACCCTGGCCTAAATTATATATTGGACATTTACACATTAATGGGCATTCACATTTCATATTTTTACCATTACATTTAGACCTTTTAACTATAGTTAATACAATTAACTAATTTTAACCTAACATGACCAACCTTGTTTTCTCCAACATCAGAAGTTGCGAAAAAGTGAGGCAGCCCACAAATTATTTGCAATAATACAATGTGTATGACATCTAATATGGCCAAGTAAACCAAAACCACATATTATACAAAATTATAAATGGGAATGAGATTTCACCAATTTTTTTCTTTATTGGGTCTCCACCATCATTCATACCGACCTGTTCTGCAGAATCAAACATACATTTTGGCATATTTTCTTATTTTCTAAAGAAACTACTAATACTTGACATGTGCTACATGTATGATTAGAATGCATATCAACATCTGTACTGTATATGTGGAGGATGTGGTTTGTGGTAAAAGATATATGAGGAAACGGATTTTGTTGGAGTCATACATCACTGCAGATCTTTCACCAAATTTTACAATCTATGTTGCATATGTTATTAAAGACAATCTGTCAATACGATGAACACCACAAACTGCATACATGAGCATGCAGGTTATTGAAATGTCATCCTTACACTTTTATATCTTTTATCTGCTGCTGCATTCCCAGGTCATTAACATTTTCATTCGTATTTCCTCACGAACACAAGGGTCTTTAACTTGGATTTATATTTCAAAGATTTGCTGTCATGTGCAGACTGATCTGCAGTCTCTGTGAATTGCTCTGCAGTAGTTATGGAGTTAATCTCCTTTACTCTATTAAGCGTTAACCTCTGTGGCTTTGCGGTACTAGTTGCTATTGTATCAGGTGATTGTGGTTGACCACACCCGAGCCTTTAATAGTCCCAAAATCCATCAGCTGGTGTTGCTGATAGAGTTCATTCTCTGCAAAGACAATTATGTGTTGATGTTGAGTCCTGTTCTGCTGAAGCCTTTTTGCTGTGTATCTTTGCGAAGATTGACATCTTTCTGGGTGTTGCTGTGCTTATCCCGATCCATGGGTGGAGGTTATAGCCTAGGACTAGTCAGGAGCAGGGCAAGGGTTGTGGCCCAGACATCTTCAGAGGTACTTCTGAGAACAGAGGCAGCTAGGGACCTCCTGTCTAACGGTTAGTCTAGTTCCCCTGATAGCCTTTTGTCCGTCATTGCCATCCTGCTACCTAACCCCTTTGTCCGTTACTACCACCTGTGACACCTGCATGGCATTATATGAGGCTTAGATGTTGGTTGATCTTATTGACAGATTCACTTTAAATAGCCTTATAGGCTGCATGAGACTTGTGTACTAACTTTGAAAATTCATGAATTCTGAATAACTATATAATACTTTTGAAAGTTTTTCTGATGATATTAAACTAAGCTTTTGAGTCCAACTCAATTTAATATCAAAATATCAGAGCCACTCTGAGATGCATTTTCAAAGTAAGTACACCAACCTTGTTGAATCTAGGATATCTATTTATTACTGTGTATAGTTCATCATAAGGTGAAGTTTGATGACAGATCTCCTACAAAAGTAAATATCTGGCCTCCTGTTATGTCTCCCCACTCTATTCAATTATCAAGTACAGACGTCATTAGGATTTGTACCAAGTTTTGAAGTTCTCACTGCCGGGTTTTAGAATCTGGATAAATGTGGTTAAAAACTGCATCCCCACCGGATTACCCCACAATTCTAAAACCTGATGCAACTGGATGCACCCGCACCAGAATTATCACTGATTTCATGATCAATACCGGTGTGGTAGCATCCAGTTGCATCAGGTTGTGTTGATTTTCTAGATGGACACCTAGTGGGTGTGTCATTTAAAACTGGGTTCTGTATCCAGCGGGATCAGGATTCCATAGAGCACCATTATAATTCAAGGTGTCTGGATCCAGTGGGATCAGGATTCCATAGAGCACCATTATAATGTAACCCGCATTGCCCCGGGACTGTGTGTTCTCGGTTTTCAAACAGTCACTAAAGTGTGAAACCAGTCTTATGAGCACTGGGACTCTCAGCAATCCCAAAAATGAGGATGTGAAGAGAGTCCTGTTTTAGTTGACTGGAGGTAGACCATGAGAGTGGCAAAGGCAAGCGGGTGCAGTGATGGACCCCAGCTATCAATAAATTATCCCTTATCATGTTGATAAAGGAGAAGCTAATAACTTATAAAAAAAAAACAAAACAAGAAGCCAGCACTGCCTGGGGTTAGCATGCAGTACAAAAAGTGCATATGCACATATTAATTTCTAACTGTACTTTAGAACTGAGACATTTAGCAAACAATTGATTCGTTCTTTGAGCCACCCTGCCACTTTACGGCATTCTCAAATGGGGCAGTCCTACTCTACATTTTTTATATACGCTGTGCCATTACAGCCTCTTAAATGCTTTAAAAGCAAGACCACATTACATGCAAATGAACTTGAAGCATTTCTAAACCTCTCCCATGGCACCAGAAGGGCAAGCGGAGATACAGGCCGACCAGGACCAGACATGACATCTGGACATTATCAGATCTGGCCCCCACACTGCCAGACCAACAACCATGGATGAGAGTGGAACAGGCCCAGACAAGCAGTGATGGCTTATTGGCTTTTTTATAACCTAATAACTTGGTACAAGTAATTTAAGCTGTTATACACTTTTCTTTTTCTTAGAGCTTTATATTTTATTTACATCTAAAAACCATAACTAGCCCTTCACAAAGTTGAGTGTGTGTTACAATATGTCAGTCTATTTCTGAACTTTGATAGTGCAACACAAACCTGTGTATGGCCAGGGTCACATATGCGTTTTTTTTTTAAAATCCTGATCCGGTTTTGAGCTTTCAAAAAGCTCAAAACCGGACCAGGAAACGCTCCCCATAGGAGCCAATGCAAAACACCGGATGGCTTCACAAGCCATCCGGTGGCCGTGTCCGGCACTGCTGCCTGCGTTAAAAATCATGCAGGCAGCAGTTTTCGCAGCGTTTCCCTGTACCGCACTGCAGTAACCGGATGGCTCAGGATGTGTAATCCTGAGCCATCCGGTAACTGCATAGTTTGCTGATCCCGGCTATTGCCGGGATCAGCAAACTGTAGTATGTGTAGTAAAGTGTTAAATTAACTAACTAAAGGAATGTTTCAGGTCTATAGGGGGGGCTTAGACCCCCCTATAGACCGGCCGCCCACTCCGGTGGGCTTCTACTACAATATCCCCGATGGCACGGGCTCCTCGGAGCTCCGTGCAAGTTCCCACAACTCCCGCCCCCCGTATCTGTACAGAGGGGTGCCTGCACCCCTCTGTTAGCATTATCCCTAAATGTGGCATCCACAGATTACTTATAGTAATAAAGTTCTATAGTTACGGCATTAATGAAGATCTTGCAGGATCCCTCTATGGGCGGGGCTTTGTTCTTCTGGCGCCGCCCGTGAAATGATGATGCCCGCCTCCTCTGGCCTTCACCCTGTCTTTTCAGGGCGGCCGCGTCATGAAAGGGGCGGGGCTACGGAATGGCGCGCCCGTAGCCCGCCCCTTTCATGACGCGGCCGCCCTGAAAAGATAGGGTGAAGGCCAGAGGAGGCGGGTCATCATCATTTCACGGGCGGCGCCAGAAGAACAAAGCCCCGCCCATAGAGGGATCCTGCAAGATCTTCATTAATGCCGTAACTATAGAACTTTATTACTATAAGTAATCTGTGGATGCCACATTTAGGGATAATGCTAACAGATACGGGGGGCGGGAGTTGTGGGAACTTGCACGCAGCTCCGAAGAGCCCGTGCCATCGGGGATATTGTAGTAGAAGCCCACCGGAGTGGGCGGCCGGTCTATAGGGGGGTCTAAGCCCCCCCTATAGACCTGAAACATTCCTTTAGTTAGTTAATTTAACACTTTACTACACATACTACAGTTTGCTGATCCCGGCAATAGCCGGGATCAGCAAACTATGCAGTTACCGGATGGCTCAGGATTACACATCCTGAGCCATCCGGTTACTGCAGTGCGGTATTGTGCACACATTTTTGTCAAAAAATGTGTGTGCCCGCCATTGCGTTCACCGCATCCGGAGCCGGATGCGGTGAATGCAATTCTTGTTTTAAATGTGACCCCAGCCAATATCAGACACACACATGCTCCTATTCAATTCTTAGAATGTTCATGCAATATAGTTTTAAGAACAAAGCATAAAGACATCTCTACACGGATCAATGAAATCTTCTCATCAAATGCAACTTTTTCTAAATCCTCTTCACACAATAAAGATAGAACTATGTAGATGATGCAGAGCCGAGCATTATTGTATTACGTCCTGCAGGGAGTGTTAATTGTCAGAACTTGTTACTTTAGAAAGTTCTTTCTGTAAATTGTGATGATCTATTTCTGCCCGGTGTTTTATCCCAGAGTCTTAACCGTTCTGAGCCTGCCGAGCTTCTGTTCTGTGGATGTGCTGTGCCCGGACATGCTTACCTAATTACACAATGATGTCTATCGTGTGTAAGGAAGGACAAGCAGAAAACTGGAATGTGTCAGATACATTTAGACATGGACTGAGATGTTTCTTTATTTCTTCATAGTTAAAACATATCAACTTTATATCTGGATCCTTTTGGAGTTTTGACCGCCAGTGAAATGCAATGTCAAATTTTCTTTATTCAATTATGCAATAAGTTAAGTGTATTTCTAAAGTCTTCACATATGTGTGAAACTGGCCCATCTTATACTAAGCTCGGACTGGTCTACAGGAGAACTGGTGAATGCCCTAGTGGGCCTCTCTGTAGGAGTAGGCCCCCAAAGGTCTACATGGGCAGTGCTTGATACGGTACACTTAATGCACTATATACAAACACAGCTTTTCAATAGCTTGTTAATTAGATGACATAAAAGAATAGTACAAATCCATATACTGTAGTATCCTTCTCCACCAATCATCTTGTATCTTCTGCCTGTATCCTTCTTCTATGTGAACATTTATTTCCAATCTAAGGCCAGGGCCACACTTGCGTTTGAAATCCTGCTACTGGACCCTGTTTTTCATCCTGAAAACTAGATCAGGTACCTGACCCATAGACTCCAATGTTAACATTTGTTTGTGACGCACCCCAGGGTTATGTGGACTCCGGTATCTGGGCCTTGAGCTGAGGTTGGGATGTCACTGGTAGTCTGCCCAGACCTGTGGCCCTGGTGGTCAGCTTAAAAAGGGGGGATTGAAATAGGAATAGTTTGTCGTGATGCCACCTGCAGATTCTGGTGATGGGACACCAGCGCCACTTCAGACCTCCGGAGATGATGGTACTGCAGCTTTGATGGAACAGCTCCCTGCAGGTGGCGCTGAATTTTTGGGAACAAATTGTGCAAAATAGTTGCCGGTAAGCCTGTATTTTTCTTAATTCATCTAGCCTGGAAAAACATTAAAATCACAATAAAAATCAAAACTCATACTCCTCTCTGCTATCTTCCTGAGCCGCTGCTCCCTCTCCACTCTTTGCTGGTGTTCCCTGCGCCTCCTACGCCTCGATGTACTGTATATTCTGATGTCATATGGAGCAATGCACATCATAATGCCAGATTGTATGTTGGAGTGTATATGGAGCAGGAAGCTCCAGCAAAGACAGAAGAACAAATTAGGGCATAGGAAGACAGACGAGGACAATGCTGCTCATTTAACATTTGGCAGTTATGATATAATCAGACCATATGCTGAGGCCAGCCTGCTGAAATGTACCTGTGCCATTAAGATGTTTCACCCCATGGTAGTACCCTTCATGGGCACCATAGCTGCACATATGGGTTATTGGGCACATAGATATACTCAGAGGGCTGTGTATGTACAGTACATTCCATATATCTAACATGACAAATATTTTTTTGTCAAATTGCAAAAATACTGCCAGTAATCAGCCACCCAGTGCTTTCACTTCTCGATTTTGGGAAGATGACCCAGTTATATTTAAGCTTTTTTATTATTATTATTATTATTATTGTAATATAATAACTAGTAAGAGACGCATGAACAATTTTTTAAAGATTTATTTTATTTTCTGCTATAATTTTTCTTTTGTATTAAAACACTAGTAACTATATATCTCACACCTGTTTTTTTTACACCCCTTGTTGCTGAGTTCAGTGTACAGAGGTGATAAAAAGTTTTGAATTTATTTTGAAAGTTCGATTCCTTGTGTCTAGTTGTTGTGAAGCTATTTTCCTGGTGATGAATTGAAAGTTCTTGACATTGTCATCCTGCAAGACCCTGATTTTAACCAAAATGCTTTTGAATATAGGTATGGTCATTTAATTAAGTACTAGTTATTATTCACACTCTGGATAAAGCAATTAATTGTTTACATACATTGCCATTACTTAGTATTTTGTAGCATAACCTCTTGCTTTAATTATTACCCCATATTGACGGGGCATTGAAGACACTCAGGTATTCAGGACATCTTGAGGGATCTTGCTCCATTCCATTTGCAAATCTGCAAACAATTCATCTTTATTGCCATGGGTACAGGCCCCAACTCGTCTCTCTAACTCATCCCAAAGGTGTAAATCAGGTGATTGGCTTGGTTATTGCAAAAGTCGAACATTTTTCAGGATCATTGTATTGCTTGAGTTTCCGGCCCCTGTCTACTTTGGTTCTTACCATGTGGCTGCATTACATTCTCCAGTATATCCTTGTACCTGGTCGCATTCATATTTCCATCAATGCGGAGGGCCAATGGCAGATGCAGAACTGCAGCCCCAAACCATGACATGGCCACCACCATGTTTCACTGTAGGTGTTTGGTTTATTACATCATTACGTTTTCTAATTGGGCGGTATATATAGTGTTTGCTACTAATACCAAACAGACTGAACTTGGATTCATCCGACCACAACACCTTACACCAATATGTCTCCATTTGCTTGGCTCTTTGGCAAACTCAAGTTTGACCTTCCAGTTCTCTGCAGAGATGAAAGACTTTTGACTGAGACTTGTACATTCATCTCTCCTGCTCTCAGCCGTCCCATCAGTTTCAAGACTCACTTTGACCCCATATTCTTTTGAGGACATTAGATACTGACTTTTTATCAATAACGTCATCAACGTTGGAGGACGTTTTCCGTGGTCATCACTTCTAGTTTGTCAGCTGTTCCATAACCTTCTTTTTCTACCTTTATTATACGTGACACTTGACTTTGAGAACAGTTGGATTCCATAGCTCCTCTTTTTGGCTTTTGCCTGACTTCACTCTCAGAATAATAAGCTTCTTGATATCTGATGGTAAATTTGGCTTTGTGTTTGCCATGTTTTAACCGAAAAACACACACACAATAAACTAAGGCAAAATTCAGCTACCAATAACAAAATATGCAAAACATTTGGCCGAGCAAATGTGGAAAACTAACACGTAAAGGGATAAAACAACCTCAAACACAATTTTCATCCTGAGAGCTGACAACCATTTGCTTCCGGTTACTGAACTCAACAGGAAAGACGGCATCACAGCAACCAGACAGAAGGAATCGCTCTTTAAATAAAAATGCAAAAGTCACCACTGTATCTTTTATGAAGCATGTTGCATTGCATAGAATAGTACAGAAATGTACGATATGCTATGTGATTAGTGATGTGACTGCTGAGCCGTGGGGTGGAAGTATATTCTGGCTGTGACCGAAGTTACAGTAAGTGAAGTGTAAATAAACTTTGATCCAGATGGAGCGTAAGTGTCTGCACTGATGGATATCTTACATTATAGTGAATGTAAATGAATGATTTCATCTGTTTATGTTCCTGATCAGTCTCCACACTCTTTGAATTCATTTCTAATCTTTCTATAGTTGAAAGTTTCAATTCAAATTTAAAGAACCACAATCCCAATATTTTTACAGGTAAATAGGTGTGACGCATAAAGATAACATATCCATTCAGTGTTAATGTTCCTCCTTGCTCAATTCTGTTAAAGCATGAAATTAACAATTAAAGGGAGTCTGTCAACCCCATCTGAGAGCAACATGATGTAGGCAAAAAAGCCCTAAATCCAACAATGCATGTCTTGGTTTACTGGGTGCAGTAGTTCTGACACAATCAGAATGTTTAGATTTAGCCATGCAGAAGAGCTCAGAAAGCTGACCCCACCCACAACACACTCTGTATGTACAAAGTGTATAGACAGAGAGCTGCTGATCAGAAAGGAAGGGGACTGGTGCAGGCTAATGTAGTCTGGGCAATGATAATCCCAAGTGATAAAACCTACAATATAAGTAAATAACAGCATAGCAGGGTAATAAGTGACACATTGTTGAACTCTGTGTATCAGCTTCCACCTCCTGCTGTCATATTCCCTTTAAGTTCCAAAAGTTAAAGGGGTTGTCTTAAAGAGGCTGTCAACAACCTTTTAAATGAAGTAATCCCCCTTGTAAATTAAAAATAACAAATACCTTGTGCACCTGTGCCATTCCAGCAATGTTGGCTGGGGTACGGGTATCATTGGTGTTCCATGTGAGCCTTGCAGCTGATGAGCGGCCATAATGGGGTTGCTGCAATCTCACTTCCCTGTGATGAACCTTGGACAAGTGACAGAAGTAAAAGCATAGCAGCCCAATAATAATAATGCCATGGAAGACCTGGCACCACCGTCACTGGAACACTGTTGATTCATGAGTTGAGTATGAGTTATTTTAAGTTTACAAGAACTACTTCATTAGGGTCCAGGTAGTGGATAAACTTTTTAAAGGAATATTGGAATATTCAAACATGCCATGATATTATGGTCAGTTGCTGTTGAACTTTCTGAAACGCACAGATCCCAAGAATTATAGGTTGGTCCAGCAGATAAAAATTAATTTTATAAGGGCTCTAAGGGGCAAAGTTTCTCCTTGTGGACAGTGACCTGGCTAACTTGCTTGTGTGAGGAGACTTATGAGCCATACAATGCTCTTCTGGGAAATTTAATATGGAGTTTGCCTTCTCATAGAGGAAGAAAACTTGAATTTTAAGAAGTAGCAATGCTAAAATTCAATATTGACCCTTTACCAAGACTTATGACTGACATGAAGAGTGAAGCCTATCCTCATTAGTCCGTACACTTAGGTTTTGTGCACATGTCCATTTTTGCCATTTTGTTTTAATGTTTTTTTTCCTTACAAATACACAGGATAAGTGATCCGTTGTGTTAGCTATACAGATAGTAGGATAAGGGCACTATCAATTATTTTAGGGTCCTAATGGTGTCATTTTGTAGAACTAAGAAAAAAGATAAAAAAGCCCTGAATGTAGAACTTCTTTTTTGTTCTAAAAACCAGAGCCAGATGGACCCACTAATAATTAACGAAGGCCCTCTGCTTTTGCTTGAATAACTGGTGCAATGGATCATTTATTCTTTTCTGTCTGTTCCTAAAATGAAAGAATGGAATTTCCAAACAGACATGTGAACAGCCGTACCTTGTCCTTGCTGGTTTCTACTTCCTTTACAAACAGAAATGACAGGAAATGCACGTTTAACCAATCACTGTCTGACGAGGCTGCAGTTAGTGGCAAGCTGAATGGGCGGCACATTGGCTCATTGGTTAGTACTGTACGGTGGCCCAGTGGTTAGCAATGTATGGTGGCTCAGGGGTTAGCACTATACGGTTACTCAGAGGTTAGCACTGTATGGTGGCTCAGTGGTTAGCACTGTATGGTGGCTCAGTGGTTAGCACTGTATGGTGGCTCAGTGGTTAGCCTGTATATGATGGCTCAGTGGTTAGCACTGTATGGTGGCTCAGTGGTTAGCACTGTATGGTGGCTCAGTGGTTAGCACTGTATGGTGGCTCAGTGGTTAGCACTGTATGGTGGCTCAGTGGTCAGCACTGTATGGTTGCTCAGTGGTTAGCACTGTACGGTGGCTCAGGGGTTAGCACTATACGGTTACTCAGAGGTTAGCACTGTATGGTGGCTCAGTGGTTAGCACTGTATGGTGGCTCAGTGGTTAGCACTGTATGATGGCTCAGTGGTTAGCATTGTATGGTGGCTCAGTGGTTGGCACTGTATATGGTGGCTCAGTGGTTAGCACTGTATGGGGGCTCAGTGGTTAGCACTGTATGGTGGCTCAGTGGTTAGCAGTGTATGGTTGCTCAGGGTTAGCACTATACGGTGACTCAGACGTTAGCACTGTATGGTGGCTCAGTGGTTAGCACTGTATGGTGGCTCAGTGGTTAGCACTGTATGGTGGCTCAGTAGTTAGCACTGTATGGTGGCTCAGTGGTTAGCACTGTACGGTGGCTCAGTGGTTGGCATTGTATGGTGGCACAGTGGTTAGCAATGTATGGTGGCTCAGTGGTTAGCACTGTATGGTGGCTCAGTGGATAGTACTGTATGGTGGCTCAGTGGTTAGCACTGTACGGTGGCTCAGTGATTAGCACTGTATAGTGGTTCAGTGGTTAGCACTGTACGGTGGACTCAGTGGTTAGCACTGTATGGTGGCTCAGTGGTTAGCACTGTATGGTGGCTCAGTGGATAGTACTGTATGGTGGCTCAGTGGTTAGCACTGTACGGTGGCTCAGTGATTAGCACTGTAGGGGCTCAGTGGTTAGCAATGTATGGTGGTTCAGTGGTTAGCACTGTATGGTGGTTCAGTGGTTAGCACTGTATGGTGGCTCAGTGGTTAGCACTGTATGGTGGCTCAGTGATTAGCAGTGTATAGTGGTTAGCACTGTATGGTGGTTCAGTGGTTAGCACTGTTGTCTTCCAGCGCTGGTGTCCTGGGGTCAAATCCTACCAAGGATAAGGAGTTTGCATGTTCTCCCCATGTTTGCATGGGGTTCCTAGAGGTTCTCCACTTTCCTTCTACACTCCAAAGACCTAATGTTAGGGAATGTAGATTGTGAGCCTCAATGGGGATGGTGATGTTGATGTCTGTAGGGTGGTGTGGAATTAATAGCGCTATATAAATGAAAAAATATTTCCTGCCATTTATGTTGTATCCAAACAAGACCAAGAAGTAGAGGTGCATCAGGAATGGAAACTTTTAGAGTTCCATGTGTGTAGAGTATAGTTTGTATGGTTCTTACTGCGCATGTACAGATTACAATGTTGTATAGTTTTCTGTTCATTTATGATGAGTGTAAAACTATTGTCCTTTAATGCGCACAGATTGAACTCCCCAACGAAGCAAGCCCTTATTCTGGAGGCAGGCCCTCAAGTCTAAGGCGAACATTTTATGCATACAGGAGACTCACTTGTTACAAGAGGACAATCACAGTCTGCACCACCAACATTTTTCTACAGCCTTTTTTTCTAATTGCTCCACGAAGAAAGCAGGAGGATGCATTTTAATCAGGAACTTGGTTGTTTTCTCGATTTTGCAAACAATTGTGGATCCCTCTGGTAGATACATTATAATTTTAGACTTACTTTGTGGGGTAGAGGTAACTATTGCAAATGTTTATGTGCCTAATTGCTCCCAAGTGAAATACCTCAAAGGTTTCTTTAAAATAGTTATGGAGGTGGCCTGTGGTATGAAAATACTTTGTGGGGATCTGAACTCCATCATGTCCCGTGAGTTGGACTGTTCTCCCAGGTCTCCGTGTGGTAGTCAGGTACTCGTTCCTCCGTGCTGGATGATGCACCTGCACGATAAATGGCACTATCTCATTGGGCAGGAGCGTGACTACTCCTTCTCGCATAGACATAAATCATACTCCAGAATAGATTTTTTTTTGGTGTATGATGTCACCCTCTCGGCCTGTGTCTCTGCGAAAGTTGGACTCATCACCTGGTCCGACCACGCTCTAGTGAGTCTGGATTTACGGGTGCATGACAGACCAATACCCACACGGAGCTGGAGACTAAACGCTGACGTTCTGTTGACTGGGGGAGTGGTGGATGAGGTGGGGAGAAGTATCGCTGAGTTCTTTAATTCCAGTGCCAATGGGGAAGTACCCGATGATACACTGTGGGCTTCTCATAAGGTTTTTATTCGGGGGATATTCCTCCAAAAGGCCTCACAACTCAAAAAGACTAACAATTGGCTGAGGTCCTCCTCTGTTCCCAACTCCATCAGTTGGAAAAGGTAAATAAATCTGATCCGACCCCACAAGTTTCCTGACAGATTATGCAGATTTGATTTCAGCTGTGGGCTCACCTTCTGGCTTTACATTAGCATTCTCCCACACACCTTAAAACCTCTTTCTATGCTGCTTGAGATAGGGCCGGGTCGTTGCTCGCCAGGCAAATTAAGAAAAGAGACGCCAAACGGTCAATCGAGGTCTTGGTTGATTCTGGAGGGAAACACGTTAGGAATCCAGAGGATATTGCTAAGGTATTTGCCTCATACTACTTGTCCCTCTATAATTGAAGGAAGGATGACTTCCAGGAAAGAGATCGATCTTTTCTTGGCAAATCTCTGCCTTCCACGACTGACAGATGCCCAAAGGGAGTCTCTCAATGCTCCTTTCATGACTGATGAAGTGGTTCGGGTGATTAGGTTGACTAAACTCCACCTTGCCCCGGCCCAGATGGCCTTCTGAACAACTACTACCGATCCTTCCCACACACCCTTGCTCCCTACTTTGCTAAAACCTTCCATTGTTGGAAACTAGCAGAATCTATTCCCCCTCTGCACTTGGCAACTACAACCGTGACTATTCTTACGCCTGGTAAGCTGCCTGAGTAGCCTGGTTCTTATAGACCCATATTGCTGTTTATATGCAATGTTAAAATTTATGCTAAACTTTTGGCCCTTTGACTTCAGGAGGAGCTGCCAAGCTTGGTAGCTCCTGATTAAGTGGGATTTGTGGCGGGCCGACAAGCAAAGGATGGGACTAGGAGAATTGTAGACCTGATTGGAGTCGCTGAAGCTAGAGGGTCCCTCCCGCGTGTTCCTGTCCTTAGATGCTGAGAAGGATTTTCAGAGGGTACACTAGGGGTACCTGCGTTGGGTTTTGAGTACATTTGGATTCTCTGGCCCTTTTCTTTCATCTGTTTTGTCCCTATTCTCTCACCCAAATGCCAGGGTGCTTTCGTCAGGCTTCCTTTCTCTTAGTTTTCCCATCACTAATGGCACCCACCAAGGTTGCCCACTCTCGCCTGCCATTTTTTGCCCTGGTTGTGGAGCTCCTTGCAGTGGCAGTTAGGTCTAATCCAGAGTTCTGGGGCATCTGTGTGGGTCTGGGGGATCACGTGATTGGCCTGTATGCTGATGATATTATCATCACATAGACAGAGGTGGAATCGTCTTTACATAATGTAATGTCTGTTTTATCTGACTTCTCACGCATCTCATATTATAAACTCAATGCTTCCAAATCAGTAATATTCCCTGTTTTGGTCCCTCAGTCTTTAATGGCAATTTTACAATGCAAGTACCCCTTCACTTTGGCTCCTGAGGGTACCCCCTATTTAGGAATTCTTCTGACGGCATCTCAGGTGGCCGCAACCTGTAACGTTGAAATGCTCATAAAATCCATTGTAAAAGACATGGACTCTCATCCATGTCTCTATCCAGGGGCATTGAAGTGCCTCCCAATTTTTGGCAGCCCTGCCTAGGACAATACTACAAAAGACCCACTTCCTTATAACGGGCACATTATTTAAAGAGGCCCTCATGCACGTCTCTATCCAGGGGTATTGAAGTGCCTCCCAACTTTTGGCAGCCCTGCCTAGGGCAATACTACAAAAGACCCACTTCCTTATAATAAGCACATTATTTAAAGAGGCCCTCATGCACGTCTCTATCCAGGGGCATTGAGGTGCCTCCCAATGTTTAGCAGCCCTGCCTAGGGCAATACTACAAAAGAACCACTTCCTTATAATAAGCAGGGCCGTATTTGCCATTAGGCACACCTAGGCACGTGCCCAGGGCGGCGCTATTTATAGGCGGGCGGCGTCTCGGCGTGTTTATTTATTTATTTTTTTTACTTTTTTTTTCCCGGCTCCGGGCCGGCCGGGTCTCAAGCCCCGCCCCCATACAACCCCCCCCCCCCACACACACCCCTTCCGTCATCATTATGGCCGGCCGCCCGCCCGCCGTCCCGCCCGCCCACCTCACAGGCAGAAGTCCCGGCCGGAAGAGACGAGGAGAAGGAGGGGCCCGCCAAAGAGGGGAAACTTGAAGTTCCCGCTCTGTTCCCTCCTGTCTCCCGTGCTGCTGTGGACGGTGGCGCCGGCAGCGGTAGTGGCGGCAGCGGCGGTACTGGCACCCAGCCGCCCCCTCCAGACCCAGAGAGCGGGGAAGCAGCCGGAGGCACTGGATGATGGTGCGGCTGGCGACCGAGCTCCTGCTGCACATCCCTGTGCTCAGAGGGAGCCTGGCTAATGTCAGCAGCCAGCACCAGGTGAGGACCCTAGAAGTGTGGGGAAACTGTGCAGAGGACAGAGGAGCAGGTGGACCGAGAAGAAGAGGCACAGGGGGACAGAAATAAGGGGACAGGAGAAGAGGAGAGAGGAGAGGAGGACTGGGGTGCAGAAGGACAGGAGCAACAGGAGGGACAGCGGAGAGGAGGACAGGGGTGCAGGAGGACAGAGGAGCAGCAGGAGGGACAGAGGAGAGGAGGACGGGGTGCAGGAGGACAGCCGAGCAGCAGGAGGGACAGGGAAGAGGAGGGCGGGGGTGCAAGAGGAGCAGCAGGAGGGACAGAGGAGAGCAGGACGGGGGTGCAGAAGGACAGAGGAGAAGAGGACGGGAGTGCAGAAGGACAGAGGAGAGGAGGGCGGGGGTGCAGAAGGACAGAGGAGAGGAGGGCGGGGATGCAGAAGGACAGAGGAGAGGAGGGCGGGGGTGCAGAAGGGCAGAGGAGAGGAGGACGGGGGTGCAGAAGGACAGAGGAGAGGAGGACGGGGGTGCAGAAGGACAGAGGAGAGGAGGACGGGGTGCAGAAGGACAGAGGAGAGGAGGACGGGGTGCAGAAGGACAGAGGAGAGGAGGACGGGGGTGCAGAAGGACAGAGAAGAGGAGGACGGGGGTGCAGAAGGACAGAGGAGAGGAGGACGGGGGTGCAGAAGGACAGAGGAGAGGAGGACGGGGGTGCAGAAGGACAGAGGAGAGGACGGGGGTGCAGAAGGACAGAGGAGAGGAGGACGGGGGTGCAGAAGGACAGAGGACAGGAGGACGGGGGTGCAGGAGGACAGAGGAGCAACAGGACGGGGGTGCAGGAGGAGCAGCAGGAGGGACAGCGGAGAGGAGGACGGGGTGCAGGAGGACAGAGGAGCAGCAGGAGGGACAGAGGAGAGGAGGACGGGGTGCAAGAGGACAGCCGAGCAGCAGGAGGGACAGGGAAGAGGAGGGCGGGGGTGCAAGAGGAGCAGCAGGAGGGACAGAGGAGAGGAGGGCGGGGGTGCAGAAGGACAGAGGAGAGGAGGACGGGGGTGCAGAAGGACAGAGGAGAGGAGGACGGGGGTGCAGAAGGACAGAGGACAGGAGGACGGGGGTGCAGGAGGACAGAGGAGCAACAGGACGGGGGTGCAGAAGGACAGAGGAGAGGAGGACGGGGGTGCAGAAGGACAGAGGAGAGGAAGACGGGGGTGCAGGAGGGACAGAGGAGAGGAGGACGGGTGTGCAGGAGGACAGAGGAGAGGAGGACGGGGGTGCAGGAGGAGGACGGGGGTGCAGGAGGAGGACGGGGGTGCAGGAGGAGGACGGGGGTGCAGGAGGGGCAGAGGAGAGCAGGACGGGGGTGCAGGAGGGGCAGAGGAGAGCAGGACGGGGGTGCAGGAGGGGCAGAGGAGAGCAGGACGGGGGTGCAGGAGGGGCAGAGGAGAGAAGGGGGGGAGGAGGAGGATAGAGGAGCAGCAGGAGGGACAGGAGAGGAGGACAGGGTGCAGGAGGATAGAGGAGGGGCAGAGGAGAGGAGGACGGGGGTGCAGGAGGACGGGGGTGCAGGAGGGGAAGAGGAGAGCAGGACGGGGGTGCAGGAGGGGCAGAGGTGAGAAGGGGGGGAGGAGGAGGATAGAGGAGCAGCAGGAGGGACAGGAGAGGAGGACGGGGTGCAGGAGGATAGAGGAGCAGCAGGAGGGGCGGAGGTGCAGGAGGACAGGAGCAGCAGGAGGGACAGAGGAAAGAAGGACGGGGGTGCATGAGGACTGAGGCTGTGGCTGGCGCTGTGTATGGTGATAATGGCGGCTGTACCGTGTGTCTGCCTCCATGCAGCTGCCGCCACCTTCCTGAGTTTGCAGGGTGTGGCTTGCCGGGAGTTCTAGTTCTCCTGCCTGTCCTATATGATTTCTGGGCAGTGTGTTGGGTGCTGGGTGTTGTTGTTCTTCCAGGTGGGCTCAGTGTTGTCTCGCCGCCCGTCTGTGGTCTGTCTGTCTCTTCTAGGATGTCCTCAGCTCCGTGCTGTGCACAGTGTACCATCATGTCCTCAGCTTCGTGCTGGGCACAGACAGTGTACCGTACACTGTCTGTGCACAGCATAGAGCTGGGGAGATGGTGGTACACAGCACAGAGCTGTGGACATGGTGGTACACTGTCTGTGCACAGCACGGAGCTGAGGATATGGTAGTACACTGTGCACAGCACGGAGCTGAGGATATGGTGGTACACTGTGCACAGCACAGAGCTGAGGACATGGTGGTACACTGTGCACAGCACAGAGCTGAGGACATGGTGGTACACTGTGCACAGCACAGAGCTGAGGACATGGTGGTACACTGTGCACAGCACAGAGCTGGGGACATGGTGGTACACTGTCTGTGCACAGCACGGAGCTGGGGACATGGTGGTACACTGCACAGCACGGAGCTGAGGACACGGTGGTACACTGTCTCCCGCCGCCTTAAACTCGGTTTGTTTCTCATCCAGGAGAGTCGGATGAGCGTCATCGGTTTTTGGTCCATTTGGCATCCAACTGCTGTGCGAGTGTCCGACATTCCTCTCAGATCACATCCGTGTGCAATCTGTTCTTTCCTCAGCAGCTATTAGTGTAGAATCATTTACAGGAACATTTTAAAGTGTTCTCAGTTACAGAATGATAATGTATCAGTGAAATAAAAACTGATGCCTCTCGGATGGTCGGTGTGCTGTCAGTGTGCGGTATGTGATTTTGTCAGACCCATAGACTTGCATTGGTGAGTCTCGGTGTGAATTGCAGACTGTCGCAGAATGTTGCGACTTTTTTCTCATCCTGAATCTGGCTAAGAAAAAAGCGTCCAACACTCGACAATCTGCTCTCAGAGATTGATTAACATTGGTCCGAGTGCAATGTGATGAAATCACACATTGCACTCATCCAAGTTTCACGCCAGTGTGTCCGTACCCTAATAATAGAATCCATATAGTAATCCTACAATGTCTGCTGGACATGGTATGGGGAGGGTTTATGGCTCAGTTAGGCTGGGTTCACACTGCGGCAGCGTCCGGTCCGGGGCTGTCAGGAGTGAGAGCCCGGGACCGGAGTTTTTGCTGCATAGGATAGTATCGGGCTGCACAGAGCTGGATGGCAATTATCTGCCATCCGGCTGCTAGCTCGCCGGATGAATCCTGCAGAAGTGGGGATTTGTCTGCCGACTCCAAAAACATTGCATGCACCGTTTTTGGAGTCGGCAAACAAATCCCCACTTCTGCAGGATTCATCCGGCAAGCTAGCAGCCGGATGGCAGATAATTGCCATCCAGCTCCGTGCAGCCTGATACTATCCTATGCAGCAAAACTCCGGTCCCGGGCTCTCACGCCTGACAGCCCCGGACCGGACGCTGCCGCAGTGTGAACCCAGCCTTAGTACACTCCATGCTTCTTGTTATTAACCAGTTAATGCTCTCTTATCCACCGCACTGCAGTGTCAAAAGAGGACGACAGCGAGGCAGGCAGCAACATGGCATCAGAGAGCCCCTGACCTCCAAATAGAAGATCCTCAGATCCTGGTATTGTGACATCATCTTAAGAATAATATTTTTTGCACTTATATTACACTATGAACTCCACATCACGTTACATACATCATTAACACTGTCCCCATTGGGGCTCACAATTTAAACATCCTGTCAGTATGTCTCTGGAGTGTGGTTGGACAAACCTTTTATATGTACTACATGATGAAATGTGGGGGTAGAAGCTACACAAAGCTTGGGGGGGGAAGACTGCGACTGATGGGAAGATTGTCCGTGACGGGGGAGGGGCTGCAACGGGGGAGGAGCCATGACTGGGGAGGGGCTTCAACAGGGGGGGTGGTGCCGTGACAGGGGGAGGGGCCACAATGGGGGGGAGGAGCCGTGACGGGGGTGGGGGGGGGGCGGCAGGCCGCTGAGAGTGCCTAGGGCAGCAGGAACTCCAAATACGGCCCTGATAATAAGCACATTATTTAAAGAGGCCCTCATGCACCTCTCTATCCAGGGGCATTGAGGTGCCTCCCAATGTTTAGCAGCCCTACCTAGGGCAATACTACAAAAGACCCACTTCCTTAAAATGGGCACATTATTTAAAGAGGCCCTCATGCACGTCTCTATCCAGGGGCATTGAGGTGCCTCCCAATGTTTAGCAGCCCTGCCTAGGGCAATACTACAATAGAACCACTTCCTTATAATGGGCACATTATTTAAAGAGGCCCTCATGCACGCCTCTATCCAGGGGCATTGTCCGTAAAAGTGGCGTAATAGTCTGACAACATTGTTCACAGCAGTGACCTTGGAGTCTGAAATGCTTACAGGGGTCTTTCCCATGCTGTTCCTATGTCATTTGAGCACTGTTCTGAAACTTTTGTGACAATTTTAGGCTTTTTCCATGCTGCCGGGGGTCATGCTAGAAAAATACTCGGGTCTCCCATAGGATAACATTGGGCTCGGGGCCGACTACTCGAGTATCTTGGGATGCTCGGCCCGAGCTTCGAGCACTCGAGCATTTTAGTACTCGCTCATCTCTAATAGTGAACATGATCAATACAAAAAACAATAATGGAATTGCACATTTTTTGCAATTTCACCGCACTTGGATTTTTTTCCAGCTTTCCTGTACACTATATGGTAAAATAAATAATTTTATTCAAAAGTACAACTCGTCCTGCAAAAACAAGTCCTAGTCTATATTGACGGAAAATAAAAAAGTTTATGGCTCTTGGAAGAAGGGGAGGAAAGATGGAAAACAAAAAATGGAAAATGGTCCGGGGGTGAAGGGGTTAAAGGTTCAATACTTAATTTTAGAATTACTACATCCGATTGGTGACAGGAGAGTTCATCCTCGTTCTCTCTGATAACACTATTGGCAGTAAGGGGTAAGATGTTTCTATATGAACGAAATGCTAGACGAGCAGGAGGGCCGGTGAGTGTCTTTCATCATTGTAGATCCCAGCCGGTCAGCTTTCTCATTGTTACTCTTCATTTGAACAAGCATGTATGAAATGAAGGACATTAAATATAGTTTTACCTGCCTTTAAAACAGTCTTTGAAATGATGACTCTCTGCGGAGCTGTTTATAGGGCCGTGTGCAGAAATGATTGCATTCTAGGAGAATAGCCTCCATAATGTGTTGTGAAATGCAAAGAAAAAATATCATTCAACATAAAATAACATTGAAAACACAATAAAAACATAAGCACATGAAAAGTAATCTCACTCTGCTGCAGCTAATCATTATTGTTCCATATTCTTACAGAAGTGAACAAAAAGGTTTCTCTAAATTGTTATTGGTTTCTGTTGTCTTGTTCTCCGGCTTTATGACTTCATTAAAATCTCATTTCAGAAATGTGACTAAAAAAATAATAAATTCAAGAATTATAAATAACATCGAAAGTCCAAAACAGAACGGTGGGGCCAAGATGTATGGCACTGTTATATGGACACCAGAAGTAAGGCTGCCTTCAGACTTGCAGATGCATCTGCAGCGTTTTGCAGATGCATCTGCAAGCATCTGCATGCAGACCGCGGCCCCTATGTTTATAATGGTGCGCACGGCGGTCTGCAGATGCTTGCGGACCGCCGTGCGCACCCATTCACTCCTATATGTGATCTGTGCGCACGCGGATGCCTGCGTACAGATCACACACTCTCATCCGCACCAGGGACGCGACATCTCGCGTCCATGGTGCGGGCGGGAGTGTGTGATTTGTGCGCAGGCATCCGCGTGCGCACAGATCACATATAGGAGTGAATAGGTGCGCACGGCGGTCCGCAAGCATCTGCAGACCGCCGTGCGCACCATTATAAGCATAGGGGCCGCGGTCTGCATGCAGATGCTTGCAGATGCATCTGCAAAACGCTGCAGATGCATCTGCAAGTCTGAAGCCAGCCTAAGAATTACACAGCATAAATAAGAGTCTGACCCTTCCCAAGTACTATGGGTACCAACTCCTTGGCTTCAAAGCACAATCTGGAATGGGCCACTTACCATGTAACTTTATATACGGTATATTGTGTCTTGATCAGAGGTTATCAAGAGGGAATAGTGATGTAACTAAGGTGAACTATCAATGACTGATGCCTGGATAATTAGTACTAATGCTTCATCTACATGTTCTCCTTGAAGATCTTTTCCTGCTTAAAGCCCCCATCACACATAGCGAGATCACTGTTGTGTTACAGGTTTTGTGACGCAAAAGCGACCTCACTATGTTTGACACATAGCATCGACGAGGGTCGGACGAGCCGTCGCAGAGTGGGGGCACCCAGGACGTTAGGGTGTTAATACCTCCACAGTCAAGTAGCCCTACAGATTTAGGGACAGGAAAGGTATATCCATACTGTTATGTGCTTTTTTCCTTCAGTGAATTTGTAAATACACACCCCTTGTTTCCACTATTGTATACTTTGTAGACTAGACCAGTCATTTTTTAGAAAAAGAATCAATACAAATTATTCTTTTAATATTATCCGGAAGTGGTAGTCCTTACATCTATAATACTTTGAAAAATAACTACCTTGTCTATTATATACCCTTTGCTTAATAATCAGTATTATACTCACCCTTTGAAGTCTCGTGGAATACAGCAGCGTGGTTTTTAACCCTTCACTCTCGCTGCTTTAATTTTTTGAGAAAATTACCTTTTGGTTTTCATCGGAGGTAAGCCATAATCAAAATACATATACGGTATATAAAACCCTTTTAAGGGCCCTTTCACATCAGCGTTTTTCGTAATTCGCGGCAGATGCGGTGAAAAAACCGCATCTGCCGCGTTTGCCGCATAACCGTTCCACTTGCGGCGCGGTTGCGGTTTTTTCTATGCAAAGTATAGGGGGACTTGCGGCAGATGCGGCAAGTGCGGTTTTGCACTTGCGGCAGGTGCGGCCGCGAAAAAAACCGCAGTAAGCCGCGGTTTTTTTTCGCGGCCGCACCTGCCGCAAGTGCAAAACCGCACTTGCCGCATCTGCCGCAAGTCCCCCTATACTTTGCATAGAAAAAACCGCAACCGCGCCGCAAGTGGAACGGATATGCGGCAAACGCGGCAGATGCGTTTTTTTCACCGCATCTGCCGCGAATTACGAAAAACGCTGATGTGAAAGCACCCGTAGTCTTTATTTTCAACTGCAAACACACAAGAAAAATAGTTTAAAAACTATAGTGCATAGTTAGAAAGGTAGGAAGGAAGAAGTAGGTCCTGTCAGCTATTCTCCCTCCTCACCTCTACCTTACAGCAGGGGTCGGCACTCTAGTGAGCGATATGGCACCCCCACTCCTCGGTGGCTGCCCCTAGATGTGCCCTCAGCTATCCCTGAAGGTCAGAAACAATACACACTAGATGTGTCGTGCAGGGCTGCCACTAGAAATCTCGGGGCCCCTTACTGCCAACATTTTGGGGCCCCCCTGAGACTCCGCCTAGCCCCCACCCCAGCTCCGCCTCTACCCATGCTCCGCCTCCACCTACGCTCCGCCTCTACTCAAGCATACATTATATTTATAGTGAAAAATTGGAACAGCACCAAAAATTACCTCAATTTATGTGCAAACCTTTCCCAACCAGCAATCCAGATGGTTCCTTACAATAGAATAAAAAAAGGAAAAACAGCACACAAAAAATGCGTGGCCACCGCCATTGGGCAAAAAAGTCCACTTTTTTCAATGTTTTGTGCTGTTTCTCTCTTTTTTTTACACTCTCTAGCTCTCTCTATTTTATATTATAAACATATACAATTGAGACTGCTGCGAGCTGAATACACAATAGCTGTATACATAATAGAGAATGCACAATAGAGACGGCTACTAGACAATGGAAACGACTGGGGGCGGATACACAATGGAGATTGCTGCAGCCTATACACACACTAGAGAATACACAATAGAGACTGCTGCTGCCATCCATCCATCCCATTGTGCCCCCAGGTTGCTATCTTCGGCTGTAATAGCACCTTACCTGACTCCACGCTCCTGATCCCGTGAGCCTCTTCCTCTGCCGCTCCTGGTCTCCCGCTCGCCAGCACCAGCTGACACCATGCACCAGCCAACACCTGGCAGCACCTGGCAGTCCCCGGGAGTTGGCACCAGGCGGCAGCCGCCAGCGCCAGGCACCTGGCAGCAGCCACTAGCACACGGCAGCCGGCATCAGCTGCCAGCACCCGACAGCCGGCACCAGGCAGCACCCGGGAGCTAGAACCTGGCAGCTGCCAGCACCCGGCAACCGGCAGGCAGCCACCAGCACCTAGCAGCCAGCAGCAGGCAACAGTCATCAGCAGCCAGCACCGGCCAGCAGCCGCCAGCACCCAGCGGCAGCCGCCAGCACCCGGCACTAGGTGGCAGCTGCCAGCACCTGGCACCAGTTGGCAGCCGCCAGCACCTGACAGCCGGCACCAGGTGGCAGCCGCCAGCATCTGGCAGCCGTTGGCAGCTGCCACCACCCGGTACCAGGTGGCAGCCACCAGCAGCCGGCACCAGGTGGCAGACGCCAGCCGGCACAAGGTGGCAGCCGCCAGCACCTGTCACCAGGTGGCAGCTGTCAGAACTCGGTAGCTACCACCACCCGGAAGCTGGCAGCAGCCAGCACCAGGCAGCACCTGGCAGCCTCCAGCACCCTGGAGCCGCCGGTACCCAGCAGCCACCAGCATCCGGGAGCCGCCGGCATCGGTCGCGCTGGTGTGCTGCTCGGCAGCACGGGGAATTCAAATTTCCTCCTCCTCACCTCACTCCTCCGACCTTGTCCCTTCAGCGGCCTGCCGCCCGTTATCCGAGATGCAGCGGCAGCAGGCCAGGGCGGGCCGGATGACTGAGGTGGGGGGGCGGAATGGATGACTGAGATGGGGGGGCGGGATGGCACACTCACCCGAGGACACACACAGCCTCGGTCTGCCACCTGCGACGCATGCTGACCGGTGAGCGGGTCTCCTTGCTCCAAACAGCCATGCCCCCAGCCAGCACGCCCGGGCCCCTCTGCCCCTCTTTAAATGGCCATGCCCCCTCCAATAATTGGCGGGCCCCTTAATCAGTAAGGCCTGTAAGACCCTAACGGCGGCCATGGTATCGTGCCCTAGGCACTATAATTTTATCATATAAAGGAACCAGTAGAGGTACAAACTGTGCACACCGTGGTTAAAACACAGGCTTTCTGACCCTAGTTTAAAGCCTGTGTTTTAACCACTGTGTGCACAGTTTGTACACATATCGCTCATTAAGGTGTCGACCCCCGCTGTAAGGTAGAGGTGAGGGGGGAGAATAGCTGACAGGGCCTACTTCTTCCTTCCTCCCTCTTTAACTGTGCATTATAGTTTTTAAACTATTTTTTCTGTGAGTTTGCAGTTGAAAATAAAAATTAAGAAATATGTATTTTGTTTCAGTTAGAGACCCCTATTGCTATCAATGATGTTCAAAATCTGTAAGCCATAATCATCAATATTAACAGAGATAAACACTTGACATAGATCACTCTGTATAATATATGCATTTCACTTTATGTAATGAATTATTGAAAAAAAATTACTTTTTGATGATATTCCAGTTCATTGAGATGCTCCTGTAACTAGGAGTTGCCACCCATAGTTACAGGAGCATCTCAATAATTTGAAATATAATGAAAAAGTTAATTTTTGATGGCTCAGTGGTTAGCACTGTATGGTGGCTCAGTGGTTAGCACTGTATGGTGGCACAGTGGTTAGCACTGTATGGTGGCTCAGTGGTTTGCACTGTAAATGGCTCATTGTTTGCACTGTATGGTGGCTCATGGTTAGCACTGTAATGGTGGCTCAGTGGTTTGCACTGTATGTGGCTCAGTGGTTAGCACTGTATGGTGGCTCAGTGGTTAGCACTGTATATGGTGGCTCAGTGGTTAGCACTGTATGGTGGCTCAGTGGTTTGCACTGTACGTGTCTCAGTGGTTAGCACAGTATGGTGGCTCAGTGGTTAGCACTGTATGGTAGCTCAGTGGTTTGCACTGTATGGTGCTCAGTGGTTTGCACTGTATATGGTGGCTCAGTAGTTAGCACCGTATGGTGGCTCAGTGGTTTGCACTGTATGGTGGCTCAGTGATTTGCACTGTACGGTGGCTCAGTGGTTTGCACTGTATATGGTGGCTCAGTGGTTAGCACTGTATGGTGGCTCAGTGGTTTGCACTGTATGGTGGCTCAGTGGTTAGCACTGCAGTCTTGCAGTGCTGAGGTCTGGGGTTCAATTCCCACCAAGGACAACATCTGCAAGGAGTTTGTATGTTCTCCCTGTGTTTGTGTGGGTTTCCTCCAGGCACTGCAGTTTCCTCCCACACTTCAATGACATACTAATAGGACAGTTAGATTGTGAGCCTCAATGGAAACAGTGTTGCAAATGTATGTGAAGTGTTATGAAATTAACAGTGCTATAGAAATGAGTAAATATTATTAATTAAGGTTAAGTCTTCTCTTCTTGTCTTACAGCAAGTCCCAGGACGTGAAGAAGCTAAAGTGTCTATCAGATTGTGCATGAGTTTTATGAGCATGCTCTATGTTGTGCGTATTGTCTAGGCTGAGCTCTTCATCACCTAATGTCAAGACTTAAATGCTTAGTTATCGGCCACCAGCTTCAACAGGAAAGTCCCACAAAAATTCCCATTTAATTTATTTCTTTTTTACAGAGCTATCAGAGTAAGAATTGAGTTCAGCAGTGTCTGCATATAAATGCATTTATATATGTTCACAAACAAACTATATCTATCTATCAATATATATATATATATATTAGGGGGAATACAGAATATAACTGTAACCTCCCGTGTGATCCATCCCGCTGTGTGCAGGATTAACAATAAAACTCATGATGTTCCAATCAGTAGAATAAATGTTTCCCACGGTTCTGCAACGTGATGACTCACATACAGACGAGAGCAATGATAAAATAGATACAGAAGTGGAACTGAACTACTATTGTAATGCTTAGAGGTAGGATGCAAGGTTCCCATATACATTATAAGCTGGTGCCTAATCTGATGTTCCCCCAACAAGGGGCTGGCACAGACAGAAGACGGCCCTTCTGCAAGAACAGCATATGTGCCCTTTGCAGGCCAATAGTATAATTCACTCGATCATGTGTCTGTGATAGAACTGCCCTGATGCCTTGAAGGTGGAAGGGGGCCCAGTGGCCACTTAACTCTTGTAAGGGTGTTCAGATTGTACCAATGTTATGCCTGTTCCTGCCCCCACTTCCCCTATAAAGAAATGCTCAGTTTGGTTAAAGGGAATCTGACAGCAGGTATTTGCTAACTCATTTGACAGAAACATAATGTAGGCAAAAACACCCTGTATCCACTGATGTATCACATAGATTACTGACTGATCCACTCTGACACATTTAAAGCATTCAGTTTTAAAGATACAGAAGAGCTGAAAGAGCTGCCCCCCCACCCCGCTCACACCAGGCTCCAATAGAGATTTTGCATTGACAGTGAGGTGTCAATCAGAACAGTGGATGTGTTGGACTGATTTGCACGTTACAAACTAGTCCTATAATTGTAATCAACAGGTGATAAAGCCTTTAGTTTAAATAAAGAATAGCATACAGCCTGATGAGAGAGGAACATTTTGATTTTTGTTTTTTAAACCCTTACAGTATGTTGTCCTCACTTACATAGCAAAAGCCTGTTGACAGATTCTGTTTCAGCACTCATGTGCTCTCTATGATAGCTGTTGCCAGAGTTATATGGGAACAACTTATCTCCTTTGGAAGTCTTCTCTTGGGGTAAGTCAGGGAGGCCCATACAAATGAATCTTTATTGATCCCACCTAATTTATTGGGTTTGGTTACTTTGGTTTAATGTATATGGAGCCTTAAAAGTAATTTTACATGAACATATAAATTGACCCATAATGAGCCGTGATAGATGATATATCATGTTGATTGGCTCCCAGTTACTTCCAATTGTTAAAGACATACTGATAGGATATTTAGATTGTGAGCCCCAATGAGGACAATGTTGCAAATGTATGTGAAGTGCTATGGAATTAATAGCGCTATATAAATGAATACATATTATTATTTTTATTTTTATTATATTACTTATTGTCAGGAAAATATTAAATATTTTCATGGTTTTAGACACTCAGCCAGAGCTGGCCTACGACTCCGCCCACCACTCATTTCTGTAGAACTAATTATACAAGCAGCCCCTCTTTCTGTGAGTTCCTTCTTCTCTCACTCTTCCCCCTCCCCTATCAGGAATTTACAAAACCAGCCAAGTTGTAAAAACTGAGCAGAGCTGAATACGTTTGGTGTCTCCCTCCAAAACCAGGCAAATCTTTTGTCTGCATTTATAAACACTCAACATCAAATTTAATAATATATATTAATGCCACAAATACATAAATCATATTTTTGGGGTGCTGCCATTTTTGGGGATCACACAGTACCTCTTACACATTTCTGGAAAAGGGTCAGAAACCTGGGAATTGAATTCTGACCATCTGTAAATCACAGATACCCATATCTGGGTTAAAAAAACATGTAAAATCACGAGGGAAGAAATGATGCCAATATCTTTGACCTGGTAGCTTCCAGGCCAAAGATATGAAGGAAATAGGTTTTTGATAACTTTTGGAGATGGGTGTTCCTCTCATAAAACAGCCCGTATGTGATGTCAGCAAAGTGGGAGTTCTTAGCTTTATAGCCCAATGCATAAAAGAAGGGCATCCATCTTTGGTGCTTTATTCCAGCCCTGAGGAAGGGCATAGCATAACTACAGATGTGAGGCGGAATCATAACCCATCCAGGGGTGCCTTCTCCCCTCTACATCTGCGACTGTCACCACATGGCACAGGTTTAGTGTTCTATCTTATTTTAATCTGTTTTGTCATAACTGTTATGCATATATGTAAATTGTCTCTTTTTGCAATATCTTTTGCATTTTTGTAAACTCTGCCATTATTTTGGAGTAAACCTTATTTATTTGCTTAGCTTCATTTTTCTTGTTGTACGAGCGATCCGCCACGTCCTCCCGCAAATCCACGTTACCAAGCAAGTTTCCAGTCCACCTGAAAGAGATCGGCGGTGGCAGCATAATTTTTGTATTTATGTGATATTGTGGCCTGAGGGTGGCTGGATTGAGGTATGTATACGTTCCTGGCAGGAACTGGTGGTATATATATACCTCCCATCACGTCACGTGCCACAATAAATGACATAAATTAGAGCAGCTGCGCTCCTTTGCTTATCCTCTGTCAATACCGGGTTTGGCCAGCAGGATAAGAGAGCACCAGAGAGCTGCAGGTCCTTCTAAAGGCCGCTTCACACGCTAGGATCTTGTTAACAATATCGTTGAAACGTCACGGATTTGTGAATGTTCTAACGATATCGTTTGTGCGTCATTGAGTGTGAATGAACGATGTAGGATGGAAAAATCGTTGGAACGTTCATCCAAAAAATGAGCTCCTGACCTCAAATCTATCGTTCGTCATCCAATTAAGGATCCGTGAAGCAGCAACATCGTTCAGTGTGACTCCTTTTTGAACGATGTCGTTCATATTTCTCCTATTTCTGCCGCTATTTAACATCGTTCATACATTCTTCTCCACATCGCAAGCAAGTTGCCAAATTTAGGATCGCTAACGATATCCTTGCGTGTGACAACTCACCAACGATGTCGGAAGGATCGCAGTCACGTGACATAGCTGATGATATCATTCACCTATATCCTAGCGTGAGAAGCGGCCTTAAGTTTGTGACACCTATATTAATTCAATTCTTTGTTCCCCCACCCTAAGTGTTTTTCCCCAGCTCTAAGGCTATGTTCCTCACCGCCCCCTGCCTGGAATACCCACACCTCTCTTTTGAAATTACCACCCCTCCTGTTTATGGCCGTTGATTGACAGGCACTGCTCTCATGCCTGCACAGTGCCGCGGGTCACCGTGCTCCATTGAAGATGCACAGTGCCCGAAGTCTCCCGAGATAGTACTGCATAGGTGCGAGACTTCACAAATCTCTCGTGACTTCCAGCACTGTGCATCATCAATGGAGCACAGTGACCCGCAGCACTGCACAGGCGAGAGAGTAGTGCCAGTCAATCAACGGCCACAAACAGGAGGGGCAGCAATTTCAAAAGAGTGGGGCGGGTATTCCAGGCAGGGGGCGGCGAGCGCCACAGAGAGCAGACCCTCCGGACCTTTTCAGGATCATTACCATACAGCACGGGTCAGAATAAAAGTGTATTTCTCACGTACGCAGGGGGACGTCTGGGCACATTGACGGTTACAGGAACCCCTATTACAGCATGTTACAGATGGTGAGCACAATTTAGTGCGCCCAAAGGGGGTGACAGGTTCCCTTTAATGTAAAATCACAGCTGTGATTTAATACTATAAAATGCATAGTATTAAATCACTGTTATTAATAATCAACACTTTTGAATCTCGGAATCTTTATTCCACCCGGCGGCACGGTGATTATCCCCTTCCATACTTGCCTATACCTAAAAAATAAAAGCCTGCAGCCGCCCCAGAATTTGCCGCATCACATTAGATGCACCAATTCTGGCGCTTTACCCGGCTCGTCCCAACTGCCCTGATGCGGTGGTAATCAGGGTAATATAAGAGGTTGATTATAGCTGTTATGAGTTCGCCCATCCCTGCTTAGGTCTCAATTGCTGCTGATATGTCCTATTAAATGGGAAAATTATTAATTACTATCATCCCCACGTAAAGTGCAAAGGTGAATGTCTGTGATGCGACAGAAGCCAAGAACCTTAAAACATGTTATTAGACATGAGATATGAAGGAAATCTCCAAGTAATGCCAAAGCAAAGTGCTAAAATCTGCCAGTTCCTAAGGAGCAGAACAAAGGCATTTTCAGACGTAGATTTGTGTAGGCCGGAGTGATCAGAAGAGCAAACAGTCTATTTGCCAAGGTTTATAAGTCAGTCTTCACACACCCTGCCTATTGTATAAATACAAAGCGGACAAACACTCTTCTGCATTGCAAAGTTATCCGTGCATTCATGAGGCACATTACTGTCTGGGAGAGGCTGAAGTCTAAAAGGGGGGGGCGTCAGGGGAATCATAATTTTATCGGAGTGGTAGGAATTCAACCGTTCAAAGCAGAGATTGTACGTCTAAATCTGGCTTTGATATATCTGTATGCCTTCTCCAGGCTTTCTGTACTTTTTAGCATATCTTTACTTTGTGCTAAAGGAAAATTCTGGTTTCAGCAAATAAAATGAAATCGTTGCATAAAGATAAAATGCACAGTTTTCTAAGAAGTTGCTGTGTTGTTTCATCTTTATATATCTAATATTGGACAACCCTTTAATAAGGGGAATCTGTCAGCAGGTGTTTGCTATTTAATCTCAGAGCAGCATAATATAGAGCAAGAGAGCCTGATTTCAGGAATGTGTCTGTTATCGGTCTATGTGCTATAGTTTCAACACAACCAGTGTTTTATCAGCAGGACATTATCAGTATAGGACCAAATGTCATGTGCCCAGCAGTCAGGCTAATCTGAGTAACCCCACCCCACCATTGATTGGCAGCTTGATGACAATTCACAATATAGACAGGAAGTTGTACTGGGTTGTGGGCGGGGATATACACAGTCCAGAATACTAATCTCTGCCACATCTACATCAGGAAAACAAGGATTCTATTAAAAATATACCAGTCTGCTTAGTCATTGACATATCACTGGATGTAGGGCCTCAGTCCTACATTAACATATCGGATTCCCTAGCAAAAAGCTACTGACAGATTCTCTTTAACGGGTTGAGGGATGTGAAAAAAAGACTTCTAGTCAGTGCTTCTTTCTCTAAGATAAAATGTGAATGCTGTAGCTAATCAGTGGTCACTGATTGTCTTCAGCACTCATGTAATGCCCTCATTAAATAATCTAAACAAGGGATCTTGGAGGGGACACAACTAAGCAGGAGTGGGCTAGTCCAGGGGGTGATTATCATTTTTTGTTGTCACTTCCGCAGGCCCATTAATAAGTAGATGTCCTTCTTAAAGGGAATCTGTCAGCAGGTTTTCGCTACCTCAGATGACCGCAGCAGGATGTAGCAAAAGAAATACTAAATCCAATGATTTATCACTTAGATTACTGGGTGCAGCTGCTTTGACACAATCAAAGATTTTAGATATAGCATGTAAACATAAAACAGGGAGATGGAGGAATTGGTACAGTTCTCTGTATCCTGAATGCCCCTTCTGTTCTGTTATCAGCAGCGTGAAGATATAACCCCTTTCTCCATCTCCCTTGTTTTATGCTGACCTCGTGGGTTACTGGCAGCTGCTAATGTGTCTTATATGTAGGTTGTGAATTGCACAACCATATCAGGTTAGTACCTCCACTACTATCCTTTTTCCAGTAATACGCAGGTAGGACCCTATTTGATCTCCTTCCAATTCGTACCCCTGTTATTTGTGTAGATTTAGCATGAAGAAGAGCTGAGAAAGCTGTCCTGCCCACAGCAGGCTTTCCATTTACAATGTCTATAGATATTGATCTGATAAAAACAGCAGGAGGCGTGGCAGACTAGAAAAAATCTACTGACCTAGTCCGGCAATGATAATCTCCAGAAGCTAAAATAAACATTGTAGGTAAATAACAGCACACAGTGTGATAAGAGACACATCACAGATATCGCTGCGTTAAGCCTTACAACATGCTGTCTTCAGATTACATAGCAAAAAGCTCCTCACTAGTGATGAGCAAGTGTATTCGTTACTATTACTACTTGCACGGATAGTACGGTATTCACGATACGCGTTACTTGGTGAGTATCGCTGGTGCTCGTGAGTGATGTGTCGATCGTTATCAATCTGAAACAAATTGCAAGGGGGAGGTGACTGTTTATATGTAAAATCATCCTTAAAACCCATCCTTCGTGATAATATATGTGAATCTAATGTAGAGTCCCTGTGGGTGGAGATAAGGGGAGGGGGAAAAAATAATAAATTACTGATAGGGGTTTGTTATAAGTCTCCAACAATAATGGAAGTGGAGGAGAATATCCTCATAAAGCAAATAGATGAAGCAGCGACTCAGGGAGAAGTCATTATTATGGGGGACTTCAACTACCCTGAAATACATTTTGACAATTATGAGAGACAATTACCTTTCACAACTGGTTCAGGACGCATCAAGAAGGCGGGCACTGTTAGACCTATTATTAACCAACAGGGCGGATCGCATATCAAATATACGGGTTGAATGAACTGAATGAAAGGAGAGTATGGTCTAAATGTTTTCAGTTCATGATGGGCACCTATGGATTGACTTCTGGTGTATGTATTCCTATAAGATAAAGGCCCCTTTCGCATGTATGCGTTGGTGAATGACCTGCGTTTACCTTCCCTGTGCTAGCGCAAAAGCAAGCGCAGGTGTAGTTTTAGGCAAACAAGCACATCAGAGCATAGATACAGTGCTCCTGCACTCGGTGCCACCATTACTTTCTATGGCCGAGCGCAGCTGAGCGCAGGAGCCGACATCCCCGAAGCGCTAGTGCGAAGTGCCTGACATCATCACACGTGCGCTTAGTCAGACGCACCCGGAAACATGGAAAGCGGTGTTTCCGGGTGCGTCTGACTAAGCACATGCGCGGTCACGTGAGCACATTCACGCTCGTGCTTCGCGGTTGTCGGGCTCCTGCACTCGGCTACGCTCGGCCATATAAGGTAATGGGGGCACCGAGCGCAGACAAGCGCAGGAGCACTGCATCTACAATATGTGCTGATGTACTTGCCTGCGTTTGCCTAAAACTGCACCTGCGCTTGCAGGTAATTCACCAACGCATACATGCGAAAGGGGGCCAAAGAGTCTTTCTGACACATAAGGCTTCAAGGCACAAGTGCGAGTGTAACTTTTTACTCCATATGGACACCAATGTTTTCATTAAGAAAAGAAACAGAGCTATTAAAGTTTATCTGTCAGGAGTAGTGATGAGGGAGTAGCAAAATATTCACACTCGCTATACTCGTAACAAGTAGTTTTCAATATTCGCATACTTGTCAGAATAGTGAGTCCAATGTTAGTCAATGAGTGATAGGCTCTGCCCCAACACTTCCGGCATAAAACGAGTATTCCAGGACAGGGCAGGAGGGTGGATTTTTTTCTATTTTAACTGCTTAAAACACCTTGCTGTGCCCCCCAGAGAGACCCTAACAATCAATCTGCTCTCCCTGAGGTGCCAGACTCCTAACATGTTGCTGTGCATGTGGGAAAGGTGCTGTACTACAAAGCCTGGCTTAATCATCAAGCCTCAGTGGCAGGGTGAAACATATTACTTAAAGGCGCTCTGGTCAAAAACAATAATTCTACAGTCACTTTATGTGACTGCAGACTTAATATCCTCACATTGCCAGTACTGTGCACTGCGAGAATTTACGGTTTCTAAACCAGGAATGGACTGCAGTTATATAGTATGCATGTTCCCAACCAGAGCCCCTGACTAGGGGTGCAGCCTTGCTCTATAGAAGTGCATGGAGCAAGGCTGCGCTTACTTGATGGGTGCTTCCACTAGTCGGACAAACCTGCTCCATACACTTGTATGGAGCGTGTCCGCAACCACTAGTCAGACACGCCCACTACATACACTGGTAGTCAGCAAGGCCGCGACCACTAGTCTTGTTGTTGCAGGGAACTTGTATACCACATAACTGCAGTCTGTTCCTGGCTTATAAAATGGCCAATCTTCGCAGCGTTCAGTGCGGGCGCTGGGAGGATTTAAGAGTCTGTAGCTACAGAGAGTGACACATAGAGAGACTGCAGAATTATCAGTTATAGATTGAACAACCCCTTTAATGGTTAATGGCCACTTTACACACACCAACTTATCTGTCCAACTTCTGACCAACTTGCTGGTTGCAGTGAAATAATGGACATATTGCTCCATTTGTACACAGTCACAAAATGGAACAATGTGTCCATGATTTCACTGCAACCATTAAGTTGGTCAGAAGTTGGATAGATAAGTTGGTGTGTGTAAAGTGGCCCTCAGTCGTACCCCCAGAGTTACTGATTGCAGATGACTGTGTATTCTTTCATCTGAGAAAATTGGGTCAATTATGCAAATCACACTGATGAGTGTTTGATTGGTGTGTGATCAGAGTGTGATTCTATTCTCTCGGATGAGGAGAAGATGGAGAAAAAAATTTGTCTGTCTTCGGCTAGGGTCTGACTGGCGTCAGCCCTGAGCCTGCTGGATGCGCTTAAAACATAGAAAATCTCAGGCTCAGCGCATAGCATTACGGGCATGTAACGCTTTGCTCTGCCTGTGCATAATATCCCTATGGCAACCTTCAGAATCACGCACCCGCCAGCCTCACTCACCACTCCCGGATATGTGCTTTTGATGAGCAGACAGGAAACGTGGTTTGCAGCGCTCTCCATAGGCGCATATCCAGGAATGGTGAGTGAAGCCGGCGGGTGCGTGATTTTGCAGGTTGCCATAGGGATATTGTACGCAGGTGGTGCAAAGCGTTACATGCCGGTAATGCTACGCGCTGAGCCTCAGATTTTCTAAGTTTTAAGCGCATCCAGCAGGCTGAGTCAGACCCTAGCCTTCTCCATTCTGTCAATTCCTGGAAATTGGATTGCACTCAGATATCATTCACGTGTAGCCTGCTGTTTTCCTTGGACTTATTGATTTGCATGGTTGAGGAAGATCCAAATATTGGATCAAACTCAACACGCTGCAATTTTTTGACAGTAGTGGCTCAGTCCAAGAAAAAAATTGGATATGTACGCGGCCCCACAGAATGACAATGGTGTGAGTGTGATCTGATGTTTTATCGGATCATATTCAGACTGCTGAAAATTCTGCCGTCTGCCCTGCCCTTATGGTAACCGACCATGGTAAAACGTTTACATTGGTATATCACAAGGGAGCATGACTTTTTACAGTTTACAGGCAGATAGAATATTTTTTTTATAAACTCTATGACCTGTTATACATCTAAAACTAGGGTCACACATAAGCCCCGGATCCGTTTTTGGCATTAGTTTTTTCACTTTTTTTTCTAAGTCCAAAAACTGATGCTAAAAACGGATCCTGGATGTGTGACATGCATTTTTGAGGTGCAGTAAAAAAACACCTGCGTTTTTTTTTAACATGGGGCCCTATGGGAAAAGCATATGTTAACGCATAGTACATATAGGCATGCGTTTTTTGGAAAAAATTACTAAGTCCAAAAAACGTTCAGGAGGCACAAAATGCAGCCTAGGAAAAACAGATTTGGCATGGAAAACACTTCCAAAATCAGATTGGCTTCTGTGACCCTAGCCTAATGTTGGGTTGCGTTTTGCTTCATTTGCATTTCTATGCGTTTTTACCACTAAAAACGCATCCAAAATGCATGTGTTTTTGCCCCGGTTGATTTCAATGATTTAAATGGAAACGCATGCGAAAATCCATGTACCGTAATTTTCTGCAAACGATGTTGCAGAACATGTTTTGGGCTCTGTTTGCAAAAACGCATGCGTTTGTGCGTTTGCTGAAAATGATATGCATTTTTGCATGCGTTTCCTGCTAGCAGTGTTTTTGGTGCAGTGAAAAAACGCATGCGTTTTTTACAAATACGGTACATGTCATACTTAAGTCCAGGATCAGATTTTAGCATCAGTTTTTTGGACTTAGAAAAAAGTGAAAAAACTGATGCCAAAAACAGATCCTGGGTAAAGGCTAGGGTCACACTTGCGGGGTGGATGCGGGTTTCCATACGTTTTTCACTCTTTTCTTTTGTGAAAAACGCATGCAAAAACGCATCCATAGGCCCCTATACAAAAAATGCATGCCCCAATGCCAAAAAAGCATGGCTAAAGTACCATACATTTTTTGGATGCATTTTTGGCTCAGCACCAAAAATACTGCATGATGCATTTTTTGGTGCTTTTTCAAAAATGCATGCGTTTTTGATAACATGGGGCCCTATGGGAAACGCATGCGTTTTTGTATGGCACTAAATGGTACCATGCATTTCCGCATGCGTTTTTTAAGGCTGCTCCACACCTAACAGCAAAAACGCAGTCCAAAAACGCAGGCTGCCAAAAAGCACCTTAAAAAACGCATGCAAGTGTGACTCTAGCCTAACTTGTATACAGTACAAACATTCATTCTGTAGATAGTATTCAGTCTCTTCACCACATACCGATCCTTGCATAGGACCGGCCGCACTTCCTGCACTTCACGTTACAGTAATAACATGACAGCGGAGGTCACATATTTTCTGGTTCCTCTTTAGAAAAGAGCAAAAATAGACTAAAGTATTTATTAACACATATCCTTTTAACATTGCTACAAGTATGTAAGATAACCAAGGCTTTCTTCAAGTGGATTTGTCACGAGATTTCTCAATGCTAACTACACATAGGGAAGGGGTTGTCCAGTCTAAACTGATATTTCTGCAGTCTTCTATGTGTCTCTATGTAACTGCAGACTTAGCTATCCTCCCAGCACCTGCACTGGGCACTGCGAGGATTCACGGTTCAAAGCAACCTTAATTATATGATATACATGTTTCCAGCAACAACACCACTAGTGGGCATGGCCTTGCTCCATACACTTGTATGGAGCGAGGCCGCACTCACTACAAGTGTATGGATCAAGGCTGTGCTCACTAGATGATCGCTCCTGCTAGTTGGTCATGCCCACTCCATACACTTGTACAGAGCAAGGTCGTGCCCACTAGTGGTGTTATGGTACCTTTACACGCCGCCACAACAGGATGGATACCAACGGCTACTTCACGTGCACGAGCACACCTAAACGGTTACCAACGGGAACCGCACCCTCTTTACACGCCGCCACAAGGTGCGCTACGCTACGCTACATCTACAGCTAGCTACATCGCCGGGTGTCGCAAGTAGCCGTCTGTAGCTCAGCGTACCTCATTTACACAACGCTACAACAAGCTAATATGGGCGGACCTGGTGCAGCAGGGACAGCACATAGGCGTGCCACAATTGTGGATTACTAGACGTCCGTACGGTGATAGGACAAAGCCAGAACATCATGATTGGGCAGGCATCGCAGGAGGCTGAGTAATACAGCACGCTCGAGCAATTGTGTAGTGTGACTGGTCAGCTCCTTAAATATGCCTCCCTATGCAGCGACTACCAATCGTCATGCAGGAGCTTCCACCAATGATCGCAGATGGGGCGCGGTAACACGGAGCCTTGGTCACGCCTTAGCTACATTGCTGCTACATCGCCGGGTGTCCACAGTTCCCTTCTGTAGCTTCTTTACACGCCGAGACAGCTCGCTACAATCGGCGATGTAGCCATCTGTTTATGGGCAGTGCACGGATACAGAGGTATCTGTAGCCGGCTGTGTCGTCCCGTCTTCAGACGCCGCTACTAAGGGCAATATTGATGCTACAATCTACATTTGTAGCCTGTAGCGGGTTGTATGCATCCTGTTGTGGCGGCGTGTAAAGGTACCATTAGTGTCAGGAACCTGCAAATCCTTGTAGTGCACACTGTGAGCTCAGGGAGGATTGATAAGTCTACAGACAAATAGAGTAAGGCGAAGTTCACATCTGAGCTGTGCATTGTGTTTTTCACCGTTTCTGCTAGCAATATTTCTGGTGCGCTAGGTAAAAACACATGCGTTTAAATGCAACCCCGTTTTCCAATGCGTTTTTACCTCATTTGCATGCGTTTTTTCAATACAAGTCTATGGGAGAAAAAACATGTGTTTTTTTTTTACCGCGTTTTATGCAAAATCACAGCGAAAAATGCAATGTGTTCAAAACGCAGAAAAAACATGATCTGAAAAACCCTGACACTTACTGTGGCTGCAGAAATATCAGTTTAGACAGGACAACCTCTCTACATAGATCATTTGAATTAGCGGGCGGGAAAACCGACAGTGGCTTTCCCGCCGGCTATTTTAACCAGCGGTAGCGATGACGGCGGCAGGGAGGAAGAAAGAAGAAGAAGAAAGAAGAGGAAAGAAGAAGAAGAGGAAAAAAGAAGAGAACGCCAGGAGAAGATTTACTTCCGGATGACCTCTTCGTCCGCAGTGTCTGTGCGCTTGCCAGCAGATGGCAATGCATACAGATGCACTCTCATTCATTTCTGGCGCGCGGCTGTCTGCATGCGCATAAAGCAAGCACACAGCCACGCACAAAAAATGCAACATTTTGCGTTCGGGATATGCATAAATTATGTGCAGCCGAACGCAAACGCACAGGCACTATGCATTCCTATGTTTAACATTGGAGTGTCTAGCTGCACTCAGATATGCTGCGTTCACAGTGCACATCGTGCACAAATGTGAACCCAGGATTAACAAGGAGCTGAGCTGTAGAGCAGTGTTTGATGCTGTAGTGTTCTGTTTCTGTACCATATTTATTTCTGACCTGGTAAGTGGTGATTGGTGAAGATGATGAGTGTTGAACCATTAGCAATCTAAAATTGATGACTGAACCTAGGACAGATCATCAGGATCAATGTCTTGGACAAACGTTTGGCAGACGGCAGATTCAAATCAGATTCCAATCCTATGGCAGATTCCAAAACCAATTCCAAATGTCAAGGCATTTAAACCCTGTCTTGGGACTGCCCAGGCTCAGGACCTCTTCCTAAATGCCGCAAAAAGGCAAATTTGGGCATGATTGTAACATATGTCTGAGTTACAGATAAAAAGGGGAATCCTGAATGACAAAATGCAAACCACACCTTCAGGGAAAACCCCGAGATACCCAGATACCCCTTAACCACTATACATGGATTTGGCTTTACTGCAAGGTCCAAGGGGTTGTTGCTTTCAGACGGGTTGCAGTCCAGGAATAGAAAAGTCACCAGCAGGGTCAAAGCCGGAAAGTCAGAAAAGTATAAAATCGTTAACCTGGAGAATAGCACAAAAGCAGGCAGAGGTCTATCCAGAAAATGAATAACACAAAGCATGATAAATAACAAGTGAATCAGGGAATATATTTGGCAACTAGCAGCAACACACAGAGGATTTAAATAGACTACAGTGTTTCGTTATTGGCTGAAGTCAGAGTTAATGACTGCAGCTGGGCGGCCATACAAACACATCCACATGTCAGACTACTACATCTCCAGCTCCACCTTCACAGTGAACATAGCAGCACCTGGTAACAGAATAGAAGTCAAAAGAGCAGACACTGGGGATGTGACAATGATTAATTTAAGGAATTTGCCTGTCCTGAATTGTATAGAGATTCATTCAGAGTGAGCTGGTGAACCATACTAGAGTTTTTAACATTGGTCTCGGGCTCTATCAGGAATTGCAATGGCCCACTGTAAAATACACACACACAGGGGTGTAACTACAATAGCCTAGGGGGGCTCAAAGTCCCTCTAGCCTATAGAAAAAGACTAATACTATTAAAGATTTGCAATAATTGGGGGCCCCGTTGGAGCTGTCGCATCGGGGCCCTGGGCCTGAAGTTTTGCCACTGCACACACATATATATGTAAATAAACTCACATTTGCATCCATCCAGGTGATAAAGACTTAGCATTGTGATTCATCTGTCTGCTGTATGAAATCCTTTCTCGTCCCATTGCTGTGTCTCTCCAGGAGGTTTTGTCCTTTTTGAAATGATCTGAATATATAAAGCTACATCTGCTTCTCTGTGAATTGGTGGCCTCTATAAAGCTCCATGTGAGTTGTGTTCTGTATTGACATCCCATATTATGCTGCTCACAGTGGGTTCTGCTTTTTACAGCAGTGTGGAAGACCTATTACTGTAAATTTTCCCAGGGGAAAGAGAAAAACAAAATTTGCTACCATGAATAAGTGCATACAGAACGCAAGAAGGCACCTTGTAATTTTTCATTTTCTTAAATTACCGTCAGTGGGCAGGTGCTTTTTGTTTGCAGTTTTCTTTTCTGACTTTTAAAGGTTTGCTGGAATTTATATCTCTGGCACAATTAAGGATGGATATTGAATCATTGTTAAAGAAGCATTTCCATCTATACTTTTTATTAAATGCGTATCTATGCTTGAAGTGTAGTTTGAGTGTATTTACAGTCATATGAAAAAGTTTGGGCACTCTTCTTAATCTTACTCATTTTTTTTTGTTTAAAATTGTTTTTTTGCAACAGCTATTTCAGTGTGATATATGTAATAACTGATGGACACAGTAATATTTTCAGGATTGAAATGAGGTTTATTGTACTAACCGAAAATGTGAAATATGCATTTTTTTCAAAAATTGACAGGTGCCAAAGTATGGGCACCTCAACAGAAAAAGTGACATTAATATTTAGTAGATCCACCTTTTGCAAAACTAACAGCCTCTAGTCGCTTCCTGTAGCTGTTAATGAGTTCCTGGATCCTGGATGAAGGTATTTTTGACCATTCCTCTTTACAAAACGATTCCAGTTCAGTTAAGTTTGATGGTCGCCGAGCATGGACAGCCCGCTTCAAAACATCCCACAGATGTTCAATGATATTCAGGTCTGGGGACTGGGATGGCCATTCCAGAACATTGTAATTGTTCCTCTGCATGAATGCCTGAGTAGATTTGGAGCGGTGTTTTGGATCATCGTCTTGCTGAAAGATCCATCCCTGACGTAACTTCAACTTTGACACTGATTCTTGAACATAATTCTCAAGAATCTGCTGATACTGAGTGGAATCCATGCTTTAACAAGATTCCCGGTGCCGTCATTGGCCACACAGCCCCAAAGCATGATGGACCCTCCCCCAAATTTGACACCGGGTAGCAAGTGTTTTTGTTGGAATGCTGTGTTTCTGTGGCACCATGCATAACACCTTGTTGTATGACCAAACAACTCAATCTTTATTTCATCAGTCCACAGGACCTTCTTCCAAAATGAAACTGGCGTGTCCAAATGTGTTTTTGCATACCTCAGGCGACTCTGTTTGTGGCGTGCATGCAGAAACGGCTTCTTTCGCATCACTCTCCCACACAGCTTCTCCTTGTGCAGTGTTCGCTGTATTGTTGACCGATGCACAGTGACACCATCTGCAGCAAGATGATGCTGTAGGTCTTTGGAGGAGGTCTGTGGATTGTTTTTGACTGTTCTCACCATTCTTCTTCTCTGCCTTTCTGATATTTTTGCTGGCCTGCCACTTCTGGCCTTTACAAGAACTGTCCCTGTGGTCTTCCATTTCTTTACCATGTTCCTCACAGTGGAAACTGACAGGTTAAATCTCTGAGACAATTTTTTGTATCCTTCCCCTGAACAACTATGTTGAACAATCTTTTTTTTCAGATCATTTGAGAGCTGTTTTGAGGAGCCCATGATGTCACTCCTCAGAGAAGATGCAACTAGGACAACAACTTGCAAGTGGACACCTAAAATAGCTTTTCTCATGATTGGATACACCGAGCTATGAAGTACAAAGCTCAATGAGGTTACCAAACCAATTTAGTGCTTCAGTAAGTCAGTAAAAAGTAGTTAGGAGTATTCAAATCATGAAGATCAGAAGGGTGCCCATACTTTTGTGTCGAGCCCACTGGGACGGGGGTACTTGGTACCGGACCGGGGTTGCTACTGGGGATGTCACGGAGGTCCTGGTCCGGACCGTGTTCCGGGCCCTGGCAAGTAAAAGGGGAATATTTACAGGGGATTTAGAGTTTGTCGTGACACCACCCACGGCTTGTGGTCAATATTGGGACCACTGCTGCTGCAGGACCTCCAGGGATGATGTTGTGGCAGCTAAGGATGGGATAGTTCTCCGCGGGTAGAACTGGGTTCCCCGGGGCAGTGATGATGTTAGAGTCTATGGTGTAGTGTAAGCTTGTGAGGAGTGCAATTCACTTACAGTCCTGATGCTGCAGAATTCTTCCTTCAAGGTTCAGCGCTGACAGACTGTGGCTCTCCAGTTGCAGGTTGTATTCCTCTGCGGTTCTGTTGGAGGGAATCATATGCAGGCAATAGGAAATCACACAAGGGAGTAAGAGGCAGGGTTCACCGTGTTTACTTCTCAGCCTTTCCAGCATAACAGCTTAGTCACAGTTCCAGTTACAGTTTACAGCACAAGTCTTACACAGGCACAACTCTCCCCTCCGGGTTTCTTTACTCCCTGCAGCCAGGTTGTTCCTCTCTGTGACCCCTCACTCTTTCTTTGTCCTTCCAGGCTTTGACTAACTCTTCTACTTGGTGTGTGTCTCCGGACGGTATGGCGGTGGCTCGGACCCCTGTGGGACCTCGTAGTTCCCACTAAGCTGCCCGTCCTTCGGGGGTAGGAACCCTAACGTGAAGCTAGAATCCCCCATCAGTTAATCTGGGGAAACCGGGTGAAATGTCGGTCCCCTTCAGGGCCGACACCCTGCTGCTAGCCTAGCCTCAAATAGTCCTCCTGATCAAGGATCTATCAGGCTCCTTCTAACTGTGTACTTTGGATTCAATAGGAGGGCTACTCCGCCTGCAGTCTGCCGTCTAAGCCATGTTACTAGGACTCAGTATCACTGGTCCTCTCTTCCCTCACACTCCTGGGGTGCTGGCTCCGGATGGGTTTTTTCTCTGTGGCTCACACTGGCTCTCCAGATTTTGCACTCCTTCCACCCCACTCTTCCAGGACATGTGCTTCTTGTCTTTTCATCTCAGCCTACACCGGCCTACTGCTGTCTTTCGGCCTGTGCCGTGCTTCTCAGTCTGCTGCTGGTCTGTGTCTTGGCTGCTCGGCACCCTCGGCCTACTGACTCCTTCCTCCTCCCCTTCTCTATACCCACCCTCTGTCACCTGACTTGCTTGCTGGCCCACCCACTGTCTCTAAACCCACCACCCCTTGCCCGCCTAGAGTTCCGGGCTCCGGGTTGGGTGCTGCTCTCTGGTGGTTGTGGAGTGTCTGTGAGGGTGTTGTGGTGCAACTGTCTTTCATCCTACCTGGCTGCAGTTCCCTATGTGGCCTCCTGGTCGCAGGGGCGCCACATTTGCACCTGTCAATTTTTGAAATAATGCATATTTCACATTTTTGTTTAGTACAATAAACCTCATTTCAATCCTGAAATATTACTGTGTCTATCAGTTATTACATATATCACACTGAAATAGCTGGTGCAAAAACCCAATTTTAAACCCCCAAAAAATGAGTAAGATTAAGAGGGGTGCCCAAACTTTTTCATATGACTGTATATACTCACCTACTGCTGCTCTCTCTGGTGTCCAGCGTTGTTCTTCTTTGCCTCTCAGTGACGTCACTGCAATCCTGACTAGCCAGCTCACTTGCATGAGCCCGAAGTCTCTTTTTCAGCACTTTGTTCTGATGCTCCATAGACTTACATTGCAAAAACCACTTCTGGTTCATGTAATCAGTGTAAATAATATAAAACTTCTGGCACTCCCAATATGTAGTGTGAACAGGTGGATAACTGAACATAACATATTATAACAAACTAAAAAACAGCTGCACTCTGAAATGCTAAGATATGCATACCATAATTATAAGAATATAGAATTGCATTATTGTTAAGGAATTATATGAAAAAAATGAGACACTTAAAGGGAACCTATAAGAAGAGTTTAAGACTGGCATCGACCACAGGCGTAGGTGCTAGCAGAAAAAACATTATACTTACAATTGTGAACCGCCGCGACACTACTATGTTCAGGAATAAAGTGAATAATGAGTAGCACCAACAAGACAAGGATCTGTGAATATGTTTCAATTGTGTGCTGCAGAAACTGCCCTTTGCTATATATATAAAATCGGAGAACTTAGTCTCATTAGTAGCTACTAGGGATTAAGCTTGGCATCCACATCAAGGAGTCTCCATTGCCAAGTCCTATCACTATGCCTAATGAAAATGGTATGAGGTGGATGGATTTATATGTCCTAGGTGTGATTAAAAACGACGTATAGGTGTGAACTAGGATCTAGCAATGGTGTCCTATGTGTGGTTACCAAACTAAAGAAAATGTAGAATATGGGAAAAAATTATAAAGTGGGCGCTCAGTCAAAATAAGCAATATATAAGAAGAGTTTAAGACTGGCATCGACCACAGGCGTAGGTGCTAGCAGAAAAAACATTATACTTACAATTGTGAACCGCCGCGACACTACTATGTTCAGGAATAAAGTGAATAATGAGTAGCACCAACAAGACAAGGATCTGTGAATATGTTTCAATTGTGTGCTGCAGAAACTGCCCTTTGCTATATATATAAAATCGGAGAACTTAGTCTCATTAGTAGCTACTAGGGATTAAGCTTGGCATCCACATCAAGGAGTCTCCATTGCCAAGTCCTATCACTATCAAGAATAATGAGACTAAGTTCTCCGATTTTATATATATAGCAAAGGGCAGTTTCTGCAGCACACAATTGAAACATATTCACAGATCCTTGTCTTGTTGGTGCTACTCATTATTCACTTTATTCCTGAACATAGTAGTGTCGCGGCGGTTCACAATTGTAAGTATAATGTTTTTTCTGCTAGCACATACGCCTGTGGTCGATGCCAGTCTTAAACTCTTCTTATATATTGCTTATTTTGACTGAGCGCCCACTTTATAATTTTTTCCCATATTCTACATTTTCTTTAGTTTGGTAACCACACATAGGACACCATTGCTAGATCCTAGTTCACACCTATACGTCGTTTTTAATCACACCTAGGACATATAAATCCATCCACCTCATACCATTTTCATTAGGCATAGTGATAGGACTTGGCAATGGAGACTCCTTGATGTGGATGCCAAGCTTAATCCCTAGTAGCTACTAATGAGACTAAGTTCTCCGATTTTATATATATAGCAAAGGGCAGTTTCTGCAGCACACAATTGAAACATATTCACAGATCCTTGTCTTGTTGGTGCTACTCATTATTCACTTTATTCCTGAACATAGTAGTGTCGCGGCGGTTCACAATTGTAAACTTAAAGGGAACCTGACCCCAGATCAGAAGGTATAAAAACCACTTTTATAAACTTTGCAATATCGCTTTAGAGACACAAAGGGATGGCTACAAATGTATTAGCAAGGTGCAGGGACAGGTATAAAGAGGCTGGGGGCTCATTTTTCTGGGTCAGGTCCCTTTAACATATAAGTATGGCAATTACTATATCTGCTCAGTAGCCATGTCAGATATAGAAGTAGCCATCTTTACAATATTTATGAACAATACACGGCACACACAGGTACAGAACAGGACCCTGCCCGCGAGGGCTCACAGTCTACAAGGGATGAGTAAGGATACAGTAGGTGGAGAGAAGACTCCACCTGCGAGGACTCACAGTCTACAAGGGATTGGTGAGGATACACTAGGAGCGAGTAGAACTGGTTGTGCGGCGGTTTAGTGGACTGAGTCTCACTGCAGGTTTTAGGCTTGTCAGAAGAGGAATTCACACAATATGTGTCTCGTGCTGCTGTGGGCAGCCTATGTGGCCTAAATGTGCTACCAAGGCCTGCAGCTTCTCTGGACTTGTTTCCCATTGAGCACATCTGGGACATCATTGGTCAAAAATTGAAACGGAAATTGAAGTGGATCTTGATGACTTTTGTGATCAAGTGCATTCCATGTGGCAAAACATTCCCCAGACTACCATTAATAACCTCATAGATAGAAGACAAGGTGTGGATATGTGGGGATTTCTGCACATGCAGGTCATACTTGGAGCTCAATAAATTTAGATATTTTAAAAAGTTGTTCCCATATTACCGTCATGTGCATATCATTAACATGTCTACCAATCCTGCGATGTCTATAACTTCATAAGTTTTCATTCTTGGTGTTGCAATTTCAATGTTGAGAGTGTGGCAGAATATTTATACAAACAGGTGAAACAAGTATTGAACACATCACCAATATTCTAAGTAAACATATTTCTACAGGTGCTATTGACATGAATTTATCACCAGATGTCGGTAACAACACATTCAATCCATACAGGCAATGAAATCAAACCATAGATGTCCATAAATCAAGTTATGTGTAATAATGAGAAATTACATAGGTAAAAAGTATTGAACTCATGAAGAAAGAGAGGTGCAAAAAGCTATTGAAAGTCATGATATCAGTTGAAATCTATCAGTTATTAGAAAGTGATCCTGCCAGTGAAAAATAATATCAGCTGTTTTAAATGATGGCCTATAAAAAGATGTCTCATTACCAAGGTGCAACACAAGAAACATCTCATGATGGATAAAATTAGTGAGCTGTCTTTAGGCTAGGGTCACACTGCTGCTAGTACTGTGTTCATGGGGGTTAAGTTTAAAACATAGAATTTTGTCAGCTTTAGCGCAGTGTCACTGGAAAGGTTAGACTGCGTTAACGCTGGCAATTCAATCCTATGATTGACAGAACCCCAAGCGCAGGTCAAACGCTGGCATCTAAGTGCTGGAGTTTGAAGCCTCGCGCTATTTCCAAGCACTTCTGTGTCATGTGATGCGCTTGAAAATAGTGTGAGACAAATTGACAAGTTCTATGACAAATGACAAATTCTATGTTTTAAACGGAAGCCCCCTGAACACAGGGCAAAACGCTAGTGTGACCTTAGCCTAAGACCTATTGTTGCAAAAACACACAGATAACATTGGTTACAGAAGAATTCTAAACTACTACATTTTACAGTGAACACTGTTGGGGCTATAATCTGGAGGAAGAAAGAGCATCATTCCACAATAAACCGGCCACAGACAGATAGTACCTGCAACATTTCAGACAGAGCAATGAAATTAAGAATTAGAACAGTTGTCAAAGAGCCAAGGACCACCTTTGGAGGACTACAGTAAGACCTGGAATCATAAGGTATAATTGTTTCAAAGAGAACAATAAGTATAGCTACCACACAAAACTGTTGCCCGGAATATTCTGCGTCTTAAACTCTTCTGCCTGGACTTTTAAATGAATGAATAAAAGAATTGTTTTTACGAATGGTGAGTGCCACTTTTTCTTTTTTCTCTGAGTTTATACAGTTATCTAGTGAGCACCCCATCTGTGTCCTGCAGCCATGGTGTCACGATGGTCTCTCTTACCTGGGAGACTTCTGACTGCTTTGAGACCTATTTCTCAGTCCTTTAGTGAGACTCCATTTTAAATGTGTTTCTTTCCTTTGGCAGTTCCGGAGTTAATGTCAGTTTTCTGCTGCTAACAGACACCTTAGCTTCCTTACCAGGTGTGGATACTTTGTGATTACTCCCATCCCTTTTATATAGTCACATGGTTTCAGCATGCTTAGCTGGTAATTGAACATTCCTAGCGGAACTTCCTGAGGTGAAGGAGGTTTCCTGGAGAGTTGACTATTGCTAAGCCATCTGCTTCAAAGGAGGGAGGCAGCCGGTGTGAAGTTGCCAGTTGTTTTCCAGTCTATCTCCCCTTCTCTCTTGTCTTCTTTATGCAATGATTGGGAGTAGTGCTCCCGCCAGCAATTCTCTATAGGTGCCTAACATCAGGGTCCGCAAGGGTCTAAGTATCCTGCTTGGCGACAAGTTTGAAAGAACTCGTATAGGGATGGTAGGTAGATCAGGGCACAGCCGCAGGTGAGGGCAGGAAGTCACCTCTCCCCCATTCCCTCTGCAGTATTTGTCCCCCCGGTGTCTCCCCATCTATTGTTTTGTGTTGTGCACCGGAAATGGTTGGTCTGTGCATCACTGTCACGCACGGTAGCCGGACATTCCTCTTAGTCCAAGTGTGACAATGGATTGTGACAGCCTGTGAGACACTAGTGTACCTGTACAGAGTTAGTGGCGGATTAATTGCTTTTCTTCTTCTAAGTTGCTAGAATGGCCAAGCCAATCAACTGATCTGAAGCCCATAGAAAATTTATGGGAGGAACTATAGCTCAGAGTTCATAGAAGGATCCACAGGACCTTCATGATGTGAAGAGTGTTTGTGTGGAAGAATGGGCCAAACTCCCACCAAAGCAATGCATGCGACTGATGTCTGCATACAGGAGACGTTTTGAAGGTGTAATCACAACAAAGGCTTTCATACAAAGTATTACATTTCAGTAAGATGCTCAATCCTTTTTCCCTGTGTCATCTCTCATAATTACACATCACTACTTTATCCATGGTTTGATATCCATGGATGATGTCTTTGCTTGTGTGGATTGGATGGGTTGTTATTGACATTTGGTGAGAAATTCATGTCAATAGTACCTTTAGAAATATATGTGCTTAGAAAATTGGTGACATTTCCCATACTTATTTCATACATGTACAGTATATAATAAAATGATTATTATTATTATTATTATTATTATTATTATTAACTATTGCCTTTTTCTTTGTCTTTTTTCCTGAGGCAGTGGTAAAATGAATAAAGCATTACAATTTTAAACATTAAAATTATTATTTTTAATATTTCATGGCTTAAATAATTGTCAGGTACCTGATAGCAACCTGTGAAAAAAATACATTATTATTTGCAACAGTTGGCTGTCAGTGAAAGGAATGACAAGTTTGCCATGCATCACGCTTTAGGGCAGCCTCCGATTACTACATGTTACCGCTGACAGCCCTGACACTGATAAAGTCCAGGAGGCACAGGACTAGGTCAAATTAACATTTTTAGGCTCCACTGATACCTGGATACACAATATAAGGATTGTATACCTCATGGTTTATTAATCTTCTAGTTCTTGTATTTAGGACTGTGTTTGTGCATCCATCAGCCTCCTACATCACCAGGCTACAGACAGTCATTAGCGCAGCCATGTCATCAACAGTCAAAGGAGCAAATTTGTATAGACTGTCATACTGAATGCTGCATAATAATTGTCTATATACAGAGGTATATATATATTTTGGTCTGACAATATTGTGTAGAAATCCATTTCACTTTTAAAATACAGCAGTAAAAATGATGCCACCTTTAAAGGGAATCTATGAGTAGGATCAAGCCCCCTAAGCCATCTATATGAGCATGAATGTTATCGAAATAAAGATAAAATGATACCTTGCTATATGTGATCTGATGTTTTATTCCAAAGAAATCCATGTTTTTCTTAACATGTAAACGGCTGTTATGATCTATGGGTGGGCATAGATCTCCCTGAAAATCCACCGAAAGGAGGTGTTACCGGTGTGAGACATGTAATGACTGACAACTTTACAAAAAGAAACAGTTGCTCTCTGTAAAGCCAACTCATGAAAACATGAATGTGGGAAATAGAACTGAGGAAATATGAAAATTCATGAAGGGGGTACAATTCCCTCCAGCGAAGTGTTTGTGTGGCGCCCTGCATCCACAGGTATCCACAGGCCTTCCTAGAACACAGATGAAAATCCACAGCAAGTACATCAGTCAAGCAACACCTTTCACCCCAGCACAGTAGGGGGAGCTCAATTTGCTGCCCTTAGGCAAGATCCCGTATAAATACTGATGCTGGGGAGGAGTTAGTCAGGAGTGTGCAGGTGCTAGGAGAGCTGCGAATACGTCCTGGTAATTGGTGCCGTGTTAGGCCCGAACTGGTGACCCTGAACAGCCTTTGAGCAGTCCTACCAGGCCCAAGAGTGGGGACGGAAGGCAAGGAGAGAAAAGAGGTAGGAAAGTTGGAGCCGAGGAGCCAGAATAGGTTGGCCCAAACAACACACCGGACACCGGGGTCCGCCTCTGTAGGAGAGCTACACGCCTAGCAGAGAACCCCGGCAAACCATGGAGACTACAGTCACCCGGTCACCTGCTTAATCACCATTCAGGGAGCCAGACACCGTGGAGAAAGAACAATGGTAGTCATCAGAGGTGTCCCCTTGACAGCGCAGGTGGAGAGAGAGAGTAGTGGAGGGCAGCCAAGTTCTACACGGGCAGGGGCTTCAACACGGGGAAAAGAGGACACGGAGGCCTTACACCCACTTGCTGTGGAGACTCATCTGTGTTTCCTGGTCACTCGACGGACTTTTACCTGCTATACCACCAGTAAATGGTAAAGAGACATTCAACAGCGTGTGTGTGCGTTCTTCACCCCCTGTTCCCGTTACCCGCAGAGACTATCCCATTAATCCACAACCTGGCCAAACCCCTGCTCCATTCCTCACAATCATCACTGCCCTGGAGGTTTAGCTCTCCCTTTAGGGACCTGCTCCACCCTAGCCGCAATACCATCACCTTCCGGAGGACTGTGTTGGCGCTGGTGTCTAGTCACCAGGTACTACAGATGGACTCATGAGACAAAGACGTTAACCCTTTGTAAATACTAAAACAACCCCTTCTTTTGGGCTGTCCCCCGGGGCCACGGATCTGGGCAGGCCACCAGTGACATCCACACCGAAGCAGAGGGCCCAGACATCTGGGTTCCCATACCCTGGGGCGTTACATTTGTACCTGCATCCACCCTAACTCCGCAGCGGGGGACCACCAATACTTGGCAGCCTCCAGTATAACGGCTCTGTAGTAGCCAGAAATGTTAGGTACACCTATGCCACCTTGAGAGTAGGGAAGATACATTATTCTCCCCGCTACTCTGGATTCCTTATTCGCCCAGGCATACCTGTTAGTCAATTTTTACAGTCTGTTGAGGATCTAGTCGGGAACATGATAGGGAGGGTCATGAAAAAATATAATATTTTAGGAAGTAAAAACATTTTGAAGGTCGATGAAAGCAAACCTGAGGAGAGCACCTGAGCATTGGGATTTGAATACAAGGATAGCATGGCTGGTAAGATCGGGCCAGCGACACCAAATCACTAGGACAGAATTGAGGTATCCCCAGTGTACCCTGTCAAATGCTTTCTCAGCATCCTGGGACAGGAGTACACCGAGGACCCAAGACCTCTTAGCAACACTAATGAGGTCCAATATGCGTCTGGCTCCATCCCCAGTCTGCCTTCCAGCGACGAATCCCACTTGATCTGGGTGGATCAGGGAAGGAATAATTTGGTTCAGTCTGAATTCGAGAAGTTTAGAGAAAATGTTCACGTCACAGTTAAGGAGAGAAATGGGGCGGTAGCTTCCAGGTTCATCTTTAGATTTACCAGGCTTTGGTATAGTAACAATGGTAGCATCAAGTCCTGAAGGGAAATAGAGCCTGTTTGTTTCCAGTGGGCAAAAACTCTTAAGGGGGCAAGTGTGGAGGAGAAACGTCTATAGTAATCATTAGGTAGTCTGTCGGGTCCAGGGGCAGAGTGGAGTTTGGTGGTTTTGATAGTCTGCATTATTTCAGTCAAGGACAAGGGAGAGGGCAAGTCATCAAGTTGGTCTGGTATTAGTATTGGAAGGCTAAGGGAGTCTAAGTAAGCCTGTATGTCCTCTTGGGATGGGAGGAGTATCAGTGTCATCCTTTAGATTATATAATCTGGAATAGTAGGCGAATGCCTCAGCAATAGATGTGAGATTGCAAATATGATTACCAATGTGGTCTCGCATAGCTTCTATTAATATTATTATTATTATTTACAGAGCACCATTGATTCCATGGTGCTGTACATGAGAAAGGGATACATACAAAAAGTTAAAAATACAATGAACAAACTAAGAGTGACAGACTGATAAAGAGGGGAGAGAGAGAACCCTGCCCTTGCGGGCTTACATTCTACAGGGCATTGGGGAGAGAGACAGTAGGTTGGCTCTGCTCTGGAGGTGGTGGAGCCCCGGGTCTGATGGTGGGGGAGCGCTGGGTCCAGAGGTGGTGTAGCACCAGGTCCACTGGTGGTGAGGTGGCACTGTGGTCATTCCAGGTTGTAGGCTGTTCTGAAGAGATGGGTCTTCAGGTTCCGCTTAAAGGTTTCGAGTGTGGGGGACAGTCGGACGTTTTGGGGTGCAGTACAAGTGTGGTGGAAAGAAGGAGGTCTTGGGAGGATCGTAGACTACTTCAGAGATATATGGAGGGGACAGATTGTTGGCGGCTTTGTAAGTCAATGTTAGTAGTTTGAATTGGATACGCTGGGGAATTGGGAGCCAGTGGAGGGATTTGCAGAGGGGAGAAGTGGAGGAATAGTAAAGAGAGAGGTGGATTAGTCAGACAGCAGAGTTAAAGACAGATTGGAGGGGTGCAAGAGTGTTAGCAGGGAGGGCACAGAGGAGGAGGTTGCAGTAGTCGAGATGGGAGATGATGAGGGGATGCACTAGTAGTTTAGTAGATAGAGGGTTGAGGAAGGGACAGATTCTGGAAATATTTTTGAGCTGGAGGTGGCAGGAGGTGTCAAGGGCTTGGATGTGCTGTTTGAAGGACAAGGCAGAGTCAAAGGTTACTCCGAGGCAGCAGACTTCAGGTACAGGGCAAAGTGTGATGTCATTTATTTTGATAGATAGAGGAAAGATGATGAGTTCGGTTTTGTCTACATTAAATTTTAGGAAGCAAGAGGAGAAGAAGGAGGATATGGCTGATAGACACTCTGGGATTTTGGACAGGAGAGAGGTGACATCTGGGCCAGAGAGGTAGATCTGAGTGTCATCAGCATACAGGTGATACTGGAAACCATAGGACTTTATGAGTTGTCCCAGACCAAGGGTATACTTTGAAAAAAGGAGGGGCCCCAGGACAGAGCCTTGAAGGACCCCAACAGAGAGGGGATGGGGCGAGGAGGTTGTGTGGGAGTGGGACATGCTAAATGTGCGGTTGGAGGAGATCCAGGAGATGGCAAGGTCAGTGTTACCAATGCAAGAGAGGATCTGTAATGGGAGGCAGTGGTCGACTGTTGAATGCAAAGGACAGTTCAAGAAGGAGGAGGACGGAGAACTATCTGTTAGCTTTGGCCGTGAGTAAGTCGTTAGTAATTTTGGTCAGGGCAGTTTCAGTGGAGTGGTGGGGGCGGAAGCCGTTAAAAAGATAATCATAATGATAACGCTGCCTTAACGCTGCCAATATAATCCTATGGAGGACGGACTCCTGAGCGCAGTTAAACGCCGGCATGTAAGTGCCGGAGTTTGAAATCTTGCGCTATTATCAAGTGTACCACAGGACGCGCACTTCCGTTTTCTTTTTAATGGACCCCCCTGAACGCAATCCAAGCGCTAGTGTGACCCTAGCCTAAGAGAAAAAAGAGTAGTCCTTTTACATGGCGTGCAGATACCTCCTGATATCAAGCAGGTGTTTTTTTGTTCATAGAGGGCCAAGTTCCCCCCCCTCTGCAACCGATCTCGAGGAGTAATCCAATAACCTCGACGGGGTAATGTTAAAATCTCTACATAGGATAGTCCTGCCTCTCGTGACCTCCTCTATAGACTTCAACACAGATCTAAGAAATTTCACAGGGGAATGGTTAGGTGCATAGACATTAACAATAGTATGCAAAGAGCCAGCTACTAAGCAAACGAGAATAATAAAACGCCATCCTGGGTCTGCAATCAAATGAATAAGCTGAAAAGAAATAGTATTCTTTATGAGAATGCATACACGAGCCTTCTTTAAAATGTGATTAGCAAAGAAAGTCGTAGAAAAAAGGCGGTTATGGACCCGGAAGTTGTCCTCTTTCAGGAGGTGTGACTCCTGCACACATAATATGTCCGCTTTGGTTTGGCGGCCTTCTGTCCACATCAGAGAGCATTTGACCAGTGAATTCATCCATTAACATTTAAAGTGACTATTTTAACACTCATGGTGTGAATAGAAAAAACTGAGAAAGTGAGCAGGCCTCACCAGGCAGGTAGAAAGGAGGTGGGGTGAGAAAGAGGGAGGAAAAGCAAAAACACAGAACAACACTAAACATTTATGTAAACCGAACAGGCAGACGTTAGTCTGCAGCAGGCGGGGTACATGTCAGCACTTTTAATGGATGTAAGCATGCGCAAGGTGTAAAATCACCAGCACTGTAGCAGGTGAGGTTTTGCTACCCATAACCAGGGACCACAAAGTTGTGTGGCCAAACAGCAACAGCCGCAGCATGGTACACTCATCTTGCTGTCAGTTTTCATCCTCCTCTTGTTAGATGCCCGACCGTGGAGGTGCTTTCTCTCGTGGACAGGGACAATAATTTCCAATCTCAGAGGGTTCAATCCAGTTTCTTAGGCGAATGAAAAACATTGCGGGTGCCATCATATGTGAATCGGGCTTTCACAGGGAAGCCCCAGCTGTAGAGGATGCCGTTATCCCTTAGGGGTTTAAACGTGGGGGCAAGCTCTCTTCACCTAGCAAGGGTGCCTGCAGAGAGATCTGGAAAAACAGCAATTTTGGAGAACGGCTCAGAGAGGGTCGGGGGACATTTCATCTCTTGCATAAAGTTCTTTTTTGCCTTCTAGGAGTAAATAGAGGCAAGCACATCTCTGGGTAGGGTTTGATTGATGTGAGAGGTCTTAGGGACCCAGTGGATCCATTCAATCCGAGGGGATCCTGGGAAGGCATCAGGGAGCACCTCCTTAATGAAATCTGTGAGGAGACTGGCTAAGTCAGGATCCTCCACAGACTCAGGGATCCCCCTCAGTCTTATGTTATATCTTCTATGTCTGTTTTCTAAGTCCCATAATTTAACCTGGTGGGCAGTCATACGTTCCTCTAAAGCAGCGTAATTATCAGCAAGGGCATTATGTGCATCTGCATATGACTCACCGCGGCCGGCTGACTCCGGTTGATACAGGCGATTCTTCTCCTTCCTTGTCACGGGTGGACCGCGCCTGCCGGTAGTGGGGCCCGGTGTAGTGCAGATCAAAATTAAGGACGTCTTACGGGAACAGATTAAAGGGGATTTAATTTGTTTTCTTCGTGACGCCACCTATGAGAAGTTCGGTAAGGGCTACCGACGCTGCGGAACCTCCGGGGTGATGGACAGCAGCAAGATGTTACGCTCCCCACAGGCTGAGCGGTGATCCCCGGAGGCTGGAGCTGCTCAAGATGTTGTGCGGCAGCTGCGGTTACCTTTAGTTAATGACGGACAGTTCATAAGGAGACACGGACACAGATAGTCTCTGCAACGGTTCTTTACTGTAACCAGCAGGCAGTACATGGCTTACAGTGGTTGAGTAGAAGACCGGGTGGACTTAGCAGTGATAGTGCTCCTCAGAGATCCGCAGTGTACCTCCATTCTACCTCCTTAGTTTCTCTTGCCAGCGTCGCCCAGGAATACCAGGTCGGGTACGGGGGGCTGCTTCAATGCCCTATCCATGATGTACGTTCTGGATGCTTTGGGGAGCCTTGGATCCCTCAGTGGGTACACCGCTGGTTAGACGACTGGAAACTGGCTGGTGGTGGGGTGCTCCTGTAAAGCTGCTCCTCCACGGGGCTGGTTCGCGTGGCAGAGGTGAACTGCTGCCAGCTTCGGTACCAGTGAACCGGCTGTGAGTTGTGGGCACGGGAGTCTTTTGGGAACCCGTGTAGAAATGCCCAATCCCGGTAGTTAAGGCCTCAGGTGCTGACACCCGACCGGTGACGGCCCAGGGGCCCGCACGGAGTGCGGAGCCCCCGCTCCTCTCCAAGTTCTGTGTTCTAGGTTCTAGATCCTTGACTTGACTGTTCTGACTGTCTAGATTATTGTGTGTTCTATTTCACTACCCTAACACTCCACCCACCAGGACCTAGGATTGGTCCTCTGTTCTAGGTGTTGTATGTTGGGTTGGATCTCAGAGTTAACTATTGCACTGCTTTGTCAGAGAATATTGCGGCTGCAATACTCCCTTGTGACGCACTCGTTGCGGGGCGCCACACTCCCCCTTGGTTAAATCAGCTTGTCCCCAAGCGTCAAACTACTCACATTACAGAGGTTTTTGCATTTTTATACATATATGACACACTTTTATTAAAAATAGAAAAACAGGTAAGATATGCTTTGGTGATATAAGCAAAGAAACAGGTAATCACTTTGTGCGGACCCGGCGGGCGGTCGGCTGTACTTTAACTAGAGTCCAGGCTGTAGCCGCGAGATCACACAGTCAGTGATTAACGGGAACAGAGTCATTGATGAAGTTCAAGTTTTAAAGTCACTGGCTCTGAGAACGATGGCGCACCCGGATAGCAAACCACCCATCTGCACAAGCATAGCGCTCGTAGGTGATAATATCGCCCCGGTATAGGTTGCGATCGGGATGTCCTCTTGGCAAGTTTGACTCAACGTCCCAGCGCCCCACAAACACCTCCTCATTCAAACCCACCTCCCAAGCGAACCCCCACCCGGTATTTAAGTTAAAGGTGGAAATTCTACCTTCACGGCGGAGTTCATCAGGCAGCGGCGGCTGGCGGCGAGCCTCGGCACGGGCCTCCATGTTGGCACGTTCTCGGGCTTGCCACTCCTCTCGTCGTCTCTGGTGTACATCTCCGTCGTTACGGCTCGGGGTGTAGAGATGAGTAATGGAGCTGGTGGTTTGGCGGGAAGCTTGAACTTGGCGGGCTGTCTGTATCGGAACCCGGTGGAACGGCACAGGGGAAGGTGTCGGCAGTGCACCCGACCAGTGTACCCGAGCTGTGTGCCCGGAAGGAAGTTCCTTGTTGTCTCCCCAAGCGAACCCGGTGTCGAAATCCTCAGCGGTGCTGTGGGTCTCGTCGTCATCCTCTCCGACCTCTTCCTCGATGACCACATCAGGCTGCTCGATGATGAGAGATATTGAAGCTTGTTCCGTTGTACAACAGGGTGGTGGTGCTGCGGATCCTTCCGTAGGGACGTCCTGCAGGGCTTCCAGGCTGCCTGCCTCTTCATCTGTTTCCGCAGGTAGAGGTGTTTCAATCCCGGTTACCAGGTAGGCCTCGGCAATGGCAAGGGAAGCCTCCGGTACGGGGATAAAACAGGCGACTGTCTCTGTAGTGGTGAAACATGTCGCGGGTTCCTCAGTGGGAACCTGGTAGAGATCTAGTTCTTCCATGGAGCGTGTTATGAGCTCCGGCTCAAGAACGGGATCGGTTGCGAAGTTGGTCGCTGGAACGGGTCGGGTTGCGGCCTCCACCGGAATGACGCAGTCTATTGGCTCTGGTGACGGAGCAGAACAGGTGGTAGGCGAGGGTGAGGCGGTCGAGAAGCTGGTGACGTCGTCTGGGCTTGGAGAAGCTGTACCCGGTCGGCTCTGCTGCATCGCATGGTGTAGTCGTCTGCCTAGGGTCGCGCTCCAGCTACGGATCGTCCATTCCACTGTCTCTAGTAACCGCACCCGGAGGTCTTGTAGAGCTTCTAGCCAGAAGTCGGGGCTGCCGTCTATAGTAAGGGCAGGATCCGGACCTGGTTGGCTGACGGCTGCTCTGGCCTCCGCCTCGACCTCCCGCATCAGGTCTTGGAGTCTCATGCTGGCCATTCTTCTTGGAGGGAAACCACACCCGTTCAACCGGTAAGACGTTCTGGTAGAGCTGGTGAAGATGTCTCCTCTTTCTGTCGGTGTGTCTATCTATGACACTCCCATTTCCTCTGGGCTTTTGTAGTCCAATCGTGGGAAAAGTCTTTGGGGTCCGCCCCCATGGTTGATTCGAGCAATCAGGGCGGACAAAGAGTTTGGCGCCTTTTGTCTTTAGCCCTCCCACGGTGAGGGGGGGGGGTTGACTCACTCCTGGGCTTCACGTGGCGGCTTCTTGTGGCGGGAGCGCCATCTTGGGCGCCATCTTGACCCAATGGTGTAAAGGCGGGAAAGTTCTTTTTGGGACGAACAAAGTCCAATTGTAGACAATAAAGTCCAGTTTAAGCACAATATACCCGTTGGATAACGGGCCTGCTCGTATCCTGTTCGTGACGCCAAATTCTGACTCACCGCGGCCGGCTGACTCCGGTTGATACAGGCGATTCTTCTCCTTCCTTGTCACGGGTGGACCGCGCCTGCCGGTAGTGGGGCCCGGTGTAGTGCAGATCAAAATTAAGGACGTCTTACGGGAACAGATTAAAGGGGATTTAATTTGTTTTCTTCGTGACGCCACCTATGAGAAGTTCGGTAAGGGCTACCGACGCTGCGGAACCTCCGGGGTGATGGACAGCAGCAAGATGTTACGCTCCCCACAGGCTGAGCGGTGATCCCCGGAGGCTGGAGCTGCTCAAGATGTTGTGCGGCAGCTGCGGTTACCTTTAGTTAATGACGGACAGTTCATAAGGAGACACGGACACAGATAGTCTCTGCAACGGTTCTTTACTGTAACCAGCAGGCAGTACATGGCTTACAGTGGTTGAGTAGAAGACCGGGTGGACTTAGCAGTGATAGTGCTCCTCAGAGATCCGCAGTGTACCTCCATTCTACCTCCTTAGTTTCTCTTGCCAGCGTCGCCCAGGAATACCAGGTCGGGTACGGGGAGGCTGCTTCAATGCCCTATCCATGATGTACGTTCTGGATGCTTTGGGGAGCCTTGGATCCCTCAGTGGGTACACCGCTGGTTAGACGACTGGAAACTGGCTGGTGGTGGGGTGCTCCTGTAAAGCTGCTCCTCCACGGGGCTGGTTCGCGTGGCAGAGGTGAACTGCTGCCAGCTTCGGTACCAGTGAACCGGCTGTGAGTTGTGGGCACGGGAGTCTTTTGGGAACCCGTGTAGAAATGCCCAATCCCGGTAGTTAAGGCCTCAGGTGCGGACACCCGACCGGTGACGGCCCAGGGGCCCGCACGGAGTGCGGAGCCCCCGCTCCTCTCCAAGTTCTGTGTTCTAGGTTCTAGATCCTTGACTTGACTGTTCTGACTGTCTAGATCAGGGGTCTCAAACTCGCGGCCCGCGGGCCGCATGCGGCCCCTGGAGCTTCCCTGTGCGGCCCCCAGCACTTTGGACCAAGAACCATGCTGACCGCGGTCCAGTGCATGGTGCCGCCGCTTTCCCCGCTATAACATTACTTGCGGCCGCTTCACTGTCTCTGCCGCAGCGCCGCTCGCTCTGCCGGCCGCTCTGTAAGCTCTTAGCTCAATACAAGCCCCTCAGCCAATGAGAGGCCGCTGACGTCACCTGCGGGCCTCTCATTGGCTGACGGTGACTCGCATTGAACTTGCAGAGCGAGCGGCAGAGACAGTGAAGCGGCCGCAAGTAATGTTATAGCGGGGAAAGCGGCGGCACCATGCACTGGACCGCGGTCAGCATGGTTCTTGGTCCAAAGTGCTGGGGGCCGCACAGGGAAGCCCCAGGGTCCCCATGCACTGGTTAGTAATAAAAGTGTGTGCTAGTGTGAGTGCCTGTGAGTGCCTGTGTGTGTGAGTGCCTGTGTGAGTGCCTGTGAGTGTGAGTGCCTGTGAGTGTGAGTGCCTGTGAGTGTGAGTGCCTGTGTGTGTGAGTGCCTGTGTGTGTGAGTGCCTGTGTGTGTGAGTGCCTGTGTGTGTGAGTGCCTGTGAGTGTCTGTGCCTGTGAGTGCCTGTGAGTGTGAGCGCCTGTGAGTGTCTGTGAGCGTGAGTGCCCGTGAGCGTGAGTGCCCGTGAGTGTGAGTACCTGTGCCTGTGAGTGTGAGTGCCTGTGAGCGTGAGCGCCTGTGACTGCCTGTGTTCGTGAGTGCCTGTGTTCGCGAGTGCCTGTGTGTGTGAGTGCCTGTGTGTGTGAGTGCCTGTATGTGTGAGTGCCTGTGAGCGCCTATGCCTGTGTGTGTGAGTGCCTGTGTGTGTGAGTGCCTGTGTGTGTGAGTGCCTGTGTGTGTGAGTGCCTGTGTGTGTGAGTGCCTGTGAGTGTCTGTGCCTGTGAGTGCCTGTGAGTGTGAGCGCCTGTGAGTGTCTGTGAGCGTGAGTGCCCGTGAGCGTGAGTGCCCGTGAGTGTGAGTACCTGTGCCTGTGAGTGTGAGTGCCTGTGAGCGTGAGCGCCTGTGACTGCCTGTGTTCGTGAGTGCCTGTGTTCGCGAGTGCCTGTGTGTGTGAGTGCCTGTGTGTGTGAGTGCCTGTGTGTGTGAGTGCCTGTGTGTGTGAGTGCCTGTGAGCGCCTATGCCTGTGTGTGTGAGTGCCTGTGTGTGTGAGTGCCTGTGTGTGTGAGTGCCTGTGTGTGTGAGTGCCTGTGAGCGCCTATGCCTGTGTGTGTGAGTGCCTGTGTGTGTGAGTGCCTGTGTGTGTGAGTGCCTGTGTGTGTGAGTGCCTGTGTGTGTGTGTGAGTGCCTGTGTGTGTGAGTGCCTGTGTGTGTGTGCCTGTCTTGAGAGTGCCTCTTGAGTGCCTGTGGGTGTCTGTGAGTGTGAATGCGTGAGGGTGTCAGAGTGCGCGAGGGTGTCAGAGTGTGCGATTTTGTACAGAAGTGTGTGATTATAACAAAAGTCCTTGGTGGTCCGCATTCTTCATCAGGTGGATTTACCTGATGAAGACGGCGGGCCGCCGTGGAAACACATTGTGGTTTATTAAAGATAATTAAATGTGGGCCTCCTGTGCTCTTGCGCTTCTGTTATAATCACACACTTCTGTACAAATATCACATCCCCATCCTAGGTTTGCAGCAGGAGCAGCTGTGAGCCAGAGTCACCGCTAACAGAATCCAAAGGACCTGCGGTGACGTAACCGAGAATGTCACAGGGGCAGGTGATCGGCTGCTCGAGTCACCTGACTGGAAGAAGGAGCTGCTCGTGGAGGAAACCCCGACCGCTGGAGTCCGGAGCCATCCACTGCGATACGCCGAGGGTGTGCAGGGCTGCAGAACCTCCAAAGGTAAGATGCGAACCCCCCATATCTGTTATTGACGCCCCCACTAGACCACCAGGTACCGCTCATCGGTTGTGCTTCCCCCCCTTTTGTTCCACATGAGTGAGTGTGAGTGAGTTAATGTGAGTGTGGGTGTGATTGTGAGTGAATATGTGTGAGTGTTTAAAAAGAAGCGAGACCAGGTTGGGGATATCACTAAAAAAGGGGTCCAGCATGGGGGACATTACTACACTATGGGGGCCAGGATGGGGACATCACTACAAAAGGGGACCAGCATGGGGGACAGGATGGTGACATCACTACAAAAGGGGATCAGTAAGGGGGTCATCATTACAAAAAGGGACCAGCACGGGGGACATTACTACAGAAGGGGATCAGGTTGGGGATATTAGTACAAGAGGGCGACCAGCATCGGGACATTACAACAAGAAAGGGACCAAGATGCGGACATTACTACAAGAAGGGGATCAGGATTTGGACGTTACTACATTGACCAAAAAATCTGGTATTACTAAAAATGTCAGGGTACCGTCACACCAGGTGACGTCGCCCCGTGTAAAGTGGCGATTTTGCACCGAAAAATCGTCTGAGAGTGGTCGCCTGGTTTCACAGCACTGCTGTGAAACCAGGCAACCACTCTCAGGCGATGTGTAAGCATCGCCCTGTGTAACATCGCGAATAGCGATGTTACAGGCGATGGGAGCCATAGGCTCCCATGTTACAGGATCCCTGCTGGGGTTTCAAGACACCCCAACAGCGACATTGCCTGAAACATCGCCAAAGCATCACCGAAGGTATCGCCGCGTCTAAACACACGACGCTGACGGGGTGCCAAAAATGTGCGCGCTCCCGTGTGTCGCCGGCGATGTCACCTAGTGTGACGGTACCCTTAGTCCTACAAGCAATGCGGCCCCCGATAAAAAATTTTTTCTATGTGCGGCCCACCAACCCAGCCGAGTTTGAGACCCCTGGTCTAGATTATTGTGTGTTCTATTTCACTACCCTAACACTCCACCCACCAGGACCTAGGATTGGTCCTCTGTTCTAGGTGTTGTATGTTGGGTTGGATCTCAGAGTTAACTATTGCACTGCTTTGTCAGAGAATATTGCGGCTGCAATACTCCCTTGTGACGCACTCGTTGCGGGGCGCCACACATATGCCACCATTTTATTTTCAATATGATCTGTATGTTCGCCCAGATTGTAAATGTCCCTCCTCTGCTCCCCAATCATACCTTTCATATCATCAAGCAGAGCCTTCCTGAGAGAGGAGAGGAGACTCTGCATCGTTGCCTGGGTGAGCGAGATATCATCTGCCTCCATTGATGCTATCTCCCTGGTGTCCTTGGAGGATGAGTATGAGGATGCAGAGCGGGAGCGGGACGCTGGTGCCATGTTGGATTACAGCCCTGGCGCAGCGTCCCTGTGAAGGAATCTGTCAGTTTTGCAGGGGCTTCGTGGCTTTTCGGGTTTCCCCGTGGCATGTTGGCGGTCCTCAGATGTCTCTGCTGCGTCTGCGTAGCTGTATCGGCCTGTGTGTGCCACGGTGAGCCGCTATGAAGTCTGCGGGAGCTCTCTGCCTAAGCGACCGGCGCCATAAGCTTTCAGGCCATGCCCCAGTAGGCCATGTTTTAGTGCATAGAGAGTCCAACAGTGAGTTATGATGAATGTCTATATGACCATTCATGCATGTAGTAGCGAAATTATTGCCATTTTTACCTCTATTAACAATTTTTCCACTAATTTTTCAGATAACATGAGTTGGGTAATTCTTTGCGGTATCAAAAAAGGGTCAGGCTAGGCAAGCCTTGCTGCCCATATGGACTTCAGACCCACAACCGCTTCTGGCCACTGCCAGAGTTGTGGCTGAAGACACAGTGTTTGTCATGGCTGCAGCACTCCCTGTCTGTCCTGGAAGCCATACCAGAGCTTCCTCATCTTCCTCCCCCTCCATCTCCTCTGGTGAACTAATCAGCTGTGTGCCTCTGGGTTGACACCAAGTGGGATCTTCAAACTCATTTTCATCCTCTATGTTGTCCCACTCCTTACCCTGAGAGTCACCCTGACAGCACAGTACAGTACAGTGTAAGTGTGACTTAGGTATCTGAGTTTAATCATAACCTCCACCCCCAGGGGTTACTGCCTGGTGATGAGGTTCTGGATTTTTCTCAGACCCTATTTCATCTGGCCCCGGTCTAACTCAAAAAGATTTTGAGCATTGGTGTAGTTGCTTTCCTCCTCTTGAGTATATGAATCTTTGGAGCAGACCTCTGATGCCCATGAAATAGAATGTGGGAAGAGCTCTGCAAAATAGCCCATTTGTGTTTTTCTACAGTCAGTTGGAGAGTTATGACATGGGAGAAGCAAGTGGGTTGGGGTTCCACCTCTTAACTGTGTGTTACGTCAAACGCCAGCATGTAAATGCCAGAGTTTGAAATTACGCGCTATTTCCAAGCGCATCACATGACGTGCTCTTCCGCGTCATGTGATGCACTTGGAAATAGCGCAAGTTTTCAAACTTCGGCACTTGCATGCCGGTGTTTGACCTGCGCTCGGGGGTCCGTCACCAGTAGGATTGTATTGGCAGTGTTAAGGTAGTGTTACCATTACGGTTACGCTGCGCTAAGGCTGCCTTCAGACTTGTAGATGCATCTGCAGCGTTTTGCAGATGCATCTGCAAGCATCTGCATGCAGACCGCGGCCCCTATGTTTATAATGGTGCGCACGGCGGTCTGCAGATGCCTGCGGACCGCCGTGCGCACCCATTCACTCCTATATGTGATCTGTGCGCATGCGGATGCCTGCGTACAGATCACACACTCTCGTCCGCACCAGGGACGCGACATCTCGCGTCCATGGTGTGGGCGGGAGTGTGTGATTTGTGCGCAGGCATCCGCGTGCGCACAGATCACATATAGGAGTGAATGGGTGCGCACGGCGGTCCGCAAGCATCTGCAGACCGCCGTGCGCACCATTATAAACATAGGGGCCGCGGTCTGCATGCAGATGCTTGCAGATGCATCTGCAAAACGCTGCAGATGCATCTGCAAGTCTGAAGGCAGCCTAATGCCGCCAGATTCTATCTTTTTATCGGAACCCCCCTGAATGCATTCCTAGCGCTAGTGTGACCCAGGCATATGCCTTTAGAAATTATAATGGATGGCCAGAAAAAAATAATATCCAGAGTAGTCTATCAAAAACTAATACCTAAGGTAGGTTATTAATAAAAGAGAAGATGCACATAAGTCAATAATGATTATATGAGGCTGTACACCATCAATAATGCGCCAAACAGCCCAATCAAAATATAGAAAAAAATTACATAAATCACAGAAATAAATTAGACCACTGGAGATCCATGTGAACAAGCTATTAATCAGAATCAAATACTATATACTCTAAATAGAAGAAGTGCAGAAAGTCAAAACTAAGAAGGAAAAGGCAACGCTACAATGTTTACAATCATGCTATAAAATCATCAATATGATCAAGGAAAAATAACCCTAATGATGCCTTTAAGTACACCGTGCAACATATTGATGCTGGTAGCTGCTGCGTGCCCCTACCTAGTTCTCTTTTGTGAATTGATTGTATTGTACAGCGCATTATTGATGTTGTAAGGCCTCATATCATCTATTTTGACCTCCTGTACATTTTCTCTCTTATTTATAAGCTTTATTAGTTATTATGTTTTGATAATAGTATTTGTCGTTCCTATCTCCGATGATTGGTGCTAGTATTCACTGTCTTTTTTATAGAGGATTTTTCTGGTGTCTGACCATTCTATCATAGGTAGGTATTTCCCCTATGCATATCATTATTTATCTGGTACTCTCAAATCGTTTATCCATTTTTTTGTCTTTTTATATTAATACTAGCTGTAGTACCCGGCTACGCCCGAGTTAATAAAGAACTGCTGTTAGCTATAACAAAATAGAATTTGAATATGTCATATTAATGACCTGTAAGAAAATAGAAGCTGAGCTGTGATTGGTTGCTATAGGCAGCCTAATAAATCTCCAGCCAATAGTAAACCCTCCCCCTGGCCGGGCAGTATATATTACGTAATACATACACATAATAGACAGCTCATGTGACTGACATCTGCCTTAATTCCCTATATGGCACATGTGTAGCACATTGGCTGTTTTTAATCAGATGTTTATGTTTGGAAATTAAAGATAGCACACGTATGAGGCGAGTTGTGTGAGGTGATTTGTGCACATCTGTGTCTGTCTGTGTGGTGTGTGTGTATCTGTGTTGTGTGTGTCTCTTTGTGTTGTGTGTCCCTGTGGGGTGAGTGCATGTGTCCCTATAGGGTGTGTATGTGTGTGTGTCCCTGTGGGGGGGTGTCTGAGTGGGGTGTGTGCGTCTCTGTGTTGTGTGTGTCTCTTTGTGGTGTGTGTGTGTGTGTCCCTGTGCGGTGAGTGCATGTGTCCCTATAGGGTGTGTATGTGTGTGTGTCCCTGTGGGGGGGGGGGGTCTGTGTGGTGTGTGTGTTTCTCTTTGTGGTGTGTGTGTGTCCCTGTGGGGTGAGTGCATGTGTCCCTATAGGGTGGCTATGTGTGTGTGTCCTTGGGGGGTCTGTGTGGTGTGTGTGTCTGTGTTGTGTGTGTCATTGGTGTGTGTGTACCTGTGGGGTGAGTGCATGTGTCGCTATAGGGGCTGTGTGTGTGTGTCCCCTTGGGGGTGTTGTGTGTGTCTCTTTGTGGTGTGTGTGTGTTTGTTCGGGTGCGTGGTGAGTATCCAATGTTGGGGCTGCACCTTAGCGACTATACACTTGCTGTTACTCTTTGTATGCATGTGGTGTGTATACATGTCCCCGTGCGTGGTGAATATCTCATGTTGGGGCCCCACCTTAGTGACTATATGCTGGTATGTGCTGTTAGTCTTTGGCGCTATCATTAAGCCCCTCTCATTCACAACTGTCAACTGGTAACTGTCACTTTTTCCCCATTATGTAGATAGGGGCAAAATTGTTTGGTGAATTGGAATTGGCGGGGTTAAAATTTCGCCTCACAACATAGCCTATGACGCTCCCGGGGTCCAGACGTGTTACTGTGCAAAATTTTGTGGCTATATCTGACAGCTGTCGATTTTCCTCCAACACTTTTCCATTCACTTTTTCCCCATTATGTAGATAGGGGCAAAATTGTTTGGTGAACTGGAACGCGCAGGGTTAAAATTTCACCTCACAACATAGCCTATGACGCTCTCGGGGTCCAGATGTGTGACTGTGCAAAATTTTGTGGCTGTAGTTGCGACGGTGTAGATGCCAATTCTGGATATACACACACACACACATACATACACACATTCAGCTTTATATTAGTTTGTAATAAATTAATTATTCTGATCCATTCAAATATATTTTAGCTATTTATCCAACCTGTCACATCCTTCTATTGTTGTTTCTCGTGTGGGAATATACGTTACTATTTCAAAGGGCCAACTTGTTTTTTTTCTTATAACCTCATTTAGTTACAGGGTTCATTTATGATAGAAGTAAATATTTTCTGTCAAAGCAAGACCTGCCGAGCTGGTTTTTCCTTACCGAGTAATGTGTGTTAAATGATATCCAAATTGATGAGCTATTTGTCGATCTGAAGCCTTTGTCACTCCAGCTCTATTCCACACTCAGCAGCACCTTCTCCTGCTTGACTAAAAGTCTCTGTGCTCTGTGACTTCAGGTAAAGGAGTTGTCAGTCAAGCAGGAGGAGGAATAGAGCTGGAGTGACAGACTTTAGCTCTACCATAGTCAACCTCATGTACAAGTCAATGTACAGTTTATTTTGGATTATAAAACACTTTTGCTCCCCCAAATTTTGGGAGAAAGTGGGGGGTGCATCTTATAATTTGAATCAGTTGTGCAGTGGGGGAGGGCCTGTGGAGCAGTGTCTGGGGGCTGGAGGGGGCCAGGAGCTAGCTGCAGCTGCGGACTGTCGTCATGTGCGTCTGCTTATTATGCTCATGTAGTATGCACAGCATCCCACTGTCAATCACTGGTGGGGAAGCAGCACATATGACAGGAGCGTACGGAGTGGGTCCGCAGCCCAGTGGCTGCAGTCTGTGTTAATAGTTATTGCTTTAAACGCTTTCATTGTGTGGAAAGCACTGACTATCCCGGTGATGTCATACTCACCTCTCTCCATCGCTCCGTGCAGCCAGCGCTATTCCCGCTGTCTGTGCTGCGCGCTAGCTTCCGGTCTTGTGAGCATCGTTGCATAGCGCTGTTATCACCATGCGCTGCTCTTGAGGCCGGATACTTGCACAGCACAGGCAGCGGGGATAGCGCTGGCTGCAGAGAGCGATGGAGAGAGGTGAGTATGCTAGTTTATTATTTTTTTAAGTGTGCATAAGGGTGGGGACTCTGTGCCAGCCTGGGGGCTATGTGTGCCAGTATGGGGGAGCTGTGCCAGCATGGGGGGCTCATGTGTGAGCATGGGGTGATTGTGCCAGCATGGGGGACTGTGCCAGCATGGTAGGAGAGAGCCAGCATGGGGGCTCATATGTGCAAGTATGGGGGAAAGTGTGCCAGCATGGGGGTACTGTGCCAGAATGGGGGTTCATAAGTCCCAGCATGGGGGGTCTGTGCCAACATGAGGGGACTGTGCCCGCATGGAGGCTCATGTGTGCGAGCATGGGGGGAGGCAGTGTGCAAGCATGGGGCGCAGTGTGCCAGCATAGGGGCTATGTGTACCAGCATGGGGAATATATATACTAGGATGGGGGTTCATGTACCAGGATGGGGGACATACATATAATTTGTAAGACGAACACTGGCATTTTAAGATGGACCCCATTTAACATTAAAATTTATTTTTCTCTCTTTTCCTTCACCAAATTTGGGGGTGGGTCTTATAATCCGGTATGTCTTACAAAGTGAAAAATATGATAAATGCTAATTTCACAGTAATGGAGGAAAGGGCTGGCCAAATAAACATATTGGTGGACTTGTCTTTTAAAAAACTTCATGCAAACATGAACAGTTTGGGGTTTGTAATTGGGACGCTCACAGGATGAGCATTAGAGATTGGACCCAATGAGCTGTGGCACCAATCGCCTCCTGGAGGAGCAACTAAGGGCGTTCCCAGGAGACCTGGGGAGGGTGTGCAGGCCCTAGAAGCAGGAAGTGAACAACGAAGTCAGGACCGATGACGGGGGCTTGGCGGTGGGGTAAGCATGCTGTGAATACCAGTCTCCATGCCCTGGGGACATCAGCGACATTTCGATAGGTGCTATAGAAATCTTCCTGTCAGATTCCTGTTAACATGCCTATAGACCTAAGTTGACTTTTGGCCACCATTCATCTCTTCCAACTCTCCCATACACTTGCTAACAATCGGGAGATTAAAATAAGCCACTGCTAAATATCTCTGTGGCGGAAGCATATTTTTCTGAGTGTAAAAGGATAGAGGCTTATATTTAAACAGCTTGAGCCATATCTTCCCTAACCTCTACTGTCGATGGAGCTTTGGGAGACCTCCTTATAAAATAGAGAATTGGCAGATCCTGGAAATAATATTAGGTCTGACTGACTTAATTCTATGTAAGTATCTATTTTGTATATGGGGTGTTTAGCTCTTCTAAATAAAATTTATGTCAAAATAAAAAGTTGCTCAGGGCTGCATTATCCAATCTTTAAAGGGATCCTGTCAGCTCGTTTTACCTTCCATTCTACCACTACGTGTCCCTGCACCTTGCGAGCACATCCCTAACCATCCCTCTCTGAGCTAAAACTATACTATAAAGCTTTAGAAAAACAATTTATTAACCTACATATTCCTATGATAATGAGGTCTCCATTCTCACTCTCTCGTAGGCTCTTATCACGGCCCGCTGAGTATCATCATTCCTTCTCTTCTCACTCCCTGTTTTAAAATTCCCGCCTTCTACTCATAGTATGACGTGGAGCCGAACATCAGTTCCGGTCCTGCGCAGTGTGCGGGTATACGGTCCTGCTCCGGTGCATGCGCTGTGTTCATATTAAAGCCGGGCTGTACACCTGATAAGCCCCCACAATGCACCGAACCGGAACTGATGTCCGACTCTACGTCATACTATGAGGAGGAGGCAGGAATTCCAAAACGGGACGAGAAGATAAGGAATGATGATGGCCAGAAGGGCGTGATAAGAGCCTGCGTGGGGGGAGAATGGAAACCCAGAGATCGCCCATCTCAGTCTATGCATGTAAACTAGAGCCCTCATTATCATAGGAATATGTAATTTATTAAATTGTTTTTGTAAAGCTTTATAGTGTAGTTTTAGCTCAGAGAGGGATGGTTAGGGATGAGCTTGCAAGGTGTAGGGACAGGTAGTGGCAGGATAGGAGGTAAAACGAGCTGACAAGTTCCCTTTAAGGATAACTAATGTGGGTATTTTCAGCTCTGATCACCTATTCCTTTTATTTTATTTTGTTCCTATAAAGAAGCTAATATTTAACTACTTTTTTTAATTCTATAATTCAACTTTTTTGGGTTAAAAGAAATTTCCAACAAATAAATTCATGCTCTAAGCCCAATATATAATGATAAAAATTAGAATGAGAAATCAATAGTTCCAAGTACAAAACATGGGACGCAAATTTATTTCATTTTAATTGAAGTGAAGCAAAATTGATTTTGTATTTGTACTTTGTTATTTTGGATTCTCCAACAGCTGTTCCATTTGCTGAGGGCTAAAATAATCTTTTACAGAACAGAGGTGTTTGAGGTATAAATTTTAATGCAAAAAAATAACCGTTCTTACATAAATAAATTATTTATAATTGGTATACCCTGCAGCTCGCTCCACTTTTTCAACAGTTCCCAACAAATTTCAAGTTTTGCACTTGTTTGTTTGAATAATGTGATCTGAATATGATTATTTGAGTCTTTTATCCTGAGCTGTCAAATGAAAAATATCCCTAAGAAAACAATGAAAGGGCTTGAAATTTAATTTGCTAAATAATTTAAGCAAATGTAACAATTAAACTTAGAGTGAAAAGGTAATGACAAAATGTGATTACAATAGAGTGGATGTCAGTCAACGTTTTTTTTATAAGCTGTAGATAAGTTTCCAAAAAGTTTTTGACAGGTTTATAAAGCATAAAATATGCTGATCATTTTCATATGTTAAAAACCCTTCACTTTCATATTGCCGTTGGCAGATATTATTGTCCAAGTCAATCTCTCATAATCCAGTAGTTGGAAAACAGTTAAAAGACAATTGTATTTAATAGAAAACTCCAACAATGGATAACGTTTCATTTTGGCTTAAGTTTTTGAAAGATCCCTGTCACATACCCACTGCTCTGCAAGTGATTTGGGGTTGCGCCTACAAGTGTCAATTTATCTCACTCAATCCAGCACTCAACTCCTGCACTAGTCTATAAAGTGAGCATAAATCACACTCCGACCCAGACCACATGCCCCCAGCTACACTACACACTGCCACAACTCACCAAAGCCCACAGGGTGATGAGTCCCTGAACTAAGACTATCTGCAAATCAACAGGATCACACACTCTCTAAGGCGAGGGTCAGATTTACGTTTTTAGCCGTGCCCGGGTCATGCTAAAAACATAGGATTTGTCAGTAATAACGCTGTGCTAACGCCATGTTAGCACCACGATAATGCTGCTTATGTTAACCTATGGCCAGGCGGGGCTTACCGCGGCTTCAATATCGGCATCTGTATGCGAGCAAAAATGCTGTAGAGCGTGTCTTTGATCGCGTTAGGAACTAACGTGAGATTTCATTATGATGCCAGCGTTGGAGTCGCGTTAGGGGCCAAGTAACCATAGCTTAACATTGGCAGTGTTAACACGCGTTATTGCTGACAAAGTCTAAGCTTTTAGCATGACCCCACGGGGCACGTCTAAAAATGGTAATCTGACCCTAGCTTAAGGCTATTGATTCTTTTAGCGCATACAAGGACTTATTAAAGATGCGTTGCCTGGAAATGGAGGCCCATAGCAACCCATTGCTTACCTTAGTAGCAGGCGCACACAAAGCTGCTGAGCTACCACTTTTCCTCCGTGCACAGGAACGCTGCCTGCAGCGTTTTCCTGTGCGCTGAAGAATAGCGGCCACCCAGCAGCTCTGTGTACAGCTGCTACTAAGGTAAACAGTGGGTTTCTATGGACCCACGTTTCCAGGCAGCGCTTGCCGTTAACGCTGTCCGGTATTTGCGATGGCCTGAAACGTGGGTCCATAACCCTGTGTGACCCCAGGCATACCCTTATTTTACAGCACTTTCTTTTTCCAAGGCAGATATGGAAAGTAAGACCCTAGTACCAGGGACCATTTATTGCTACCTTTGAAAGCCACCAAAGGTGTGAGGCATTTGTGTTCTCAGCAAGACCATCTATGGCTTTCATTTCCTGCCCAAGATAAATGCAGGTTATGACCTATGGGTAGTGACACTGAATTTAAGAGATGTCGATTAACTACTGTGCTCCCCATTCCTCTACAGATGCATATTTTTCGCTACAATCTCCCACACTTTGTACCCTCATACACATTAGACTAATATAAGCCGAACCTGCCAATATCTATGAAATGGGCCAGTCCTAATATGTTAATCAGTCTTTGATTGGATTCTAAGTTTGAAGAGAGTGGGATCTGTTTTTATAGGATGTGAAAAATATTTTTAAAAAAGTCCCCATCTTCACATTCTGTTAATCGCGAGATTTAGACTGCACTGAGATCAAAAAATTTCATGGGCCATTGACTTTCATGACCAAGTGCTATCCGATTTATGGCGGCAAATCGCACAAGTGCACTGTCTCATTAAATAAAATTGGTTAGAGTGCGATCCAACGTTTTGCCGGATTGCCCTTTGAACTTATATACGGTCGTCCGCACAGACCTATATAGAGACCACAGGAGTGCTCGGCTGAATGAGTGCTGCTATGTATGGGGATACAATGTATGAGATGGCTGCCAGCCAAACAATCAGTTGAACTATCTTTCGACTGGCAACCAGATAAGGTGTATGGCAGGATTTTGTTATAGAGGTTTACAGAATTGGAAAAAGGATGTGCTTTTTTTCCCAAAAATAGCACAATCCCTACACAAGCTAAATGCCCAGTATTGTATCTCACCTGAATGGGGCTAAAATGCAATATCGGATACTGCGATAGATGTGACACTGCTTCTGGCAAAAGAGCAAATCCTATTTTTTTATCTACCTCAGGGTCATTTAGACGGGCTGTTAAACAACCACTGACTAGCTATAGGCTATCCAACTGGTGGTTGTTTAATTTCAATGAATTCAATGAACATCATGTTACCAACAAAACGTCACCTGTTCACACAGAACAATCTGGATTTTTAAGTCTTTTACGCCACTTTTTTTTAAAAGCTTTAATAATTCAGAACCAATGCGTAAAGTAGTAGAATGGATGCCAACTTCTTGGAAATTCAGGTCCATCAACCTGTGCAGTCCTAAAAGGCGATGAAACTGGATGGCAACGGATTACCATAGTAGGCGGAAGGTGAGGGCTTGGTGCTGAGCCAGGAGACATGAATAACACTGAAGGTACCGTTACACGGCACGACGTTGAAACGATATCACTAACAACTCGGGGCGCGCGGTCGTTAGGACATCGTTTTGACATTGTTTTTGAGATGTGACATGCCTAGATATCGTGCACGTCTCACCAACGATCCAGCGAGCAGCTATCGTTTGCACTACCCAGCGAATGATACTTGTTCACTGATATGAATGGGCGAAGTCGTGAATGACATCGTTATGCGGTGTCACACACAACGATGAAGCAGGTTGGCTGATCGTGGATTGTCTGATTTGAGAACATGTTCTCAAATCTGCAATCAACGATCCAACGGTTTATAGTGATCAAATCTTGGTGTTACACGCAACAACATCCAACGATGTTTGAACCCAAACCGTGATGTTTGAGCGATATCGTTAAGGATATCGTGCCATGTAACAGGGCCTTTAGTCATTGTACACTCAAACAACTTGATATCAGAGAAAATGTGCCAAATAATAATGTGCAATTTGGAAATCACGTAATTTAAAAATTGTTTCCTATGACTCCAGCAAAATCAATCCAAAGTGACGGCCACTAGATGTTGCCTTCTGTGTGAATTACTGTGCACTGACTTTTGTTCCAGATTTTTATCAAATTTAGAATTAGTCCACCATGCTTCCACTGAGACCCCTACCGATCTCATAAAACATCTTACGACTAGAGCGGAGTTTGAACATGTTATCACCTCCGCTTCAATCAATCTCTATAGGACTGCCAGAGATAGTCACGCACTCAGCCATATTCATCCGTCTTATAGAGAATGATTAAAGTGGAGGGACCACATGCTCAACAAAGCCTTCTTGATGATGTGGCAATTATAATATAGACCTATTTTATATAACGAACATGTGGCTTATTAGCGCTTATTTTTTAAGTGTATTAATAAAACTCATTTTTTATGTATTTTGGCTCTTCTTTATGGATTACTTGCTTCATTCTGTTTTCAGATTTTTGAGATTATATCTATTAGTTTCGTGTCTAGCTATATATTGGGTTTCTTACAAGGAACTGGTTGTGTTGATACCTCTTTAATGTGCCCCTCATCCTTGTATATAAAGGCTACATTAAAAAAAACTGTAATCAGCAAAATCTGATTTGAAGACTTTTGTCTTCTTTTTATTACTATTGTGTAAGAAAACCAAGCCTTGGTCTCTCAGGACAGACTGGTTCCAAAAACACCATTAAAATTATATTTCACAATGAAGCAATAAATAAGAAAATAAAAGGATTAGTATTAAACTGTGTACAGATATTTCTGCGCTGAACTGGATAAACAATGAGGACGCCTCTATGTAAAGGGACTGGATCATTAACACAGTTAACTACTTAATGTAACTATTTTTTACATTATTGTTCATGCACAGCCATAATAATACTACTTGGTTACAGAGACACAATAGGGCATCCTTATATGCAAGACTTTTGGTACTGAGCCACCAGCCTCTGTGAAATGGCAACTCTGTTAGTCTCGTGTTAGTCGCTAGAGAGATACTCGATAAGAAAATCAAAAGCACAATACCAAATTATAACAATTTTATTAGTGCTCAAATATGCACCCCGTGATATAAGAAGCCAAATAACCATGATTTAACTAGGAGCAGGGTCGTTCCGTTCCATGCTTGCTGTCATTTGTTAGATGGTGGGAAGGGAATATTTACAGGGGTATGTGACGCCACCTGTGGTTCCGATAACTGGGAAACGGTGCTGCAGGCCGGCCGCTGAGGTGATGAAGGGATGCAGCTAAGTGTGGTCCAGCTCCCCACAGGTGGAGCTTTTATCTCAGGGCAGCGGTGATGGAGGATATGAGGGGATGAGGGGAGTAGTGGTTGTTCTTACCCCTCCAGTGCGATGCTGCTGATGGTGCTGAAGCCCTCCAGGCACCGGCGAGAGAAATGACAGAGACCAGTTCAACTCCAACTCCACTTTACTGGGTACCGGCAGATGTTAAGGTGAAACATGGTACAGTCTGATTTAACAAGGGTGAAAGTTGCTGGTTCAGGGTCCCCCTTATGGAGTCTCCAGATGTTCCTTCTCAAGTCTTTCGGGGACTAATCTGCTCTTCCCTGTCTTTCACCACCCTTGCAGATCTCTCCTGCCAGTTACCTGATCTCCCACGGTGGAGCACAGGTTTCCTTTACCCGTACGGACGGGAGAGGTAAACGTTGGACCTCCCCCACCGGAATCTGGGCCGATGCTCCTGTGATCTTGGATCTATTTTGGTACTGAGGGGCGAGGTACCTTTGTGGCACTAATGGCTACCCAGTGATTATGGGCCCACAGCTCGTCGGTTTACAGCCAGAGGTAAACTGCTTACCGCCTCAGCTGCCCGTGTTTCCGGTGTTTCCCTGGACGTTACCAGCCGGCTCCAACTGGTTCTGGTCCATCCCCTTCTGTCCTGGCCCCTCTTAGAGATGGGGATCCCTTCTGTCAGCAGCCTGTCAGGCACGTCCGCTTCCTTCCCAGCACTGTCTGGGGTAACTGTCACTCTACTACTTCTTCACTAACCTAGGCTCCACCCCCTTTTGGGACCTACTAAATAACCAGTCCCCCTATACTAAGATGGCCTAGTCCTGTGTGTGTGTGTAACTTGAGACTCCACAGGTTAAACCTTAAACTGACAACTTACAGAGATACCACATATATTTATCAGGTGTAATACTTCTCTGTGGTGCCTAGCCAGGGGGGTGCCACAATAGCACCCCCATAGACTAAAAGTGGGTCAGAGTGTGATCTGATATTTTGCTGGACCAGACTTGAACCTGAAATATGGCCGTCTGCTCCTGTCCTAACTAAAGATTTTCTGTGAAAGCATCAGAGGATTGTTTGAGAACATTAGGGATCACACAGCATCATGCAAACCAACTATTGGTAGTATACTCCCCAAATCTGACTTTTATAACACAGGGGCAAGAAAAAAAACATTTTTGAAAGCAAGCCATAAGAAATCCCATTTGCAGTTTACAAAAAGCCATGTATGATACACAGCGAGCATGTGGAAGAGAGTGCTCCAATCAGATGAGACCAAAGTAGAACTTTTTACGTTAAATGCAAAACGCTATGTGTGATGGAAAAGTAACACCACACATCACCCTGAAAACCCACACCCGCCATCACACATGGTGGTGGAAGCATCATGCTGAGGGGAGGCTTTTCTTCAGCAGGGACAGGGAAGCTGGTCAGAGTTGATGGGAAGATGAATGGAGCTAAATCTGCTGGAGGCTGCAAAACACTTAAGACTGTGTTAGGGGGTCAAAGAATGCCCATGCATGCGCACTAAAATACCCTGCTCTTCCCTTAGCAGGGCAGAGAAAAGTGTGTGTATTCAGGAGCGCAATGGAGACACTGAGTAAATGACGAAGGATGCATCATCCACATAAAACAGGCAAGTAGGACAGCGATCACAAAAAGAGAGGACGTGCCAGATCAAGACCAAAGACGCACGCCCATCTGAGCAGACTGCCTGGTATGGGAGTAATATGAAAAGTCTTTTTTACATTATACAAATCAGCTTGAGGATTTATATACAGTATTCTAGAATGCCATATGTAAGGGTTTACTGGTGGTGGCCGCAGTTTATATGGGAAAAACAAGTGACAGGATCACTTTAAGTTTGTGAGGGTAATGTAAAAATAATTTAAAAAAGTTAACTGTGTGTGAATACTGTTTGAAGGGACTGTATATGGCAGCACAATTATGTACATAAGCCGAGGGCTTTATTCAGACATCCGTTTTTCACAGATCAAACACTTATCCAATATAGTCTATGGGTCTGTTGACAGGTCTGTGTTTTCTTACGGCCACTGGGCTCCGCCTGCCCGACTTTCAGCTGTGTTTGCATCCTGGATGCAGATACAGTTGAAAGCAATGGTGGAGAAGGAAGTGCCGGCTTACTCTCCTACTCCATCATTCGTCATGTGCTTTTGACATCTCAGCGCAATAGGTGCGATTATGTAATTCCATTGGCTAGCAGTGCAGAAGATCATACAACACGCTTCAGAGACCGGAGCAGCAGGGGAATAAAAGAGGTGATTATTTTCTTTTCTTATTTTTAATCGAGTATTTTGTGGGGCCATCATATTATTTGGAGTACAATATGGTGGCCATTATAGTACTTGGGGGCCATCATATTATTTGGAGTACAATATGGTGGCCATTATAATACTTGGGGGCCATCATACTATTTTCAGAGCTATGTATGGGGCTAGTATACTGTTTGAAGGGTTATTTAGGGGTTCAAATATACTGTATGAAGGGCTGTGTTGAGGGCAATTATACTGTGTGCAGGGCTATGTGAGATCCATTATACTGTCTACATGGTTGTGTGGTAGCCATTTTACTGTGTAGAGAGTTAAGTAGGGGCCATTATAGTCTCTGCAGGTCTATATGGGGGCTATTATACTGTTTGGAAGGATAATGAGGTCTATTATAATGTGCGCAGGACATAATACAGAGGGTTGTGTGAGAGCCACTATACTATAAGGAGGGCTATGTGGGGCCATCGTATTGTATAGAGGGCTGTGTTGGGGCCTTCATATGGCTGCTATACTGCTTTGGGGTCACTTTTGAGGTATCATACTTAGCAGGGGGTTACTGTAGGGTCTTCATACTGTGCATGGGAAAGGTACTGTGGAAGAATTTACTGTAGGGGGATTATACTGTATTACATTTGTGGGCATCATAGTGTTTGGGGGCCATGAAAGGGGTATCTTAGTGTGTTTGAAAACTAGGTGGCTTCAGTAGGGGCAAAAATGCTCTGTAAGGACTGCACATAAGTGGGATATGTTCTTCTGTGACCCAAATTAAATACCGTATATACTCGTGTATAAGCCGAGTTTTTCAGCCCAAAATTTGGGCTGAAAAGTCCCCCCCTCGGCTTATACACGAGTCATATACGGGGGGGCTGTGTCCCGGGGGCTGTGGAGGCTGGAGGAGGCGGGGGGGCTGCTGTATGAGCGGCCCCGTCACGTGGGGCCGCTCATTATATATGCACTGCTTCCCCCTCTCAATCAGCGCAGGGGGAAGCAGTGCATATGGCCCCCCCAAAAGCTGGCACTGTCCCCCCTTGTAAGGGCCCCCCCCGCTGCTTATACATTACCATCCCGGTGTTCTGATCGGCGCCGCTCCTCGGTGCTGCGTCGCCGTCTTCATCCTCCTGTCCGCGCTCGCTGCATCCATCCGGGTTCTCCGGCTGTCGCAGCGATATGACGTCATCGCGCGACCGCCGGAGATCCTGGATGCAGCGAGCGAGGACGGGAGGATGAAGAAGAAGCACCGAGGAGCGGCGCCGATCAGAACACCGGGATGGTAATGTATAATCAGCGGGGGGGGAGGCCTTACAAGGGGGGACAGTGCCAGCTTTTGGGGGCTGTTGGTACCCCCAGGGGGCTGCTGGGTACCCCCTGGGGGCTGCTGGGTACCCCCTGGGGGCTGTTGGTACCCCCAGGGGGCTGTTGGTACCCCCAGGGGGCTGCTGGGTACCTTCAGGGGGCTGCTGGGTACCCCCTGGGGGCTGCTATATGTACCCTTGGGGGCCTGCTGTATACCACTGGGGCTGCTGTATACTACCACTGGGGCTGCTGGGGCTCCTGTATACTACCACTGGGGCTGCTGGGGCTCCTGTATACTACCACTGGGGCTGCTGGGGCTCCTGTATACTACCACTGGGGCTGCTGGGGAATCTGTATACTACCACAGGGGCTGCTGGGGAATCTGTATACTACCACTGGGGCTGCTGTATACTACCACTGGGGGGCCTGTATACCACACTGCTGGGGGCTGTATAACTGTGCTGGGGTCCACCCTCGGCTTATACACGAGTCAATAGGTTTTTCCAGATTTTTGGGGCAAAAGTAGGGGGGTCGGCTTATACACGGGTCGGCTTATACACGAGTATATACGGTAAATAGATTTCCTCAGAAAGCGGCAGAAAAAAAAGACGCAGTGTGAACAAACCCTAAGGCTAAGTTCACAGCGTGCATTTTTGATCCTTTTTTTGTGCTGCTCTTGTGATGAATTTTCAGAAGCAAAGCTGGATCCGTTTCTTGCAAAAAAAAAAAACGCATCATTTGTTTTTGATCCGTTATGGCTCCATGTTTTTGTGGTCCGCTTTTTTTTCCATTGTTTCAAGGGAAAAAACTTACCACAAAAAAGTATCACTTTTTGACAGGCTCATTCTTTTATCTTGATGCGTTTTCAGCCCCCAAGACGGACCAGTAAAGAACGGCGCGTCTGAACAGCATTTCTGAAATCTCAATGACTTTCTTGGACATCACAGAAAGTGATCTCTTTTTCATGCAAAAAGGCAACGCAAAAAAACTGATAAAAATTGCACAGTATGAACTCAGCCTTACACTGTCTTTTCCCAAACTAATTTGATAATGATATATGTCATTATTAGTGCAATCAGTTTTTTGCTTTTTATTCTTCCACAGGATCTGTAGATTTGCATCAGTGTTCTTGCTTATTTGGCTTTACATGCCAATACAAATGAATGAAACTACTGGAAAAAGGGATAGAAGGTGTGGAGCGCTATCTAAGTGTAAGGTAAAATATGTTTGTGCCATATTAGCCAGTAAATAGAAAAGCGTTAGAATCTGAAACTCCTCAATGGTTGATACCTTTTAATGGCTAACTGAAAAGATGGTAAAAAAAAGCAAGCTTTCCAGACTCTAAGGGTATGTGCACACGATGGCGTGTTTGTGACGGCGCGGCTGGGCGGACCCGACAAGAAGCTCTGCAGCCGTCCACCGGCTTTCTGGCGGTATGTGCGGCGGGTGTAGGGCGGGTGCACAGCGGGTTAGCGGCGGCGGTGTTGTGGCGGCTGGAAGCACATGATTCTGCGCTTGCAGCCGCTGCATAACCGGCCGGTTTATTGAACATGCCCATTCGTTGCTAACCCGCTGGGAACCCAGCGGTTTAGCAACAGATGAGCATGTGTAAACCGCCGGTGTGTGCACAGTGGTTGTCAGTTTCCATAGATTTTAATGTTAATCCAAACGCCGGTTTGGATTAACATAAATTTACATAAAACTTATGGAAACCTACGGCGGTTTACACAGCTAAACCGATGCTAACCTGGCTTGTGTGCACATACCCTAAGGTCTTACGTGTAAACCTGATGAAGAGACCTGAGCGGTCTGGAAAGCTTGCTATTTATCCACCCTCTTTTCAGTTGGCCATTAAAAATTTTCAACCACTGAGGACTCTTAGATTCTAATATGTTTCTATCCAAGTGTAGCAATTTGATATACTCCACTTCACATTCCTGAATGCAATGCATTCACCTTGTTGTATTTCTTCCAAACTTATCATATGCATAGACCCTCCCGAGAGGGGGCTGTCGATACAGGAGTTGGGTGGTGGAGACTTTTTGGGACGTCCCGACCCAGGTAACATACAGTATAGAATATTCTGGTTTGGCGCCGATCCGTGATGCACAGGTTTCAGAATATGTAAAAAGGAATGAATCTTTAGTGTCAAGTAGTAATAAAAAACAGTAACTTTTTTTTTTTAAATTGGACTATTTATTTATCATAAAAATTTAAAATATAAAATAATAATCGTTAAGAAGATTAGCACAACAAGTTTCGGCCAGTCACGACCTTGCTCAGGTGCATAAAAAAAGTTTTACATTTTTTTTTATAATTTGATGTGCAAGATCCATTCCTTTTTTCCTATCCTAAAACCTCAGTATCACAGATCTAAGGCTGGCTTCACATTTGCGTTTGTGTCTGCATGCTGATGGCATGCAGACACAAACGCAGTGAAAAGCAGGGTCTTTTTTTGTGTCCACAGCAGAGAATGTCCGCCTGCGGACACATCACTGTGGATCCCGGGCAGCCAATCGGCGGTGTCCGTGGGCGGGCCGGAGGCGGAGATCAGCGGTGTAGATCTCCTCCTCTCGGCCGCCGGTAAGCTCCGGGACGTGTCAGCGGGGTTAAACAGCTGATTCTCCCCGCCGACACCGCTAGGAGATTACCGGCGGTGGGGTGGAGGAGATCATCAGAGGCTGAGCTGATCTCCCGGCGGCCTTCGGTGTTCTCCTGTGACATCACCGGCGGCCACCGGGAGAGATTTCAATGGGTCCGCAGCGTTCTCCTGCGCTGTCAAGCGCAGAACACTGCAGACCCATTGACGCCAATGCATTGTTTGTGCGCTTGCGGGCGCTTGTAGATAAAACAAGCGCCCGTGAACGCACAAAAAATGCAACACGATGCGTTCGGAGTGCGCTCAGAGGATGCACAAATTATGCGCATCTGAACGCAAACGCAACCGAACGCAGCCAAATGCAGGCACATGCATTCCCATGTTAAACATAGGAACGCGTGTGCGCAAGCGTTTGGCTGCGTTCGGTGCGCTGCGCTCCGAACGCCAGTGTGAAGCCAGCCTAACCTGAATACAAATGAATATTAGTGTGAGTCCAGCCGAATGCTGCTCTAATTGTGGAATCTGCCCATAGTGAACAATGCAGCCCCTAATGACAGCTGCAATGTGTCCTGGACATATAATGGTAACAGATTTTAAATATTCCTAACATAAAATCCCACATTCAGAAACGGATAATGTAATTGGAACAATAGGAACACCGTCCTTGTCCTGGGCATGGACTGTATAATTAAAGGAGCCCTGACATTTGTATTAAAAAGGTACCCTTAGCATCCATTATGTATGCAAAAAAAAAATAATATATAAATAAATCACCTAACCTGACCTCATTAAATGTACTAGCATATCCCCAAGGAGAACACAATGCTCTGGGGAAATAGAGGAGCAGAATTGTGGCATGTGCGCTGTGATCACCTGACAATGCTCGGGCAGCTCTGCTTCCACTACTATTGCATTGATCAATATAATTAGGTCTCAGGTGGTTTAGCAGTTTTTTTTGTACCCAGATTTGTAAAATAAATCTCTTAGGTATTGTCATGACATAAGAAACCCATTAACTAAGGGAGACAAAAGGTTTATATAAGTACCGTATATACCATATATGTGCATATGTATTAAAAATATTATCTATCTATCTATCTATCTATCTATCTATCTATCTATCTATCTATCTATCTATCTGTCTGCCTATCTTTTAATGTTCTTTTTATTGAAGATATAAACAACAAATTATAACAAATGACTTTTCAAAAATGCAGAGTATGTAGCATACTCAAATGCAAATATGGTTCGGACCACAGAGGAGAGATGTAGAAAGAGCCTAATTTGTGGTTCTGGCAACAGGTTAGGTCAGCCGATTATACAATAACAGGGTACAATACCAACTGGATGTTAAGTACAATTAGTAACTATTTTAACATGCAAAACTATCCCATGTTAAGTATAAATTTTAGTGGGTGAAGGGACCATAGCTTTTCCATTTCTAGTCTAGACTTAAGCTATATAATCGTGTGATGTTAGAAGATGATTAGAGATTATACAGTCCCTGACAAAAGTTATGTTGCTTATCCATGTTATGTAAATAAAAGCTAATTACCTGACGTTAAATTCATCCATTGGTTGTATAAATTACTCTTTTGAAAGATGAAATCCTCCCAAATGTGGTTTAGGTTAAGAAAATAAAATTGGTATCAATGCTGAAATATTGATCATTTAATGAACACAGAATGGTCAGATTTTGGCAAGACAAAAGTTTTGTTGCCCACAAAAAGTAATGTGATATTCAAACAAATAATTAACTTAGAATACAAACATATGTTGCATAACATTGGTGAATGAAGTTGTGCTATTAAAGTCACTGTAAATTCTGTGTGACTTCTATGAACTTGAAGGACTGCATACATCCGGTTCAACAATGATTCATGCAATTTATTAATGAAGTCATCAGGAATAGCAAAAAATGCAGTCTTACATGCCTCCCAGAGTTCATCTACATTCTTTGGTTTTGTCTTCTAAGTTTCTTCTTTCATCCTACCCCAAACATTTGGGAGGGTTTCAGCTTTCAAAAGAGTAATTTATACAACTAATGGATGAATTTAACGTCAGGTTATAAGCTTTTTTTTACATAACATGGATAAGCGACATAAATTTTGTCAGGGACTGTAAAGAGAAAACTAGGTGGATAGTGAGGAAAGAAAGATGAAGAGATTGTGGGGAGAGAAATGGAGTCGAAGAGAAATGGAGTTGGATACTTCGTGAGAGGCTCAGGTAAGAGAGGCTGGTTTAAATATTGTGGAGGACGTACAGATGAATATGATATGTCTCCTTCATAGAAAGGAAATTAGGATCTCGATCGAGTAGACTCTCAAAAGCCTGTAACAGCTAGGATAAATGGTGGTTTGGACCTATAATGTAACCATGGCGACCATGTTTTTTCAAATTGGGGGTAGGACCTATATGTAAGGGCAGCTATCTCAGTCGTCCGGTATATTGAATCTATTTTTTCAAGAATTTGTGGTTTTGATGGAAGTAGTGTTCCATTGGGTGGGAATTCGTAATCTGCCCACCGCGATAATATTGCCAGCTAACCAAGATGGTAGAGTTTCTTTAGGCCATATTGGGAGGTTAAGAAGAGCGTTTTGTGGTGTTAGTGCTACATCGCGGTCTAGAACTTCCGCGATAATCCCGGAGATGGTTTCTCAGTACTGCTGTACTTGGGGACATAGCCACCAGATATGAAAAAATGTCCTGGTTTTGGCAGTGCACCTCCAGCACAGTTCAGAAGAAGAGATTTGCCATGCGTTCAATTGCACTGGGATGCGATACGAGTGAGAAACCACCTTATAGGTGTTCTCCTGGATCTTTACACATTGCGAAGGTCCAAGGGATCTTCGGTATATCTGGCTGATCTGATCATCTACAGATGTGATGTTTAAGTCCCTTTTCCAGAGGCCTATATAGGCTTGTGTGACGTGAGCACGATCACAAACTAGATGTTTATGTAATTGCGACAAAACCTTACTCGGTGGGTGGTTAAGAGCGCAAAGTCGTTCAAAGTGTATCAGAGTTCGGAGTACGTTTGAGTGTTTTATATGTTTGCGAATGTAATCATGCAGTTTCCTATGTTGTAGAAAAGTAATGTTAGTGGGAAGTTCAGATCATTGGAGTTCCTGGAAGGTTAGTAGGGCGTCATTGTGAAAAATTTGGTCAATAGGAATAAGGTGGTCCGGGGAGGAGTCCATCTGCATTTTCGAAAGGAGAGGTCCAGTCACATCTTGAATTGTTAAAATAGAGGATAGAGAAGGTGTCATCCAAGAGTCTACCTTTTACCATATTGTAAGGATTGCTCGGGTTATTTCACTCACCGGAAGTTGAGACTCATTATGAAAGTCAAATAACAGAGCCAAAGATCTCAGTGATGTTTGAGCAAGGAGCTCTTCAATCGATAGCCACAATTTATCTGTAGGGCGTCTGATCCAATCTATTACTCTAGTGAGCATAGTGGCTTTATAATATTTGAAGACATCTGGGGCACCCATGCCTCCATGAGGTCACGGTAGTGTTAATATTGTAGAGCTAATTCGGGGCTTTCTGTTTTCCCAGATAAAAGTGATATAAAAGGAGTTAATTTTAGAAAGGAGTCTGTGAGGGATATGTATCGGGAGCATTTGAAATAGACAAAGGAATTTTGGTAGAACTATGCTGTTTAACAGATTTTTCCTACCCATCCAGGATAGAAAAGGTGCTCTCCAGGAATGAACTGTTGCAGCAGCCTTTTCTAGCATTGGCAGTATATTGAGGTCTAGCAGGTCTCTAGTTGTCCGTCCCACTTTAATGCCTAAATACGTGATATATTTATGTGGCCAACTGAAAGGGTATAACTGTGGCGCCCCTGCGGGTATGCACCACAGAGTAGTATTGCATTTATTATTTCTGTGTAATATTATTTTGTAAGTTGCTGGTTTAGGATTAAATCTTATGGAGTCTATTTTTAGCACTCACTTAGGCCCGCACCACTTAGAGTAGGGGGAACTGGCAATATAGTAGGTTCCACAGGTGGGGGCGGAGCTTAGGATAGAGTAGAGTGACAGTTGACAGTTTTACCTCAGTCGGTGCTGGGAAGGCAGACAGAGTGGTCAGGCCTGGCAGCCCAGCTGAGTGGAGGATACCCCATCTTTATGTGGGGACCTAGGACAGAAGGCAATGGGCCAGGGCTGGTTGGAGCCAGCTGGTCATGTTGAGGGGACACCGGTGACACGGACAACCGAGGCAGTCAGGAGTTCATCTCTGACTGAAAAACCGACGAGCTGTAGGCCCAACAGAAACGGGTTGCTAACAGCCCCACAATGGCACCTCATCCCTCAGGACCACAATAGATCTATAACCAGTGGGGTAACGGCCTGACTACCGACGTCGGGGGAGAAGTTCAGACTCCTCTTAAATCCGGGAAAGGATAACCGTGCCTCACTGAAGGAGATCAGGGGACTGGCGGGTGAGCTCTACAAAGGTGGTAAAGATAGAAAGACAGAGAAAGAGAGTAGAAAACCCTGAAAGACAAAGAGAGGACATCTAGAGACTCCATAAGAGAAACCCTGAGTTGGTAACAACACCCTAAACCAAACTGTACCGTGTCTTGTTATGCCATCAGTCGGTACCAAGTAAAGCAAAGTTAAACTGGAACTGTTTCTGTTTTTCTTCCTGCCGCAGCCCGGAGGGCTTAACATCATCAAGCAGAGGGGTAAGAACTGCACCACCATTACCATCACTGTCCTCCCTCAATGTCTCACCACAGTAGCTGCCCTGAGGTAAAGCTCCACCTGTGGGGAGCTGTACCACACTTAGCTGCCTCAACCATCTCCTCAGCGGCCGGCTGGCAGTGCCGGTACCATCTTACTGGACTCTACAGGTGGCGTCACGTTCCCCTGTAAATAACCCCTTTAACCCTCACCGTTTACCATCAACATCTGGTATAGTTGATCGCCAGGGCACGGCACCGGGGTCTCGACCATCCGTGACCCCCCACACAGTAGCCCCGGTGTCCGAGTCCCTCATCCACCCTAGCTCTGGTTGAATCATATCCATTTAAATTTGTCTATCATGGTTTTGGGGACATTGATACTGAGATCCTCAGATTTCGAGGACTGAATTATATAATTAGATAGATGGCCATAGGTTTGCAGCACATGAAGAAGAGCAGGTATGCCCCTATCAGGTTCAAATAGGATCACCAACAGGTTGTCTGCAAATGCTGCAGATTTGTGATGGACCTTTCGTATCTGTACTCCCTTAAAGGGAGCCTAACCCCACAAACTGACACCCCCGTATCTTTAGACCTGTTCCTGCACCCCCTCTTATCATTTCTAGCCATCCCTTTTGCAGAACAAAAAAATCGATTTTCTAAAGTAGAGAAAAAGTTATATTACTTTGTCCTGTGTGAGTTCTCTGTTTCTGAATTAGTCTCAAAGGCGGGGCTGTCTGCTGCTTCCTTGTAATTATGTCCTCTGGATATCCACGCTTAACAGACGGTATGACGGTTGTGCAGGTAGTACCATCTATAGTGCATAGAACTAGCTCCTGTTCTTCTTCCTCCTACTCCTCCTCCTCATTGTCCCTCAATCCACGTGGGATGAGATAAGACTAGACTGTGTGTAATCACCCTGTATGGTTCCTTCCTCCATCTCATCGTGCTCTGGCTGCAATGCATTCTCTTTGATTTTGAGCAGAGAGCGTTTCAGAAGACAAAGAAGCGGGATGGTGACACTAATGATGGCGTAATAGCAGCTCACCATCTTGGTGGAGTCCTCAAAGTTTTGGAGGACGGTAGATATGTCTGAAGCGAATACCGATGGCCTTGTTGATGCTGGTGGTCAGCAAATGCACTTGTCTGCTCATAAATCCTGACCAACATCTGCAGTGTCAAATTCCAATGCGTGGGGACATCACACACCAGTCTGTGAGCCAGAAGCTGGAAACACTGCTCAAACCGAGCAAGGGCGGCCGAAGCAGTAGGTGACTTTCTAAAATGGGCACACAGGCGGAATACTTTAACGAGAGCATCCAACAGCTCTGGGTAGGATTTAAGAAACCGCTGAACCACGAGGTTGAGCACATGGGCCAGGCATGGAACACGCCTCAGAGCCACCACCAGGTTCCGGCCATTGTCACACACGACCATGCCTGGCTGTAGGTTCAGTGGTATGAGCCACAGATCTGCCTGCTCTTTCAGAGCTGTCCACAATTTTTCAGCATTGTGCGGTTTGTCACCTACACATATGAGCTTCAGCACAGCCTGTTGCCGCTTGGCGGAGACAGTGCTGCAGTGCTTCCAGCTTCTGACGTGGAGGGTGAAGAGGAGGAGGCAGCTGAGGAGGATGACGTGCAGGAGCTGTAGACTGAGGGGGCAACCCTGATTGAGTTAGGGCCTGCAATCTTTGGCGTCGGGAGGATGTCAGGAGACTGGGTCCTAGCTTCCACTATGTTAACCCAGTGTGCCATCAGCGAGATGTACTGTTCCTGCCCACAAGCACTTGCCGACGTGTTCGTGGTTAGGTGAACTTTCCCGTTAACTGCGTCATTAAGGGAATGGCTAATATTTTGGGACATGTGCTTGTGTAATGCAGGGATGGCACACCGGGAGAAATAGTGGCGGCTGGGGACTGAGTAACAAGGGATGGCTGCCGTCATCAGATTGCGGAATGCTTCTGTCTTTACTAGCCTAAAAGGCAACATCGAGCGCAAGCGGTCGCGAAGTGTGCGAATTGAGTAGTGTGGCCTGTGGGGTATGGACAAATGAACGCTGCGCTGGGACAAGCCACATGGACGTAGTTGCTTATGGTGGTATTTCTGATTGTGCAATAACAGGTGCAGGACAGGAGGCATCTTCATATGCACTATGAACAGGGGATTGCCTTGCACGCACAACAGTGGAAGAAGCAGTGGTGTCACCCGCAGAAACTGTTCCTGGACCCTGGGGTTCGGCCCACAAAGTCGGGTGCTTTGCTGCCATTTGCCTGATCATGCTGGTGGTGGTCAGTCTGGTAGTTTGGCTACCCCTGCTGATGTTGGCATGGCAGGTGGTGCAAATGGCCTTTTTGAAATTATCGGCAGAGTCCTTAAAAAACAGACAGACTCAGGAAGACATAACAGTTGTACTGGCAACTTCCGTCGTGTTGGTGTCACAGGGAACGATTGCCCGCCTTCTGTCTGCGGCCACCACACTGCTTCTTCCTGCCTGTTAGGGTGCTACGCCTCCCCCTATGCGTGGCTGTCCTCGCTCTGTATGTCCACCTGCCAGGTTGGGTCAGTTACTATATCATCCACCACATTGTCTTCCACTCCCACACCCTAGTCCTCCTCTTGACTTTCTAGCAATTGTGTGTCATCATTGTCCACTCTAGTGACACTTTCCCACCATCACCTTCGTGCGACTGTGGCTGCTCAAGTATTGGGAATTGCTACATACGATCTCCTTTTGCCCCACTTCAAGTGGAGAGGATGAGAGGCCTGAATCTATAAATGGAAAAGTGAACAGCTCTTCAGAGTATCCAAGTGTGGTGCGTTAAGCATCACGTTGCCATAGCAATGCATAGGCAGGCGGCACATAGCGTTGCATGCCGTTAACGCTGTGCACTCTGCCTGCCTGGGACTAAGTTTTAAACGGATTTAGCAGGCTGAGGGCAGACACAGGTCTGACCCTAGCATAACACTGCATTAATGCTAACAAATTCTATCTTTTAAACAGACCCCCCTGAACCCACTCTTTTCTTTCTTCTTGACAAATACGTCCATTTGGATATAAATGTTAGATTTATATACAGAAAAGAGGTGGACATATCTCAGGAACAAAAGACAAATGTTTCCATATTCAGGACAACAGCAGCATTTACACCAGATAAATATTACTATTTATAGTAAGTATTTAAAGGGGTTGTCCAGGACTAACAAAATGATAGGTCATAGGTCTGACACCCAACATCCTCACTGCTTAGCTGATGTATGATCCAGCAGTGGACAGACGTAATCAATATACATACTGTAACAGGAAACCATAGCTCCATATTTGTACAGTGGAGTATAGTAACATAGTTTTTAAGGTTGAAGGAAGACTTTAAGTCCATCTAGTTCAACCCATAGCCTAACATGTTGATCCAGAGGAAGGCAAAAAAAACCCCATGTGGCAACACTAAGCTCCACATTGGGGGAAAAAATTCCTTCCTGACTCCAGATACGGCAATCAGACTAATTCCCTGGATCAACGCCCTATCAAAGAATCTAGTATATATAACTGGTAATATTATAGTTTTCAAGAAAGGCATCCAGGCCCTTCTTAAATGTTAGTAGTGAGTCACTCATTACAACATCATGTGGCAGAGAGTTCCATAGTCTCACTGCTCTTACAGTAAAGAATCCGCGTCTGTGATTATGATTAAACCTTCTTTCCTCCAGACGTAGAGGATGCCCCCTTGTCCCAGTCTCAGGCCTAAGAGTAAAGAGATCATTAGAAAGGTCTCTGTACTGTCCCCTCATATATTTATACATTATTATAAGATCCCCCCTAAGCCTACCAGAAAGTATTGAATCAGGGCGCACAGGGGTCCAAGAGGAAAGACTATTTCTACCTTCAAAGCAGGAGGAATTGTACATTCATTTTGATGAGTTTTTGGGCTGCAAAGGGCCCATATACTGTATTGTTCTTGCACAGGGGCCCTATACTGTCTGCGTATCGAATGTATAACATTTTTGGATACTGGTGTTTTAAACATTTTTGGAGATTTTATTAGCACAAGTCAAACTCTTAACACAGCTTCCATTGTCACTGCTGCTCCCTGATCTTTCAATTTTCCCCACATTAAGGTTTTCATGCAGTGGCGTAAGTTGAAGCTCATGGACCCCGATGCAAACACCCCTGTGGGGCCCCCAATTATTGCAAATTTTTAATAGCATTAGTCTTTTTCTAAAGGACAAAGGGACTTTTGGAGACCCCTAGGTTCCAGGGCCTGTTTATGATTGCAATTCCTGCACCTGTTGTAGTTACACCCCTACCTACATGGTCACATGAGGGGTTGACGGACATCAATGATATAAATGACCTGAATTTTCCCTGACGTGACTGTGTGAGGCCAAAATTGGCGACAACATCAGAAAAACTGAAGACTGGCATGGAGGACTGGATAGTTTCATCATAAGGTCAACCGAGGATCTGGGGCAGGTGAGTAGAATGTGGGGCTTAATATGTGTTTAACACCTTGTTTAATCTAAGTTTATTAAAAATGTATTATAAAACTTATCTTTCAGACCAAATTAATTCAGACTGAATCGAGTCTGATGGCCGATTAAAGCAAATCTGACCCAAATGAATTTCAAGTACAAGGATAAACAAGTGTATTATAGACCTGTAAATGACCTATCTTGATATACATGGAGCACTGCAGTGGTCGCACCTATGGGGGGACGTCTTGCTTACAACCGTCATGATCAGCGCGGGCCCCCCGCTGTGTCGCCACACTGTTCAGCCGCAGACCCACATTTTATCCATGACCCTAATGAGGCAGCTTAGTGTAAAATAGATTGAGTCCTATAAACCATGGATAATAGGCATACAAAAAAGGTTAGAGGAAGGTAAATAGGGTTTGACATGAAGGTCACAAAATGAATTTAAAGAAACCGTCCAACCAAACAAAAAATACAGACCACCAAGAAAGCCTGTGTACTAATTTAATAATCATTAGTAAAGGGGTCACTGTATGTCAATCAAGATGTCTGACAGCCTCCACGTCTCCTATCTCAGATCAGCAATTAGGAGAAGGAATAGTATTTCTGTGCAGGGAATGTAGGACACCCCCTGAGCCATAAACAATTATATCACACAAGACGGCCATTCCTGTCACCACCTCCCACTACTTTCACCTTAAGGGATATAATTATTTAATATTCTAAGGAAAAAGCCAAGTCTGTACAATAAGTGTCTGCTGCCGATAGTTTGATCTGTAAATTTTCATTTAAGTCACATAAAAATATGAAGATAACATTGATAGATATAAAGTTTAGCTATGTATCTCTATCTATCTAAACCACAAAATTATTATTATTATTCTTTATTTATATAGCACCATTAATTCCATGGTCCTGTACATGAGAAGGGGTTACATACAAAGTTATATATATAGTTTACAGTAAATAAATTACCAATGACAGACTGGTACAGAGGGGAGAGGACCCTGCCGTTGTGGGCTTACATTCTAATGCATTGTAATGCGGGCACCAAGATGACTGCCGAGAATCTCATTATTCTAGAGATTAAGAAGCTGTCATGTGATCGGGGAAAGTGGAAGCGCAGTAGATGGAACTACACGCTTTGTGTCCCGGTGCGCATCAGCGCATGCTCGGACAAACTGCCGTTGTTATTGGGTAATGCAGCAGAGGTGGAGCATACTGGACATGCGCAATGTTGTAAACTACACGCCGGGAATATGGTGGTTTCCTGCGTAACATATGAGTCTGGTGCAGTAAGTCAGTAGTACTTTATCACTTTAATATTGAAGCCACATGTGCACAATTTAATAATCAAGGATATTTATGTCCTTTTATATGAATTATGATGAGTTGGCACTGTTTTATCTTATTCATATTAGAGCATATGCACTTTATGAACACTGTAAGGGTACCTTTACACGCCGCAACTGCGGTGTGAAAACTGAGAGGCAATCCGGAGCCCCGTCACCGTCGCCGTGAAATTGCTACGAAATTGCGGCATGTATTTGGGGAACCCGGTGGTGATTTTGAAAGTTGCGCCCGGTTGCGATTTCAGAGCACTGCTTGAAAACCAGAGGCAACCATGAAGGGGAAATTCCCTGGTTTTGGCGTGTGAAGGGGCGATAGGGATGGAATTAGCGTTGCCTACAGATTTCCCGGAGGAGTGCCACAGCGTGCTGGACACCCCCCCCCCAGCGATGATTGGTGGTGGCTACTGTGTTTCCATTGGCTGTCCCTTCACAGGGTGACATATTTGAAGAGCTGTCCATTCACACTACACAAATGCAATGGCGTCATGTATTGCCAGCCTTCCTGCGTAAGCTGGCCACTCATGACGCTATTGCGTTGTCTAATCAGCATGTTTGGGGCACGGAATACACAAGTCTGTCACACCTATGTTCTTGCGGCGCTGAACATTTACATCCACATTCTTTTAGGGATTGCGGCGTGTGAAGCGGCGTCGGGAGTCAACCGGATGTTTCCCACTGTTCGTGAGGGAACTTGTGGAACAACACATCGCCTTAGGTTGAGGGCGAAATTGCGGCGTGTAAATGCACCTTCGGCATTCGGAGGCAACCATTAAAAATGTGCACGCGCATGTTAGGTTGCCTCCGATCGCCGCCAAACGTTGTGGCGTGTAAAGGTACCCTAAGAGATTTAGATGGAATTGTATGATGATGGTATGTATATGTACTAACTATTATGATATTGATTGTATAATTAATAAGCCCCTTGTATGGGTGCTATAAATATGTGTACCCCAGTTGTATTGTCACACTGCCTGACAAAGACCTAAGGGTCGAAACGTCACGGTCCCTGGGAATAAAACCCACATAACTGCAACTGAAGGAAGTGGTGCCTCCATTTTTTTCATCTATCTATCTATCTATCTATCTATCTATCTATCTATCTATCTATCTATCTATCTATCTATCTATCTATCTCTTTGTAAATGTAATTACCTATCAGCAGCATTTGGAGATTATAAGGTTTATAGTAAATGTGTTAACAAGGTTAATCATTTTGGAAGAAGCATATGTCTAAAGGGATTATGTATAATTATTTCAATCCCCAATCGGGTCTTGAGAAGCCTTTGAATAAGCCTGTAGCCGTTAAGCCACCTGACAGGATAATACTGCTTCAAAAGGTCTATAGAAATAATAGTAAGATGTAAGTAAAAAAATGGTCTGCAATTGATAAAGATTGTGGTGTAGTAAATAATATCAGGGCCAGATCTGGCGATTATGTTCCCTTCGGTGTTCTTATCACTCGTTTATGCTGGAAGAAAGTCACTCAAGGATACCATAATAATATGATAATATATATTTTATTTTTCTATATTTTCTCTTGTTCAGTCAAAAACAGTTGCATATGTCGAGCCCAGGCTTTGGGGTACTCGGGTATCAGGTTCCAAAGGGTTAACGTTTGCTGTGTTACGGGGAATGGTGGCCGCGCCTGATCCCGTGTCCTGGGTATATCTTCAAAAAGAGGTATATTTACAGGGGATTATATACAGTTTGTCGTGACGCCACCTGTAGTTCCTGGTGAGGTGTCACCAGCGCCGCCACAGTCCGCCGGAGGTAGATGGTAGTGCGGCTTTGTTGGAGAAGTCCCCTACAGGTAGGGTTGGACCTCCGGGGCAGAGTTTCTGTGAATAGAACAAGTTCATGCAGCATAGAGACAGAGGCAGAGGCAATATCACTTTTCCTCTGGGTACTTTACTGGAAACTTGTAGCAGCATCAGTTACAGTTCAGAATTCAGATGTTACAAGAACAGGTAGCTAACAGGTGGCTGCAAATGGATCCCAGGTGGTATGGTGGAACCCTTGTTTTTGATGTGCCTGCGTGCTCTAACCCCATCTGTTCCTTCCTGCTTTCCAATGTGGTATGAAGCCTGGTGACTTGAAATCAGCCTGACCTCCTTTCCTCTCTCACCTTCGCTGCCGTCGGGTAACACTCTACTGACTGGCGGCTCATTCCTTTGTTAGTGCCTAGTTCCCTCTTTCTGTCTGATCTGGTGCCTGGGAGAATTGTAGACTCCGCAGGTCTCCGGATCCTCTGTGGTCCTAAAGTATCCCACAGGTGCAGGTTTCGGTACCCGGTAAGCTGTCTGAGAGACCTGCCGACGGTCCTCTTTCCTAGACTGGCTGCTCTCTCCTGGAAAAGCTTCCTTTCTTCTTCCTTATTTCCTTTCTTCCACACTACAAATGTTTAATTTCTGATGCTGTCCGATAAAAATCGGACAGCATCGGAACGATTTTGGCCCCCATGCAGCCCTATGGGCATCGGACCGAATCGGATGTGCACTAAATGCCATCCGATTTGGTCCAATCCGATTCTGTCTGATTTTTTCATCGGTGCAAAAATTGGAGCATGCTAATAATAAAATCGGACAAAATCGGATTGGACCAAATCGGATGGCATTTAGTGCACATCCGACCCCATGTGGCCCTATGGAGCAGGGTCCGAGGAAACATCTGATGTGTCCTCGGACCCGATTTTACTGTACTGAGCATGCTCAGTAAAACTGCTCCAGCAGTGGTTAAAAAAAACAAAACTGTATGCTCACCTGTCCCCGAGGCCCCCGCCATCTCCCGCAGGCTCGCGGTGTCTCCCGGTGTCTCCAGAGGTCTTCTTCTTCTCAACAGGACCTGCCGTGATGTCACAATCACGTGACCGCAGGTTACACCATGTTAACATGCGGTCACGTGATTGTGACATCACGGCAGGTCCTTTTCAGAAGAAGAAGACCTCTGGAGACACCGGGAGGACATCGGGAACCTGCGGGAGACGGCGGGGGCCTCGGGGACAGGTGAGCATATACATTTTTTCTTTCAGCCCGGAGGCAGCAATTTTCTGCCGGAATCGGATGCCTATTTGGCATCTGATTCCAGGCATCAGAAAGGAGCCGATGCTGTCTGATTTTATCGGACAGCATCGGCTCCCTCACAAATCGTAATGTGAAGGTAGCCTTAGAGTAAGGGGTTGCCGTTCCCTATTCTTCCCTATTGACAGCTCATCCCTTTCTCCCATCTCGCCTTGCATCGACTAGTCCCTTTGTGTAGCGTGACAATCAGGAGCTTCCCTGTAGTCCTGTAGTGATACCTGGTACCTATGGTCAGCCAAGCCAAGCCTCACCATCGGAGGCTTTGGTGAACACTGGGTAGAGACTTAATCACATCCTATTTAGACCTCCCAATTCTCAGGAGAATGATCGGGTTTTTGGAATTTCAATGTCTGCTTTTGTTTTCAGTGGAGATAGCTGACTATGGCTAGGGTCACACTTGCATGCGTTTTTTGAGGTGCTTTATTCCAGCGTGCGTTTTTGCCGATAGGTGTGGGGCACCCTTAAAAAATGCATGCAAAAACGCATGTGCCATTTAGTGCCATATAAAAACGCATGCGTTTCCCATAGGGCCCCATGTTAAAAAAACGCATGTGTTTTTGAAAAAGCACTAGGGATGGGCGAATCTACTCGCTAGGACTCGTTACTCGGCGAGTAGTAAGGGACTCGCAGGACTCGGTAGTCTGCGAGTTTCCCAGTGATTACTCGCATGCAAATCAATATCAATCCTAGTTTTGTCAGAAATGCTGACAAAACTAGGATTGCCATTGTTTGCATTAGACTCGGCTACTGTGCCAGTGATAGCAGGGAAACTCGCAAAGTAACTGCTGTTTCTTTGGGAGCCGAGTCCAGCTGTCTTCTCTGTGCAGCTCCAGGGTCCTAGAGCCCGCCTTCTCACAGACATGATGTAGCAGTGCTGAGATTGTTCTCAGTCTGCTCATTCCCTGTGCATAGACATCTATATCTATGCACAGGGGATGTAGCAGAGAGGACATCGCGTTTTGGACTACGTCGGATGGAAGAGGATTTTTTTAATTAAAGATGGAGTCCCTAATGGCTTTTTTTTAATTTCAAATAAAAATTTTTCTCTGTGTTTTATTAACCCTTTATTGGAGATTCTTAGTGGCTGGGTCAAACGTGGCCTGACATTAAGAATCTCGGGCTTAATACCAGCTTGTATAACAAAGCTGGTATTAACCCCTTTATTACCCAGCGTGCTACCGCCACCAGGGCCGCTGGAAGAGCGGGGTTCAGCGTCAGAGGATGGCGCTTCAATGAACGCGCCATCTTCTAATAAAAAATTTTCTTTGTGTTGTGTTTTTTTTAAAACAATTTAATAGAAATTCATGGCGGTCATGTCTAATATTGGCGTGACCGCCATAAATTTCGGGCTTAGGGCCAGCTGATAATACAAAGCTGGCCCTAACCTCTTTATTACCCAGCGTGCCACCGCTACCAGGGCCGCTGGAAGAGCGGGGTTCAGCGCCAGAGGATGGCGCTTCAATGAACGCGCCATCTTCTGGGGCGGCTGCGGGCTGCAATTTGCAGCGGGGGGTGCCCAGAAAGCTTGGGCATCCCTGCGCTGCGGATTCCAGCCCCCAGCTGCTTAGCTGTACCTGGCTAGACATAGAAATTGCGCGGAGCCCCACGCATTTTTTTTAAATTATTTCATGAATTTCAGAGTCATAGTCTCAGAGTCAGAGTCAGAATCTCAGAATTTCATGAAATAATTTAAAAAAAATGTGTGGGGCTCCGCGCAATTTCTATGTCTAGCCAGGTACAGCTAAGCAGCTGGGGGCTGGAATCCGCAGCGCAGGGATGCCCAAGCTTTCTGGGCACCCCCCGCTGCAAATTGCAGCCCGCAGCCGCCCCAGAAGATGGCGCGTTCATTGAAGCGCCATCCTCTGGCGCTGAACCCCGCTCTTCCAGCGGCCCTGGTAGCGGTGGCACGCTGGGTAATAAAGAGGTTAGGGCCAGCTTTGTATTATCAGCTGGCCCTAAGCCCGAAATTTATGGCGGTCACGCCAATATTAGACATGACCGCCATGAATTTCTATTAAATTGTTTTAAAAAAAACACAACACAAAGAAAATTTTTTATTAGAAATAAAAAAAAAAGCCATTAGGGACTCGATCTTTAATTAAAAAAATCCTCTTCCGTCCGACGCAGTCCAAAACGCGATGTCCTCTCTGCTACATCCCCTGTGCATAGATATAGATCTCTATGCACAGGGAATGAGCAGACTGAGAACAATCTCAGCTCTGCTACATCATCTCTGTGCACAGACATTCATGTCTGTACATAGGGAATGAGCAGACTGAGAACAATCTCAGCACTGCTACATCAGGCAGCAGGCAGGCTCTAGGACCCTGGAGCTGGCAGCCAGCCCACAGAGCAGACAGGACTCTTATCTGTGCGAGTTTCCCAGCGATTACTTACAAAGTAAATGAGTCCAATGCAAATAAATGACAAAACTAGGATTGCTTCAGGCTGAAGCTTCCGAGACACATCTGCGATTTGTAAATCTCACACTACTCGCTATTACTCGCTTCCCCATTCATTAACATTGGACTCGCTAGACTCGCAACGAGTAGCGAGTCCTGTGCTCGGACTCGCTAGAGTCAAGTGATTCCGAGTAATTTAGGATTCGCCCATCACTAAAAAGCACCAAAAAATGCTGCTTGCAGTATTTTTTGGTGCTGAGGCAAAAACGCATCCCAAAAACGCATGGTACATTCAGACATGCGTTTTTGCTATTGGGGCATGCATTTTTTGCATGGGGGCCTATGGATGCGTTTTTGCATGCATTTTCAGAAAAAGCAAGTCTCAAAAACGTATGTAAAATCTGCAAGTGTGACCCTAGCCTATGGCTATGGCTGCAGAATCCAACAAATTATCTAAACCCCTGAACTTCACTAATGTTAGAAATTCATAAATCCATTTTCTCTCACATTTGTGTCACTTGCTCCGTGTCGAGACTTGTCACATTTCATCCAGCCTGTATATCTAAGGTTAGGTTCCGTGTAATATGGGCCATGTATGTATTGTGATACACTTCTTGATTTGTGATGCAGAATCACAATTGTATTATACAGATCCCTTGGCCCTTCTCAAAGGAAATAAGGTTAGGGAAGTCTACTATAGTCAGAGAGTGGAATGATTCGCTGGTTGCATTTTCTTCAAGACTATTTCTCCAGTCACAGCATATGGCTAAGAAGAAACAAGTGTTATCTTCAAAAGGAAGATGCTTAAAGCCAGCATATTGCCTGCAAAAACAAACACTTGCCTTATCAGGTCTAGAAGTAAGTTACAATAGAAATGGTAGCAGAGTCCTGGATAAGATAACAAAACAAACAGATCAGCAAATGCCTGAAAAGGGATAATTAGTACCCAGAAAAAATATCCTCCAATGCTACAATGCTCAAGGTCTGTAAACATTTCAGTCTATAGGATAGTAACCTAATACCTTTCTCAGATCAGTGTGTGAATTAAATTGCTGACTTCAATATTAGGTTACCTTTCATTTGATATAGTCATACATAAGTGGAATGGCAAATACTTTTCTAATACTATTCATGCGGATTAGTCAATTGTACGAAAGCATTGAGTGATCGTGATTATAGTGATAACTCATTCTGTGATGAAAAAGGAAGCTTCTTTTCCCCATATGCCCCCCTCCAACCTTGACAATGACATACATAGGGTTAAACATCAGGCATTTGATATCTACTCTTTATTTTGTGGTGCCCCTGCACCTAGGCTGCCACAAATGGTACTGTATATAACCTATGCGTATATCATGCCTGGAGGTAAGGGGAGGAGGACACTTTGCTGAGACCCCCAACATACACCCAACATATCTGAACTTCAGGCCAGTAAGTGCTGGGCAGAAGAGACCCACTGCAGCTAACTGCTGGCAGGGAACGGCAACCATGGACACTAAGGAGATGAAAGGAGTTACAAAGTGTCAGAATTGGAAAGGAAGCTGAAAGGCCATATACCCTTTATCTCAGCAAGGTGGACTCCAACTATCTCTGGGCTGGCCAGGCTGCACTCCTGGTAGACATTGTACCCAAGCTGGGTTGTAATCTTCAACTACAAGTAAAGGGTAAGAACCACAAAGACTGTGTGTTGTCTGATCCTTCCTGTTTCCTAATGCACCACTACCTTCCTCCTTCTCCTCTGCACCATCCACCATCCTATCCATCCCTCTTCACCTTCCAAGGGATATGTGCCCTGGCTGGAGAGTGCCTACCACCTGACTACCCTACCATCTCCCCTTGGAAGCCCCCACATCAGCTTCTGGCCATGTATAGTCAGAACTGCAGCTGACGTCACAAACTATATCTTCACCGTAAATACCCCCTCAACATGTCCGCTAGGACCACAACCTCTGGGGACAACCACTGTGATGTCCAGATCCTTTAAACCACCAGATGGTTGAGTTCCCCGGCCCGTATTACTTTGACAATTACAGCTGTTGTCCCGGTGCACATGGTATTCTGCAAGTAGATTTCTAAAAAAAAATTCTAAAGATTCTGGAGTAGAAAATGGTTATGCACTTGTCTTGATTCCAGGGCCGGGCTTTCCTCTCTTCTTTTATAGCTGTCGCCCTTTGCTGTACTTCATGTTGAGTTTCAAAAGTTGACTAGTGTACCTCACTGACATCATTAGTTAAGGTTCATTTAAGTATTCGGTCAGTGTAGTGTTCAGTTACCTTTTGTAGGAGTTTGGCATCATTCAGTTTCAAGATAAAGAAAACTGTAGAGACCAGCACATGGAATCCAACTAGGGATGAGCGAGTATGCTCTGCGCTACTCGTTACTCGCATGAGTATCCCGGTACTCGGGATGCTCGGCGAGCACCGAGTACCGCCGAGATGCTCGGTAATAATAAGTGATCTGACACACATACACAGCTCCCTTCAGTGCACACAGTGAGCTGGCACCACACAGGGAGCAGATTCATTGTTAGGATCCCTCTGGGGGCACAGCAAGGTGCAGCGATTTAAAAAAGCCCCCCCTCCCGCCCTTTCCCAGCAATACTCGTTTTATACCCGGAAGTCTGTGGGCAGAGCCTGTCACTCATTGACTTACATTGGGCTCGGTGCTCTGGCAGAGTACACGAGTATCTTGAGATGCTCAGCCAGAGCACCGAGCACCCGAGCATTTTAGTGCTCGCTCATCACTAAATCCAACGTAGATAGGAACATGTATTTAGTGCATTAAAAACAAATTCAAATACAAAGGGTATCGAGCACAAGCAGTAGGCATAAATGGTTGATTAAATTATGCAACGCAATTATGACCTAAACAGGGTCCTTATTCACTGCCTCTTTATTAACCATCCAATTTCTCTAACAACAATCACCCCTGCAGATCCTGTGGTTTCATGAATCTGCATCTACTGCTCCTCAGACCTGCTGATTACCCCATCAGCTGCTGTAAGCATTACATACTGTTATGTAGAGACCTTTCACAGTATGATGCATTCATCTTTGCGAACTGCTGTGTTTTCTACAGATCTGTAGATTAACCCTGCAACCTCTCTCCTGTTTTTCTACACTGGGGCTCATAATCTAAATCTATCAGTATGTCTTTGGAATGTGGGTGGAAACCCACATAAACATGAGGAGAACATACAAACTCCTTGCAGGTGTCATCCTTGGTGGGATTTGAACCGAGAACCCGATTGCTGCAAGACTGCAGTGCCCACCACTGAGCCACCATACAGTGCTGACCACTCAGTGACCATACAATGCTAAGCACTGAGCCACCATACAGTGCTAACTACTGAGCCCACATATGGGCTAACCACTTATACACCATACAGTGCTCACCCCTGAGCCACCATACAGTGCTAACCACTAAACCACCATATAGTGCTAACCACTGAGCCACCATACAGTGCTAACCACTGAGCCACCATACAGTGCTAACCACTGAGCCACCATACAGTGCTGACCACTGAGCCACCATACAGTGCTAACCACTGAGCCACCGTACAGTGCTAACCACTGAGCCACCATACAGTGCTAACCACTGAGCCACCATACAGTGCTGACCACTGAGCCACCATACAGTGCTAACCACTGAGCCACCATACAGTGCTAACCACTGAGCCACCGTACAGTGCTAACCACTGAACCACCATACAGTGCTAACCACTGAGCCACCATACAGTGCTAACCACTGAGCCACCATACAGTGTTAACCACTGAGCCACCATACATTGCTAACCACTGAGCCACCATACAGTGCTAACCACTGAGCCACTATACAGTGCTAACCACTGAGCCACCATACAGTGTTAACCACTGAGCCACCATACAGTGCTAACCACTGAGCCACCATACAGTGCTAACCACTGAGCCACCATACAGTGCTATCCACTGAGCCACCATACAGTGCTAATCCCTGAACCACCATACAGTGCTAATCCCTGAACCACCATACAGTGCTAACCACTGAGCCACCATACAGTGTTAACCACTGAGCCACCATACAGTGCTAACCACTGAGCCACCATACAGTGCTAACCACTGAGCCACCATACAGTGCTAACCACTGAGCCACCATACAGTGCTAACCACTGAGCCACTATACAGTGCTATCCACTGAGCCACCATACAGTGCTAATCCCTGAACCACCATACAGTGCTAATCCCTGAACCACCATACAGTGCTAATCCCTGAACCACCATACAGTGCTAACCACTGAGCCACCATACAGTGTTAACCACTGAGCCACCATACATTGCTAACCACTGAGCCACCATACAGTGCTATCCACTGAGCCACCGTACAGTGCTAACCACTGAGCCACCATACAGTGCTAACCAGTGAGCTACCATACAGTGCTAATCACTGAGCCACTGTACAGTGCTAACCACTGAGCCACCATACAGTGCTAACCACTGAGCCACCATACAGTGCTAACCACTGAGCCACTATACAGTGCTATCCACTGAGCCACCATACAGTGCTAATCCCTGAACCACCATACAGTGCTAATCCCTGAACCACCATACAGTGCTAATCCCTGAACCACCATACAGTGCTAATCCCTGAACCACCATGCCACCATACACCTTTACAAAAACTTTGAAAGTTCCAAGTTCCTGAATATTCAAGAACGGAGAGAAGGAAACAGTTTGTCAGAAGGAACCCTGAATCATCGCACGTCTACCTGTACATTATGCCATAAAAAGTGTAACATATCTTGCAAAAACCTTTTACTAAACAACAGCACTGGAAAATAAAAAATAATTTACAATGAAAGTGCAAAGAGGTAAAAGGAGACCGCACAAAAAACAAAAGACTACAAAGCTGAAACTTTGATTTTACTCCAGCCTCCTGAATAATATAAGTGTCCCTTATTTAATATAAGTATTGATTTCAGGTCTTCTAGCAGTAAGATGATCATGTTGACATGAATGGTCCCATATGGTCCCACATTGAGATGATTCTGTTTTGGATATGCATCATTGATTCACACACAGTAGAGTAACCCTATGTGGGCTCATTTACTACCTCCTGTGACACAGCGAGATTTGATAGCCTTTGTGTTCAGAAGTCAAACATTTTTACTCTTGAGAATAAGCAAATATATCATTGCCCTCAAATTTGTTCCCATGTTTGATTTTTAGCCCAGATAAGGATACTTTGAGTGTGAGTAATGTTCAGGAGAAGGGTGCAAGGCGGTTATTGGATTAGAGGACAAAAGGCAGAACCCGTGAGACATGTTTATAGTTTTGACTGTCATTTATAGGTTTATGAGCCTTTGAAGATGGCAAGGTCTCAATTCTTCTCAAAAGCAACTCTGTTTTTGAACAAAACGCAGTCCCATTGATATGTTCTTCCAAAGGACCCAAACAAAACATAATAACGTGTATTTGCATTTCTTGGTTGACCTCTATGTCTGGAATTTAACCAAGTTCTGGTGGATTCATTCTTTGTACTCCAAACACCTGGCCATAAGTTTGAGTTGGTCATATAAAACATGTAGTTCAACATTCTAAGGATTGGGGATCTGTTGACGTTAGACAGAGACATCCTGTATCAATGTAGAAAAGAGGTAACTTTGTTAAAGGGAATCTGTCATCAGGTTTTTGCTACACAAACTGTGAGAGACCCTGATTACATTGATGTGTCTCTTGCTGGGCTGTTTGCTGCAGTTTTGATAAAAGCACAGTTTTATCCTCTGCAGATTATTATGATTATTATTTTTTATTATAGCTCCATTTATTCCATGGCGCTTTATATTGGAAAAAGGGCATACATGGAAAAATACATTAATCAAGGCACACACAGGTAAAGGAGGAGAGAGAGGACCCTGCCCACGATCACTGTCTACAAGGTATGGGTGAAGATAGAGTAGTAGAGGGTATAGCTGGTCGTGTGGCGGTTTAGTTGTCAGAGGCTCACTGTAGGTTGTAGTTTTGTCTGAAGAGGTGAGTCTTCAGGCTTCTTTTAAAAGGTTTCCAGGGTAGGTGAGAGTCTGATGTGTTGGGACAAAGAGTTCCAGAGTATCGTGGATGCACAGGAGAAATCTTGTACGCGGTTGAGGCAAGAAGCGATAAGAGGGGAGGACAGATAGAGATCTTGAGAGGATTACAGGTTGCATGTAGGTAAGTAGTGGGAGACCACATCAAAGATGTATGAAGGGGATCGGTTGTGGATGGCTTTGTATGCCATGTTTAGGGTTTTGAACTGGAGTCTCTAGGTAATGGGAAGCAAATAAAGGACTTGGCAGAGAGGAGAGGCTGGGGAATAATGGGGAGAGAGGTGGAATAGTTAGGCAGCAGAGTTTAGAGTAGATTGGAATGGTGCAAGAATGCTATCCGGGAGGTCAGAGAGCAGGAGGTTGCAGTAGTCAATGCGGGATATGATGAGCACATGCACCAGTGTTTTTGCAATTTCTTGGTCAAGGAATATTTTGGGGTGGAGTCATCAGGATGTGGAAAGGGCTTGGATATGTGGTTTGAAAGAGAGTGCGGGGTCAAGGGTCAAGGACTACTCCGATGCAGCGAGCATGCTGGACTGGATTGGCAAAGAGAGAAGATCTACTAGTTCTCTCAATGTGGAGCTCTGTATATCCCCATCTGCTGCACTAATTGGCAGCTTTATGCGTACACTATGTATAGGCAGAAACCTGCCAATCACTGATGAAGGTGGGGTTAATCAGAGCTCATAAATATAGAGGACTGCTTAGCAACAGGTTTACTAGTTCTCAAGCAATAATCTACTTCTGATAAATTAATTATTTTATGAAAACTTATATCAAAGCAGCCTAGTAAGATTTCTTACAATGGTGTTTGGTACACTGAAATCTCTTTTATACAACCATGAAAAATTGCAATCAGAAAAATTCTTTTTTAGAGAGATGGTCCTTTAAAAGAAGTTTTGATCCCAAATGATAAATAGGTTTTTGTGTTAAAAAAGATGACCAACTTTATTCTGCCTCCAGCATTTATCTGTTTTTCCATTTGTGCCTCCTATTACCTATTTCTTCACTAGGTTGTTTATAGAATATTAGCTCCCTCTAGTGGCTGAACTTTTTATCAGCATCAGTTTTCTATTTTTTATTCCTCTATTTCTCCTCTCATCTGCAATGCAGTATTGGTAATTCAGCCACAATTTTCTTTAAACTTCATACAGAGAGGCAGTCTATATTTCATCCTTCTTGTGATAGCATTGCTGTTAAGAAATTTATGTTGTTTGTGGTCATTAACTGCTCCAAATGTTACTCTAGTTAGTCTCAGGCTTAATAGGTTTTGAATGCATATTGTATAGCTACTTGTGATATGTATTATTTCTGTTGTATCATTCATGCACTGATTGTATGTATTCCAAGTGACTTCAGTTTCAGCAAATCATACTACTACATTCAATAAAGTACACAGACATCAGCAACAGTCTCCTTATTGGACTCAGTATAGTGGTTTAGCTGCCTGTTTAACGTCATATGTCCATGGCCCATGTAGCGAGAACGAAACATACCTACTATCTATAAGATTTGCAAATTAGTTATCCTGAAGAAAAGATAGCAATATTTGGTTAATATGGCTTAGCTTTCTTCTTTCTGGAGATCTGGGATCTAATTTGCTTATTTTCCCACAAAACTTTGTCTGTAACTTCCATAGTTAGTTGAATGTCTTCAATGAAAACCAGCAGCGCTTAGTATCCCATAAAGCTTGAAATGTTCCTTTTGAAGTGAGACTGGATTATAATATTAATGACTATTTCAATAGTTACATGAAGATTCTTGACCCATCTGCACCTATTCACAGAAGAGCATGCTGATGTTACTTAGGCCTTGACCTGAGCAAATACTTAATGTGATTAGGCCTTGTTAATAGAGAAAACCATCAGTATCACATTTCCTTTTAGGACTTGGTTATGTGACAATACAACTATTCGGTCCCAAACATATTTGTTTTGAATTAGGAAAAGAAAATTGTATATGTCAAAATCCCCCCCAATTTTTTTCCAATCAGTTTTGCTTGAATCCAGCAGAATGGTGGCAGGACAGATTCATTTTAAGGCCAGGATATGGAACAATTAAAATATATGGTTGGCTCATAGCACATCTCCATGCCCGGGAGGAAGAACAAGTCACATATAAGACAGCATACCTGTAAACCAGGTTACCAGATGCAGCAGAACAGAAAATTCAGACTTATTACATAGTAACATAGTAACATAGTTTTTAAGGTTGAAGGAAGACTTTAAGTCCATCTAGTTCAACCCATAGCCTAACATGTTGATCCAGAGGAAGGCAAAAAAAACCCATGTGGCAACACTAAGCTCCACATTGGGGGAAAAAATTCCTTCCTGACTCCAGATACGGCAATCAGACTAATTCCCTGGATCAGCACCCTATCAAAGAATCTAGTATGTATAACTGGTAATATTATAGTTTTCAAGAAAGGCATCCAGGCCCTTCATAAATGTTAGTAGTGAGTCACTCATTACAACATCATGTGGCAGAGAGTTCCATAGTCTCACTGCTCTTACAGTAAAGAATCCACGTCTGTGATTATGATTAAACCTTCTTTCCTCCAGACGTAGAGGATGCCCCCTTGTCCCAGTCTCAGGCCTAAGAGTAAAGAGATCATTAGAAAGGTCTCTGTACTGTCCCCTCATATATTTATACATTATTATAAGATCCCCCTAAGCCTTCGTTTTTCCAAGCTAAATAACACCAAGTTTAATAACCTGTCTTGGTATTGCAGACCCCTTAGTCCTCTAATGACTTTTGTCGCTCTTCTCTGGACCCGCTCTAGTTCAGCTATGTCTTTCTTATACACCGGAGACCAGAATTGTACACAGTATTCTAAGTGTGGTCGCACTAGTGACTTGTATAGAGGTAAAATTATGTTCTCCTCATGAGCATCTATGCCTCTTTTAATGCATCCCATTATTTTATTTGCCTTTGCAGCAGCTGCCTGACACTGGCCAATAAATGTGAGTTTGTCATCTACCCATACACCCAGGTCTTTTTCAGTGACAGTTTTGCCCAGTGTTTTACAATTAAGCACATAATTATACCTTTTATTTCCTCTGCCCAAGTGCATAACTTTACATTTATCCCCATTAAAGTGCATTTGCCATTTAGCAGCCCAAGCTTCTAGTTTACATATATCCTCCTGTAATATAAAATTGTCCTCCTCTGTATTGATTACCCTGCAGAGTTTAGTGTCATCTGCAAATATTGAGATTCTAATCTGCATGCCCCCTACAAGGTCATTAATAAATATATTAAATAGAAGTGGGCCCAACACTGACCCCTGTGGTACCCCACTGTTAACTGTGACCCATTCTGAGTGTGTTCCATTAATAACCACCCTTTGTTTCCTATCACTAAGCCAGTTCTTAACCCACTTACACATATTTTCTCCTATCCCCATTGCCCTCATTTTATGTATCAACCTTTTGTGTGGCACCGTATCAAAAGCTTTTGAAAAGTCCATATACACCACATCCACTGCATTTCCTTGGTCCAGTCCAGAACTTACTTCTTCATAGAAGCTTATCAGATTAGTTTGACAGGAACGGTCCCTCGTAAAACCATGTTGATAATGGGTCATGAGGTTATTTTTCTTCAGATACTCCAGTATAGCATCTCTTAGAAAACCCTCTAGGATTTTACCCACAGTAGAGGTTAAGCTTACTGGCCTATAATTTCCAAGTTCAGTTTTTGTCCCCTTTTTGAATATTGGCACCACATTTGCTATACGCCAGTCCTGTGGTACAGACCCTGTTATTATGGAATCTTTAAATATTAAAAATAATGGTCTATCTATGACAGTACTTAATTCCTGCAGCACTCTGGGGTGTATCCCATCTGGGCCCGGGGATTTGTCAATTTTAGTGATTTTTAGACGATGCCGTACTTCCTCTTGGGGTTAAGCAGGTGACATTTAATTGAGACTTTTTGTTATCACTGATCATATTGTCTGTCATGGGATTTTCTTGTGTAAATACTGTTGAAAAAAAGTCATTTAGCATATTGGCTTTTTCCTCATCCTCATCCACCATTTCACCCAGACTATTTTTAAAGGGGCCAACACCATCATTTTTTAGTTTCTTACTATTTATGTAGTTAAAAAATATTTTGGGATTCTTTTTACTTTCTCTGGCAATGAGTCTCTCTGTCTCAATCTTTGCTGCCTTGATTTGCTTTTTACAAATGTTATTTAATTTTCTGTATTTATTTAATGCTTCATCACTACCTACTTGCTTTAATTCCCTAAATGCTTTCTTTTTGTCACATATTGCACTTCTTACCGCTTTATTTAGCCATAGTGGTTTCCTCCTATTTCTAGCATGCTTATTCCCATAGGGTATATATTGTGCACAGGTCCTATTCAGGATGCTAATAAACATCTCCCATTTATTATTACTATTTATTTGTAGAGCACCATTGATTCCATGGTGCTGCACATGAGAAGGGGTTACATACAAAAAAAGTTAAAAATACAGTGAACAAGCTAACAGTGACAGACTGGTACAGAGGGAGAGAGGACCCTGCCTTTGCGGGTTGATATTCTACAGGGCAGTGGGAAGGGAAACAGTAGAATGGGTCTGCCCGGGTGGTGGTGGAGCGCCGGGTCCAGTAGCGGTGTAGCGCTGGGTCTAGTGGTGGTGGAGCACCGGGTCCAGTGGTGGTGAGGTGGCACCGTGGTCATTGCAGGCTGTAGGCTGTTCTAAAGAGATGGGTTTACAGGTTCCGCTTGAAGGTTCCAAGTGTAGGGGACAGTCGGATGTTTTGAGGTGCAGCTTTCCAGAGGATGGGGGATACTCTGGCAATGTCTTGCAGGTGGTTAAATGAGGTACGTATAAGTGTGGAAGAAAGGAGGAGGTCTTGGGAGGATCGAATATTACGAGTTGGGTGATATCAGGAGATTACTTCAGAGATATACGGAGGGGACAGATTGTTGGCGGCTTTGTAAGTCAATGAATTGGATACGCTGGGGAATTTGGAGCCAGTGGAGGGATTTGCAGAGGGGAGAAGTGGAGGAATAGCGAGGAGAGAGGTGGATTAGTCGGGCAGCATAGTTAAGGATAGATTGGAGAGGTGCAAGAGTGTTAGCAGGGAGGCCACAGACGAGGAGGTTGCAGTAGTCGAGATAGGTGATGATGAGGACATGCACTAGTAGTTTAGTAGATTGAGGGTTGAGGAAGGCACAGATTCTGGAAATATTTTTGAGTTGGAGGCAGCAGGAGGTGTCAAGGGATTGGATGTACAGTTTGAAAGACAAGGCAGAGTCAAAGGTTACTCCGAGGCAGCAGACTTTGGGGATTAGTTCAGAGATATATGGGGGGCAGATCTATACAATTACTGGGATCTCCAGGCTCTTAGCTGTCTCAAGTACACTGTCCCTCAACTAAGGTTCCCAATGTTTTCAGCTCATATGGTCATCCTCTTCAGTCACTCCCTCTTTGGTCACTCGGTCCTTTTCACTCCCATTGTCGTCCTCTTTGGTCACTCCTTCTTTGGTCACTCCTTCTTTCTGCTCACTCAGTCATCCATTTTGGTCACTTGGTCTTTTCCACTCACACTTTCAACCTCCCTCAGGTACTACATACCATCACTCTTGCACCTCTAGTGCAGCTATAAGCCAGCTCAGTTTGCTCAACACGTCCAACTTGGTTCAAGCCTAGCACATAATGCCATCTCTTCTATGGCCACAGTTTTATATTTTCCAGCTGTGTCAAAGATGGTCACATTTTCTGGCCGCTCTAGGCTCTCTTCCCCCGGAAACTACTCCTCCTTATCTTGAATCCTATAAGTTCCTATTTTTCAAACTCTATCCAGCAGATATCAACGTCCACTCGCACAGAATTCTCCTGTGCATTTTCTGATGCAGGAATAATTTGCTTCTTTACATAGCAATGAAAAATTAGGACTACAGTTGCTGCTTTCTAAGGGCCCTTTAACATCAGCGTTTTTTTCAAATCGCGGCAGATGCGGTGAAAAAAACGCATCTGCCGTGATTACAACATACCGGCTGCACTTGCGGCACGATTGCGGCGCGGTTGCGGTAAACGCCATACAAGGTATAGGCGGACTTGCGGCAGGTGCGGCAAGTGCGGTTTTGGCACTTGCGGCAGGTGCGGCAAGTGCGGTTTTGGCACTTGCGGCAGGTGCGGCCGCGAAAAAAAACGCGGCTGACAGCATTGTTTTTCGTGGCCGCACCTGCTGCAAGTGCCAAAACCGCACTTGCCGCACCTGCTGCAAGTCCGCTTATACCTTGTATGGCGTTTACTGCAACCGCGCCGCAACCGTGCCGCAAGTGCAGCCGGTATGCGGTAATCGCGGCAGATGCGGTTTTTTCACCGCATCTGCCGCAATTTGAAAAAAACGCTGATGTGAAAGGGCCCTAAGATACCCTATCTGTTTTATCACCGGATCGAGTGTTTCTGCTGAGTCATCAGTCTGTGAACTCATCATAAATCAAGTCATGACATAAGATCAGCTCCTGTATTACTGACTTGATTTATGATGTGTTCATAGGGATACAGCAGAATCACTCACTGCTGTGATAAAACAAGGAAATATGTTACCTCAGTCAGGGAAATGTGTTACCTCAGAAAGTAGAATCTGCGAGCCTCTGCTGTTTTGTCTGTATACTAACTTAAATAACGAATGCATCACCCCTGGCCCGGAGCTAAGGTATATGCTGATCTGGAGCAGCTTTGCACTGTCAGACACATCCAATACACAGTGCATAGCAGTGGCACATGTATACGATTATATCAACACATGAACATTTTATTACCAATCCAATTGTGGAACTTATTTTTATTGCAGAATCTACTGATCAAAATCTACTTTGTTCATGGAACAACTCTTTAAAAATTAAAATCAAAATAAGTAAACAAAGAATGTGACAAGAAGCAGGAGGTATTTGTCCATAAGAGCATACAATCAAAAAGGATTGGAAGTATTAACTTTGTATTACGGTATATCAAATCTGCTATTCTCTAAAAAAAAAACAAGTAATACAAAAATGTAGAACTTTGCAATACCTCTATAAAATGTTACTTATTCTTTCAGTTGCAGTCGTTGATGGCCCTCATGTCATTTGCATTACCCAGTTGGTGTCACACAATACATTGCTAAGGGCCATGGTTAGGTGTGACATTGTATCTTATTATGTGGAACATGTCATGTCTAGACCCATCCTAAATAGTAATTAGTGGACATTTCCTTTTTCAAACTCATTAAATAAAGAATCCAAACAGAAAATGGCGGTTTTAGTGTTATTTCTGCTCTAATTGGACGACACGAGCCGGGGCTGATAATGTGTTAAATAGTTTTGTAGACTTATTTCACTTCACTTTCTGTTCAGTCTTCTGCATTATTAATTAACATTAGTGAAAGGAATGAGGGAACTATCATCTGTCTATTCCCTCTCTTCCACTGTACAAACACAGGAGAAGATATTCTAATGTAATGTTTTTCTTCTGCATAAATCATTTACCATCTTTCTGATGCATGAATTTAAATGTATGCTGATGTGCCGAACATCTCTGACAGTTTGAGGATAAAAGTTTTTTTTTTCACATGTGATGAACAAAAATCATCTTTAAATGATTTAAGCAGTATCTGTCTTCTTTGTATCACAGAGAGGATTAAACATCAGATGTTTTGCTTAATCCATGGAAGTTTTGTGCTCTGTGGACTAAAGACTTGGATATTTGCTGGCTTGCTACCTAGAGAAGTAAACTTTTCACAAATTTTACCCAGTATACTCAAAATATAAAATATTGGAAATAAAATATGCAAAATGGGGTGAACATATTTGTTGTTCATTATTATTTTATTGTATTACGGTATTTATTATTATCCATTGTTAGATAATGTTTATTGGGTCTTTATCAGTGGCATAGCTCGAAACTTATGGGCCCCAATGCAAAGGCTCCAATGGGACCCCCAATTATTGCAAGTCTTTAATAGCATTCGTCTTTTTCTATAGGCCAAAGGAACTTTTGGGGACCGCTAGGCTTAACTCTTTAAAGTAAACCTGATGCATTTTTTTGCAATATAAACCATGCCCATCACCTTTTAAAATCATGTAAATGGACATCTTACAACCCTTTTATTCCCTTAAGGTACCTTTATACGCCGCCACAGGGGGTGGCAACAGGTAGACATCGCACGTGCACGAGCGTGTTTTTAACGGTGGATACCGATCGCCGATGCCGCATATACACGCCGCCACTGCGTGCTCCACTGAAGGCATTTTTGTTCCCCGGAAGTGCCGACAGCTCCTGCGGCTTACTTTCTGTTGAATACCTTCCCTGATTTACACGCCACTACCACAAAGGAATATGGGCGTACATATTTCGCGCCGCAAGTACATAGGCGTGACAGAGTTGTGTATTACGTGACGCTCGTACGCTGATTGGACAACGCAATAGCATCATGATTGGCCATCCTGCGCAGGAAGACTGGCTAATACATAATGCCATTGCAAATGTGTATTGTGAATGGACAGCTCTTTAAATATGGCGCCCTGTGCAGGGACAGCCAATGGTAACATAGTAGCCCCCACCAATGATCGCTGATGGGGCGTGGTATCCATGATGCTGTGGCACACCCCAGGGAATTCGTAGGCCACGCAAATACCTTGCCTGTGCCCCGATTACACACCACCACCATAGGTATTGTGCCTTCCTGTTTTTGAGCACGGCTCAGCAACAGGTATTCTAAGGAACTGCAGGGCACAGGGAGAAATTTACTGATTTACACCATTTTGCAGTGATTTCATGGCAACAGGCGCAATTGTCCCCGATGCCTGCCAGTTTCTGCCTTCCTGTGGTGGCGTGTAAAGAGGCCCTTATAGGTACAAGGGGTATATCACCTGAAAAAGTGTCATTATTGATGTCCCATTTTGCATGCAAATTGTGGGTGAATCCAGATTGCACTCAACGCTGCTCTATTCCTGACAAATACCGCCTCTTCAATCAAAGGAAATGGATGACATCTCCAACATCGTTCACATAATGCTTGAAGTTTCGCACTTGTGTAAACAGAGATCAGCAGAGCAAAGTCATGTAATGTGCAGACACCGCCTTTACTTGTAGGTCACCAGCACCATGGTGGGCAATATGGCACAGTGAGGCGCACATGTGCCAGCCTCTGATTCTATAGCACAGCAGACTTGAGACTTAAGGAACTGTGTGAGGTAGGAAAGATCATCGGCTTCCATCCAGATAGAAGAGGCAACGATTGATGGGATCAGGATGGCACTGAGTGCGATCTGTATGGATTTAAGCTCGTTTCATACTATGTTTTTTTTTTAATCCAGGGGATGTAGGTAAAACCTGTTTTCCTCCCGGATTCCCCAGGATCCCCCGCAATTGTAAAAACTGATGTACCCGCACCAGTATTATCACTGATCCGTCAAACAGATCAATGATAACAACAATGTGGGAGCATCGCGTTGGATCCAACGTTGGATTACCTATTTCCACTGGATGAAGGAACAAATGACATGCCTCCTAGGGGGCATGTAATTTAGAACTGTGTTCTGGGCATGTACAGTTCAAAAGCCTGAATCTGGTGTCCAGATCCAGCGGGATCAAGAGTCTGTCGGATCTGGGTCCCTTGGGGCACATTCTGATTTAACCTGTAGTGCCCCTGATCTGGGTGCTTCCAGGTTTTGTCATGGAAACTAGTGATGGGTGACCCTCCCGATGATCAGGATCGGTGAGTTCGCACAAGCTTTTTAGTAACGTTCAAGTTCAGGACTGGAGATGAAGCAAACTTGCGTCCGAACCTCTGAACTTGGACTCTACAGTTATAGGATGGGGTGGGGGGAGCTGTAAAATAAAGTATAAAATTATTAATAAATGTTACAATTATACTTACTGCTCCAGCAATGCATCGTCCTGTCCTGCTGTCTCCTGGCAGCTTCTACTTCCGAGGCCGCTCATTAACTTACGGGTTATTCACTGCATTGCCCAGCGCTCAGCTTTTCCCGGCCAGCGTCGGCAGTGTTCGCACTGTGATGTCAAGGTTCACCCGAGTTCATGGCCTGGACCATGAACTCAATTGAACTCTTACTGTCATTGTCATTCTCAGCCTGCTTCTCGCTCTGCATAGTCAGACGCTTGTCCCAATTCTTATGTTCTCCTTTATGACAAGCCTACTCTCCCTGTTAAGAACACATGAACCAATCAAGCATTAATATTAAAGTTGGTAAAGATAGCTGTTAGCCGGTCAAGCATGAGGTCAACAGCAGTGGTGTAACTTCAGGCCCTGGGGCTCTGATGCGAAAGCTCCATTGGGGCCCCCAATATTGAAATCTTTAATAGATAGTCTTTTCTATGGGCCAAAGGGACTTTTGGGGCCTCCCTAGGCTGCAGGGCTGTGGATAACAACCCCTGCACCTGTTGTAGTTACGCCCTGGTCAACGGTTATCTATGTACACGGCGAACTGTAGGACTACGATTCTGACAACAGGACAAGGAGAATTTATTTCTACATGAATATAAATGACCCAATTGGGTATAGTAAAATCATTGGATACCTGGTAAACAATTTTTGGTAGACAGCTGTCTCACCCAACTCCTCTATACACCTGAATGTGAGGCTCAGCTGAGTGCTACCTGAGTTTTCTATGAGAGACCCACTGCCACCAAGTCTTCTTCTCTAAGTGAGTGATGAGTATTTACACCTATCACATAGAAAATAGTTTAAATCCACACCTTTCCTCTTCTAGAAAATATTTTCAGATTGATAATCACTATAAGACTGCATTCACACAATCAGGAATAGCACGGTTTTGGATTCAGCGTATTACCGCTGCGTACGAAACGCTTGTTTAACTAAACAAGCACAGTGGATGGGAATTCTAGAAATCCCATGCCCACTGTGTTACTCCCCTCTGCAGTGTTATTTCAGCAGCGGGTTATCGCCCTTCCGCATCTCCGCAGCATGTTGGAAGTAAATCTCGGCGGTGAATCAGAAAACGCCGCCCTGTACCAAACGCAGATCATGAACACAGGGGGCTGCATTCACCCGGTGTGAACCTGCAGTTTCCTTCAGGTCTGAAGACACTGCATCCAGTCCAGGATGCATGTCTCTCTATCGCCTTGCACATACCTTAAGTCCATGTGCACACTGGTCATTTTTGCTGTGTTATCGATTCATTTTTGGTGCTGCATTTTTTTTTAAACTGCAACAAAGGCTAGGGTCACACTTGCATGAGTTTTTTAAGGTTGTTCCTGACAGCCTGCGTTTTTGGGCTGAGTTTTTGCAGTTAGGTCAGGAGCAGCCTTAATAAACGCATGTGAAAACGCATGGTACCATTTAGTGCCATGCGTTTTTGCATTGCGTGACCCATAGGGTCCCATGTTAAAAAACGCATGCGTTTCTGGAAAAGCACCAAAAAACATCTCAATAGACGTTTTTTGGTGCTGGCCAAAAACGCATCCAAAAAATGCATGCCACTTTAGCCATGCATTTTCGACATTAGCGCATGCGTTTTTTGTATTGGGGTCTATGGATGCGTTTTTGCATGCGATTTTCACACAATCCAAGTGTGAAAATCGCATGGAAAATCACATCCAGCCCTCAAGTGTCACCCTAGCCAAAAATGGATCAGTCACTGGGTTAGCCAACAAAACATTTGTAGCCAAAACCGGGAATGGAACAATCAGAGGAAAAGTATAATAGAAACACTCACCACTTCTGTATTTATCACCTTCTCCTGGTTTTGGCTACAAATGCTGAGGTAAAAAACTCACCAATACTCAATGTGTGCATGGGCTAAGAAAAAATTGACCTAAGAGTTAGGCCACGTGCACATATTGAGTATTTGGTGAGATTTTTACCTCAGGATTTGTAGATAAACCCAGCAGTGGGAGATAAATACAGAAGTGGTGACAGTGTTTCTATTATACGTTTTCCTCTGATTGTTCCACTCCTGGTTTTGGCTACAAATCCTGAGGTAAAAAACATCACCAAATACTGACCATGTGCACAATCCCAGACAATGTTTTGCCTAAAATAAAATCAATTATAATAATAATATACCAAATTTACAATTTACATAGAGCACCATAAACAAATGCAACCAAAAAAGGGTAAAACAACTAAAGATAAAATAATGTCAAAACATAGCTATTAATAATAAGTGTGCATCAGCTCCAGCCCTCTTAATGAACTGAAAAAATGTTACAATTCTTTTAAAAAATAATGTCCCCATCGCTGTCCCCACAGAACCGCTGTCTGATGAGAAAGTTATTTCTGTCGTCAAATAGATTTCATGAATTTTAACAAGTTCTTTCATGGGAGAAGGAAGGTCTTTAAACTACAATGTGCACCACTTGTGTATTGTCCCCCGGAACCTAATTGCCGGGTAGGTGTCAGGATCCAGACGATATATTGTCTAAAGTTCATTTCTTATTAATTGCCCTACAAAATAATACATTTTCTGCCTCTCGTGGTATGTGTGTCTGTGCTTTCATTTACTAGGAAGTAAGAAGTCATGGTATCATTAGATACTGGGAACCACTGAACCGTGGATGGTTATTTTCAATGATTTTTTTTGAGGGGGGCAGTAGAGGGGCTTTGTTAACAATTATTTTGTCAGGGATTCCTTATAATTAGAGTAGTGAACTGATCTGTAATTAGATGCCGTAGACTATGCAGTTTCATGTTAATAAATACTATGTATTGGTAGACTTGTATAACACAAGGAGGGGATTAAATTACATCCTTTGACTCCCAGTTGCATATAGCATTAACATATAGTAGTCTCAAACAGTATTGTATATAGTACGTCCTCAGCTTCCTGCTATTTTTCATTTTAATGATGCAGTTAAAAGGGTCTTGTTCGGCTTATATAAGGCTGTATCTAGTGATCATGCTTCCCTAGGCACTTCCACTGCTTACACCCTATAGCAGGGGTGGGGAACTCCAGTCCTCGAGGGCCACAAAAGTGCAGGTTTCAGGATTTCCTTAGACTGACTTCACACCATGTATTACTTTGCTCAAGTTCTCTCCTTGTTTTGAAGGAAGCACCAGACAGAACCTGACTACTCTGAACAAAACAGAACTGCAAATATGTCCTCTAATCCTGTTTACTGCCGGAATCCTCCCTGCGCGCGCTGCCACTGTCCAAGTGCTGAAATTTCAGCAGTGAAGCTCTCCACGTGCTGAAATTTCAGCTGCGCTGTCCAGTTGCTGAACAAGTGCGGCTTGAATTTAAAGCCGCCGCTCATTCAACACCCAGCAACCGTGAATCCGGTCCGATTTTTTGATGGGTCCAGGGCGATCCGGCGCCCATAGACTCCCATGTTATGGGGCACCCCGATGGATCCAGGAGGATCTGGTTTTGATCAATTTTTGCCCCGGACAGAAAATTCGAACTTCAGCATTTTTGGCAAAAAACAAATCCACCAGATCCAGCTGGACAGACACCAAATCGGATGGCAAATCACTGCCATCCTGGCCTCATAGGATAGAATAAGGCCAAAATCGGATCGGGGCTGTCCGCTTCACACCGGACAGCCCCAGATCTAAAAAAATCGTGATGTGAAGCCAGCCTCAGTATTGCACAAGTGATGATATAATCACTGCACTGGTGAAGATTCCGAACCCTATGCAATTAAATAAATGCTGATAACAAGTACTGTTTTGGCCCTTAGGACTGGAATTCCCCATCCCTGCCCTATAGTCATTAAAGCTGCCCAACAACATTAATGAGGCGAAGTGCCTAGTCTGTCAGTCAGGGCAGCCCGGGAGCGCAATCACAGGGTTGCCGACGTGACTTTTTATTATGTCAAAAAATTACGAACAGATAATATTTTTTGTTGGCACATAAGAAAACTATAATATTTCATTACAATTATAAGTGATCCATGTCAACAGCTCATAATTCTGATATGAAGACAGCAGCTGCATTCACTGTGAACTGTATAATGATGAGAATTACAGTCAAAATAATCTATATAAGGTTCTTCAGCTTCCAAAAAAATCGCCATGGAATAAATGGGGCTATAATAATAAATAACAATAATAATACTGTGGAAAGAAAGTGTGCTCAATTATATATTTATGAAAGAGGCCTACGACATGTGCTGCAGTTTTAAGTACCGTATATACTCGTGTATAAGCCGACCCGTGTATAAGCCGACCCCCCTACTTTTGCCCCCAAAACCTGGGAAAATCTATTGACTCGTGTATAAGCCGAGGGTGGACCCTAGCACAAGTATACAGCCCCCAGCAGTGTGGTATACACCAGTCCCAGAGGTAGATACAGCAGCCCCAGTGGTAGTATACACGCAGCCCCAGTAGTATATACAGCCCCAGTGGTAGTATATACAGCCCCAGTGGTAGTATACAGGGCCCCAGAGGTATATACAGCCCCAGTGGTAGTATATACAGCCCCAGTGGTAGTATATACAGTCCCAGTGGTAGTATATACAGCCCCAGTGTTAGTATACAGGGCCCCAGAGGTATATAGCAGCCCCAGTGGTAGTATACAGGGCCCCAGAGGTATATAGCAGCCCCAGTGGTAGTATACAGGGCCCCAGAGGTATATAGCAGCCCCAGTGGTAGTATACAGGGCCCCAGAGGTATATAGCAGCCCCAGTGGTAGTATACAGGGCCCCAGAGGTATATAGCAGCCCCAGTGGTAGTATACAGGGCCCCAGAGGTATATAGCAGCCACAGTGGTAGTATACAGGGCCCCAGAGGTATATAGCAGCCCCAGTGGTAGTATACAGGGCCCCAGAGGTATATAGCAGCCCCAGTGGTAGTATACAGGGACCCAGAGGGATATACAGCCCCAGTGGTAGTATATACAGCCCCAGTGGTAGTATATACAGCCCCAGTGGTAGTATATACAGCCCCAGTGTTAGTATACAGGGACCCAGAGGTATATAGCAGCCCCAGTGGTAGTATACAGGGCCCCAGAGGTATATAGCAGCCCCAGTGGTAGTATACAGGGCCCCAGAGGTATATAGCAGCCCCAGTGGTAGTATACAGGGCCCCAGAGGTATATAGCAGCCCCAGTGGTAGTATACAGGGCCCCAGAGGTATATACAGCCCCAGTGGTAGTATATACAGCCCCAGTGGTAGTATATACAGCCCCAGTGGTAGTATATACAGCCCCAGTGTTAGTATACAGGGCCCCAGAGGTATATAGCAGCCCCAGTGGTAGTATACAGGGCCCAGAGGTATATACAGCCCCAGTGGTAGTATATACAGCCCCAGTGGTAGTATACACAGCCCCAGTGGTAGTATATACAGCCCCAGTGTTAGTATACAGGGCCCCAGAGGTATATAGCAGCCCCATTGGTAGTATACAGGGCCCCAGAGGTATATAGCAGCCCCAGTGGTAGTATACAGGGCCCCAGAGGTATATAGCAGCCCCAGTGGTAGTATACAGGGACCCAGAGGGATATACAGCCCCAGTGGTAGTATATACAGCCCCAGTGTTAGTATACAGGGCCCCAGAGGTATATAGCAGCCCCAGCGGTAGTATACAGGCAGCCCCAGTAATGCAGGGCCCCCCCAGCGTCTCTCCGGTCACCTGTAAAGCAAGCTATACTTATCAGTGTCCTGCTCGCACCCGCCGCTGCCGACATCCGCGATCCTCCATCTTCATGCGACTCCTCTTCCTGTTTCCTGTGCGCGTCGCCGGGAATGACGTCATTGCCGGCGACGCGCACAGAAACAGGAAGAGGAGTCGCATGAAGATGGAGGATCGCGGATGTCGGCAGCGGCGGGTGCGAGCGGGACACTGATAAGTATAGCTTGCTTTACAGGTGACCGGAGAGACGCTGGGGGGGCCCTGCATTACTGGGGATGCAGGGGGTGCTGTATACCGATGTATACATCGGTATGTACCGATGTATACATCGGTATACAGCACTGACTCGCGTATAAGCCGAGGGGGGTACTTTTCAGCCCAATTTTTGGGCTGAAAAACTCGGCTTATACGCGAGTATATATGGTAGTTGGGGAAAAGACAATGTTGCGGTTGCCGGGTCGGGGTACTCGACCATCCGGGTTCAGATAGTTCAGTAGTCATAGTGGTGGTCCCAAAGGTTGTGGCCCATACCGGACATGTTAATGGAGAATTTAAAGGGTTTAGTTTGTCGTGATGACATCTGAGGTTTCTGGTCAGGGATGACCAGCGCTGCATATTGTAGTACCAGGGGTAGATGGTCAAGCAGCTAGTTGGAGCACTCCCCTCAATCGGAGCGGGTCCCTGGGGTGTAAAGTTGGTGAAGTGTTGATGATGATGGTTTTAGTAGCTGAAGGTTTCAGGGGTGCAGAAAGGCACATGAAGGACCAAACAACACACAGGGTTTTGCAGTTCTTACCTTTTTACATGACTCTTTTGCAGACACAACCCAGTCGGGGTACCATATTCTCCAGGATTGCAGAATGGCCAGCTCATAGATAATCAATGTCCACTTTGATGTGACACAGGGAATATGGCCCTCCTTGCTGCCCTGTTCTTTCTGACACTGCTACCCTTGTCCTCCTAGTGTCCTGTGGTTGTCAGTCCCAGTAGGCAGGTGACTGCAGGTCCTCTGAGCAACTGCCTTGCAAGTCCTCTTGAACATATATAGTTCCTTTGCTTTGGGAGGGTTTACAATAGTAGTCACTGTACCTGAAGCCCAGTGACCTCCATTTTCTCGTCTGGTCCTGAAGATATTCAGGCCAAATTTTGTCTGGTGTCCCTAATGCAGCTAGTTCCTCTGCCCGGCCATACAACCGGCTGCAGATGTGAGTCCTCGGGCCTGGGATTCGCAGATGACCCACGTGTGTCCTGTTCTTCTCTAGAACCCTCTCCTCCTTTCTTGCCTCCCACCCCTCACCTAACTCCTCCCTCCAGCCAGTGGATTGTGTCTGCTCTGAATGTGAGTTTCTTCCGTCCATCATTTCCCTGGCCTGGAGTTTAGATAGTGTTGGGTGTGTGTTGGTGGTCACAGTAAAGCTTTCCTCTCTACCTATACACATGATGCCACACCTATTAAATAGGTGCAGAACCATAGTGACGACTGAACCGCAGAAGCACCACAACAAAGGGAATACAAAACTAAGACTACTATTAGCCAGCTCTGCCCAGAACGAGAGGAGTTGGGAGATCACTAGTTGGTAAAATCAGTCAATAAGAGAGGGAATGGATCTTAGCACATGTCCCCTTAATGCCTAATATTCCTTTTGCCTCTTGCATGCTCTCTCTCTCTCTACCTCTGTACCCTCGCATATATCCAAAAAAACGAAGGCGTTATGACTCAAGATGAAATCTAGGGAGCCACACACAAATTCCTCCAAGAGCCTGTCTTGATCTGCGTCTTTTAAAATCTTACCAATAACCTTTACCGCAAGCTCCTGGGGAATCCACGTGTACAGACTCTCCTCATCAATAGAGGTTAGTTTATAGGTTTCTTGCCACTGCATATTGTCAATGACTTTTACAAAGTCGTTTGTTACCTTAATATATGCTGGTATTTTTATTAGGAGTGGTCTCTGGAGCAAATCAATGAACTGGGATAGGGGTTCAGTTACTGAGCCTATCCCCGATACTATAGGGTGCCCAGGGTTCAAGTTGTACTTTTGTGTACCTGGGGTAAATAGTACCAGTGCCTTTTTTTTCAGGTGCTCTGGGAAGAGTTTTTCCGCACATTTTTTACTGATGATATTATTTTCCATAAAGCCCCTCAGGAAAGTCTTTCGTTTATTTTTGAAACCATAAGTGGGACCAGATGGAATCTTTTTGTAGGTGTTTTCATTACCTAGCTACCTCATAGCATCTTGTATGTAATCCCCTTTATCTAAAAGTACAACTTCCTCTCCCTTATCTGCCCTCGTGATCAGGACTTCATCCCATTTTTCATAGCTTTTAAAGCCTCCTTCTCTTCTTCACTAAGGTTATGTGGCAGTTCGGGGAATATTAAAGAATGAATCTCTCTGGAAACAAGTTCCTCAAACAGGTCAACATTGTTTCCTGGTGATACCGGGGGATAAGAAGTGGACTTTACTCCACCTGTAAATGGGGATCCTGAGGGATCTACTGTATCCTCATCCACTAAATTTAGTAGGGTTGTAGCATCTTCTTTGATGATCCCAAAGGAGGAATCATTTCCAAAAAAAACAGAGATCCCACTATTATTTGTTTCTCTGCTGTGTGCTGTATTTTCATCTTTCTTATTGCTCTTAAGACCCTAATAATATTTATATAGGTGTCTTATTCTTATGGATTTATGGAAGGTCGACTTTAAAGTCCGTGAAATCGAACTCTTCTGGTCCGCCGCCTCCTACTCCCTGTCCCCACCATGTGTCATTCCTTGAGGATGAATAAATAATCAGAGTTGAAAACACCACCGGTGAGTGCCGCTTTTCATTTCTTTGTTAATAAGTAATATCCTTTATGAAATAGCATCAACCAGTGGCTTTTCTCCAAGAGAACAATGCAATTGCAGTCTGAAATCTAACTTTCGCGATCAACATTTCTCCCAACCATTTAGTCGCCTGGTGCCCCATACACAATAGACCATTGGTCAAATCCATCGATTTGAGCTGGTTAAAATGACATTCTGATACAGTATGTATGGGGGCCTCATCAAGCAGGGAAGGAAATAATATTTATTGTTTTTTTACGCATTACTTTCAAGATAAGTTTTCCTTTCAGAACAAGACACCCACATATGTTTTTGTTTTACTGCTCTTTCTGTTCTCCCCTGCGGGTTACTTTGATCACCACTTGACATTGACAGATGATCAGTAGTGAGCATGCTGAACTACACAGTGATGCTGAGATTATACTAGTATAACCAAAGTATACGTAATAATGTTTGTTTACATTGTACTATGCTGTGGTAGGTCATTTTTACTTAGGGGGTAGTGGCTATTCACTTGTACACTGTTAAAGAGGGTTATGGGGCTGTTTTGTATGCTTGAAAAAGATCTTGTATGTTAAGATCGAAACGTTGCACTTAAGATGGTGGAATTAAGGATCACTTGCTATTCAACCGGCTATGTGGAGCGCTGTCTTAATCTACATGTATGTATTACTCTCCAAAATGGCTCAGTGCAAGTGATGTGCGCCACTGTAGGGGTCGGATGAGATCCCGTTGATCGCGGTGAGGTGCCACAAACCAATTGCTTTATAGATGATTAGTAGTGGACTTAAATGCCACTAGAAAAAAATACTTGTTGAACAACTGGTAGGCATATATACACTTGAAATGGTCATAGACATCAGTGACACTTCTCCTTTCCCCATACATATCAGGGGTGATCTTCTTGGATGAAATAAAAAATTTCTCAATTATTTAATTGCAATGATGATCTCCAAGCATGTATGGTCAAGACTGTTTTCAGTAATTTTTGCTATTTTTCAAGAATCTGTAATGGTACCTTTACACGCCGCTACAGAAGTTGAAAACAACCGGGTTTCGAAGACAAATGTATCTTGCACGTCAAATCAACCCGAGGTAGCGGCGTGTAAACTAGCTCATTGCCACCCGTCACTTTCGGCACCTGTTTCAGAGCAGTGCTCTAAAACAGGTTGATTTCAACCAGATGGTAGCGGCGTCTAAATAAGGAACAGGAGGGTTTTTTCCCACCTAGTTAACTCCCTGGGGCGTGACACAGCCTCGGGATACCACGCCCCATCAGCGATCATTGGTGGAAGCTCCTGCGTTACGATTGGTTGTCGCTGCATAGGGCGGCATATTTAAGGAGATGACCAGTCACATTACACAATTGCAATAGCATCATGTATTAGCCAAACCTTCCTGCGCTGGTTGGCCAATCATGATGTTATTGCTTTGTCCTATCATCGTACGAGCATCTCGTAATCCACAATTCTGGCACGCCTATGTGTTGTCCCTGCTGCCCCAGGTCCTCCCATATTACCTTCTGTAGCGGTGTGTAAATAGGAAGGTGCCAAGAAGGTATGAGCACCGCGGTGCTCAGAATGATTAAACCTTCTGTAGAGCACCTTGTGCGTGTAAGGCGATCTGGTACCGTTTTCAACCGTTGGAACGTGCTCGTGCACGTGAGACACCCGGTTGTTTCTAACCTTCTGTAGCGGCGTGTAAAGGTACCTTTATGTATAATGCCAACTCTATGGGCAGATTTACTTTTTCCTATTTAGCAGAATATTTGGGAAATACGATTATTTGCTTTTCTTCACTACTTTTTCTTCACCACTAGAGAAAATGAAACAACTAAAACATATTTTCAAATGTTTTTTTTTAATTCTTCTTTTTTTTTTAATACAGCAAAGTTGAGCCAACATAAAATATTAGCTTCCAGACATGCTAATTAATGGAAACATTATTCCCTGTGAACAATAACTTATGAACAATGCATCATGTTTTCCTAAATATTTGGGGGATAGCAATAGACAGTTTGTTCCAATAATAAACATAATGCAACAATTTGTTCTTAAAGAGCATTTGTTGAAAGTGGGAAGGATTTTTGGTCTAATCCAAACTAGACAGAAGACAAGCAGCTGTTTCTTCATATATAAAGCCGTTGTAATTGTCTTACATTCTGTAATTTACTTTTTTAACACAATGCATTAGCAAAACTAAACTTCTCTCCTAGTTAATAGTCACATGGCAACTTATTTGTGAACCAATGAAATATTTAATTTTCAGCTATTTATGCCTTTTAAAGGGGTTATATTGGCATAGGACACAAGTCTGCAGTCACTCTATGTTGACTGCAGACTTTTGCATCTTCATAGCGTGCAGTGTGCATACTGTCAGGATTCTCCAGTGTCGGTGCCACAAGCGAATGGTCATGCAGATGATTTTAATGCTTTCGGCCACTAGATTCCAACTAGATGTGCCAATCTCACTCACTTTTATCTTGTCGGACTTTAACCGCATCTATGCAAATCAAGCGCCCGCTTGCTTCTGACATCAGAGAATCCTGACAGCATGCACACTGAGCGTGTGAGAATTCACAAGTCTGCAGTCACTTTGAATGACTGCAGACTTGCACCCCAAGCCTGGACAACCCCTTTAATAAAGGCTATGTTTCTACTTAATAAACTTTGGGGAAAAAGTGCAACTTTCAGACATATTGTTTACTTACTGAATTACCCAATATAGGAGGAAGAATAAAGGCTATGTTCACATGCAGCATTTATTTCCAATTTTGTATGCAAATTAAAAGCTGCTTTTTAGGTTTTGTACACATGCTGTGTTGTTATCATATTTTTAATGCATTTTTGAATGCAGATTTGTTGTAAAACTGCAAGCAAATCCTGATGCCAGAAAAGTGAATGGGAATCCTGAAGTGTAGTACACATGTTGAGTATGTTCTCCTTGCAGATTTAGTGCAGAAAATAATCTGCAGCATGTCAATTTTTTCAGTGTTTTTCCCCAACTGACTTTAATGAAGTCATTAACAAATGCTACAAAAATTCAGCTATAAAAATGATTGCGAAGTTGTTGCATTTTTATAGCATTTTTGTTAAAAAAAATCCCGCATGGGTGTTAACTAATGGAAAGGATGTGATGTTACCAGGAGGAGGAAGAGGAAACTTCACCATTTTGTACAGAGTGGAGATCTGAAATGTTTCACAAGGGGTGACATTACTGAGTTAGGAACACCCCCACTTGTGAGAAATGACGAGGCATTGCCCAATGAGAGCATTGATCAGCAATAACGTTACCACTGATCATCTCTATCACCGGGTCATGCAGTGTCATGACGGTGACATTATTGAGTGACCGACATCACCACTCGCGACAAATGACCAGGAGTGACCTATTGAGCTTTATTCTCAGAACAATACTCCAAAGGTTGTAGTACAGAATTGTGGGATGTCTTGGGATTGCCATTCACCATGGATTAAGTTGAAGGTGCAGGGGTTTTCCTGGGGAGCTCATAACTTGGTGAACAAGGGACTGTGTTTTAATTTTATTTATTTCATTCTTTCTTTTTATATCTTCGAGGTTTACATTTTTTGGACCACACCGGAATCTTTATGGCTTTTTTTTACGTTAAATTGGTGATTGGGAGTGTCGGGGAGTGTATTTTATATCTAAAGGGTTGAGAATGCGCAAATAGGGTCTTATCTTTTTTAGACAGATGTATGATGTGAATATTGGTATTGCTCACCTGATGTGGTTGTGTAGCACACAACCAGCGTAATCGCTCAGAAAAAACAGCTGCTGCAGGGACCGTACTTCCACAGGATGCGGTGCTCAAATCACAAGGTTATTCGGACGAAGTACCTTTATGTCCGCGCTGCTGTCAGACCGGTATACCAATGACACTGGACGTCTAGGTATTGGAGATATAGATTTATTGCCTTATTTCCAACGCGTTTCGGAGCCACGTGCCGAGCTCCTTCCCTGAGGAAGGAGCTCGGCACGTGGCTCCGAAACGCGTTGGAAATAAGGCAATAAATCTATATCTCCAATACCTAGACATCCAGTGTCATTGGTATACCGGTCTGACAGCAGCGCGGACATAAAGGTACTTCATCCGAATAACCTTGGGGAGTGTATTTTAACCTTTTCACGACCTATGATCTATGGGTACATCATAGGTTATGTCCCTCACTTTGATGTGAGATCCTGTGGTGAGCTCACATTATTCCCCCGATATCTCAGCTAATTTCATCAACTGAGATGTAGGCTAACAGTGCCGATCAGATCTATGAACTGATCGGCACTGTTAACCCTTTCGATCGTGCTGTCATTCACTGACAAAAAGCGCCGCAGCAGAGATTACAAAGATCTCCGCTAAGATCAGAGATCCCGCAATAAGATTGCGGGATCTCTGTGTGTCACTTGATAGTCTGGGGTCCTGCGGTGACCCTGGAAGATATCAGGGATCACTTCCTGTGGATGGTTGGCAAGCGCTAACATCCACAGGAAGTGATCATTTGTGCTATGTCCTGATGTGCTGCAGCTCATCGGGACATAGCACAAGTGATTGGACACTGCAGCACTGTGGCACCCTATGAGGCACTGTAAAATAAAGTAAATATAAAAAATAAAGTTTTTAAAAATATGAAAAAATAACTAAAGTTCAAATCACCCCCTTTTGCGCCATTCAAAATAAAAGTATTAAAACTCACATATTTGGTATAGGCACGTTCAGAAATGCCCGATCTGTCAAGATATAAAATCAGTCAGATCTGTAAACTACATAACGGAAAAAAAGGTCCAATCGCCAAAATTACATTATTTTGGTGACCGCAGCATTGCAATAAAATACGGGCGATAAAAACAGCACATCCAACAAAAATTGGTATCATTAGAAACGTCAGCTCAAGCCGCAAAAATAAGCCGTCACACAGCCCCTGATTCTGAAAAATAAGAACTCTACGGGTCATGGAACATGGCGCAAAAAGTGCTTTTTTTTCCAATCTTCTGAATTTTTTGTTCGCCACTTAGATACAGTAAAAGTATACATGTTTGATTTCTATGAACTTGTATCGACTCAAGGCATCATACTGACATGTCAGTTTAACCATATAGTGAACATGGTGAATAAAAACCCCAAAAAGCAAATATGTAATTGCACTTTTTTGCATTATCGCCTCACTTGGAATTTTTTCCCATTTTCCTGTACACTATATGTAAAAATAAATGATTTGTTCTGAAAGTACAACTCATCCTACAAAAAACAAGCCCTCATATGTCTATATTGATGGAAAAATAAAAACGTTATGGCTCTGAGAAGAAGGGGAGGAAAAAACGAAAATGGAAAACGTAAAATCGGCGAGTGGTGAAGGGGTTAAAATAAAATAATTTTTTTGTGTGTGTTTTTTTTCACTTTACACTTTCTGGGTTAATAATGGTATATAAAAGTGTCTGATAGACCATTACCAACCCCTGAGCTTGATGCCAGCTGACAATTCACAGCTGACATCAACCCCAAAAAATATTTCCCCATTTGCCACGGCACCAGGGCAAGCAGGACCACCCAGGTTAAAGCACCAGAATTGGTGAATCCTATGTGATGTGCTTTTTCTGAAGCTGCTTTAGGCTGGTATATTTAGGTAGGGAAGGGCCTAATATCCATGGACCTTCCCACTCAAACAATACTAGCCCCCAGCCGTCTGCTTTTTCTTGACAGGTTATCAAAAATAAGTAGGATCCAAAGTGTTTTTTTCTTAAAGCGAAAAAAAAATAAGCTCAGGCTCAGAGTGCATCAGTGTCAGTGTGAACTATCTGTCCACATTTGAATGAAATTTAGTTACATATGTATATGTGAGTCAAAATTCTTCTGTGTAAGCATCTTATGGACAGATGACAACTTTTTGGTAAAACACATCATTTTACAGATTACAGAAAATGAAATGAGCTCTACCATGAAAAGAGCACAGTAACTACAGTCAGATATGGTGGAAGCTCACAGATGTTTTTGTGTTGTTTTGCTGCCTCTGGTGCTTGGTACCTTGACTGTTTGCAAGGCATCATGAAAACTGAAAAAACACAAAAGGATTTTGGGTCACAATGTTATGCGCAGTGTCAGAAAGCTGGGTTTGTGTCATAGCTCATGCGTCTTCCAAGACAATGATCCTAAACATACTTGAAGCTGCCAGAAATAGATGGAAACAAAGCGCTGGAGAGTTCTGAAGTGACAATAATGAGTTCAGATCTAAATCCCATTGAACACCTATTGCTGTTTCGAGAAGGCACCTAAAAAGATCTGGAATAATTTGCAAGAGATACCGTATATACTCGTGTATAAGCCGACCCGTGTATAAGCCGACCCCCCTACTTTTGCCCCCAAAACCTGGGAAAACCTATTGACTCGAGTATAAGCCAAGGGTGGACCCCAGCACAGGTATACATCCCCCAGCAGTGTGGTATACAGCAGCCCCAGAGGTATATACAGCAGCCCCAGTGGTAGTATACAGCAGCAGCCCCAGCGGTATATACAGCAGCAGCCCCAGTGGGTAGTATACAGCAGCCCCAGAGCTTTATACAGCAGCCCCAGTGGTAGTATACAGCAGCTCCAGAGGTAGTATACAGCAGCCCCAGAGGTATATACAGCCCCAGTGGTAGCATACAGCAGCCCCAGTGGTAGTATACAGCAGCCCCAGAGGTAGTATACAGCAGCCCCAGAGGTATATACAGCCCCAGAGGTATATACAGCAGCCCCAGTGGTAGTATACAGCAGCCCCAGTGGTAGTATACAGCAGCCCCAGTGGTGTATACAGCAGCCCCAGAGGTAGTATACAGCAGCCCCAGTGGTGTATACAGGAGCCCCAGAGGTAGTATACAGCAGCCCCAGAGGTATATACAGCCCCAGTGGTAGTATACAGCAGCCCCAGAGGTAGTATACAGCAGCCCCATAGGTATATACAGTCCCAGAGGTATGTACAGCAACCCCAGTGGTAGTATACAGCAGCCCCAGTGGTGTATACAGCAGTCCCAGAGGTAGTATACAGCCCCAGTGGTGCATACAGCAGCCTCAGAGGTAGTATACAGCAGCCCCAGAGGTGTATACAGCCCCCCCATCAGTATACAGGGCCCCCCTTGGTGCACAATCCTGTAAAGGAAGAAATTAGTATACTTATCACTGTCCCACTGCTGCTGTCCCGCCACCGTCATCGCGCTCCTCTGTCTTCATCCAGCGTCTTCCGGCTTCCTCTGGCGCGCAGACAATGACGTCATTGCCTGCGCCGACCGGAGGAAGCCGGATGAAGACGGAGGAGCGCGATGACGGCGGCGGGACAGCGGCAGCGGGACAGTGGTAAGTATACTAATCTCTTCCTTTACAGGTTTGTGCTGCAAGGGGGGGCCTGTATACTGATGGGGGCGGGCCTGTATACTGTATACACTGTATACAGTGTATACAGCATACAGTGACTCGCGTATAAGCCGAGGGGGGGACTTTTCAGACCAATTTTTGGGCTGAAAAACTCGGCTTATACGCGAGTATATACGGTAAATGGTCCAAAATTCCACTTGAGAGGTGTAGTTAAGGTTTTGAAGAAATTAACATGGGAAATAGACAGCATACTAAAAACTGCACTTCTTGCAGCCTGTTCCAGCACAGGCCAGATCTCTTGACCCCACCCCACTGTCCCTAATGGTTTCTGCATGAGCTGAAACAGCCCTAACTATAGACTAAACTATGGCAATTTGGAACTATTCTGCCTAATCGACCATTGAGCACTTCATATTCTTCCTAAAGAAATAAGAGGCAGAGAAGAGTGCAATTTACCCAAAGAAGAGTAGGCCCCGCCCCCTCATGTGGCATTATTCATGTGTTTAGCTGAAAACAGATTTCCCTGATAACCAGAATATGTCAGGTTTAGAAACAGCCTAGGGGGGACATCTTCTGTAAAGTTTTTGAAAGTTTTTTTTCCAGATTTCACTTATGAAGAATAATTGAAAGTTTATTATAATCACTTGCTCTACATTATTATCACATAAAAATTGTATACAGCAGTTGCACTTTAAGAATATGTTGCCTACTTTCAAACAATAAACAGAAGGTAAGTGCACAGTAAAGAACATATATAGCAATAAGATGAACCCTAGCTGGTCTTCCACTGACTGATATAAACAGACGGCAGTGCAGCTGGACATACAATAAGAATATCACCAGCAGGAAATACCAGCAGGGGGAAAGCATTTAAAGCCACACCCAAAAGGTGATTGGTCCGACTAACCAGTAAATGCATACACCACTTACCTTATTAGAATTAAAGCAAATATAACAGAAACTAAACACCCAAAGAAAAGATGTACCTGCTATGGCTTGGCGGACAGAGAAGCAGAGTACAGGTTGAAGGGTTCAAATCCAGACCTATGACAGATGTAAGAAGCTTGTTGTTGATTAAAAGAAGCAGTTGATTGCAGTTATTTATTCCAAAAAGTATACGACCTTTAAGTTGAGGGGGCCAACAATTTTTTTTGGCCCAGTTTTGGGGTTTTGCATAAAATTATGTCTAATTTGCCTTTTTTTTCTTCTCTTTTTTTATGTTGTTTCAATGCACACAAAGGAAATCAATATTTGTATAGTTAAACATGTAATTGCAACAATTTTCTGGGAGAAACACATTATTTTCTGGAACAATATCGAGGATGTCACACTTTCGGCCGTGACTGTACACATGTATTTATATGAATTCCATACAGACAAAACCCAAACAACCATAGTGGAATTGAATGTTTTTCACCACTTCACCCCACTAGGAATTTTTCCTCATTATTTATTACATTGTATGGTAAAATGAATGGTGCAATTCAAAACTATAACTCACCTTGCAATAAAAGAAAGCCATCATCCTGCTTTATCATTATGGTTTATGGAAAAGTGAAGACAAAAACAAAAGTATTAAAACAAAAAGTAGCCTGGGAGTGAAGGGGTTATACAGGATGTCTGTAGACAGCTCCCTCACTAAGCCTGGTTACACACTACCGTTTTTCAATATCCGTGTGAATCCAGCTCAAAGGGTACCCAGGGGTGTGTTAAGCCCCCCTGCCACCTGAGTCCCGGGGGGAGGAGGTGCTAGCATAGCAACTCCTGCCGCAGGTGAAGAGCGGGGGAGGGGGTTAGTGCTAGCAACTCCCGCCACAGGTGAAGAGCAGGGGGGTTATGGGGGTGCTAGCAACACCGCAAGACTATCTCTAGTGGCAGCAGGGGGAGAGGCTGTCTCTTAACGCAGCGGCGGCTCGCATCACTGGTGCTATGTGGTGCTGGCGCCTCCCCCTTCTGCACAGCCTCTCCCCCTGCTACTTGCCGCCTGAGCTTAAGGGCTCACACTGTCCAATGGATGGTGTGGCCCTGAGGGTTCCACCTAATCCGGGTGTCCACGTTTTTTTCACTGACACCAAAAATGCATTTTGTAGTGATTTTGGTGTCCAATTCAAAACCATGGGCACCGGACCTGGGCCAATGCGGGTTAACTTAGAATGTGACTCTATGGAACCCGGATATGGTGGAATCTGGATCCAGGTTTTTCAACTGAGCCTGCCTAGAACCCAGTTCTAAATGACAACCACTAGTGGGCATGTCATTTACAGCCAGATCCAGCTAAAAAGTGTGATCAACCGGATGCTCCCGCACCGGTATTATCACTGATTCATGGGATGGATCAGTGATAATTCCAATGCAGGTGCATCGCGTTGCATCATATTGTATAATTGCCGGGAAATTTGGGGGCCTGCAGGTCTTACCTGCATTTCCCTGGATTCCAAAAAAACAGTGTGTAAAAAAATTAAAAGGAATATTCTTGAATTCAACTCTATACAATATAGGATGAAAGTATCAAAATGAAATAATTGTATTATTTTTTTCTCAGAAAACAGTATGAATTTGAGATTTTTAAGATATTGTGTAGGAAAGTTGAGTGGAATGAATTCAGTCCTGCTCTCTGTGATATCTTCACAACTCTGTTGTGTCTGTAATGCTTTGATCCAAAGATCAATATATCTGTTAGAAGTGACCTCATTGAGAACATCTTATGCAGGTGCTTTTATTGTGAGAAATGTCAGCCGTTTAGATATGAAATCTTTAAGATGTTTTCTTGAGGAAACATTACTTCTTGGGTTTTGTATCTTGAGAATGTTTTGACTAATTAAACATTGTGATGTTAGATGTCATATTTGATATCGGATCTAATGGAAATAGTCTACTGGAAACTTGAAAATACATTCTTTTTGTATGTGTAAGATACTCCTTTATGTGCCCAGGGGCGTAACTACCGGCATAGCAGACGTAGCGGTCGCTTTGGGGCCCGGCCCTTGTGGGGGGCCCGGACCCAGCGCCGCTACGCTGCTATCCGGTCAGCTACAGGCCCCCCCAGTAGGTATATACAGGCCCCCCACTCCTCTGCTGCACACGTCACCTGTAAAGGAATACATCATACTTACTTATCTCTGCCGGCTGCCGCCGCTCTGCACCGCGCTCCGTCTTCATCCGGCTTCTTCCTGGTTGTGACGTCATTGCCTGCGCCCGGCGGTCACAACCAGGAAGAAGCCAGATGAAGACGGAGCGCGGTGCAGAGCGGTGACAGCGGCAGCCGGTAGAGATAAGTAAGTATGATGTATTCCTTTACAGGTGACGTGTGCAGCAGAGGAGGAGTGGGGGACCTGTATATACACACTGGGGGCCTGTATATTCCCACTGGGGGCCTGTATATTCCCACTGGGGCCTGTATATTCCCACTGGGGGCCTGTATATCCCACTGGGGGCTGTATATACCCACTGGGGGCCTGTATATACCCACTGGGGCCTGTATATACCCACTGGGGGCCTGTATATACCCACTGGGGGCCTGTATAACCCACTGGGGGCCTGTATATACTCACTGGGGCCCTGTATATACCACTGGGGCCTGTATATACCACTGGGGCCTGACTGTATATACCCACTGGGGGCCTGTATATACCCACTGGGGGCCTGTATATACTCACTGGGGCCCTGTATATACTGACTGGGGCCCTGTATATACCCACTGGGGCCCTGACTGTATATACCCACTGGGGGCCTGTATATACCCACTGGGGGCCTGTTATATACCCACTGGGGCCTGTATATACTCACTGGGGCCCTGTATATACCCACTGGGGCCCTGGACTGTATATACCCACTGGGGCCTGTATATTCCCACTGGGGGCCTGTATATTCCCACTGGGGGCCTGTATATTCCCACTGGGGGCCTGTATATCCCACTGGGGGCTGTATATACCCACTGGGGCCTGTATATACCCACTGGGGGCCTGTATATACCCACTGGGGGCCTGTATATACCACTGGGGCCTGTATATACTCACTGGGGCCCTGTATATACCACTGGGGCCCTGCTGTATATACCCACTGGGGGCCTGTATATACCCACTGGGGGCCTGTATATACCCACTGGGGGCCTGTATATACCACTGGGGCCCTGTATATACCACTGGGGCCCTGTAAAGCTGTATATACCCACTGGGGGCCTGTATATACCACTGGGGGCCTGTATATACCACTGGGGCCCTGAATATACCCACTGGGGCCCTGTATATACCCACTGGGGCCCTGACTGTATATACCCACTGGGGGCCTGTATATACCCACTAGGGGCCTGTATATACCCACTGGGGCCCTGACTGTATATACCCACTGGGGCCCTGACTGTATATACCCACTGGGGCCCTGACTGTATATACCCACTGGGGCCCTGACTGTATATACCCACTGGGGCCCTGACTGTATATACCCACTGGGGCCCTGACTGTATATACCCACTGGGGCCTGTATATACCCACTGGGGGCCTGTATATACCCACTGGGGCCCTGTATATACCCACTGGGGAGGCTGCTGTATACCACTGGGGCTGCTGTATATACTGCTGGGGCCTGTATATACCACTGGGGAGGCTGCTGTATACCACTGGGGCTACTGTATATACTGCTGGGGCCTGTATATACCACTGGGGAGGCTGCTGTATACCACTGGGGCTACTGTATATACTGCTGGGGCCTGTATATACCACTGGGGAGGCTGCTGTATACTACCACTGGGGAGGCCTGTATACCACACTGCTGGGAGCTGTATACCTATGCTGGGGTCCACCCTCGGCTTATACACGAGTCAATAGGTTTTCCCAGGTTTTGGGGGCAAAAGTAGGGGGGTCGGCTTATACACGAGTATATACGGTAAACTGGGTGGCGTCAGACTGTTAACACTGATTCTGTAAGGGGGTGTGTCTTGAAGGGGGCGTGTCATTGGGGGCGTGTCTTGGAGGGGTCCCCGTTCAAAAGTTTGCTATGGGGCCCTGCAAGTTCTAGTTACGCCCCTGTATGTGCCCCCTGTACAACAGCACACTGAGTCTCTACACAGCAGTATTAAGGACTCATAGTCACTTTATGGGCTTTTGTTAGACTAAAAGAGCATGAGTTCAGGGTTTGTGTCTTTAACTTCTCGTCCCAGTATTCTTAGTTTTACTGACTATATGACGCATTGAGCGGAAGATAATCAACTAATACTTACTCTCTGGCCCATCTTCAGGGCTTGTTAGTCTGTTAACCCTACAGTACAACAATGTGGTCCAAAGAAGTGCCATACTATCACCCAAAATGCTTAATACAAAGGTCTTGAATACAATATATTTTAATTACACAAATCTCTATGTAAGTATTGTCTACTTTTGGATTTGTGACCAAAAAGTCCTGTGGCATAGGAGTTAAGTGGAGGAAGTATACCATCCTACAGATGGTATACAAATAGAGTTGTTATCCACTGTTGGTGTTTTGCTATATCTTTATTGCTTACCAGCCCTAGGTACAAAGCTTGGGCTCTTAATCCATCCTCTGCTCCAGCTGGTCTCTTCTGATCCCCGCATAAAGCATTACTATGGTAATCTGGTGTGCACCTCTGAAGTCACATTCTACTCATCGGTTGGCTGAGGCAGTGGTACTCAACATTCAAGTAATTGTTATTATTATTATTATTATACCACTTCTTACATACCATAGGACCCTGTTCGACTGCTATATTACTGTATAGTACTCTGCTAAACCTTGATGAGTTGCTGGGAAGGGCTGTGACAGGAGAAGAAATAAATCAACTCGGCATTTAGAACTGAGGCAGTAAATGGAAAATATTTGTTGTCAGTCAGTCGCTCAGTAAGCTGAGGAGATGATTTATTTTTTCTCCAATCACAGCCCTTCTCAGTCAGCTCACCAGTGTGTTTGCTTACAATACAGCTCCTCTGACAGATGAGACACAGGTCTCCAGAGCAGTGTTTCTTCAGACTGCAGCCTACCCTGATGTGACAAGGACAGGCTGCTGTATGAATGACATGATGGAAGCCTGTCACAAACCTGACCTAGGTCTGGGCTCTGCTCCCTGCACACCAATCAACTGGACTTTCTGTTGTTCAATGTCTGGCTTTGCAAGTAGCCCAGCAAGCTCTCATGTAATTGTGGCGCCCTGATCACACAGGTAACCACAGACTTCTCTAAAGCACAGCTGGGTTTCCACAGCAGGTACCTACTACAAACAACACCTTCCACCCCGGCACAGTAGGGGGAGCACCACTTGCTACCCTTAAGCAAGATCCCCTATAAATACTGCTGCTGGGGGCGAGTTAGTCAGAGTGTGCAGATGCTAGGAGAGCTGCGAAGATGTCCTGGTGGATCACAGAAAATCCCTGTCACACCATGGAGGCTTCGGCTACCCGGTACCCTCTGTGGGTCAATAGAGGGAATCAAACACAGCAGGGCAAAGCCGCAGTGTTCAGAGAAGGTAACCCGGAGACAGCACAGGAGGAGAGGAAGACACTACAGTCAGGAAGAGAGAGGAGGCAAGTCAGGCTGCAAGCAGGCTGTGCTTCAGATACTACTACAAAGCAGAGGAGGCCTTATACCCACGTGCTGTGGGGACCCACTGTGCAACCTGTCCCCTGTCAGTGCCCTGGATCGTTTTACCTGCTTAACAATAGTAAAAGGTAAAAGAGACTTTCCTACATGTGTGTATCCTTCTTCTCCATCCAGCACCCTCATAGACTGCTCCCGTACTCCCTAAACCATCCCAGCTCCACTCCAAGCTGTCCCTCCTCACTACGCTGCCCGGAGGTCCAGTCCTACCTGCGGAGGACTTCACCATCTCAGCCGCAATCTCATCGACCTCCGGCAGACTGTGGTGGCGCTGGTGCTACTCACCAAAAACTGCAGGTGGCGTCACGACAACAAACTGTAAATAATCCCTTGTATATAAAACTCCCTTTTCAAAAGATACCCCATGAACACGTAGTCAGGCGCGGCTGCCATCCCCCGTGACAACCGGAGATTTAACCCTTGCCGCCTGACCCCCGATTATCCCAAAAGCCTGGGCGCTACATAATGATCTTCCTCTTATATAAGGCTTCCAATCACACAAGGGTCTTGGTATTAAAACTTTCTAGCAACTATTTTAGTTTGTCTGACTCCAAGATGTTGTTTCCAGTCCTTAAGTTACTTACATGCAATCTTCAGTAACTTTGCAACCTGCCTGCAGCTTCCACTATCACTGCCTACCTGCCTGCTGTTTCCAGCATTGCTACCATACTTGCCTGCAGTCTTTAGTAACTTTGCAATCTGCCTGTGGGTTCCAGTTTCGCTAATTAGCCTACCTGCTCTTTGCAGTATCCCTATCTACTTGACTGCATTTTCTAGGACATCATCTTGGCTGTCTGTAGCATCCATGGTATTTACAGTTTCTTGTTTTTCCAGAATTATGTCTGCTACCTGTCTCCGATCTTCTAGGTGTCTGCCTGTTGATTTTCAGAATGTCTTCCTAGCTGTGTGCAACTGCATCTTCTATTGTATTAGATTTTCATGTTGCTTGAAGATTTGTCAGCCACCTTCTGCAGTTTCCAGTTCCACAGTCTCCTACCTGCTTGCGGTTTCTAGCATCTCACCTACCTGCCTGCAGTTTCTAGATCATCTTCTTGGGAGTCTGCAGCTTCCGGTTCCAAAGTCTTCTACCTGCCTGCAACTACCGATATCGCTATGTAACTTCCTGCGGATTCCAGAATCAGCAACTTGTTTGTGGTCTCCAGGACTTCATCTGTTTGTCTGTGGTTTCCTGTAACTCTGCTGCATGTTTCTTGCATGCAATGCTATGTCCCATATGCTTGGGCTTAGGGGATTCACTTCACCGAGTGAACCCCTTGTGTTTTGTGGCAAAACCATTCGATTACATTCTTGGAGAACATTTTTAAGTCGTAGAAACCTACAAGATCTTATGGCCACTTTACAGCGGCAACAGGAAGATAGAAAACGGCAGGTGTCGGAGACAATTGTACCTTTTACCTTCAAAACACCTTGCAGATACCTGAATTACACGCAGCCACTTCAAGGTGTTTTGAAGGTAAAAGGTACAATTGTCCCCGACACCTGCCGTTTTGTATGTTCCTGTTGCCGCGTGTAAAGTGGCCATTATTGATTATACAGTATGTCCAGGGCATAATGATAGCAACATTGCAATATTAGGCATGCACAAGTTCTGTATATAAATGGATCAGAATAATTTCCTATGATGGGGCCAAGTAGCCATCGTCTGAGGACCCAGAAGGACAAATTATCATGAAAAGTAAGAAGTTGCTGAAAATTGTAAAAGTATTTTCTATCAGCACATTCCAGCCATGCTTCTTCCCTTGGGTATTAATTAAAAAACAAAATTGTACAAATCAATTTACAGTTCATCATTTTAAGAAACAGGAAAGTGCAGAGTTTTGTGGCGATGGGAAAGGTCCTTATTTAAATGAATTTAAATTAGATAGAGACTTCATAATGAGAGGATCAGTTCATAACCTTGTACGTTAAATCAACCGGCATCTTGTTTGATCTTAAATTGATAGAAATGCACCTTCATCTTGCCGTGTTTGTTATCTGGGGGAAGTTGATGGTTCATATAACCTTGTTCACATTCATCTTCCTGTCTATGCGCAATTATTAGCCAGTTATTAGTGAGATTATGTTTTCTTGGATGTTGAGAGTGGCATTGAGCACAATTAGACTGTTTTAGGTGGGATGAGTTTGAGGGAAGGTTATGTTTTTCTGCTCATTTATCTCATAACATGGAAATTTGTGAAGAGCAAACATGAAAAGAATTATGCAAATCTGTGACAGATAAAGTAATAATTTGTTACAGGATATGAAGGATAGATTGTTATTTAGTTCTTCTATGACCCATGCATCTCATGATATACCCATACAGTAGCATAATTAACTTTTATTTTCGTCTTGAGAAAATTCAGCTTACGGTAGTTCAGATTTTTTTCTTGCATCTAAAAGAAAAAGCCCAGTAGGGTGGTCTTTTGCCTTTTGCAGCTGACAGATTGTTATTTTGTCAACTCCAATTGTTTTCAAGTGCTGGCCAAGGTTTTTAATGGAGGATACAGGACTGTGTTCACCGGACCCGCGTTGCTTATAGCGGAAACAGTCAAGGAATTGTCGGTAGCAAGTGGCTTTTTATTACATCCGACGCATTTCGGAGTCAGATGTAGTGTGCGGCTTTGCAGGTGGAGGAGTTGGGTCTGACTCCAAAACGCGTCGGATGTAATAAAAAGCCACTTGCTACCAACAATACCTCTATAAGCACCTCAGGTCCGGTGAACGCAGTCCTTTATCCTAGATTTCTACCACGGTTTCCGTTGATGTGTGGACCCTGCAGCAGCCATTTTACCTGCATGTCGGTTGTGTGCTACACAACCCGTCCAGGTGAGCAGTGATCATCTATCCCTTGTGATTCTCATTGAGATAAGACCCTATTGCGCTCTCTTTCCTTTTAGTTCTACATATGGCCAAGGTTTTTAGGCCGAGCACCGAGTGTGCCGATTACCATTGGGACCACCCTCACTGGCTTGTGCCAGAGACTTTGCAGTTCAACCTTTAAGTCCTCATATCGTGTAAGTTTTTCAAGTTGCTCCTCCTCAATCCTGCTGTCGCCTGGTATAGCCACATCGACGATCCACACTTTCTTTCTTCTTGCAATGGTAAGGTCCGGAGTATTGTGTTCCAAGACTTTATTAGTCTGAATTCGGAAGTCCCATAGTAGTTTTGCATGTTCATTTTCAATAACCTTTTCAGGTTTATGATCCCACCAGTTCTTTGTGAAAGGAAGATGGTAATTGTGGCACAAGTTCCAGTAAATCATCTAAGCAACTGTATTACCGTATATACTCTCGTATAAGCCTAGTTTTTCAGCCCAAAATTTGGTCTGAAAAGTCCCCCCCTCGGCTTATACGTGAGTCATACGGCTTGAGTATACAGGCCGCCCGCCCGCCATCCCCATCAGTATCCAGGGCCCCCCCATCAGTATCCAGGGCCCCCCATCAGTATCCAGGGCCCCCCATCAGTATCCAGGGCCCCCCCCCTTGCTCCGCAAACCTGTAAAGTAAAATCATCATACTTATCACTGTCCTGTCACCGCCGTCCCCGCCGCTGCCATTGCGTTCCTCCGGCTTCATCCAGCGTCTTCTGGCTTCCTCTGGTCGGCGCAGGCAATGACGTCATTGTCTGCGCCAGAGGAGGAAGCCGGAAGAAGACGGATGAAGCCGGAGGAGCGCAATGGCAGCGGCGGGGACGGCGGCGACAGGACAGTGATAAGTATAATGATTTTACTTTACAGGTTTGCAGAGCAAGGGGGGGGGCCCTGGATACTGATGGGGGGCCCTGGATACTGATGGAGTATGCTGCTGTATATACCTCTGGGGCTGCGTGTATACTACCACTGGGGCTGCTGTATATACCTCTGGGGCTGCGTGTATACTACCACTGGGGCTGCTGTATATACCTCTGGGGCTGCGGGTATACTACCACTGGGGCTGCTGTATATACCTCTGGGGCTGCATGTATACTACCACTGGGGCTGCTGTATATACCTCTGGGGCTGCGTGTATACTACCACTGGGGCTGCTGTATATACCTCTGGGGATGCTGTATACTACCACTGGGGCTGCTGTATATACCTCTGGGGCTGCTGTATACTACCTTTGGGGCTGCTGTATACTACCATGGGGCTGCTGTATACTACCTCTGGGGATGCTGTATACTACCTCTGGGGCTGCTGTATACTACCACGGCCTGATATACCTGGGGCTGCTGTATATACCTCTGGGGCTGCTGTATACTACCACTGGGGCTGCTGTATGTACCTCTGGGGCTGCTGTATACTACCACTGGGGCTGCTGTATATACCTCTGGGGCTGCTGTATACTACCACTGGGGAGGCCTGTATACCACTGGGCGGGCCAGTATACCAACTGCTGGGGGCTGTATACCTGTGCTGGTGTCCACCCTCGGCTTATACACGAGTCAATAGGTTTTCCCACATTTTGGGGGCAAAAGTAGGGGGTCGGCTTATACACGGGTCGGCTTATACACGAGTATATACGGTATGTCTTTGCTTGTAGACTGTCTGTGAGATCTTCTTGCAGCAGCTCAGTATATGTTCCATTGTTTTGTCTGCTTCCTTGCACAGTCGACATTTGGGGTCTGTAGTTGATTTTTCCATTCTGGCTTTAATTGCATTTGTGCCGATCGCTTGCTTGCTCTTGCGCCGCTATAATTAAGCTCTCAGTTTCCTTTAATGTAATGGAATGTTTAATGTTCCATTAGTAAGCCACAATCATGTCTTTTCCTTGTCGACTTTACGCTCTCTTTCTCTAGGAATTGTCCATGCAGAACTTTCTTTTGCCAGTTTTGGCCAGGGACACACTTGAGCCTTGGATCAGGTTTTTGCATCACTTTGTGCACTTTTTTTTCTAAGTCCGAAACCTGATGCCAAAAACTGATGCTGCACTCAAGTGTGACTGCAATGATGTCAGTTTTTCAATTGGACCCCAAAAACGCTGCTAGCAGCATTTTTGGGTGCAGTAAAAAAAATGATCAGGTTTTCTTAACATGGGGCCCTATGGGAAAACTGATCCGGTTTTTAATGGCACAAAAAAACCTGATCAGTTTTTTATAAAAATTTTTGGGAAAAATCCAAAAAAAGCAAAGCAGCACAGGAGGGTGAAAAACCAGCCAAAAACACCCAGTAGGATCCAGTATTTGAGTCTTTTGCAAAAACTGATGGCCAAGTGTGAACCCAGGCTTTCTCTTCTGCTTTGTACTTTGTTTTTACGGTGTTCCTTTTTTGTCTTTTGTACTTTAAGCAATTTTCTGTTGTTAACTTCCATCAAGGCGTGTTCTCCACTATGGCTGGGGTCACACATAGAAGTCCGTTTTTGGAAGTGATTTCTATGACCAATCCGTTTTTTTTTTTTTTTGGTGCTTTTTGAGCCTCCTACACCCCTGGACGTTTTTTAGACTTAGTTATTTTTCATTTTTTTTCATTAAAAACGGATATGCGTTAACGCATGCGTTAACGCAGGTGCCTATATGTGCCATGCGTTAACGCATGCATTTACCATAGGGCCCCATGTTAAAAAAATGCATGCGTTTTTTAACTGATGCCAAAAACGTTGCTAGCAACGTTTTTGGCTCAAAAACGGACATAGCAATGTTTTTAGGTCCAGAAAAAAACGGACAGGGTGTTTATTACATCCAATCCGTTTTTCTGTCAGTTTTTGGACTTAGAAAAAAATGTCAAAAATGAAGCCAAAAACTGACCAAGGGCTTATGTGTGACCCTAGCCTATCATTCACATAATCTGCCTGGCATGTTTCTCTTCTTCTACAGTTTGCTTCACTTACAAAAGTCCTCTGCGTTCTGATTTACTTGGCAGGTGAAGTCTGTCAACGTCACTACGTGGATGCAGTGAGTAGTGGATTGTCATCATTTTTGTTGTTTTTCTGTCCATTTTCTGTCCAATTATTATTATTATTATTATTATTATTATTATTATCATTACTACACTATTTATTCTATGGCGTTTTACATGTGAAAAGAGGCACACATTGACAAGTATAATAATCATCGACAGTACAAATCACACATAAGTATAAGCGAAGAGATGACACTGCCCGTGAGGGCTCACAGTCTACAAGGGATTGGTGAAGATACAGTAGCTGAAGAGAGAGGACCCTGCCCATGAGGGCTCACAGTCTACAAGGCGTGGGTGAGGATACAGTAGGTGAGGAGAGAGGACCTTGCCTATGAGGGCTCACAGTCTACAAGGGATGGGTGAGGATACAGTAGCTGAAGAGAGAGGACCCTGCCCATGATGGCTCACAGTCTACAAGGGATGGGTGAGGATACAGTAGGTGAGGAGAGAGGGCCCTGAACGTGAGGGCTCATAGCCTATGAGGGATGGGTGAGGATATACTAAAAGAGGGTAGAGCTTCTCGTGAGGTGGTTGGTGGACTGAGGCTCACTGCAGATTGTAGGCTTGTCGGAAGAGGTGGTTTTCAGGTTCCTTTTGAAGGATTCCACAGTATGCGAGAGTCTGATGTTTTGGACAAAGAGTTCAAGAGTATGGGGGATGCATGGGAGAAATCTTGTATGCGGTTGTGGGAAGAAGAGATAAGAGAGGAATAGAGAAGTAGATCTTGAGAAGATCATAGGTGAGCACCAAGAGATATGTCACATCATGTGGAAGGCTTTGTAAGACTGGACCATGGAAATGCAGTGGATGTTGCCTATATGAACTTTTCAAAGGCATTTTATACGGTGCCACACAAAAAGTCGGTACATAACATGAGAATAATGGGTTAGGAGAAAATATGTGTAATTGGATTAAGAACTAGATCAGGAAACAAAGGGTGGTTATTAATGGAACACCCTCAGACTTAGTCACAGTTAACAGTGGGGTACCACGGGGTCAGTATTGTCCTCTTTTCTTTGTAACATAATAATTAATGACTTTGTAGGGGAATACAAAGTAGAATTGCTATATTTGCAGATGATACTAAACTCTGCAGGTTAATCAATACAGAGGAGGAAAATTGTATATTACAAGTGGATCTATGTTAGCTGATGGCTTGGGCTGAGAAATGGCAAATGAGCTTCAGTGGGGATAAATGTAAGGTCATGCACTTGGGCAGAGGAAATAAGATGTAGAATTTTGTGCTTAATTGTAAAACACTGGGCAAAACTGTCACTGAAAAAGCCTTGGGTGTAAGGGTGGATAGCCAATTCAGCCTTTCTGTCCAGTGTCAGGCAGTTGCTACCAAAGCTAATAAAATAATGAGATGCATTAAAAGAGGCATAGATGCTCATGAGGAGAACATAATTCTACTTCTACACAAGTCACTATTGTGACCACACTTAGAATATTGTGTACAATTCTGGTCTCCGGTGTATAAGAAAGGTACAGCTGAACTAGAGCGGGTGCAGAGAAGAGCAACCAAGGTTGTTAGAGGACTGGTTAGACTGCAATACCAAGACAGGTTATTAAACTTGAGGTTACCGGTATTTAGTTTGGAAAAGCAAAGTTTTAAGGGTGATCTTATCACAATGTACAATATATGAGGGGGCAGGACAGAGACCTTTCTAATGATCTCTTTACTCTTAGGCCTGAGACAGGGACAAGAGTGCATCCTCTACGTCTGGAGGAAAGAAGGTTTAATCATAATCACAGACGTGGATTCTTTACTGTAAGAGCAGTGAGACTATGGAACTCTGCCATATCATGTTGTAGTAAGTGAGTCAGGCCTGGATGCCTTTTTTTTTTTTAAATATATAATATTACTGGCTTTGTGTACAATTCGGTAATTGGGCATTGATTCAGAGAACTAGTCGGATTGCCGTATGTGGAGCTGGGAAGGAATTTTTATCCCCCAATATGGAGTTTGACACATGGGGTTTTTGTCTTCCTCTAGATCAACATGTTAGGCTATAGGTTGAACTCAATGGACTTAAGTGTACCTTTAACCTTACAAACTATGAAACTATGAATCTGTGCCATGTACATATAACCTTACTCTGATTCTGACTTGCTGTAACGAAGAGCTATACTGAGGTAATGTGAACAGTAGGACAGCTTGAATTGTTTTGAAACTTGATTTGGGCTTATTCACTATCTGGAATATGCTGTGTTGCAACTTTTCATTATTTTTTCTCTGCAATTCATGTCCAGGGAGATTAACTACAGTGCCATGGGTTTTAAACTTTTTGATTGTGTTGCGTACCATGGACAAAGATACATCAAGATCTCTGGAGATGGATTTGTAACACTGAGATTGTTTTGGTTCTTATGTCCTCAGTTTTCGTCTCGTTTTATTCTCTATGGTTGGTGTGGCACAATGCAAAGATTGAGTTAACTTCTCCCCTTTTTATCTAGTTTCACGTGTGATTTCACTATCACTTTTGCTGATAGGGTCATTCCTTATCAAGTGATCCAAATATGAATATTTTTTTCCCTGACGTCTTTAGATTTTTAAAAAAAATTTTTCTATATGAAGTACAACTTTAATTAATTACAATCAGCCTATATTCACACCTCCTCACAATTCTGTATGGAGAGGGGGCATGGCATGTGCGTACCGCCGGCCCCATGCTCCACACATACACTCCAGCCCCTGATATACCATTCTATGTGACGGGGGTCCAGGCTTCAAATAGCAATCATGTCACCAAGTAGATACAGATACACACGGTCATCCTCTGCTGTATGATGATGCATAATGTGTACTGTTAATGTGAAGATAGGAGCAGAGGAAAATCATTACATTGATCAATTTAGCTCTGCATGGTCTCCCCTTCCCCATAGGAACACGGTAGATTCCTGTCCTTGCAACTTTCAATGGATCATCATCATCATCACTGGAGTTCGCCTTTAATAAGAAAAGCATTTAACCAGTAGTATAAAATTACTCAATTTTTAAACACAGTCACCAATATTGCAGTACACTTACTGCCTTGATGCCTTTGTACAGACTATTGTTTGTTCAAGAGTGAACATGTCCTGGTATGTTCGGACATGGAAGCTCTGAAGCTCTGTCCTACCTCCTGACTCTGCGGTAGGCAGATGCTTAACATGATTGACTGAGCTGCTGGCCTGTCATCTGCGCTGCATTCACTTTCCACCCCTGTTCATTCTCAGGTTGAGCCCTAACAAAGCTAACTCCTCTGTCCTCGCCTGCTACTAAGCTGTAACATAATAAAATAATGCAGTAATATCTCAAAATCATGGATTATTTGGTAAATATAGACCCCACACTTTTATACAACAGGCTGAATACATCTGAATTCAAGATTTTAGAATTGACACTATATTAGTTAAATATTTTAAAATATGATCCCATTGCGATCCCAACTTGAATTTTGGTACAGATGTGGATTAGTGATGGGCGAGTCCTAAATTACTCGTAATCGCTTGTCTCTAGCGGTCCGAGCCTGGGACTCGCTACTCGTTGCGAGTCTAGCGAGTCCAATGTTAATGAATGGGGAAGCGAGTAATAGCGAGTAGTGTGCGATTTCACAAATCGCAGATGTGTCTCGGAAGCTTCAGCCTGAAGCAATCCTAGTTTTGTCAGAGACTCTGAAAAAACTAGGATTGGCATTGACTTGCATTGGACTCGTTTACTGTGCAAGTAATCGCTGGGAAACTCGCACAGTAAGGAGTCAGGCTGTCTGCTCTGTGCTGGCTGCCGCATCTCCAGGGTCCTAGAGTCCGCCTGCTCTTCCTGTGTGTAGCAGAGCTGAGATTGTTCTCAGTCTGCTCATCCCTGTGCATAGACATCTATATCTATGCACAGGGATGAGCAGAGAGGACATCGCGTTTTGGACTACGTCGGATGGAAGAGGATTTTTTAAATAAAGATGGAGTCCCTAATGGCTTTTTTTTTTATTTCTAATAAAAAATTTTCACTGTGTTGTGTTTTTTTTAAAACAATTTAATAGAAATTCATGGCGGTCATGTCTAATATTGGCGTGACCACCATAAATTTCGGGCTTAGGGCCAGCTGATAATACAAAGCTGGCCCTAACCTCTTTATTACCCAGCGTGCCACCGCCACCAGGGCCACTGGAAGAGTGGGGTTCAGCGCCAGAGGATGGCGCTTCAATGAACGCGCCATCTTCTGGGGCGGCTGCGGGCTGCAATTTGCAGCGGGGGGTGCCCAGAAAGCTTGGACTTCCCTGCGCTGCGGATTCCAGCCCCCAGCTGCTTAGCTGTACCTGGCTAGACATAGAAATTGCACGGAGCCCCACGCATTTTTTTTTTATTATTTCATGAAATTCATGAAATAATAAAAAAAAAAGGGCTCCCCTATATTCTTGTGTCCGGCCAGGTACAAATAGGCACCTGGGGGTTGGGGGCAGCCCGTTGCTGCCTGCTGGATCCGGCTGGTTCCAGAAATACGGCGAAGCCCATGTAATTTTTTTTCTGAAAAATCAATAAAATAATCCTAAAAAAGGGACTGCATCTTTATTAACCCCTCGCCCATGGTCCAGGGGTTAATGAAGATGCAGTCCCTTTTATTTACATTGTTTTATGGATTTGTCAGAAAAAATTTCACGTGAGCTTCGCCGTATTTCTGGAACCAGCTGGATCCAGCAGGCAGCGACGGCTGCCCCCAACCCCCAGGTGCCTATTTGTACCTGGCCGGACACAAGAATATAGGGGAGCCCTTTTTTTTAATTATTTCATGAATTTCATGAAATAATAAAAAAAAAATGCGTGGGGATCCGCGCAATTTCTATGTCTAGCCAGGTACAGCTAAGCAGCGCAGGGATGCCCAAGCTTTCAGGGCACACCCCGCTGCAAATTGCAGCCCGCAGCCGCCCCAGAAGATGGCGCGTTCATTGAAGCGCCATCCTCTGGCGCTGAACCCCGCTCTTCCAGTGGCCCTGGTGGCGGTGGCACGCTGGGTAATAAAGGGGTAATACCAGCTTTGTTATACAAGCTGGTATTAAGCCCAAGATTCTTAATGTCAGGCCACGTTTGACCCGGCCACTAAGAATCTCCAATAAAGGGTTAAAAAAACACAACATAGAGAATTTTTTTTATTAGAAATAAAAAAAAAAAGCCATTAGGGACTCCATCTTTAATTAAAAAAATCCTCTTCCGTCCGACGTAGTCCAAAACGCGATGTCCTCTCTGCTACATCCCTGTGCATAGATATAGATGTCTATGCACAGGGAATGAGCAGACTGAGAACAATCTCAGCTCTGCTACATCATCTCTGTGAGCAGGCGGGCTCTAGGACCCTGGAGCTGCGGCAGCCTGCACAGAGCAGACAGCTGGACTCGGCTCGCAAAGTAACAGCAGTTACTTTGCGAGTTTCCCTGCGATTACTTGCACAGTAATCAGACCAATGCAAGTCAATGGCAATCCTAGTTTTGTCAGAGTCTCTGACAAAACTAGGATTGCCATTGATTTGCATTGGACTCGTTGCTGTGCGAGTAATCGCTGGGAAACTCGCAGAGTACCGAGTCCTGCGAGTCCCTTACTACTCGCCGAGTAACGAGTCCTAGCGAGTAGACTCGCCCATCCCTAATGTGGATAAGAGCATAGGAGACACGTGTATTTTTGGAAATGTTTAAATCAAAGCTTTTTTTTGGAAATGGTTTTAAAATTTTGCATTTGCGTTTGCATGGGTAAAATATTAACAAAGATACTATTGTGACATATCTGGTGAAAGCCTGGACAGTTCTGAGTAGAATGGTGTTTATTTTGTCTCTCTATCTTATTTCTAGCCTGAGTTATGAGGAGAAATGTAAAGGCAGGCAACACTGAAATTTGCACTTTTTCCAAACTTTGAAAATCAAAGTCTGCTCTGTCAGTGTAATCGAAATAAAGATCGCTAATTTCTGTAACACTTTCCTGTTCTGGACAGTACACAGAAGGTTTTTATTTTTATTATTATAATTTAAAACAACATAACGAAATTAATTTTATAGAATAAACATCAACAGCAAAAAGGGAAGCCATAATCTGAGTTTAGAGTATAAATAAGTGTTGTCAGATTCCCATTATTTCACAGAATCATGGTAACGGTATGAAAAGAAAATCTTGAATGCAGCATCCCCTTATTATTCACCTTGCCTTGCCGTTATTATCTCATAAACAGGCTGTAAACATCTGTGTAGAGAATTCACCATAATAAAGTGACATATTTAGGTTTATGAAATGACGAGGCTCGATAACCCTAAATCAGGGTAAAAACTCGTACCCATGGGAGTCATTACAGCTTCATATCATGGCCAGAGTACAGAACTAGTTGTTAGGCCATAGTAAGGTTTATTGAAGGAACCAGGCACAATATCACATGGAGATTAGCAACTTTGTAATAAATCTTAAAGTGTAAAGGTACCTTCACACGCCGCAATATCGCCTGGAAATCTGAAAGGTCATATGTCGCCCCAGAGCAATCGCCGTGAAATTCCCTCACAGTTGCGGCGTGTGATTGGGGAATTTCATGGCGATAAATCGCCCCTCGGCCATCGCCTGATTCCTGAACAGTGCTCAGTAATCAGCCGCAATCCTTAAGGCGATATTTCCTTGTTGTGCCGTGTGACAGGGCATAATGATGGAAAGAGCGTTGCCTAAGATTTCACGTAGGCGTGCTTCAGGCGCTCTGTAGTCCTCCCCCCGTCTGCGATGATTGGTGTTGGCTACTGTGTTCCCAATGGCTGTCAGTTAACAGGGCGCCATATTTGAAGAGCTGTCCGTTCAGCATCACGCATATCTTCAACTACACAACCGTCCGCAAACTCAGTGCAATTAGGCGCGCCATTGAAAAGCGCAAGCTATGTTATCCGCGTGTATTAGGTTGCACTGTGTGGAGTATAGTGCCACACATGACAGCTCAGATGTTGAACCTACACAAGACAGCTCAGATGTTGGCCTACACATCGTAAATGGGTGCCGAGGGCCACGCACTGCAATCGCCCTATGTGTGTGAATTTGGTGACGCTGCTGGGTACATTATACTGCTCCCACTCCGTGTCACAATACAGCTGATCAGACTTTCAGAGCTTAGAGGAGTCAGATAAGATCACAGGAGCTGTGTGCTTACAGCCTGAGCTCAGCATTGATTGTGCCTGCTTGAGATAACCTGAGACTCATACATATCTGTAATAAGTAATATCATATTACAGATATTTGCTCCCTGGAAGATATCTGGGATTATTGGTTTTCCTTGTTGAGATCTAACTGGTTTAGGGAGTCTTAAAGGTGATGGGTATGCACTGCCATCCACAAAGAAAAAATTATAATTTTAGTGCCACCTATATGTAGCAGCCCTGGAAATCAATGTCTTAGGATGCTTTCATATTTGCATTTTTGCCTGGATCCGGACAAAAAAACGCATCTGCCACAACTGCCGAAACCGCACTTGACGCATCTGCCGCACACTTACCGCAAGCCCTATACACAATGCATAGGGCTTGCCGCAAGTGTGCCGCAAGTGCTGCCATTAGGAGCCACTTGTGGCAGATGCAGTTTTTGTCCGGATCCAGGGCAAAAACTGGCCAATGTGAAAGCACCCTTAGGCTAGCTTCAGACCACAGTTTTTGTCTGTCAGGGTGGATCCTGTTTTTTAAAGGATCACCCTCACAGAACCTGACTGGGCAGGATATGTAGAAAAGTATGGCCAAATATGGTCCTGGATCCTGTTTTTTGCAGGATTCCTTTTCTGCTGCTGTCCATGGTGCTGAAGTCTGCCTGTGTCTGCTCTGCCTCTGTCCTTGGTGCTGAATTCACAGCCTGTGCATGAAGTAGTGCTGTGCATGGTGCTGAAGATAGAAAGGCAGAGTTTCTGAGCATGCTATGTGCATAAGATCGGATCAGGGAAACAATCTGATTTTTTCACGGATTCGGCACCACAAACTCCTATGTTATGAGTGCTGGATCACCTCAGATCTGTTTCTGTCCGATTTTGTCCGATTTTTTTCAACAGAGCAAAAAAATTGCTGCAGGCTTCCGATTTTGGACACTGTGAAAAACCTGACAAAAACGAATCCGGGACAGAATACACAAAAATGGATGGCCAAATAGGACCAATTCGGCATCATAGGGATACATGGTCGGCAAAACGGATCAGGTTCTGTCCAGTACAAACTAGACAGAACTTGATCCCAAAAACTGTGGTGTGAAGCCAGCCTTGCCTGTGAGCCTAACCAGAGAGAGGTGTCAGGGCTCATTAATGTATAAACTGTTGATTGGAAGTAAATCAATCCATGTTGCTATCGAATGAAAGCAAGGAGAAATTGGTTAAGAAACTGGACAACTATTCATTACACAAATAATAACTTTTATTTGCTAAAACTATTAAAGATTTTAGCACCCCTTTTCTGCAGCTGTCCAAGCAATATATTTTCCAACACTTCCCTTGCAGTGGTAAATCTATGTAGCACCTTACTTTAATGGATCTACACTCTGTTCATTGAATACAGTAAGGTAAATTAAATCTAATTCTACGTGCCTTCTTTTCCCTGACATCGAGGGACAGTCACGACATCCTCATAGGCAATTGATGTCCTCAATGTTAATTATGGCTTTAATATTCCAATATTTGTCAGATATGAAGAAGAAATCCAAAAGCTAGTTTAATACACTGCTAAAACATTGTAAAGAAGCTACATAAAGGGTTATATTAATAGATCTGGCCACAATTCTATCATTAATATATCACTCTTTATTCCATTAGTCTAATCTGCTCAGCTCATTCCTGAGAAGAATAAGAAACAGGAGGGCATTCCTAAGTGTATTATTCGGTGGACTAGTGGAGGGTGGGAGTGGGGTTAGGATATTACACTAATTTGTCCTGGTTGTGCCACCCTATACAACCAGGATCTGCGGTGTGTCGTGTTTCTACCGCACACCGAGCGGGCCCCAGCACTCCCAGGTAGGGGCGGACCAGTGACGGTGACATCACCGCAGGTCCTGTGCGCCAAAGTCCTCAAGGTTAGCTCTCCTGGTGATCTTCACTCCGGCAGCACCGTCACTAATCTCTTGAGAGGAACAAGTAATAGCTGAAGATTAATATATTAGTGTGTCAGGCACCAGAGAAGAAGCCACCTTTCCGTTTCTGCCTCAACTCACAATCTGGTCCTCCTTTCTGCTTGAACTGTTCTTTTCTCATTCCTCTTAGTAATGTGTCATTCATGAATGATCCAAGACAAAAAGCTGGCTCTATGCTGGAATGATGGGAAGCTAAATTCTCTTAATGACTCTCACTGGGCATAAATGACGCTGTTTGATGAATGAAGCCCGCCTATCCACCAACTCCAATGATGGCCCGCCTGCAATGGCATGTTTAGTCATGATTGGGTGGGTTTGCTCACATTAACATCATCTTTAATTTATATTCACATATTTAATAGCGAGCCATTTAGCATTCAAAAGAACTGTCTCTTTTTGTTGAGCACAGCCAAGAGAGGCAGATCACCAAAAAGAGCTGGACTGCCCATCACCAACTGGGTGTAAAATTACGCTTTTCGATTAGTGAAACCCCGCCTATACGAATCAATCCCCGCCAACTCATCAACTTGATTGGCTCCCAGCAAGTGGGATGGGTTGTCTCTTTTTGTTAAGCTCAACCAAGATCACCAAAAAGAGCCTGACTGCCCACCACTGCTTCATCCATCTCGCAATACAATGTCCTCTTGGCCATCTACACTCTATCCTCGGACTTCAAAGATGCTGAATGGGCCTTGGGCACTGCTCTTCTTCCATGAAGACTTGAGGAGTTAAGTCAAAGCCTACTCAGTATCGAAAACCCTAGGACAGAATGAAGATAATCAAAGAGGGAATGAAGGAGAATAAAATAGACCGAGCGGAGGACTGGATCGAGAAGGGAACAAAAAGTGGGGGTTTGTGGCAATGGGACTGGTGAGGTATTATGAGGTTTTATCACACCCTACATTTTTTTTTGTCATAATTGTTTTCATTGAGAAAAGAAAAGTTTTATGTTTCTCACATACACAAATACACAAATAAAAGAGAAAATAACAAATACATCCCTCAGTTTTCCGCACCAGCGACCACCAGTACGCACACCGGGAAGTATTAACAATTAAACTTACAAACATATAGGCATAAGTATCAGGAAGGGGAAGGGGGGGGAGGCATAGAGGTAAGGGGATAGAAGACATAAAGATAAGTAAGAAAGTGATAAAAAAAAAAGAAAGAAGAGGAAGAAAAGGGTTTAGGATAAATCTCATCTCAGTCCAGTCCCCGTGTCTACAGGGACAGGAATCGCCAAGGGGTGGGAAGCCCAACACTCCCATGCTTCCCGGACATATCTCCTATGTCCGGATTCCATAGCCAGGAAGTATTCATGGGTGAACATGAGATTTAGTCTGGCAGTAAGATCAGCCATCCCCGGAGGTGAAGCAGAGCGCCAGTTAGACGCAACGCAAAACCTCGCTGCAATCAGAACGAAGGAGGCCACCAGGCGGGGTACCGGTGGAAGACCCATCAGACCTATATGCAAGAGAGCCATTTGTGGCGTGAGGGGAACAAACACCTCCATTAGGGACCTCAACAGCCCCTCCACTAGGGCCCAAAATTGTGTCACCCGTGGGCAGTGCCACCATATATGAGCCAGTGTTCCCCTCTGACCACACAGCCTCCAGCACAGAGGGGACGATCTGGCGCCAAAAGCCGAGACTCTCACCGGGGGAAGGTACCATCGTAAGTGTAACTTCTTGAGTTGTTCCACACCCTACATTTTTGATGCTTTGGGGTTTGGAGACACCCAAGAACAAAAGATGGAACATTCCATTTACATGTACTCATTTTGTTGTAAGTTAAATTTCCCTGCCAAATTCGATCTATCTGCCAAATTCTCAGCAAATTCGTTCATCTCTAGTTCTCAAGGACGAGATTCCCAGCTCTTACAATATATTTTCAGCCCTAACTTTCTGCGTCTGCATCACATATTAAGCAGTGACCTGAAAATCTTGACATGATGAAACTCACACAGCTTAGTTCTGAGAATGATATTGAAGGCTTTAAATAACTGATGTGCTGGAAAAGCGCACAGCCTGCTATTCTCCCACAGTTTGGACGGCCTATTACAGTTTACAATGTGGGCGACTGAAATACTTTTTTTCCCTGAATTGCTTTCTTAAGAACATTATTGAAATTCTGACATTCTCATTTATTGAGCTGTACAACAGAACACGCTTTTATAATAATTAATTTTCAGCAGTGGTAATCTTGGGAGTTAATCATTTTTTTTTTATTTCACTTAATTAATTGGAGTAATTAAAAACTAGCAATTAAAAATACCCAAAACTCTGGAAAACAGCAGTCATTAACTATATTTACCGTATATACTCGCGTATAAGCCGAGTTTTTCAGCCCAAAAATTGGGCTGAAAAGTGCCCCCCTCGGCTTATACGCGAGTCAATACGGCCCCCTAAAAAGTTTTGCGCCCCCACCTCCCTTTCTGGGCCCCCCCGCATGCAGCGCTGCGCATATACATTACCTGTCTAGCAGCTGTCACCCTCCGATGGCTGATCGCGGCTCCCGGCTCCGGGCTCCATCTTCCTCTCTGTCTTCCTGATTGTCAGGTGACCGGCTGGCGTCGCGATGACGTCATCGCGCTGCGCCCCGGTCACACAGCAGGAAGACAGCGAGGAAGATGGAGCCCGGAGCCGGGAGCCGCGATCAGCCATCGGAGGGTGACAGCTGCTAGACAGGTAATGTATATGCGCAGCGCTGCATGCGGGGGGGCCCAGAAAGGGAGGTGGGGGCGCCAAATTATGAGGGGGGCCCTGCTGGGGCCCTGTATACTACCACTGGGGCTATATACTACCACTGGGGCTGTATACTACCACTGGGGCAGAATATACCACTGGGGCTGCTGTATACTACCACTGGGGCTGTGTGTATACTACCACTGGGGCTATATACTACCACTGGGGCTGTATACTACCACTGGGGCAGAATATACCACTGGGGCTGCTGTATACTACCACTGGGGCTGTATACTACCACTGGGGCTGTATGTATACTACCACTGGGGCTATATACTACCACTGGGGCTGTATACTACCACTGGGGCTGAATATACCACTGGGGCTGCTGTATACTACCACTGGGGCTGTATACTACCACTGGGGCTGTATACTACTACTGGGGCTGCTGTATACTACCACTGGGGCTGTATACTACCACTGGGGCTGTATATACCACTGGGGCTGCTGTATACTACCACTGGGGCTGAATATACCACTGGGGCTGCTGTATACTACCACTGGGGCTGTATACTACTACTGGGGCTGCTGTATACTACCACTGGGGCTGTATACTACTACTGGGGCTGCTGTATACTACCACTGGGGCTGTATACTACCACTGGGGCTGTATATACCACTGGGGCTGCTGTATACTACCACTGGGGCTGAATATACCACTGGGGCTGCTGTATACTACCACTGGGACTGTATACTACCACTGGGGCTGTATACTACCACTGGGGCTGTATACTACCACTGGGGCTGTATATACTACTGGGGCTGCGTGTATACTACCACTGGGGCTGTATATACTACTGGGGCTGCGTGTATACTACCACTGGGGCTGCTGCTGTATATACCACTGGGGCTGCTGCTGTAACACTGCTGGGGCCTGTATATACCACTGGGGAGGCTGCTGTATACCACACTGATGGGGGCTGTATACCTGTGCTGGGGTCCACCCTCGGCTTATACACGAGTCAATAAATTTTCCCAGGTTTTGGGGGCAAAAGTAGGGGGGTCGGCTTATACACGGGTCGGCTTATACACGAGTATATACGGTATATTCAGGGAAGTACACAGAAACGAGGAGAGTAATATGTACCATAGTCTAATAGACTTAAAACCATTATATCGTTATACTTCTTATATTAGTAAATATGGAGCACCCAATTAGTGAAATGTGACCCCTCGTTTCTCACCAGGAATGCTACTCCAGTCAGTGACTGGAGTAGCATTCTGGTGAAAAAATTGTCAGTACCTTTGCTGAATTTGTCACCGCGGCATAGCCACGCCTTATCCCTCCCCGATTCTTTCTTTGGCAGATCAAACTGGAGAATTTTCAAAGTGCCTTATGCCAGTTTTGATGAATAGACCCCATTGTTTCATACATTCAGCATGCGCAGCATGCAAAATTCTTGCATCAGTCTTGCATGACTCACCCGGAACAGCCCCTGCCTCTATGGAAGGGAACGCATCAGTTGCATGTGTTTCTATACAGCTGACACACTCCCATTCAGAGAGGCAAAGGCCATGCCAGGTGAGTCATACAAGACTGATGCGAGTATCATGCATCTCACATAGTGTGTTTCCACCCTAAATGAGTGTTCCTCATCAAGCATTACTTCAACAAGCTTGACAATTTGGCAATTCCTGGATTTTTGGTTTTATTCTAATATCAAGATCTAGTCTGAGTTCTATCTCTGATATTTTAGTTGCAGCAAGCAATGAATGTCGTAATTTAGCACAAACCTACTTGGCCAGTGGTTGGTTACAATAGTTGACTGTAGTGAGTCACCATTGTGTCAACCTCTTCTTTATGCTTTTCTACCACTTATAAGAACTATAGGTTCTCCAACTTTGTGATATGCCACTGTCAAGGGTATCTCATGCTATTAGTAGACTTATGTCAGCTCTGGGATTTGAACTTTTGAGACTCTGGATTTTAAATGGGGTTGTTTTCTTTTGAACCAGCAAAGTTTAATGACATTTATTTTGCTGATGGCTCCTGGTTTGTTCATCTCAGCTGCTGCCAATTTGTGACCACTCCCCTTTCATTTAATTAGTAACATCATCCATCACCTGATGCCGGTAATAGATTCATTCTATTCTGATCATCTTGAAGGTAGGAAGTCTTTTGTGGATGTTGGTGTTCTGCTGCTGGAGTATTATTGTTAGACTTCCGCGCGTCGACATCCCCTGGTCTTTGCACGGTAGTCGTCTTCTTGTTAGTGCTGCCATTTGGGGACTGGATAACTGTGCTGCCTGTATGAAAGGTTACACTAACCATCAAGAGATCTCTTTTTTCCCATAGGAGAACTCGTAATATTTATTTATCAGTAAGTGACACAAAATCATGTCCTCAACAACATTTATTAAAATAAAGATGGACAAGCGCATTAGAGGGAATCTATCAAAGGGGTTTTGCTATGTATTCTGGGAGTAGCATAATGTAGTAACACAAACCCTGATTCCATCTATGTGTCAACTAGGCTATATTTTGCTCTTCCTTTAAAGTCAATGTTTTATCAGCAGTAGATTATCACTACAGGACTACTGGCCATTTGCCTGCTAGTTCAATCATGCCCACCACCGATTAGCTTCATTCTGTCCATATACATTGTATACAGAAAGCTACCAATCAGTGTCATGGGTGGGGTTGTATATGGATCAGCATTCAGAGCTCTGCAATTTCTGCAGCAGAGAAAACTGTGATTTTATCACAACTGCAGCACCCAGAAAAGTTAAGCACACATCGCTTGAATTAGGGTCTCTGTACATACATCATGCTACTGTCAGATTACATAGCAGTAAATTTGTGCATCAGTTTTGTCAACACTGATATCTGAATATGTAAAAATTTACCTAAAACCTAAATGGAAATCTAGTAGTTGATATGATATTTTGTCAATAGGATAAGCTGATGTATAAAATCATTGAGCATAATTTCTACTGTCAATATGATCAACTCTTAAGGTACCGTTACACGCCTCCATATCGCTGGCGAGATTGCTGGCAATTCCCGAATTCAGCGATGTGGAAACCACATCACATGTGCGTAGTGGAGTGTGACTGGGAGATTCTACGGTGAGAAATCGCTGGTGGAGCGTCACCTGATCGTCCTACACTGCAGTGAAATCAGGCGATATCCACCAGACGATATCAGCGCATCCTGGTGTGTGACAGGGTGATAGCGACGTACACAGCGATCCTGAAATCAATCCTGTAGGCATGCTTGGATGGTGTTTTTTTTTGCACCGCATCTGCGGTGATTGGTGGGTGATACTGCATTCCGATTGGCTGGCCGTGTCCGAGGCACCTTATTTGATTACCCGGGCGTTCACGCAAGGCTGACCAATGGGAACGCAGTTCCGTCCACCAATCGCAGTGATAGGGGCGTGGTGAAACACACTCTAGCACGCCCCTATCGAAACAGTATGGCCACATCGCTGCTACGATTGTGGCGTGTGACGCGGCGATGTGTGAAGGGAAGATTGCTTCCGGTCTCCTGCAGGCGATTTCTGGAACGCAGGATCGCCGAAGATCGCACGCTAGGTCGCTACGTGTGACAGTTCCACAGCGATCAGAAAAAAGTGCCCGAAACATGCGCGCTCACGTCAAATCGCCAGCGATATGGAAGCCATATGACGGCGTGTGACGGTACCTTCAGAGAATCCTAAATAATCTTAAAATGATTAAAGAAAACAAGGACCCTACAATTCAAAATAATTATAATAATTCTAAAAACAAAACATATATAATAAAAAAATGAAATATTATAGGTAATCGAATTAAAAATTCTAAAATATGGTGGGTTTAAAATAATAGGAGAAATGACTTTTCACCTGACTTGGATGATTAGATCCTGACATTTTTAGATTTTCTTTAAAAGCAATTTCTATTTCATTCATGGGATTTTGTAGATTAACAAAGGCAAATTCTTTTCTTTTTTTTCAAAAGGTGGAAGGCCGAGATCTTTCTATCAGACGTTTTTGATTAATCGGAGATGTAAACTGTAGGAAAGATCTGCTGAGAGCACAAACTAGAAATTACGTATTTTGACTTGCAAATGATGAACCATTTAATTGTTCCAAAATAGCTCCCCATAATTAGGTTACGATCATGGAATCCATCATAGCTTCTTTCAGATGAACACAGCATTAATCACAGCTTTGACAAACTAGGAAAAAGTATTCCAATTTATCACACGACAACCTATAGATGTTCTTTTTTTCCCTTCTAATGTATACTTGATGCTTTGATCAATTAGTTTTTTATTATACACATAGCATTATTATTATTATTATTTTGATATGTGTTATTATTATATCTATTATTATATTGTTTATTATTATAATTATGATATTATTATTAGTATAATATTATTATTAGTATTTGTGAAGGAAATAACAACAACAGCCACTGTCTGGCGCTCCCTTAACTTCTGGGCAATCAGAGAACTGACTGAGGATAAGAAAGGGCCACAGCTGCCCTCTAAGTGCTGCTTTATATAGTTGTTCACAGTAAGGGGTGCTGTGAATATACAGTATAGACCAAAAGTTTGGACACACCTTCTCATTCAAAGAATTTTCTGTATTTTCATGACTATGAAAATTGTAGATTCACACTGAAGACATCAAAACTATGAATTAACACATGTGGAATTATATACTTAACAAAAAAGTGTGAAACAACTGAAAATACGTCTTATATTCTAGGTACTTCAAAGTAGCCACCTTTTGCTTTGATTACTGCTTTGCACACTCTTGGCATTCTCTTGATGAGCTTTAAGAGGTAGTCACCGGAAATGGTCTTCCAACAGTCTTGAAGGAGTTCCCAGAGATGCTTAGAACTTGTTGGCCCTTTTGCCTTCACTCTGCGGTCCAGCTCATCCCAAACCATCTCGACTGGGTTCAGGTCTGGTGACTGTGGAAGCCAGGTCATCTGGCGTAGCACCCTTTCACTCTCCTTCTTGGTCAAATAGCCCTTACAATGCCTGGAGGTGTGTTTGGGGTCATTGTCCTGTTGAAAAATAAATGATGGTCCAACTAAATGCAATCCGGATGGAATAGCATGCCGTTGCAAGATGCTGTGGTAGCCATGCTGGTTCGGTACGCCTTTAATTTTGAATAAATCCCCAGCAGTGTCACCAGCAAAGCACCCCCACACTATCACATCTCCTCCACCATGCTTTACGGTGGGAACCGTTCACCTTTTCTGCGTCGCACAAGAACACGGTGGTTGGAACCAAAGTTCTCAAATTTGGACTCATCAGACCAAAGCACAGATTTCCACTGGTCTAATGTCCATTCCTTGTGTTCTTTAGCCCAAACAAGTCTCTTCTGCTTGTTGCCTGTCCTTAGCATTGGTTTCCTAGCAGCTATTTTTCCATGAAGGCCTGCTGCACAAAGTCTCCTCTTAACAGTTGTTGTAGAGATGTGTCTGCTGCTAGAACTCTGTATGGCATTGACCTGGTCTCTAATCTGAGCTGCTGTTAACCTGCGATTTCTGAGGCTGGTGACTCAGATTAACTTATCCTCCGCAGCAGAGGTGAGTCTTGGTCTTCCTTTCCTGTGACGGTCCTCATGTGAGCCAGTTTTTTTTTGTGTGAGCCAGTTTTTTGATGGTTTTTGCAACTGCACTTGGGGACACTTTAAAAGTTTTCCCAATCTTTCGGACTGACTGTCCTTCATTTCTTAAAGTAATAAAATGCCCACTCGTTTTTCTTTACTTAGCGGCTTTTTTCTTGCCATAATACAAATTCTAACAGTCTATTAAGTAGGACTATCAGCTGTGTATCCACCAGACTTCTGCACAGCGCAACTGATGGTCCCAACCCCATTTATAAGGCAAGAAATCCCACTTATTAAACCTGACAGGGTACACCTGTGAGGTGAAAACCATTTCCGGTGACTACCTCTTGAAGCTCAGCAAGAGAATGCCAAGAGTGTGCAAAGCAGTAATCAAAGCAAAAGGTGGCTACTTTGAAGAACCTAGAATATAAGACATATTTTCAGTTGTATCACACTTTTTTAAGTATATTATTCCATATGTGTTAATTCATAGTTTTGATGCCTTCAGTGTGAATCTACAATTTTGCATAGTCATGAAAATACAAAAAACTCTTTGAGTGAGAAGGTGTGTCCAAACTTTTGGTCTGTACTGTATATTTTCAGTCCATCACTGTGCAACGTTCCCCAATAACACAAGCATGGAATGCTGCCACAAGTTCCTTGTTCCATAAAACTCCGGTCCATGATTAGGATTATATCAGGGTCAGAAACCAACCCAGGTAGCGTATAATATTAATCAAGTACACGGACGTGGGGTTGGGGATCGCAATAAAAGAACAACCCAGAATTACATGATGTATGTAATAGCCATAAGGTCATCCTAGATTATTAACAATATTTTTGGATATTACAGTTATGCAAATAAAAGTAGTAGTACACTGCAGACATATGCAGACAAATGTAATTCTGTTACCTGTTTTCTTGCTGCTGTTGGACACACGAAGGCAGTGTAGAGCCACAGGGTTTATGTGATGCGAGTCACTGCAGTAATAACTAATCTCTGAGGTGCAGAAAACAAACTGTAATAACAGAAAATAAATATAATATTACTACTTATTGGTAGTAAAGAGACATCAAAATAATCCAAGGTTGGGTCCAGGAAATGGCGCAGTAACAGCTAGGGTAGTCAGAAGCGAAGTCCAATTCAAGGTGAAGTCAGGAAACCAGAGGGACAAAACAGAATACAGAGGTGCAGGCAGAAAGAGGAATCAGGTCACAAGCAGAGAGTCAAGTCCAGGTTAGGTAACTAATCAGGCAGGGTCTGGCTCAGAGCACAGAGAGATCAGTCATACACACCCAAAGGCAGGTGTACAATTGACACTGGATAGGGCAGCAAATTTGCTTAAATAGCGTCCTAATCAAGTGAGCTAAATAGAGGTGATTTGCAGCACAGAGCCATCCCAGTCTGACAATCTCCACAACAACCTAGTAACAGACAAAGGCAGTGTGGAGATCATGAAAGTTTCCTTGCAGATAATCCCCAACACATAACATGATATAATATCTCCCTTGGAAGAATGATGAAGAGCAGTAGGGGTTGGGTGTAGAGATGAGCCACCACCCTAATGTTCGAATTCGATTCAATTAATCGAATTTGAGATTTGTTCGTCGAATGTTCGTCGAAAGTTCGACGAACAACGCGAACCCCATTGAAATAAATGACAGGCTACAGAAAACACATAGAAAACACTTTCAAAGGGCTCCAAAAGCTACCAAACTACTCAGAATGGACAACAAACACCACAAAAAGTGACAACAATTCAAACACAGTACAAATAGTCATAGGCTAAGTGGCTTAGGTTTTCTACATTAAGCAAAAAGAGGTGGAAGAGTGAAAGGAGAATGAGACACAGGTATTGACATGTCACACCCTTCTTAAATCATGTAAAACATAGCAAGGGGACTCCAACAAGAATCCTCACTCCTTTCAAAGGGTCACACCTACAGCAAAATGGCATCAATTCTCCCAGACCCAAATTGCTGAATGGCCCAGCTTGCATGCATGGCACAGGGTCTGGAACAGGACCTGGCCTAGCATTTTATGGTTGAAGCTTGCTCAGCAACTAAACGTTTTGTGGAGTATTACAGTAAAAACTACAGAGGTAGGTTAGTGACCTGAATAGGCCTAGTGGGCCGGATCCCCTCGAAGCTCATGCAAGCACTCCCGTCAATGTTATGCCCCACAACACACAGGTGGGACCACCATTACTTTTGTGGAGTACTATAGAAAAAACAGAGAGGTAGGTCAGAGACCTGTTTAGGCCTAGAAGGCCACATGAAGTCAAAGCTTGTGCAAGCGTTCCCATAAAAGTCATGCCCCGCCACACACAGGTGGGACCACCATTTAGTTTTGTGGAGTACTATAGAAAAAACAGAGAGGTAGGTCAGAGACCTGTTTGCGCCTAGTAGGCTGGATAAAGTCAAAAGGAACCTGTCACTGAATATTAGAGATGATCCACCACCCTAGTGCTTGAATTCGATTCGGTTTCTCGAAATGGGGGTTTGTTTGTCGAATGTTCATCGAATGTTCATCAAACACCGCCGAATATCATTTAAAACAATGGCAGGAAAAAATACACATACTAAAACATAGAAAACACATAGAAAACAACTTCTAAGGTGTCCAAAAGGTGACATACTTCTCAGAAGATACAACAAACACATGGAAAAGTGACAAGTACATATAAAAACACGGAAAGAAAAGAGATGGACGAGTAAAACGAGGAGGAGACACAGATATAGGCATGTCATGCCCTTCAAAAATCCGATTTTACTCCAGTATTTGTAAGACATCATGCAGACAATGAGTATTGCTTGATTTTACTTCGGTTTCTGTAAGGCCTCATGCAGACGATGAGTATTGCTTGATTTTTACATTTGTATCTGTAAGGCCACGTTCAGACGATGAGTTTTGCTTGATTTTACTTCAGTATGTGTAACATAATGTGTATACATAATGTTCAATCGATGAGTATTTTGTGATGTTTTTCCTCACTATCTGTAAGGCCTTGTGCAGATGATGAGTATTGTGTCACATATAGGCGAGTACAAGAATAGTCTCCCTTTTTTCAAAAAATGTGGGCACAGACACCACTTAAGTGGCACAATTGCCGCACAGTTGCAAACTTTAAATGGTTACTTTTAGGCAAAAATACACAAGGCTTTAGTCTCCCCAGGATGACACAGGGGTAGAAAAGTCCATGCTGATCCAAGCCTTGTTCATCTTTATGAATGTTAGTCTGTCCACATTCTGGGTGGACAGACGTGTGCGCCTTTCTGTCAGCACACCACCAGCAGCGCTGAAGACATGTTCTGAGAGAATGCTGGCTGTGGGGCACGAAAAGATCTCCAAGGCGTGAGTGGCGAGCTCAGGCCATATTTCCAGTTTGGAAACCCAAAATGAGGCTCCAGTTCCCCAGTCATTGCATCGATTTTAAGTTGGAGATACCCGTGTACCATCCGCTCCAGGCGTTGACTATGTGTCAGTCTTCTCATGTCTTCAGGCCTTGAAAATGATGGTCTGAAAAAATCTTGAAACGAGGCCACAAAATTGCTGGTACCACCACCAGATAGGGTGTTACTGGCACAGTGTGAGTGATGATGACGCGACAGTCCCACGGTTGACAAATTGGAACTGTGAGATTCACTCTGTCTACTACTATCACTGGTGGTTTTTGGAAAAGCCGATCTGAGATTATGTATCAGCTTCTGCTGAAAGTCCTGCATGCATGAGTCCCTTTGTATGGCAGGAATTATTTCAGCAAATTTGCTCTTGTACCGGGGATCTAATAGTGTGGCAACCCAGTAGTCTGCATTACTCCTAATTCGCACAATCCGAGGGTCATGTGGCAGGTAGTGCAGCAAGAAGGCGCTCATGTGTCTTGCGCACCCAGGAGGACCAAGTCCTTGTTGTGTTGGTGGGGGGGAGGTGAGAATGATGCTTACTTCCTCTGCCCTCTCCCCCCAACCTCGCACAACAGAAATGTCATTAAGGTCTCCCTCATTTGCTGACTCTTCAATGCCCATCGCCAGTTCATCCTCCATTTCTTCCTGGGCTCCTGCACCTTCCTGAAGAGGTTGGTTGCTAACATGCACCCTCGTGAATGCCTCTCCACCACCCTCCCATGCCTGCCGTCTTGGTGCTGCCGACTGTGAGGATCTTGCAGATGTTGTCATCCCTTCAGCATAGGCCTCCTTCTGTACTTCCTCAACCTTCTCTTGTCCCACAACCTGACTCTGAATATTGTTTAGAGTGTGCTCCAGTATGTAGATGACCAGAATAGTCATGCTGATAATGGCATCGTCAGCACTAAACATCTTCTTCGCCATCTCAAAACTGTGCAGAAGGGTGCATATGTCCTTGATCTGAGACCACTCCTGCAGTGTGATTTGCCCCACCTCTGGATCTCGTTGGCCCAGGCTATACGTCATAACGTATTGCACCAGGGCTCGGCGGTGCTGCCACAGTCGCTGCAACATGTGCAGAGTAGAATTCCAGCATGTCGGCACATCGCATTTCAGGCGGTGAACAGGCAAGCCGAAAGACTCCTGGAGCAAAGCGATTCTTTGAGCTGTGGAATGCAAACGCCGGAAGTGAGCACACAGCGATCAGGCCCTCTGCAGAAGCCCATCTAGGCCGGGATAGTGTGTCAAAAATTGCTGGACAACCAGATTCAACACGTGAGCGATACAAGGCACGTGTGTGATATTGCCCCAGTGAAGGGCCACACCCAGGTTTGCAGCATTGTCCCACACGGCCTTCCTTGGGTGCAGGTTGAGTGGAGACAACAATTGCTGAAACTCCTTAGCTGTGTGACTGATATTTCCTAGGCATTTCAAGGTAAAGACCGCCTGATGGCGTTGAGCCCTGCTGCCAGAATAATAGGGAGGTGTGCAGGATTCCTTCTGTGCAGTTACAACGAGGGTGGCATTACCAGACAGGCTTTGGGCGGAGGTGGAGGACCGAGACAAGGTTGAGGAGGCAGAAACAGTGGAGGAACTTCTACCTACAGAGGATGGACGCACAACTCGTGGGGACAACAAGACTTGGACAGCAGACCCTTCTCGAGCTCTCACCATAGTTAACCAATGCCCAGTCAGCGACATGTAACGCCCCTGTCCATGCTTACTGGTCCAAGTGTCTGTGGTGAAATGCACCCTGTCACACACAGAGTTTCTCAAGGAAGCGGTGATGTCTGTGACGTGCTGGTGTAGCGCAGGCACACCTTTCTTGGAGAAGTAGTGGCGACTCGGCATCTGGTACAGGGGCACTGCAACGGACATAAGGTCTCGAAAATCCTCTGTGTCCACCAGGCGGAAAGGCAGCATTTCTGAAGCCAACAGCTTGCAGATGGTGAAATTCAAGCGCTAATAGCTTTCTCATGGCTAGGAGGAAATGGACTTTTACTTGTCCTTTTACTTGTCCACATCTGAGGGATGGAGGGCTGGCTGCTGTGCTGAGACACCGTTGAGTATGGTGTCCCCAGCAAACTGCTGGTCTGGGAGGGAGGTGCAGGCGAAGATGTAATGTTGCCTTCATCCAAAGGTGGTGCTCTCGATGTCTGAGAGAGCTCAACAACAGCAGAATCATTGTCCACTTGAACACCAAGTGACGACCTGCCAATCACACTGCCTGTTGCAGATAAAGAGGTGGAAGGTGTACATCCAAAAGCATGTGCGACAGCTGTCCCCACAGTCACAGACGATGAAAAGCACATGGATGCACTTGATGGGGCAGACAGTGGTAGGCCTGCCCTGCTAGCCCGTATTCTAGCACAGTGAGCTTCCCACTGCGACTTGTGCTTCATGTCCATGAGGCGGTTCATACATGAAGTACTCAAGCTAGTGAGTTTTTGGCCTCTACTCAGAGATTGGTCACAAATCTTGCACATGACATAAGTTGGGAGATCCTTGGCGATGTCAAAAAAGGCCCAGGCTAGGCAAGGCTTACAGCCTATGCAAGCTGCAGAGCCAGCACAATTTTTGCTCAGAGGCAGAGTTGTGGCTGCGGATGCAGTTGTTGGCGTGCTTTCAGTGCTCCTTCTATGTCCAGGAAGGCGCAACCTAACGTCGTCGTCAGTAGCATCCTCCTCCACCTCCTGTGCTGACCTCTTCGACTGGCTGACTGTGGGTTGAGAGTAAGTGGGATCTCCAACCTCATCATCATCCTCTGTGTTCTCTTACCCCTCATCCTCAGAGACAAGCTCTTCCTGCCTTGACCGATAACTTAATTTGTCAATCAAATCCGGTATCTGAGTCTCATCAGCATCATCCTCCTGATGTCCACCAACAGTATGTACTGTTAGGGAATGAGGGTCTGCATAAAGGTCAGAAGCTTCTTCATCTGGGCCTGGGACTGACTCACAAAGCTTCTGGGCATCAGGGCAGATCATTAACTCATCTGGACTTACTGCAGCTTTTGTGCAGACCTCTGATTCCCAGGCTATTGTGTGACTGAACAGCTCTGCAGACTCAAATATGTCTGTTAACAAAGACTGAGTAGGGCGGCTAGACACTTGGGAGCTTGGAGGAATCAAATGTGATTGGTCTGACACCTCAGATGACTGGAGGGTTTGTGATGTAGAAGTTGAGGTGGAGGAGAGGCCACTTGATGCAGCACTTGAGATCCATTCAAGCACCTGCTGTTTTTGTGCCTCACTTACAAGTGGTGTCGATGGTTGTGTCAGTAAGAAAGGGATCATATCCGATTGGCCACCCAAAGAAGTAGACATCTTACTTTGGCTGAAAGATTGTCTATCTTCAGCAGATGTTAATGTAGCTTTAGCATCTACCCCAGGGACACAAACTTTTTTTCCTTTCCCACCACGCCTACTCCCATTCCCACCAGCAGAAGGCCTTTTGCCTCTCATTTTGTATGTGAAAAAATTGGGAGCAGTACAGATGTTTTACAAAAAAAAGGTGAATATCAATCAAGCAGAGGTGACTGAACCAACACTGCTACTAGGCCCAAACTGAGACCTGGGCAAGGTGCAGTTAAAAATTAGTAGGCAGTACACTGGCGGTGTACAAGTGGTGTACAAGTGGCGTACACTAATAGTTTTTGGCACGCTGCGACTTGACCACAAGTCAGATGTGCCATCAATGCAAACATCAAAAACCAACACTGCACTTGCAGGAAGCAGTGTCCTAAGCAAACACATTATGTGCATGACAGGTCGCCTCCCACATTTTGTTGTAGGTAGAGGTGATTATTATCAGCCTGCACCTGGTGCTTGCTCCACATAGTGGGGTCTGACTGCATCCTGCAAGTGCAGTGTTGGTTTTTGATGTTGGCATTGATGTTTATCATATAAAAAACTTTTTTGCACTTTTTTTTATCATTTTCGGGGTGCAGCTGGGCCCCATGGGGCGCCCTTCATCTAGTGGTGCAGAAGCATCGTACTGGGCGGCCTATTGGTTAGGTGGCAGAGCCAGTGGGCAGCTTTCAGACACTCTGCATCATTTGTATCAGTGTGAATGGTGTCCTAAGCAAGCCCATTATGTGCATGGCAGGTCGACTCCCATATTTAGTTGTAGGTAGAGGTGATTCTTATCAGCCTGCACCTGGTGCTTGCTTCACATAGTGGGGTCTGACTGCATTCTGCAAGTGAAGTGTTGGTTTTTGATGTTGGCATTGATGGTAAGTTTTTCTGATGCTGCCTTTTTTGAGTCATTTTTGCACAAGTCAGATGTAGCCAAGGTGCAGTTAAATATTAGTAGGAAGTACACTGGTGGTGTAGTAGATTGTATTACAAGTGGCCTACACTAATAGTTTTTGGCACGCTGCGACTTGACCAGAAGTCAAATGTGGCCAAGGTGCAGTTAAAAATTAGTAAGGAAGTACACTGGCGGTGTAGCTTTTCACTAATGGGCTACACTACTGTGTAAATCACACTGCTACTAGTCCAAACAGATTGCTGAGCTTAGCAGCAGCTAAAAAAATGCCTACTTAAGACAGGTGGTGTAGCTTTCTTAACAGCAGTGCTACACTACCTGCCCTAAAGAACTCCCAGATGCTGTGAAAAAGACTTGTACAGCACTCTGGCACACTTCTGCGTGGCAAAAACTAATAGGGACTGCTCTAACCTAGCCCAAAGGGCTGTAATTAAAACTAGTCCCTGCTTCTAGGGAGTAGATCTGAAAAAGGGCTGTTACAGACCTAGTCCCTAGTCCCTACTCCTATTATGCAGCTCTTACAAGAGCTGATTCTGCTAACAGTCGCACCGTCCTCCCAGCCCCTAGTTCCTAAACCTATCTATCTAACTATGTATTAGCTCTGTAGCTGAATGGGATAGTAGAATTCTGAGTTTTGACTGTATGGCGCCCACAGCAGCAGCGGTGTCGTCTGACACACAGCTACAGCAATGAGCAAATGGTGGTGATGAAGAAAATGGCCGGGTCTTATAGGGCAAGGACATGTGACATACACAGCCAATGATGCTGGACCTTGCTTGTGCAAAACATGCCCTTAACTGTGTTTCACTGTGATTGGCCTGCCCTGCCCCACTCTACATGCAGTCTGGAGAAAAGAAAAAAAGAGCTCCATCACTTCAGCAGCACTGATCTGAAACCCCCGACCCCCCCCACACTCTATACAATGAAAATGGATATTAAGATTGTAGATCAGTATTAGTGTGAAAAGCCAGGTATGCTTTTGGTGATCGAAGCGTTATCGAACATAATCTCGAACTGCCCAATTTGAAGCTAATTGTTCTAATTTGACGAATGACTTGAACACCGCCCAAAATAGGTCCAATTTGAGATTGGCGAACATTTCGAATCGAACATCGCTCATCTTTAGTTGGGTGTGCTTATTTTAAGGTGCCAGCCCCTTTCCTTCCCATGGGCTGTCCAGCAATCCCCTCCTCTGTGCTCTCATTTGATATCCTGCGTATTCCAGGGGAAACTGATAGGGCTTTAAACCGCGCTGCCGTTGACAAAATCCAAAATCCTAAAATTATCAGATGATGTGATCTTTATTTGTTAACACGTTTCTGAGCTCAATGCTTCATCAGGACAAAATCACAATCCAGAAGTTGTTCTAGTGGAAGCTGTGGAGTTCCGTTTGTTGCTTTACTCCTGCTTTTCTGTCTCTCTCCCCATGTTGCCCTATTGTAGAAGTAAGACTAGCGTCTTGTTGCCTTTCTAACTAGCCAGGGCTTAGGCACATGATCCTGAATTGGAGAAAGGACCTTTCTAAGGACAATAGGGAGTGCATGGTTCAGCCTCAGGTGAGTATTTATGGGTCACCTCTGTCCTCTCACCCTATCGTCATTGCCCTTTTTATCTTCTCCATGTTTTTTCCCTTCATTTGAGCCGCGCTCCAGACGACTCTTCAATCCATCTTCACCTGAAGTCATAAGAACTTTTTTTATTTGACCAGTTATAATTGTTTGAGCCTCTTCTGTTCTGTAGCCATTAGATTTAAAATAGTGAAATCCATCATCAAAGTGTTAAAAGCCAGAAATATATAGTGTAGAAAAGAGAAATCTGTACATTTACCAGAATATACTAAATATTTTGTATCATTCCTTGTGTTTTACAGTTCTTCTAGTTTAATGAGCTGCATATGGTAAAAAAAATTGTTTTTGCATTACTGGCTTTGACATTTTTTCAGTCCCTGTTTGGATGGTTGAGATGTCTGACAGATGGTAGGTGAAACACATCAAGAAGATGCTGCTTAGAAATTATTTGCAGTACAAATTTGACTATGATTTTGGCTTATGAGGAGATGGATTTCTTTTTAACTTGAACATATTAGTGAACTGACGCATGCTGTTAACCAGACTGTGACAGAGTATGAAGTTTATTTTATGTTTTACTACTGTTCATTTAAGTTATTTACATTGTTTTGACCTTGTTTTGAATGTCAGTCCCCTGCTCCCTCTGTTATACTCACCTGCTGCCATCTTCATCTTCTATCGCCACCGTTCCGGTCGGTCTCCAGGGTTTTATGACCTGCCAGCTGCTCCAGTGTTTCATGGAGTGCCTCAGAGGTCACCACTCAATACTTCTCTATGATATCCTTTTTCTGGCTCTCATAGACTTTCATTGAAAGCTTGTGACTAGAGATGGGCAAACCCACAGATGTTTTTTTTTATAAAGTCTGGGTTTGGGACCAGACTTGACCCAAACTTGAGCCCAAATCCTGAACCCAAACTTTACAGTTCTAAAATGGTGGTTTGGAGGGCTGGGGGTGGCTGTAAGAGAATGTAAAGCAGTGATTAAAGCAGTAGCATTATACTTTCTGAGGCCTGCGCACTTGTAACACCACTTCAGAATTCTGCTCATTTACCTCAAGTTTGTTCACTGGACTCTGCCTCCAATGGCCAATCACAGATGACCACTTCCTGTGAAAGCATCTGTGATTGGCTGTTCCACCTCCACAGATTGTGTCAATTTGTGATTGGCTGCCATTGGCAACAAACCTGCTGCCATAGGGGTGTAAAAATAAATAAATAATTTAAAACAATTTGCATGGAATTTTGGCTTATTCTTGATTCTCATTGCAGATAAAGTGTACAGCTATGCACTGCCACCCCTAGCTGTCTCGTTTTACAGGACCGTACATTATCTGCTCAGTCTGAGAGAGCTGCTTGCAGTGAGCAGACACTAATGTCTTCAGTCACCACATGTAACAGGAGTGTCTTTCGCTGGACAATGCTATCGATTATTGTCAGAGGGTATGTTTGCGGTTATTAAATGGGAAAATGAGTGTTCTGTGTGTGTCTTATTCCAAATAAAAGATTTTTCTGTATTTGTGCTTTTTAGACTACTTATACATTTACATTGAAGCGTGAACATTACCAATCTAGGCTTATTGACAAGTTTTTATTGCTCAGCAGTCATTAACCAGTTCTGTTACCTTGATGCCACCACATCAAGGCATTGGGAAGAGTGGCTAAGGTACCAGATATTGTAGCTTAAAATGAATGCACCAATTTATAGGCATCTGCAAGCTGCTATCATTTAACCTGTGGAGCTCTATACCTATAGGCCTCAACCCGCTGAGAATACCAGCCCCCAGCTGCCTGATTTTACATTGACTGGCAATAAAAAATAGAGCAAAGCCCACACTTTTTTTAAATTATTTATTTAAATAATTAAAAGGAATAATGGGCTCCACTGTGTTTTTGATTGCTAGCCAAGGTAAAGCCAGCAGTGATCAGTCAACCCTTAACAAGCTGTATACGAAAGAAAAGTGTTTATATTTTATAAATGGCTTAAAATGTTAATAAACAGTATATTGTAAAAATGCTTATTTGTACAAGTACTATCCAGTAAAATATCCATCTATGAAGATAGGAATAATCCTTTAAGTAAAACTTCTACTGTTGTTGATGCACCTATTGACTATGTGTCCACTGAGCTTTGTATTGATTGCACACATCAATGTATTCTGTTTGTCTATTTTTGAAAGACTCTGGAATCTTAAATGCAGTATGGGATATCGTGTATGTTATAATTTGGATAAAGTTAACCAGTTTTGGAAAAAGATATTAAGTTTGTATCTATAATTATTTCCGACTACATTTGTGTTTACAAAAAATATGTCATCATGTCACAACTAGAGATGAGCAAACCTTTTGAGGTTCGGGTTTGGTTCTGTTTGCCAAAGGGGCATATGTTCAAGATGATGCTGGGCTCCACGGTGATGCTTCTTTGCTTTGCCTAGGGTCCCACCTTTTCCAGTGCCAGGACACAATTGTTTACAGGATATTATTATTTGCACTCACAATCTTGTCACCCAGCTTCTTATTAACCGTCTACGGGGTGGGCTGCATAAAGCACCTAATTTAGAAATCCCATTCCCCAAGCCACAGTGATTACTGAAACCTGACATATTTGAAGGAGAAATAAGGAAAATAAAATAGTTTAGACCCCCTTCACACCACATTTTTTGCCTGTCCCTGTGGATCCTTTAATTTGAAGGAGCAGATGGACAGGCTTGTATCTGTGCAAGCGGATGGCACTTATGGTCCCTAGAGATCGTGGGAGTGCATTTGTATACATCTCAATTCTGGAAAGAGAGAGAGAGAGATCCGGACCAGACATAGGACTGGTAGGAGTTGTACCTTGCTTCTGAGCATGCACAATACAGCAAAATCGATCTGTTTGAAGGACCCGTTTTTTTAAAGGATCTGTCTCCATAGACCCTCATTTTATTTGGATCTGGCAGATCCGTTTCTGTCCGTTGTGTCCTCTTTTTTGAAGGCAGCCCAAAATTGGAGCAATCTACAATTCTGGGTACCGGAAAAAAGCTGACACAAACGTATCCCTGACAAAAAGTACACAAACGGATGGCCATTGAGGACCAATCCATGCCCATAGGGATATATGGAAGGCCAAAATGGATCCCTGACTATCCAATTCAAAATGAATACACACGGATCCACAAAAATGTGATGAGAAGGGGGTCTTACTCAACTCACCACCAATTCATCAGGAATGTTGAATAGGGCTAGTGGGCAGCAATGCACGGATAAGTCCAATTATCAATTATATTAATAACACACTTGTGCACATGCCAAAAATCAGTATTCTAAAAATATATGGAATGAAATTAAATAAAGTGATTGCACATTCATATTTGTATATGAATTGCTATCACATAACTGTAGAAGAGATGGCCTCGTATGCTGTTGACCCTCTGCAATAATAAAAATTTGCTCTCCAAAAATTTTTTTAAAAAATTGAAAATATTAAGCTCTCTTAAACAGATGTTTAAAGGAGATTGTAAGGTTCCTGGACTTCAGAGCTGCTGCCACATCCGGTACTGTTTCCAAAGTTCACACCATGCGTTTAAAAAAAACCTGTTTACATCGCGAACCGAATCATCAATTTTAAATTGGGGAACAAGTTCAGGGAAAGTTCACTTATCTCTAGTCTCAACATCAAAAATTCAGTGATGTCACTGCATAAAAATATTAAAAAGGGGATACAATAAGTAACCATGGAGCTCCACAGGAAGCCCCATATAGTTTTTTTACACTGAGAAGTAAATAATTTCCACATATAATAATAGTTCACCTCCTTATCTGTACTGACATTGGTACAGTTTTGTCTGCAATTTTCATGGTGTACTATAGTATTAAAAAATCTGTGTAATATAACAATTTCATGTAATGCCTGCCTAGAAAATATTCTGGTTTTTATTAGACCAATGTCATAATAAATGATAATATATTCATATATATTCTTTCTTTCCCTATTGTCTGTTTGATTTCAGTACAATGCTAGGAGTGGCACATTGTTGCATCCATTCAGGACATAGAATAGTGCAAAATACGATAACATAAGCAATTATTTATCCACAGAATTTATATGATAAATGGGCAATTCAGGAAATATCTTCCATAATTGCACTTATGTATTGTCTACCTACATGTTTATTCCCTGTGGATCAGGATGATAGATTGGGAAAGGAAGCTGGAAAATACTTAAGTTTGTTACAATAGCAATCAGAAATTTTATGAAAATTGTAAGTATTTTATAATGTACTTGTATATAGTGGACCCTGGCACAGCCATAAAGAGCAGTAGGGCACTATGCAGTTACATTATTTGGACAACTTTCACCATAATACCTCTTCATCATCAGGTCCCCATCCAGAGGAAGTTGCCTGCTTAGGTGAGTTCTGCAACCTCCTTGCCTACAAGTATGTCTACTCTAATCCACTGCATTCAACAGTCAGTCAAACCATCTCTCAACTCTAATCCCTGCCCCTTATCTTCTGGAATGGCTTGATCTACCCCTTGAGTTCAACCCATTTTTCAAACCATTACAGTCACCACTCTCCCTTTATCCCCTTGTATGCCCATAGGGATATATGGAAGGCCAAAAGGGATCCCTGACTATCCAATTCAAAACCAATACACATGGATCCACAAAAATGTGATGAGAAGGGGGTCTTACTCAACTCACCACCAATTCATCTGGAATGTTGAATAGGGCTAGTGGGCAGCAATGCACGGATAAGTCCAATATTAATTATATTAATAACACACTTGTGTGCCAGGAACACAATATTATTGTTTGCATGAACAATCTTGTTGCCTTAGCTTCTCATTAACCCCTCTATAGGGTGGGTTACATAAAGCATCTGACTTAGAAATCCTATTCCCCATGCTTAGTTAACACCTGGGCTTGCAGTCGGGTGGAGTGAGTATTGAATCTTGATGTATTTGGAGGAGAAATAAGAAAAAGAAAACAGTTTATTCAGCTCACCACCAATTCATCTGGAGTGTTGAATAAGGCTAGTGGACAGCAAGGCATGGACAGGTCCAATACATATAACACACTTGTGCACATGCCAAAAATCTGTATTCTAAATGTAGGGAATGAAATGACCCTGGCGCAGCCATAAAGATAGCTGGCCCTATTCAGAGACATTACTTGGATGCCTTTCACGCTAATATCTCTACATTATCAGGTCCTCATCCGTAGGACGTTGCCTGCTTAGGTGAGTTCTGCAACCTCCTAGCCTACAGATATGTCTCCCAAATGTATGTCTATGCTACTCCGCTTAGTTCAAAATTGCAGAGGGTGGACGGTGTATACGGACCTGCGCTGCATAGATCAGAAAGATCAGACGGTGTTCATCATTATAGTGTTTATTTCCTCCCTGTCTTCAACTGTCAGTCAAACCAACTCTCTACCTTAATCCCTCCCCTTGTCTTCTGGAATGGCATGATCTACCCCTTGAGTTCATCCCATCTGCCAAACCACCCTTTCTCTATGATCCAGACCCCTGTTGTCTGACAAATCATGTAGTTACCTGTGCCTTCACCCCAACTGTCAAGTCACCACTCTCCCTTTAACCCCCTTTTATGAAAAGTCATTTTATATTTTTAATTGTATTTCATTATTTCTGAATGATGAAAAGGCCTGCTATTAGGTCAGTAATTATTTTTGGATAGTTATTTGGTGATATTAACAAAATGGAATCTGTCAGCTGTTTTTTGCTAAATCATTTTAGTGCAGCATGATGTAGGCAAAGAGACCCTGCATCCAAAAATATGTCACTTAGTTTGCTGGGTGCAGTGGTTCCAACACAGAGCTTTAAGATTTCGCATGTAGCAGGGCTGAGAAGGCTTACACTATGTGCAATATCTATAGACAGTGAGCTACTTATCACAGCAGGGACGTTGTTGGATTACTAGGCATGTGTCTAAGCAATGATATTCTTCTGGTGCTAAAACAATCCTTGCAAGTAAACAACATACGAGAGCGTGACAAGAGAGACATCACTAAAATCTTTGCTTTAACCCCTACAGCATATAGTCTGGGAACACAATTTTACAGCACTTGTTAATACTGTATATTAATATTAAAGGTTCTTCTCCTGTACTTACTATTGTCACCTAGACCTTACTAATGTCACGATCCCAAAATTGCATCTGATGAAAGAACATGTGACCAGATATGTCAGTTGGCCTCTTCCAATTAAAAATAACTTTACCATGCACAATGATTTTCCATTGGAGGAGACTATGTGCAGATCTGATCACATGACCTTCCATTAGAAGTTGTACAGGCGGCACTAAGTTCAGAAAGAGAACCTGTAATAGTAATATATTAGTAGGAGTCACATAGTCCTGTCCCTAAATATGTATTACAATATAGATAGTGTGGACAGTCCCTTTAACAAGCGTAACCAATGACATTCATTATTATTCATTTACAGATATTAGGCGCCATTTAGACTCATGTAGGTATGATCGGTAAGCCTAGAACTTATATATATAGTCATGCGGCACTTGAAAGATTAATGATCTCGTTTTCATCATCTTTTTGTCTGCGATGCCGCTGTTGCATTACCAAGGTCCTAATGTGTTTGTCCAATTCCCAGAAAGGACACAAGTTTCAAAACGCATTGTTCTTGACATACGACAAACAAATTGACCTACATTTATAAAAATAATCATACACGAGGAAGGAGTGCTAAAAGCTAGCAACCTTTCAGAAATCTAGGCCATGCTGCCATACAAAGCTTGTAGAGAGAAATATACTGTGTAGTAGATCTTACATTTTTAAACACTACTCTGAGATGGAGCTTTTTTCTTCCCTCAATAAGTAGAGAAAGGTCATCTTACAATGACAGGCTAAAGGGTTTTTTTTTACATTTCAGTTTTATGGGCGTCAATATGGCGCTTGCTGCCACTAAGAACACCACCGACATAAGCAAATAATAAATAAGAAAAGACCTTAACCACTTCATGACCAAGGATATATATATATACGTCCTTGGCTGTGCCCGTCCTTCTGTTGCGAGCTCACGCGCTGAGCTCACATCATTGCCTGCACATGTCAACTGAAGACATCAGCTTACATGTTTAGCTAACAGCACTGATCAGATGAACGATCCGATTCTGCGCAGTTAACCCTTTGTAACTGACATCGCCATCCAAAGCACGGTGGTGGGGATCGCACAGTTCCCTACTGGTAATGGAGGTCCCATGATCGCATCATAGGACCTCATTGTGTTACCTTGATAGACCAGGGTCCTGTGATGACCCCGGATGCTGTTTGAAATCACTCCCTGTGGATGCCTAGTGAGCGCCGGCATCCACAGAAAGTGATGATAACTCCTGTGCACAGATGTGCAGCAGCTCATCTGTACACAGGAGAGGCAATCAGAGTGTGCAGTGCTGAGGTCCCCTAGGGGACAGTGTAAGATAAAGAAAAAATAAAAAAAGGTTTTAAAAAAATATGAAAAAAACTAAAGTTCAAATCAAAACAATTAAAAAGAATAAAAATATACACACATTTGGTATTGCTGCATTCCGAAATGCCGGAACTATCAAACTATAAAATCAATTAATCAGATCGGTTAACTGTGTAATGAACAAACAAGTCCAAACGACAAAATTACATTTTATTTTTTTAGTTGCAGCAACATTGCAATAAAATACAATAAAGGGTGATCAAAATAGTGTATCTACCCAAGAAAGGTATCACTAGAAACATCAGCTCAAGACGAAAAAAATACCCTATCACACAGCCCAGATCCTGAAAAATGAGAACGCTATCCTTTTTCTTTAAAAACTTCAGATTTTTTTCACCACTTCAATAGAAATAAAAGAATACATATTTGGTATCTACGAACTCGTACCGACACAAAGCATCATACTGTCACGTCAGTTTTACCATAAAGTGAACATGGTGAATAAAAAACCTAAAAAACAAATGTGTAATTGCACTTTTTTTGCAATTTCACCGCACTTGGTATTTTTTTCCATTTTCCTGGACACTATATGGTAAAATAAATGATTTCATCTGAAAGTACAACTCATCCCGCAAAAAGCAGACCCTTATATGTCTATGTTGACGGAAAAAATAAAAGTTATGGCTCTTGTAAGAAGGGGAGGGAAAAACGAAATGGGAAAACAGAAAATTATCCAGTGGTGAAGGAGTTACAAATGAAAATAGCCATAATATATTGGATTGATGTTTTAAAGACATTTTAGAGAATTTTTGCATAATTCAGAAGCAAGTGGAGGGCAGATATCATCGGCAGCCTACCGAACAAAAATAAAAGACAATTAAATTCAATCCGCCCGATACTTATCATCCCTGACATCAACTGTGAGAGAGACTTAAGGAGTATTACACATTAAATGCTTGGCCGATCCCACTTTCATTATCTTCATATGGTAGTCTACATTTTTTAGAGAACGGTCCTCTGTCATCCATAATCCTCATCTTTTAGCCAAAGTAGAAAGTGAAGTAAAGAACTTTTCTAGTCCATGGTTTACAAATTAGCCTATTCATAGCAACGAGAATTGTGTAATGGCTCATTTCTCTTGTGGGGGTGCAGTAGCAGAATTTAATACCTCCATCCAAGTTACCGTATCCATGAATTACGGCTGATTCACTGCCTAACCATTAGGATGACCATTTTAGAGTTACTACCTGAGCAATAGGATATCTCTTCCTTTCATCTTAAACTTCAATAAGGCCCTTTTCACATCAGCGGTAAACGCTGATCGCGGCAAGTGCAGTACAGTTGCGGTTTCGGCACTTGCGGCAGATGCGGCCACAAAAAAAAAGCGGTCAGCACTTCGGCACTCGCGGTTTTCTCGCGGCGCGCATCTGCCGTAAGTCCCAAAACCGCAATTGACACACCTGCCTCACACTTATCGCAAGCCCCATAGACATTGCATGGGGCTTGCCACAAGTGAACCGCAGGTGCGCCGTTATACAGTAATCACGGCAGTTGCGTTTTTTTCACCGCTGATGTGAAAGGGGCCTTAATTATAACAACAATGTTATATCTTTAACATTTTGAAGCATTAAATGTAATGATATTCATATATTTTTATGAGCTTCTTTCACAAACTCTAGCAGTAACATCAACTGGAATACAAAGAGTATTTAAAAATTTGTTCAAATTTTTTATAAGTTAGCTACCCTAAAAATAGATGTTCTTTTTGTTCTCATGAGCATTCACTGTATGATTGTGATGGGAAACACCTTTTAGCCATTGTAGCTTTAGAACTTTGGTGTTTTCAAATCCTTTGAGGATTTACAAAGACAGCTAACTAGCACGGGAGTATTATAGGCCAGACTCCCTACATCTAAGATCGAGGAAAACAGTAGCACCCACAGACCTTTATCAAAGACTTCTCACGCTAGTCAGTGAGTACCCAGTTTGCACTGACATGAGGAAACTCGGAAACAGCAATCTACAGATGAATTTCTTGCTTTTGGAAGAGAATTTAGTTTAATTTGTAAATTTGGTTATCCTGCAAATTGGCAAAAGAATGTGTGGGGAAAGCGCACAAATAGGGTGACCCTATTTAAGGAGAGAAAAAAAAGTTGAAAGGCCTTGCTCATGGATGCGATTGTTATGATATATGGGGAGGAAAATATGGACAATATAGGAGTTGATAATGAAGAAGAGAAAAAAAAAAAGCAATTGGACTGCTGCCTTGCAGACAAATAAGAGATACGCAAGCGCAGTAACGACTCATTCAAAAAGTCACAAAAGACCCAACAACAACATGTACCTCCGTCAAGGTCTGTGTTCATGACTCAATTATAAGAAAGAGACTGGTCCAAAATGTCCCGCATTGCAGAGTTCCAAGATGAGAACCACTGCTGGGCAAAAAGACATATAGGCTCATCTTGTATTGCCAGAGAACATCTTGATGATCTCCAAGACTTTTGGGAGATTACTCTGAGGACTGACGAAACAAAAGTTGAACTTTTTGGAATGTGAATGTCGCTATAAATCTGGCGTAGAAATATCATAGCATTTCAGAAAAGGAACAGTAAAATATGGTGGAAGGTAGTGTGATGATCTGGGGCTGTTTTGCTGCTTCAGGACCTGTAAGACTTGCTGTGGTAAATGGAGCCATGAATTCTGAAGGAGAATGTCCGGCCACCTGTTTGTGATCTCAATCTGAAGTGCACTTGGGTTATGCAGCAGGACAATGATCCAAAACACACCAGCAAGCCCACCTATGTATAGCTTAAGAAAATCAAAATGAAGACTTTGGCATGGCCTAGTCAACGTCCTGACCTTAATCCAATTGAGATGCTGTGGCATGACTTAAAAAAGGCAGTTCATGCTCAGAATCCCTCCAATATGGCTTGAATTACAACAATTCTAAAAAGATAAGTGTCAAAATTCCTCCAGAACGTTGTAAAAGACTCATTGCCAGTTATCACAAACACTTGATTGCAGTTGTTGCTGCTAAAGGTGGCCCAACCAGTTATTAGGGTGTTAAGGGACAATCACTTTTTCACACAGGGCTCACAGGTTTGGCTTTTTCCATTAATAATAAAGACCTTTTTTATAAACTGATTTTTGCGTTTACTTGTGTTATCTTTCTATATTAATGACATTTGTTTGGTGATCTAAGACATTTAAGTATGACAAACATATAAAAGAATAAGAAATCAGGAAGGGGGGCAAACACTTTTTCCTCAACTGTATTTTGGTAAACAATATATGATACTAATAATATAACAATGCAGCAAAATGTGAAAGTTAAAAAAGTTTATGGGCCACGGAAATTTGGGAGACAGTGAATGGTAAAATATATTTATATACATTTGTCTGGAATAACAGATAGAGACTTGGATAGACAACTGTTATATGAACATTTCTGTTATTTCATTCTTGCAGAGTGTAGTGTGGCCTTCTGAGTTAAGGTGGAACTTTGGTGAGCCTATCCTAAGAGGCACACTCCTATAGTGTTAACTCGCCCGCCTGGTGTCACTAATAGGCTCTTGTTCAGAAACTGTGTATACACTCATGCAATGTTAATTAGCCCACCCTACCTCGTGCCACTAATAGGCTCTTGTTCAGAGACTGTGTATTTCACTTATCTATGTGACGAGCTCCCTATAAAAGCCTTATTAGTGTGCAGGTCTTATGCTTGCTGCTGCTCCTTTCCATCTTGGAAGGTTGTGAGTGGCTGTCCCATCAGCATTCTGCACTTGAGCTGCACCCATCTCTATAATGGAGTTTCTCTGCATCCTGCGTGGGCATACAGTATAAGATTTGGTTTCTTTTTGATAAGTTCATCTACCTCTACTTAGAAATGTACAGTACTACAGTATAATTTTTCTGATTATCTATGCCGCTTACCTCATGTGCAGGGCATTGCGGTAGCTTAGGTATCTGTTGGTACGTCCACTCATGTAGTGACAATTATAGAGATGTTAGTGGTCATAACCGTAGATACTAAGTTTTAATGCCCTGAACAGGAGGTAAGTGACATCTAATCAGGAGGACTATACTACATTTCTAATTGGAAGGATTTGCTAATATTATTATTATTACACCTAATACATATAGGGATAGGATCTTGGAGATGGGAATACACCTTTTAAGGTTTTCCAACAAACCGAGATATAATTCTACTCATCTTCTCTTCTCTATACCATCCTGTCTATAGATTGGACTGAACATACAACAAAGACGGGTTCCCTTTAACATCTTTTCTGATTCCCCAGACTTTGGTTAGAAGTGAAGTCACTCGGAACAGTAACAGCACATTTAAATATAAGATTACTCAGACTATAGCTCAGTGCCGAGGAACCATTAGGTTTCGTGCTAAGTTAGGGATGTTAAGTATGTAATGCATCTTTCTAAATATATGCCTATGTAAGAAAGTATAAATTGCTTTTATAATGGGAAAAAAAAACTTTTATCCCCATTACGGGAAATAACATCCATTCTCAAACGACTTTCCTCACCCCTGTTATCTATAAAAACATGAATGTACAAAAAAGCAGCACTAGGAAAATGTACTCCCATGCTGAGAGCCAAATTTAGCAGTGTTAAAAAGAGGTGGCAGAGCAGTGAGAGGGATTATGGAAGTATTTAATGTAGCCGAGTGCAAAGGTGCAGCGTCTTTACACAACATAATCTTATAATGGCATGATAATAATTACATTAATCATAATGAGCTCGTTTGGCTGTTGCATGTTTAAATTACGTGACTGAACAAGAATGCTTCAGTGTTTCGGTGCTAATTGGTGTCCAATCAGCAGAAACAAATGTTATAAATAACAACCCGGGACAGTGTCACCAGAGAAAGATTTGACATGTGGATTCTTCTCTATTAAGAATGTTTTACTACAATGGAAGATCTCCCCCAAAGACTAAATTTTGCTTGTTCTTGTATGAAGTTCAAGACTCTTTAAGAAAGGCGTCCAATCCCAAAGGCGATGCAGAAGGGGCTAATTATTCTACTTCTGACGCCTCTTCACCTTGCCTTATAATAGGAAGGCATTTATCATCGTTAATCAGATTCTATCCATAATTGAACCTAAATTTTGTGCGAAATTGAAATAAAAAAAGGCCCAAAGGGTTTACACGTTTACAATAGTGCTTACCTTTTTCATACTGTAGTTAACTCCTTAATACCTACTGTTGCGTATTTGCATCATAGTTCAATACATTTGTACACATATTTCAATTTTCATTCAGGCAATAATGGGTTAAAGGGGTTGTGCTCACCATCCATGCCAAAAACAGAAACCAAATGCACTTACAGGACGCAGTCAGAGCCCAAATGTGCTTTTTTCTAGTAGTTTTTGTACAATTTTGTTAGGACTGGTGAGCATGGGATCCCTTGTCGTGGGTCACCAGCTTAAATGTCTTGGGCCAACACATGAACCAAAATCCCATCTATAAAGGTTTTTTATTTATCATATAAAAAACTTTTGCACTTTTTTATCCATCCAGGGTGCAGTTGGGCCCATAGGGGCGCCATTCATCTAGTGGTGCAGAAGCATCGTACTGTGCGGCCCAGTGCTCAGGCAGCGGAGCGGTTGGGTAGCTTTCAGACACTCTGCATCATATGTATCAGTGTGAATGGTGCTCTATGCAGGCCTAGTGTATGCATGGCAGGTCGCCTCCCACATCTTGCTGGTAGAGGTGATTTTATCAGCCAGCAGCTGGGCTTGCTTCACATTTGGGCTCTGACTGCGTCCTGTAAGTGCATTTGGTTTCTGTTTTTGGCATGGATGGTGAGTTTTCTGATGCTGCTTTTTTCTAGTAGTTTTTGTACAATTTTGTTAGGACTGGTGAGCATGGGATCCCTTGTCGTGGGTCACCAGCTTAAATGTCTTGGGCCAACACATGAACCAAAATCCCATCTATAAAGGTTTTTTATTTATCATATAAAAAACTTTTGCACTTTTTTATCCATCCAGGGTGCAGTTGGGCCCATAGGGGCGCCATTCATCTAGTGGTGCAGAAGCATCGTACTGTGCGGCCCAGTGCTCAGGCAGCGGAGCGGTTGGGTAGCTTTCAGACACTCTGCATCATATGTATCAGTGTGAATGGTGCTCTATGCAGGCCTAGTGTATGCATGGCAGGTCGCCTCCCACATCTTGTTGGTAGAAGTGATTTTATCAGCCTGCAGCTGGGCTTGCTTCACATTTGGGCTCTGACTGCGTCCTGTAAGTGCATTTGGTTTCTGTTTTTGGCATGGATGGTGAGTTTTCTGATGCTGCTTTTTTCTAGTAGTTTTTGTTAAAGGGGTTGTGCCTAAAATACCCTTCATAAATAGCTATTTTTAACCCCTAACCACTTTTGTAATTTACTTTATTTTAAAGTACTTAAAGGGAACCAACCACCTCAGATGACGACTATAAGCAGTTAATACATGTCCCTGCACCCTACCTACACCGTTCCACCTATGTTTTTGTTAAGAATATTGATAAATGTAAACCGAAATATCGACTTTGTAAAAATACATGCCTGTTGACTTCCGGGCGTCTCCCTCGGGATCAGTTACTAGTGGGCTGTGTCTTCAGCAGCATGACTGGCTTCTCTAGCCCTCCCTCTTACTTTGCAGGACGTCACATGAAGGGCGTGATGTTATCTATCAGTGGGCGGGCACGCAAGGCTGCTCCCGTCCCTGCACGTCATCGGAGGCAGACAGAGTCACGTGCACTCGCATCGTCACTTCCTGTCGGCTCCGTGCAGTGACGTGCAGCTGAGGGATACCGTATGAGCAAAACACATTGCGGCGAGCGGACGTGGTATCTTTCATTAAGCTGATACCACATCCGCTCGCTGCTTATAGTCGTCATCTGAGGTGGTTGGTTCCCTTTAAGTCTTCCAATGATGCAACTAATCCCTATATGTGCTTTTTTTAACTTTTGCTTCCTTTGATGTGTCGTTTGAGGGGACTCGAGATGACCTCAGGAGGTTGGCCATGCAGTCAATCCTCCCTTCTATCACCCCACCTGGAAGAGGACAGGATAAAGGGACAGCACTGCAGTCACAAACTACAGTTTCTTTAATCTGCGCCTTCTGATGACATATGGAATCAATACTGCTAATAGAAGTTGTCGGAGATTTGACTGCAGCGATGGCACACTTCTTTTGTCATCACCGACTCACAGCATGTTTTTCTAAAACAAATCATCATCAGGGGGTAACAAATCATCATCAGGGGGTGGTGATAGAATTAGGGTGAGTTACACCTGTGCTTCCCTCTGACGATGATTTGGTTTAAGGTGGTAATAGAAGTTTTGGGATGGCGCTGCTTCACTCACCCTGCTTCTATCACCCCCTCCTGACGGTATGCTGTCCTGTTTCAGAGAGACAAGATACAGACTGTCACTCACCCTGCTTCTATCAACTCTCCATGATGGTATGGTGTCCTGCTTCAGAGAAAAAAGATGCAGACCAGCACTGTCACTCACCCTGCTTCTATCGCCTCCCCATGATGGTATGGTCTCATGCTTCAAATAAACAAGATGCAGACCTGCACTGTGCTCAACCAGCTCACAGCTTCTATCAGCGCTACTGACTCCGTATGTCTTCAGTCGGCAGCAACTAAAGAAGCTGTAGTAAGTTATTGCAGTGACAACCACTGATGTCTTCCAGATGAGTGATAGAAAGGAAAAGAGACTGATGGGCCCTTTTCTTGATATGCCTTTCAAATGAAATGTAACAAGAAGTTAAGTGACAAAAAGCACATATTAGCTAATTAGAAATTAGCTGTTCAGTGAGAACAGTAGGGTATTTTAAAATAAAGCAAATTATAAAAGTAGTTGGTTGTTAAAAATATCCTATTATATAATCACCTTATCATGTCTGTCTGTCTCTCTGTAACGGAAATCTTGTGTCGCTGATTGGTCTCCGCTGAGCGTGGTGACCAATCAGCGACAGGTGCAGTCCGGTCGCGAATTGGTGCGGGATTTGAACCACGCACGGCACCGATTCCGTCGGGAGATCAGAGGCGCTAGTCGCTGATCTCCCGATGGTAGCCACAGGTGGTCATCTCCTGCCGCACGGAGGTCAGCATTGACGCAGCCGGGATATAACCGGTCATCTCCCTGCTGCTTGCAGCGGAATTACCGGCGCTAGTGATCTCGCTTGTGACACGCAACACGACCAGGCTCTCGCTGTGAGATCGCTGATCCTGTCATGGAGGTCAGCGGCGACGCAGCCGGGGGATGACCGGAGGCGTTGTGGTCAGAAACAGGGACCGGACCTGAATGCGGCATGGGAGTCTATCACCGAACCGCTGAACCGGAGGCCACGAGCTTCATAGGAGCGGTAGCTCACACACGTGGCGTATACCCCGAGATAGCAGCCGGACAAGTCATTCTGTGACGAACCTATCGTCGAGGTGGACTAGTCGTGTGGCTCCACATCGGTCTCCTTACCAAGATTTCCACACCATGGCACAAGGTAAATCATGTGCGATTTATACTTAAATGCAGATACTTATCCATTTATAGGATAGACTAGGGGAATCACCTTAGGCTATATATAATGGCTGCAGCCTGATTTTCTAAGATATCCATGATAGTGTGTCTTTTGTGGCATTTAGCATTAGCCTAGTGTGTGCAGCATAGATATATTTGAATATCATCTTTTAGGTCAGTAATTGGTGGTCTAGAGTTCTGCATAACAATATTTTAGAATTCTTTGTACGATTAAGGTTTCCGATTTTGATTACCGCACGATTTTGTCTTCTCTCCTATTTAGGGCTATAATAACTGTTACAAAAATTAATATTTTTGTGTAAACTCTCCAAATTGATCTGTGTATTGTACTACCCATTGCTTTCTTGTCTTGTCTATTATAAAAATAAAATTTGTAATATTTTGTATATTATAACGTAGTTGGCGTGGTTTGTGATGTTCGGACTATTGACCATCACTTTTTTTTGGGGTAAAATAATATGAGTTGTCCAGCTACTATGTGAATTGAGAGGCTCCTATCTGTATGTTATATATCCGGAGACAAGGTACCAGTCACCCACTCATACCCGTGGTTGCAGGATGAGGGCTATGAGCGTAGAGGCACTTACAACAGTGCTGAGAGATAAACAGGACCAGTGAGAATCAAAAGTACAGGCACACCCCTGAGGATCTCATACCTGCCATCCCCATTCTACTGAAGACTGCACATTCGGGAGCTTATCCAAGAGTGTCTAACATTGGTGACCTGTTGTACTTGGAGCTTGCTGTGAGTAAACTGGGAACAGAATTGCAGAGCAGTGTGAGACTGTGTTCTTCCAGCGGCGAAAGCCTGTGAAGGCCACTGAACAAGGTAATGAGGCCTGCCAGAGAACATTAATCACTACACCCTGGGGACCTGCTCTAACTGTGGGGAGCCACTACATCCCAGCTGCCTATCCACCATCCCCAGGGGATCTGCAGCAGTGGCAGCTCCTCATGGCCGCAAACTACAGGTGGCGTCACAAATATTTTTCCCTTATAAATCACACCTTTCCCTAAACTCGCCATGACTGACTTTTACTACTGAACCCAGGGTCACGGAAATCGGGTCTCGACTCCGTGACTCCCCAAACATGCTAAACAGCCCGATTCCGAGTACCCCACGGCCCTGGGATGCATCAGACTCAGGGAGTTCTTACCGTCCATGGGTTAGGAGACGCAAATTCCTGTCTTGCCCTGGGCACTGGCAACTCACACTATGCCATTGTTCATCAGTCATCTGACCCTGCAACCACTTTGTGTCCTCATAGTTATGTGACTAAAAGGACAGGATGTCATCACTAGCAGTCCTGGTGGACCACCGAGTGTGAAGCAGCTGGAACACTAGAACTTGTAGAACTTGAGAGTGGCAAGTAGCTCATCTGCAAAGCCTTCAAAAACGCCTTATAATTATAATTATTATGTAGCATCTGAACCTTAATTTAAAGATCCTTGGTCAATATGTGAAACCAATAGCATAATGTATCATTTATGATACTTGTGTAGTATGCATTGTTCACTATCAGGGTGTGTGTGGTGCCATTAATGTACATGTAATTGCCTTCCCTTTGTAACAAAACAAAACATGTGCATCCCAGCTAGATGAGGTCAAAAATGTTTGTAACGTGTTAGCCTGTAGATAGAAAAACATTACAATCTGAGAGTCCTCGGTGGTTGATACCTTTTAATGGCTAACTGAAAAGATGGTGACTAATAGCAAGCTTTCAAGACTCTAAGGCCTCTTTACCAGGATAATAATGACACAAATTCTGAACACGCATATACTGTATATCTGTATGTGCGTGCCAGAATTTGTGTCATTATTAGCCTGCTGAAGATGCCTTTGAGTCTCAAAAGCTTGTTACTATATTTGTTACCATCTTTTCAGTTAGCCATTAAAAGGTATCAACCACTGATGACTCTCAGACTTTAATATTTTCCCATTCCAGGTAGGTTAGGGTTTTGGGATTAATTCCCACTGCCATACCTACAGATATCCAACTCAGTGGCCATAGCCCTTTTCTGCACATCTATTTTTCAGTAATGCCTCTATTGCATGTATGCCGCCCAGCTTAGGGGACCGGGATACCCGGCGCAGGGTCCCTTTCCTTGGGGGAGTCACTGGTGGCTGGACCCAGGCCGTGGCCCCAGGCTGACACACTCCTAAAGGGGGGTATTTACAGGGGATTTAGAAGTTTATATAGTTTATAAAGTTTGTAGATGTTATTGTCGTGACGCCACCCGGAATAATGTGGCTATATATGGCCACCGCTGCCTTGTACTGGCCAGGGGATGATGGTGATAGACAGCTGAGATGGTATAGCCCTTTTCCGGGTAGGGCTGTAGGGTCCCCAGGACAGGTGATGTTAAAGTTAATGATGGATGAAGATGGAAGTCTGGTGAGGAGATGTTAAGGGCACAGACACTTACTTAATTCACAGCAAATTCTCTCAGCGGTGATGGTCCCAATCCTGGATAGATGGTAGCTGTTAAATCAGAGGCTGAGGCACAGATGAAGTTTAACTGGTTTACTTTCAACCAAACTACAATACAACAAGTCCCGTCTCTGGAGTCTGCAATAGGGGTTCAGTTGCTCAGGCCCCACCGGGTCCTTTACCTCCTGCTTGCGCTGTCTGTGTGGCCCTGCTGCCGTGTGTGAACTGGCTGCCGGCCCAAATCTGTTCTCTCTGGGTCCCACTCAACAGGCAACTTGAGTCCTTTGTCTCTCTCTGCTTACCCCGTCCGGGAGTACTGCTGAACTCTTAGTATGTTGCTGTGTCTGGCCCTGTAAGCTTGTTGTTACCTCACGTTGTCCGGTTGCTGTATTGTATATAACTAATGCAGTCACGGATCCGGTATCCGTATCTGTGCTTTTTATCTAGGGTAGATAATGATGCTACCCGATTCTGAAAGTGTTCCTCTTATCAGTTTTCTCCTCCTCAGACCGATGGCTTGGCCCTAGAAAATTGTCAGTCAGTCCTCAGGAACTCAATGCAGCTCCTGTCACTCTGAGCTCCTGGCTCCAACTGTCTGAAAATCTACCTCAGACCGGTGTTTTATCTCTAGGGAAATCTCTGGTGTCTCTGGAGCTCCCCCTACTGGCCAAAGGTGGTAGTGCAGTGGCATGGCTTTCTATGTGAGTGCAACTATTATGATCTTATACTGTGGCTAATACCCGCAGGGGCGCCACATTTGCTGCATTACTAATGCATTCTCTAAGGCAGAGGTCCCCAACATGTCTGACCCTGAGAGCCACATTTAGCTTCAGCCACCCCTCAAGGTAGTGTCATCCTGAACACCATTAGCGGTATAATGACAGCCAAATTTTGTCCACAGGAATCACGCCGAGACAGTATACTTTGATCCAGAGAATCCTACCTTACTCCCATCCAGATGGGCTCTTCTATGTAGGGCTACTCACAGTAGTCACAATCTGTAGACCTGCTCCTCATAGCTGTTTGCTAAACATGGTGTTTATGCACCAAGCTGGAAGACATCTACGAGCAGCACATCATGGAGCCCGCGAGCCACATGTGGCTCCTGAGCTACAGGTTGGTGTTTCCTGCTTTAAGTCAAGGTGGTATTCTTCTACTCTCTATCTAATGCCAACAATGACATCTGGCACATACTGTACAGAGTTCTGGTCATAGATTGTAAAGTGTTAAGTATGGTCAATTTTCTAGATTTGGGTTGGTGAATTTATAAAATATATTTTTAATGTATTCATTTTTATGGTTGATTTTATGTTTTATAAAAGTTCTGAATTTGAGTTAGGGTTTCAGTTCAGTGTATAATGAATGTATGTTGAGTTAACATTTAATTAACATGTCCTCTTATAGCTCAGCGAATCAGAATAGTGCAAGACCTCTAATTAAATAGACTTTCTTTAGCTGTAATGGTGAGGAGACTAATTTAACATTAGTGCTTTTTAAGTTACAGACACACCAATGTTAGCAGCACTCAAATACAGATCCAAAGTAATAAACTGAGAATTTATGAGAGTCATTATGCACCGGAAAACATAAGTTTAACTTTCACTAAACTGAGTGCTGAAGCAATTGAATTTAATCAGTTAAGCAAAGTTTTAAAGGGTTTGCTCAGGATAAAAAAGGGTCTTATTTTTTGTTACAAATAGCGGCACCCTTTTCCATGTGTCAGAAGACATCCTTGTTCAAGAGGCATCGCTAATACAAGGCCTTAAGTATCAATACACTCAGGATATGCCATAAATATTCGATTGGAACCTTTACAATTTGGTAGAACATAATAATAATAATAATTTATTCATTTGTATAGCGCTATTAATTCCATAGCACTTTACATACATCAGTAATGCTGTCTCTCTTGGAGCTCACAATCTAAATATCCTATCAGTATGTCTTTACAATGTGGGAGGAAACTGGAGTGCCCAGAGGAAACCCACGCAAACACGGGGAGAACAAACAAACTCCTTGCAGATGTTGTCCTTAGGGTGCCTTCACATTTGTGTATGGGAAGGCAGCGTATTGCTGCGTTCCCATACGCAGTCAAACGCATGCGCACTGCGTTCCTATGTTTAACATAGGAACGCATAGTGCCTGCGTTTGCTGCGTTCGGGTGTGGATGCGGACGATATCTGCTCCTTCCGGTGTCCAGCATCCGCACCCGGGACGCAGCCAGTTGCATTTTTTTGTGCGCTTGGGGAGCTTGGACAATCAGCAAGCGTCCCCAAGTGCACAAAACATGCATTGTAGTCAATGGGTCCGCAGTGTTCTGCGCTTGACAGTGCTGGAGAACGCTGCAGACCCATTGAAAAATCTCCCGGTGGCCGCCGGTGATGTCACAGGAGCTCACCGACGGCCACCGGGAGATCAGCTGAGCCACTGCTGTCCTCCTCCTCCCCGCTGCCTGTAATGCGCTAGCGATGTCGGCGGGGAGAACAGCTGATGTGATACCTGTTTGAATCTTCCCGCGCCGACATCTCCTCTCAGTGTCGGCACGGGAAGATTCAAACAGCTGTCACATCAGCTGTTCTCCCCGCCGACACGTCCTGGTGCTTACTGGCGGTGGGGAGGAGGAGATCTCCAGCGCTGAACTCCTCCTCCAGCCTGCCCCCGGACAGCGCCGATTGGCTGCCGGGCTCCCTAGTGATGTGTCCGCAGGCGGACATTATCTGCTGCGGACACATCATTTCACACATGCTTTTGACAGCATGCCATCAGCATGCAGACACAAACGCTAATGTGAAGCCAGCCTTAGTGTCCTTTGTGGGAATAGAACCCAGGACCTTGGGATCTCAGTGCTGCAAAGGGTGCAGTGCTAACAACTTGAGCCACCGTGCCGCCCACTGAACATTGATATCTGCCATTCCTATGAGTGTTTTCTCCTAGTATAGACTAGTTTGAGGGCCACTATAAGGGCACATAGGACTATAATTACTGGGTTCTGAGACTACAGACTTCAATAAAAAAATATTGTATATTCTGTAGATAAGTATTTTTGAATGGAAAAACTATTAATTAAACCCGGTCTTGCCACCATTTTTTTCCACATAGGAGCAAGAATGGAAGGTTATGTAAAATTTATTTCTAAGATGTATTAATCACATCATAATAATTCTGCTCTAACTTTTTGCCACTTCATTCCCACTAGTCATGACTACTTTAAAGACTGTGAGGATACTTATTCTTTAAACTTTAGGCAATTATTAATTTCATGTTGTCTTTCAGAGGCTGTGAGTTCAAAAAAGGCTACCTGGGACAGATATTGTGCTAATCACTCTGGCAGATTCTAAAGGAACCCCACCTTTACCATTTAAACCTTGCACAGGAATCTCGTCTTACAACAGGGTCCACTGGGTTGCTCCCATCGAAATATTGCTGACCTGTAGCCTGTGTAGCGAACCAAAGGGAGAGTAGTCAAGGACCCTAAGTCCAAACAAAGAGGGCAGTCAAAGCACATAATCAGAAGAATGCTCTGGAGTAAAGATGAATACATTAGGTAAAATTCTGATTTGCCTGTTGCCCGGTTTTTCCCCAGGAAATTCAATTTGCAGAATAGTTATTCTCCATGAACCGAATGTCCCTTATTATGCACTGAGGTCTCTAAAGATTCCAAAATATAAACAAAACTTAGTAAATGTAACAATTCACCTTACTGCTCATTTCTCCTTCACCCCTACTGCTCACTATCACCTTATGACCATTTTCACGTCTTGTAACTCCAACCACTTCCACTGAAATGCTCTCACACTGCACTAGGATGTCCAGTAATAGTGAGGAGTTGGACCAACATAGATTAGTACATAGAGAACATACAAACTTTGTGCAGGTCATGTGGCAAATTGGTAAGATTTTACCAGAAGATCACTTTACTGTCATGAAATAAAAAAAAATCAACCTGAAGACACTACATCAATAAAGGATAATTATTTCTCAAAATCAACATGAGACTCCAAAGTCTTGTTATGATATCCTTGGAAAGATTATAAAGTGGATATATTGTAACATGAGTTACCAGTGTTTAGTAGTAGCTTAAAAGTGTGAATAATGAAAGAAAGTAGAGCTGTGCAAAAGATTGGGAGAACCCAGGTCCAACAACCATACTCGTAGTTCTTGGCAATAATTTAAGAGCTCTTAGAACCTTCTTTCTGCACATATCCCCGATGCTTTGTCTGATTAGCAGGCCTGACATGACCATCATGGTTGTGCCTCAACACATGCATGTAGTCGCAGTGAGCCTAGTATTCTGAAGATGCTTCGGCAATGCTATCAGGTTAGAAGAGGTTCTTATGACTCTGGTCTGACTAACACGGACTACCGATATGACCACTGGAACAAAGACCTGTGAATATTTTGCTCACTCTAGAATATAGTAATTGACATATGGGATATCTACTTTGGGAAATTTACTTTGGGAATTGATGTGAGGCTTGCACCTTCTCTGTGGCTTTAACTGACTTATTTATCAATGGAAGGAGAAATGTTGAGTGGTTACTTTTATTGATTCAATAGGATTAGATGCATGAAATATGCCTTAATAGTAGAAAATACACTAACAAGTGAAATTAATATATGTAAATCTATGGACTAAGATTCAAAAATGTATTCATATCTTTTTTGCATATAGAAAGAACATCGGGCACTGACCTTATATTGATGCAATTGAGATTGTGGCACAAAACCAGGTCCAGTGTTGCTCAGCCATAAGGTGCAGTCATTTTTATCCGTGAAAAAAGAAGAAGACGCCACTCATTGGACCGGTGAAGACAGTTTTTTTATTCCAGTGGCAGTATTACATCAGGTGGAGGGTGCGGGGAGGGAGGTGCCGGAATGACGGAGCCTAGGTGGATGGTGCGGGGAGGGAGGTGCCGGGATGATGGAGGCACCTCCCTCCCTGCACCCTCCACCTGATGTAATACTGCCACTGGAATAAAGAAACCTGTCTTCACCGGTCCAATGAGTGGCGTCTTCTTCTTTTTTCATGGATAAAAATGTACTCATATCTTTTATATCTCTGAACTAATCTCCTGATATTATGCAACTCATAATATTCGATCCTCCAAAGACCTCCTCCTTCCCTCCACACTTGTACTTCCTCATCTAACCGCCTGAAGAATCCAGATAAGAGTGAAAAAGAGCTGGGATCAAATGCCGCACTGACCACAAAGATAAACACAGAGTAAATCACACAGTCTGTTTATTTTACCTACACGTGTTTCATGGCTCATAGCCACTTCCTCAGGGCATCTAACCACCTGCAAGACTTCTCCCAAGCATCCCCCATTCTCTGGAATTCTGCACCCCAAAACATCTGACTGTCCCCTACACTCGGAACCTTCAATTGGAACCTAAAACCCCATCACTCCAGAAGAGCTTACAGCCTGCAATGACCACGGTTGCACCTCACCACCACTGGACCTGGCGCTCCACCACCACAAGAGCAGACCCAACCTACTGTCTCTCCCCCTTGCCCTGTAGAATGTAAGCCCGCAAGTTCAGGGTCCTCTCACCCCTCTGTATCAGTCTGTCACTGTTAGCTTGTTCGTTGTATTTTTAACTTGTTTGTATGTAACCCTTTCTCATGTACAGCACCATGTAATTAATAGTGCTCTATCAATAAATAATTATAATAATTTGCGATAAAATTGTTTTACCGATCCCATGAGTCGTAGTGCTATAATTGAAATGGATGATAGAAGTGTCAGTGGGTGTTTATGATGCATTGTCTGTGTCATGCTGGTGTTTTAAATTGCTCTTGAATCAGTTATTAAGGCTATTTCATTGATTTGATGTGAATTTGGTATTCTTTTAATGATTTTTTTATATTATACTTCAGTGTAAGATAATGCACTGAGGACCCTTGATATGTAAAATATTGTATTCTAGCCAAAATATTAATTAAAACTACACATTTCTCTATATGATGTAACAAAAATGGGATTTCAATATTTTTTATTGGTGGTCTAGGAAGGCTTCAACATGCTGTCTGACCAATACTATTGGTGTAACCAACAGACTGTTAATCAGCATGGTGCGCTAAATATAACCGTGTGACTGGCTACTTACACAAGATTTAGTTGTATGCGTTTAGATTATTGATATTTTCCACCTCCTACATAAAGTATGTGAGTAGAGAGGAGTCAAACTGGAAAAATTCTAATTTGTCTGTTCATATAGATTTTCAAGGAAATCCACAAATGTAACATTTCTTATCATGTTATGGGGTCTCTCCAGACTGAAGACCATAATAAATGTAAGATGTAAAAAAATAAAGAAAATCCTTATACTTACCTTACCGCTTATCTTTTCGACCTCTCCATGTAATTGATCTAGTCTACGAGGCATCTTCAGATCTCCGGAACTAGTGCTGAAATCCCTTTGCTTTTCATGCTAGGCTGGAACTTCTGGGCTTGATGAGGTCCAGAAGGGTTCTGAGCATGCAAATTCAAGATCATAGGAGATGCCTTGACGTCTTGATGCCATACTCTTTGTTTTGCCTGTTTACAATCCTCCCAGGCCTCATATAATCAAAGTAGGAAATCCAAACCCAAGACAAGAGGCCCAGGGATTTTAGCTTGAGTGTATGTAGAAGGGCTGGATAGGTGAGAGATCAAGTATAGGGATTTAAACATTTTTGTTTTACATTTTGATGTAATTTCACTGTTCAGAAAAATGATGGTCATTTCCTAAATTTGTGCTGAACCGAATTAAAAAAAAATCTGCATTTTGGGAAATGTGAATTTTAGCTAAATTCTAATTCAATTCAGTTCCATTCAAATTGTATTCACTCAGAAGCTAATTGTAACTTATTCTAACTTGAATTAATAATTATTGTGTTCTTTAGGGATGTGTTTAAAATATAGTATTATTTTCAGACATTTGCCATTATTAAAAATGAATAAACCAGCCAAAATGTGAATTCTACAGATTAGATTGAACTTGGCTGGAAAATTCTGTCAGAATTTAATACATTTTGTGAAATCAAATTGGCTGGAAAATATTAAATAAAAATATCCTATACTCACCTGAGTAGAAATGTATGAGGTTTTGTTCATTGAGTCCTTTAGGAGTTTTGGGTTTGGATATGACCCCAAACCATCCTCAATAAACATTTAAAAATACTTGGAAAGCTGTTCTTAATATTTTCTAGTGCATATGCTCTTTGCTGTAGTTATTTTAGATTTGTTTTTCTTTTTTGGAATAAGAGGTTTTTAAAAATGTCTGCTGAGGAAAATAAAGTTCATCTCACTACTTTAAAGTGTATCCTGATGAAATTAGGCACTGTCCAAAGGGTGCAAAAAAACTTCAGAAAGAAAACTCTTCCAAATATTTCCAAAATTTCTTCGAAATGCTTAAGGAAAAGAAAAATTTTTCCTAAATCTTCCATAACAGAAACATTTCCTGAAGTGGCTTCCACTTGAAAAATGTGTTGTTTTTGAATTTTGTGTGAAAATTATTATTTATCAGCCTTCAGCTTGATCTCGAGCCATGGCTATTTGATGCATAAACGCTCTATAGGAAGATTGATCTTGTGCGAGCCTAGATAGGTCCACCAGGATCTTCTCTGCCGTTATCTTGAAAGTAGCAAGCCGGGTTGTTGGTCTTCCTCTTTGTCTTGCACCTTCTATTCTTCCTACTATAATGTCTTCTCTAGTGATTTTTCTCTTCGAATAATGTGTCCAAAGTAGGCAGGTCATAGCTTGGTGATCCTTGCTTCAAGTGACATGTCTGACTTCCAAACTTGATTTGATTGTTCTTCTTACCATCCATGGTATTGATCATAACCTTCTCCAGCACCACATTTCAAAGGCATTGACTCTTCTTCTGTCTTGTTTCTTTATCGCAAATGTTTCACTTCCGTTTGTTACTCTAGAAAAGACCAGACTATGAATGAGCCATGTCTTCATTGCCGGTGAAATATTCCTTGATTTTTAAGACCTTGTCCAGTGATTTCATTGTAGATTTTCCCATAGCTATTCTTTTGACTTCTGGTGTCATCTCTGCATCTTGAGTGATCATTGATCCGAGTAGGTTTCATTAGCACTTTTAGTTTGTCGCCGTCCATATCAAATGTAACTTTGTCTACCTGGCAGTAGTTAAAGTCTCTGACTTCTTTGTGTTGAGCAGCAGTCCTATGTTTGAGCTTTCCATTTTGACACTCCATATTGACTCCTTCATTTCATTTTCGCTTGTTACTATTAGTGTTGTATCATTTGCATATCTTAGATTGTTGATGATTCTTCCACCAATTTTGATTCCTTATTCTTTTTTGGCAAGATCAACCTTTCTGAAAATAGCTTCTGTAGATAAATTGAAGCGAAATGGTGACAGGATGCCGCCTTATCTGACACCACGTTTTAGTTTGGACCATGCTGTATCACCGTATTCCATTCAGTCTTTTGCTTCGTAGTTGATGTAAAGGTTCCTAATGAGGCTGATCAGATGGTTTAGCACACCAATATCTTTCACATGGTTCGCAAAAGTTTCTGGTCATTAACACAGTTGATGGCTTTGCAGTAGTCGATGAAGGAAAAATAGAGCTCCTTGTTGTATTTTTTGGCCTTTTTGTGTGAACATAGCCTGATTAATTTTTTCCTCATTCCCATCCCTAAAAGCCCCGTCACACATAGCGAGATCGCTAGTGAGATCGCTGTTGCGTCACAGGTTTTGTGATGCAACAGTGACCTCACCAGCGATCTCGCTATGTTTGACACGTAGCAGGAACCGGTCCCTGCTGGGACATCGCCGGTCATGTTGGAATGGCCTGGACCATTTTTTGATCGTCAGGTTCCCACTGGGCAGCATGCATTGGTGTGTTTGCCCCTAAACAACGACCTTGTTGCCGACTCAGAACTCAGTCACGTAGGTTTGAGTCGTCAGACTAGCTGCTGTGTGACAGGGTCCCAACGACTGCCGAGGTCTTTATATGGGTCGCCGTATCGTTGCTGCATTGTTGCGTAGATCTGACTGTTTGACATCTCACCAGCAACCACGTAGCAACGTTCCAGCGATCTTTACCAGGTCGTATCGTTGTCGGGATCGCTGGAACATTGGCAAGTATGACGGGACCCTAAGAATCCAGGAAAATATAATTGTTTCAGCTGGACACTGTTGTTTTCCTGAATTTGGATACTGAATGATGAAAAATTCACATTCCGTCAGAATTCAATTTGTAACCATAATTATTGCCAGAGTTGAGTGAATCTCCCAAAACTCGATTTTGGCAAATTGGTTGAATTCTAGGGAGAAATTTGATTTGCATCTGGTAATGAGATCAACACTTCTATCTTCTGTCTTCTTTTTTCTCCCTTCCAGATGGGTTTTCCATTTGCGAAGCCCGACAGTCATGTGAAGTATGATGTACATCATTCATGTATGATGCTCCACACAGGATGGTGTGGGTGGTAGTGAATGGAAGATCTACCAGATGGAACATAAAAGTTAGAAGAATGTAGAAAAAAAGTAGAAGGACATCTACTGGAAGGGATGGGATACGGTAAATACCTCTAACAACCAATCTTCATTTTGCTGAATTCACCAGAATCAGATTGTACCCAAAATAATAGGTTTCTGGTGAATGTAAATTGTTTTTAAAATTCAAGACAAATTAAATTCGCCTTCAATCATTTTGCTCATTTTCAATGATTAGTTTTGCCATAGTTGAATTACTGTACAGTAAGTTACAACTGGGTCTTTCAAGTTCAGTCTTTGTAGTTCAGTGCTAAAGGTTGGGTATATCACATTAGAGCATACTGCATGAAATTGTTTAACTAGATGGATTTTCTTCCCATAGAGCCCAAAGATAAGCAGCTTTACACAGACCAGCCCTCTCCCATGACCCTGTGACAAAGATTATGATGAACAAGACACCACAAGGTGAGTAATGGATTTGGAGATGTCAAATACCAAATTAAAATTCCAATTCAAAGTCTCCCTAAAGTGAACCCTTTCTTTAATAATGCCGGCTTACCAGCTTTCGTTCCCGTACATCAGCTATAAGATAGGGTTCACTAATCAACTGCAGCTACACTTATATATGAACTGACAAGATAGGTGACTTGTCCATGTTTGCACAAGACCGTTAACATGGGGCTTCTATTTTTACAATGTTTCAGTTACTCTTAATGACTACGAAAACATAAAAGAAAGTTTTTAATTGTATAATGTTTCTCCCAAACCCAAAACATATTCTGTTAGAAGTTACCATGATGGATTTATGAAAATGAATGGACAAAGTGGAAGTCAAAGCGCTTGTGGACTATTCTATAATATGTCTTAAAGGCAGAAAGCCATTTGAACTCTAAAACATCAGCTTCCCATCAAATAGTTAAAAGATTTGTCTGTGACTTTTTTTGTAATTAATCATTTAATCCATCAGTGCTGTTAATTTTTTTAATAACTACACCCAGTCTGCAGATGTGGATTATGTGACACAACTTCTCTGTTCCGCTCTGATTCAAGATCATATGATGCACCATCCAATCTTGACTGCTTCGTTTCCACCACTCATGTACACCCTTGACATTTTTCTTGGAAATGAAGTATTTCTCCAAGAAAATTATTGCAATTACATGTTTTGTCATTCAAATTGTCATGCAACAGCCCTCTGCTGCCCCCTATCGTCTAGATAATTATGCAATTGACCAACAATAGATAAATGAGGCTGTGCTGTTCCACTATTAGACCGTTTATTGAGGCCTTCACAGTGATGACTATATTATTATATATTATATACAGACTATATTATTGTATATATGGGTCAGCACAGTGGCTCAGTGGTTAGCACTGCAGTCTTCCAGTGCTGGGGCCCTGGGTTCAATTCCCACCAAGAACAACATCTGCAAGGAGTTTGTATGTTCTCCCCATGTTTGCATGGGTTTCCTCCCACACTCCAAAGACATCCTGATTGTGAGCCCTGATGGGGATAGTGTCTTTTAAATGTATGTGAAGCACTATGGAATTAATAGCACTATTAGGAAAAATCTACAAAGCACTATACAATGAATAAATATTATTATTATTATATATATATCACTGGTCCCAGCTAATGGAATGTGTGTATGTGGCAAGCCATGACCACTCCCACAACACGTGACCACACCAGCTCCACATGGCCATGTAATGTTGAAGTGTTCCCTTTATTTTTTTAAGCAGCATATAAATAAATGTATATATACACACACACACAACTAACTAGAAAAAAGTTCTCCGCAGCACTCAGCTACTACCATTGATGTACAAATGCTAACAAGCTGTATATATATGAGAAAAAAGTTTAAAAACTTACGTTTTTTTCAAAAAACTCAAAATCTTATTTTTTTATATCTGAAGTTCTTAGTGCATACATTGGCCAATGTCTGTTTGCTCATCAACTGCGACAAAGTGACTTGAAGTCTGATGAGTCCAAGCGATGACATCCCTATCCTCCTTGCCCACCCCCCACTTCTCAGTGGGAGACACCACCTCGACCCTAGATCACCTGTAGGTGATGAGGGTGCAAATTGCAGCATGGAGCCAGCAACTCCATAAGAGTTTCTGAAGTTCTTGGTACACACACACATATAGATAGATAGATAGATAGATAGATAGATAGATAGATAGATAGATAGATAGATAGATAGATAGATAGATAGATAGATATCTCTATTCGGTCACTACCAGCTCCACAATAACCCAAGAAAACTAGCTGCCACAACCAATCATTTCTAGAGCTAGATTGGACGCCCATTACAGATAACATGTTCTTATTGAGGGTAACGGTTTATAAAGCAAGAGGAATTAAACTTTTAAATGCTATATATTTAATCTGAAAAGTAGGCAATGTTTATAAAAAATAAACAAGATTTTACAAAAGGAAGCACTACAATACACTATGGACAATTACATAAAATAAAAGGGATAAATAATAGAAAATTATTATTTTAATAACTATTTCGCAGTTTGTTCCTTTTCTTTTTTCTTTTTTTTTGTTTTTCCATGTTGGAATCTGTTGAGAATGATAATATTTTAGATTTTGTAAAATGTTCATTTGCCTATTGATTACTGTACCTTTTTCAAATAAATTGTACAATTGTCCATTCAGCTTAATTTTGTTGTTGTAAATTCAATAAAAATTAATTGAGTCAAATAATAGCAAATTTCTACACTTGGGTCACTGACATGGCTCAGATATTTGGTGGGGGTGCTACTTGAAAAAGGAATAATGCTTTGATCAACGAACACTTTGGCCTGGGAATTGAACTTGCTTACCTCTGCATATAAAAGGTTCAGGTTTTCACTTTGAGAACAGACCTTTGGCTGTAATGACCTGGCCCCTGTGGGGGGTCCTAACTGCAATGAAGAGCCCCCTCTCTACTTGAGTAATTTTTCTCACCTCACCATTTGTTGATGGATGGTTGTATGTACCTTGTCAGAGAGATATCTCATGGATTTATGTTTTTTTTTTTCCATAGCACACTTGTTTATTTCTTTTATGTGTATTGGAGCCACACAAAAAATAGAGAAAAAAAAACTAATTGGATATAATATCACACAAAACCCCCAATATTGAACAGACAAAATGGTTGATGGTACCGTCAAACCTTTCAACATCGTTTCCGACGTCGTTCAAAAGTGACGTCAGGAATGATGTTGAAACGACATCGTTGTTGCGTCGTAGTGTGTAAACGCACGATTCAACAATGATAGTTGTTCAAGTCGGACTTGACAGGTTTTTCTGCATGCAGGGAAACCTGTCAACTTCAACTTAAACAACCGGCGGGATCGTTCGGTGTGACACCCAATAGCGATGTCACGGCGGATCCCGCCTATTCGCATTGCAGCAGATCGCTCGCTGGGTTGATCCCAGCCCTGTGAGCAATCGCTGCAGCAACATCGCAGAGCTGTCACCAGGAACATCTTGACGTGTGACAGCTAGGCTGCGATGTCAGAAGCGAGCGCACACCCGCGGCATCGCATCCAACATCGCAGCCGATGTTGGATGGTGTGACGGGGCCTTAATATTTAGTTGCACAACCTTTGGAATAAATAATTGCAATCAATTCCTTTTTATAACCATCCACAAGCTTTTTATTCCTCTCAGCTGGAATTTTGGACTCTTCTTTTGCAAACGGCTTCAGGTCTCTCATATATGAAGGCACCTTATACTAACAGCCATTTTAAGATCTCCCCACAGGTGTTCAATGGGATTTAGTAGATTTGGTAGTCTTCAGACTTTATGATGCCTTGCACACATTCACAACACCCAGTTCAAGAGGCTGCAAAAGACCCCCAAACATCTTTGAACCTTCCTCATATTTGACTATAGGTCATGTGTTCTTTTCTTTGTAGGCCTCATTCCATTTTTGATAAACAGTAGAATGATGTGCTTTACCAAAAAGCTCTTTCCTGATCTCATCTGTCCACAAGTCCAGAAGAATTTTGGCTTACTCGTGCATATTTTTTCAAACTGCAGTCTAGCTTTTTTATATAACTATGTCCTCCTGGGACTCCTGCCATAGAGTTTCATTTCATTCAAATGGGTATGGTTTGTTTACGCAGACACTGATGCACCCTGAGCCTGCAGGACAGCCTCCATTTTTTTAGAACTTGATTGGGGCTGCTTATCCACAATCCAGACTATCCTGCATTGCAACCTTGCAATTTTTCTCTGCTGTTCATGTACAGGGAGATTAATTACAGAGCAATGGGTTGTAAACTTTATGATTATGTTGTGCACCATGGACAAAGGAACATCAAGATCTCTGGAGATGGACTTGTAACCTTGAGATTGTTGATATTTTTCAACAAATGTAGGTCTTAAGTTCTCAGACATTTTTCTTCTCTTTCTGGTCTCCTTGTTTACACACAATGCAAAAATTGTGTCAACTTCTTTCCTTTTTATATGGTTTTAGGTGTGATTTTCATATTGCCCACAGCTGATACTTGCCACTGTTGAGTTTGAACTAACATCACATACTCGAAACCAACGTTTTTTATCCACAATTTTGGAAGGGTGCCAACAATTTTGTATAGCCCATTTGTAGGGTTTTGTGTGAACTTATGTACAATTTGCTCTTTTTTCAGTTTTTTTTGTGTTGTTCCAATACACACAAAGGAAATAAACATGGGTATGACAAAACGTGTAATTGCAATCATTTTGTTGGAGAAATACTTCATTCTCTAGAACAATATCAATGGTGCCAACACTTTTCACCATGACTGTATGTTTAAAAATTAAAAAGGTAGTCCAAGGCACACTTCAAAGATTTTGACATGACCTTTAACCAGCAGATGGAAAAAAACAAGTGGCACATGCCAGGAGTAGCAGGTGGCTACACAAACTTCTAAACAGTATTGCTGTGAGATACATATCTTTATTTTATTCAGTACATATTTTTTTTCCATGCATTGCACGGAATCGTCAACTTCTAGACGTCTTAAAAGGTTGACTATCTGGAATGTACTGAAGAATGTAAAGGGGACCTTTCATTTGCTTAAAAAATGTATTAAATACCTTATTAAACAATCCATGAGCTCTCCTGATTCTGCAGCTTTTTTCTTTTTTTGCACTGAGTTGCTCAGTGGCAGATATGATAATAATTATAATCTTTAACTTATATCGCACCAACATAGGACAGGGTCAGACTACTGTTTTTAGAAGATGTCACGGACATCCGCTAAAAACGTAGTCATTTTTTCAGCTGCGCATATTCGCTAGTCATCGCGGCTGCAGCTCAATGCTGTCCCTGGTTACCCGATGTTGATCTTGGTAACCGCCCACACATCCAGCTGAATAGCGTCCGCTTAAGCAGAGCGGACAGGAAAATGCAGCACTTTACAATCCAGAGGTTCATATGCAAACAGTCATAAGTAAGACTTTTAAAAATGCACAAATTAAAGCAAAATAATGACGTCCCTGTTCATAAGAGCTTACAATCTACAATAAGGTGGGGGTGACACAAAGTACAGGTGCTTATTTACAATGATGTTCCAGCTATCTTGAGGGAGTGGGGAATAGATAAGAGCTGTATGAGTGGTCACCAGCTATTCTTTTGGGTCTGGTGGAGTGAATAGGCTATGTTTAAGTGACTTCGATTAGGGAGCATGATAGGCTGCCTTACAAAGATGTGCTTTTAGGGAGCGCCTGAAACAATTTAAGTTGTGCTTAAACCTAATTTCTTGGAGTAGAGCATTCCAGAGAATTGGTGCAGCTCGGGAGATGTCTTAGAGTCGGGAGTGGGAGGTTCCGATTAGTGCAGATGTTAGTCTAAAGTCGCTCCCAGAGCAAAGTGAATGGGTGGGGTGTTAGATAGAGATGAGGTTAGAGAGGTAGGGAGGTGCCGCACTGTGAAGAGGTTCGTGGGTGAGAACATGCAATTTGAATTGGATCCTATAGTGTATAGGCAGCCAGTGCAATGACTGGGACAGATCGGAAGCGTCCAAGTAATGGTTAGCCAGGTAGGTGACTCTGGCTACTGCATTAAGGATGGACTGCAGAGGGGGGAGTCTAGTGAGAGGCCAATTCATAGAAAATTGCAATAATCAAGGTGGGAGTGGATCAGGGCCACAATGAGGGTTTTTGTTGTTTCCATGTTCATAAAGGGGTGGTATCTATAGATGTCATTCAGATGCAAGCTGCAAGATATTCACATTTGTTGCTTTTGGAGGGCAAAAGTGTTTTTTTTTCTTGTAGTTCAACTGAGCATTTCTTCAGAGTCTTGTTTGTGGGCATACTCTTCCCCCTCAGACACTGCCAATTGCAACTCAGCATCTTAAACTGATAGAACATTGGAAAAGCTGTGATTGACAACATCTGGGAGAGAGGGGTGAAAGCACACACTACCAGAGGAAATGCTGAAGAAATATCAAGTTGCACAACAAGCAAAGATTTCACATATTGCCTTTGAAAGCTACAAATGTGAGTATCTTTGCAATGGTGTGATACCGCACAAATTGAAAAAAAAAAAGAAGTGGATCAATTAGGGGGCTTAGTGATTTTTATAAGGTATTCAAGCAAACATTGTGAACAAATGACAGGTCTTCTTTAACCACAATAAATCTGTATTAATTTTGCAAAACATCTGTCCCTAAAAGCAAGATCTCTGTCTTGTATAGCGGTAAGGGAATTAGGAAACAGGATGGTAAGATGGGCTACAGGAAAACAGGGGAACTAGTCTGACCCTGAAACTGGGGTCTTTAGCTGACCCTGTTCCCAGAATTACATCTAAAGGTAAGGATGTCCAGGCTGCTACCCTTGCCCTTTGCTCCTGATCAATCCTAGACTAACTCCCCTCACCTCCATCCACAGATCGGGATAGCAACAGCAAATTCTCCAAAGATGGAATTTTTCAAGTGCAACATTGCAGGAGAGTTACAGCAAGCAGCCTAATGTCCTAACAGCTCACATGGTCAAAGTAGAGTGAAACTATGAGTGAAAGAGGGAACTATTTAAAGGCTGGAGGAGTGGTCAACTACATCAGTTGACACACCCTGCAGCAGCTCACTTGTGCATGGAGAGCCGTAGACCCATAGACAGCAGCAGCTTCTGACATTAACACTGAATGTGCCAAAGGGAATTTACTCCCATTTAAACTACAGCAGAGCTTTTTACATGGACTGCAGAACAGTCAAAATGTGACAGTTCTTACAGTTCAAATGAGTAGACTTCTATGTAATACACAAATTGCCTGGGTCTAACTGACTGAGAGCAGCTTAGTGTGGTGACATTCCACCATGGCTAAGAGAGGAGGTTCCAAAGTAGAGACTCCATCTATCATGGCAACAAGGTGCATTGAATAGACAGTCTTTTTAAGAAGTCACTGAGGCAATCAGAAGACCCGTCTGGGTCCTATTGCCAGGATCCCAGCAAACAACTGATTTTTCCAGGGAAAGTTATGAACAGTCAAACGTTTCCCCTTCAATGCACATAGTAAAATGTTAAAATGTTTGGTATTATTATTTAATATTATTATTATAGTACCATTTATTCCATGGTGCATTACATGTGAAAACAGGCATACATGTACAGGAACAATAATCATGGACAAAACAAGGCACGGACAGAGCGGACCCTGCCGGCGAGGGATCACAGTCTGCAAGGGATGAGTGAGGATAGAGTAAGTGAGGGGAAAGGACTCTGCCTGCGAGGGATCACACTCTACAAAGGATGAGTGAGGATACAGTAGGTGAGGAGAGAGGACCCTGCCTACGAGGACTCACAGTCTACAAGGGATGGGTGAGGATACAGTGGGTGAGTAGAGAGGACCCTGCCTATAAGGGCTCACAGTCTACAAGGGATGGGTGAGGATACAGTAGGTGAGAAGAGAGGACCCTGCCTGCAAGGGATCACAGTCTACAAAGGATGGGTGAGAATACAGTAGGTAAAGATAGAGGACCCTGCCTATGAGGGCTCACAGTCTACAAGGGATGGGTGAAGATACTGTAGGTGAGGAGAGAGGAGTCTGCCTACGAGGGATCACAGTCTACAAAGGATGGGTGAGGATACAGTAGGTGAGGAGAGAGGACCCTGCCCACGAGGGCTCATAGTCTACAAGGGATGGGTGAGGATACAGTAGGAGAGGAGAGAGGGCCCTGCCTACGAGGGCTCACAGTCTACAAGGGGTGGGTGAGGATACAGTAGGTGAGGAGAGAGGACCCTGCCCACGAGGGCTCATAGTCTACAAGGGATGGGTGAGGATACAGTAGGAGAGGAGAGAGGACCCTGCCTACGAGGGTTCACAGTCTACAAGGGGTGGGTGAGGATACAGTAGGTGAGAACAGAGGACCCTGCCTACGAGGGTTCACAGTCTATAAGGGGTGGGTGAGGATACAATAGGTAAGGAGAAAGGACCCTGCCAGCAGAGGATTACAGTCTACAAGAGATGAGTGAGTATACAGTAGGTGAGGAGAGAGGACCCTGACTACGAGGCTCACAGTTTACAAGGGATAGGTGAGGATACAGTAGGTGATGAGAGAGGACTCTGCCCACAAAGGCTCACAGTCTACAAGGGATGGGTGAGGAGAAATGGGCGAGGAGAGAGGACCCTGCCTGCTAGGGCTCACAGTCTACAAGAGATGGGTGAGGATGCAACAGGTGAAGAGAGAGGACCCTGCCTGTGATGGATCACAGTCTTCAAGAGATTGTATGAGTGACTCTCCTTTCAGGTTTGTTGAAGGGACTCTCCTCTATTATAATGGAGCATAAAGAAAAAGCTGTTGAGATAACCTTGTAAAAAGAAAAAGAATGTTCATACCATGTTAGCCAATAGATAGAAAAATATTAGAATCTGAGACTCCTTAGTGGTTGATACCTTTTAATGGCTAACTGAAAAGATGGCAAGCATAGCAAGCTTTCGGGACTCTTCATCAGGCTGATAAGGGGGGCCTAAGTGTCTGGAAAGCTTGCTATTTATTACCATCTTTTCAGTTAGCCATTAAAAGGTATCAACCACTGAGGACTCTCAGGTTCCAATATTTTTCCTTTTAAAAAGCGTGATCTATTCTTATAGGGCTAAGGAAATATCAGATGCAGTAGCTTAGATTAATAGATTCAACAGAATAGTAAATATAGATTTATTTACCATAAATTGAGAAAAGACCGAATAACTTATATCTTGCATCAGACTCCTATATTTAGCTGAAAAATGACCGAGCTGTAGTTTGTGCGCCCCTGACAGATCCCATCACAACAATTTATAACTACCTGAAACATCCAGGCACATAACATTGTGGTTTATTAGCTGTTTTTTTTCTAATAATTTAGGGATTTCCTTGGATGAAAGATATGCAGCACTCACTCCATCTATCTATCTATCTATCTATCTATCTATCTATCTATCTATCTAGATATACTTGAAAAAATGCTGCAGCACTCCGTCATTAGATGTATCTTATGCCTTTATTACGGCCACAGGTACCATAGGACAACGTATCGGGCACAAGCGCCCTTCATCCAGGCTGGATGAAGGGCGCTTGTGCCCGATACGTTGCCCTATGGTACCTGTGGCCGTAATAAAGGCATAAGATACATCTAATGACGGAGTGCTGCTGCATTTTTTCAAGTATATACAAGTGCTGGGAAGACAGCCGAGCTGATTTGCACCCACTGGGCAGTGCTGCTCTATTTATTTCTACTTATCTATCTAGATATGCAATATATATATATATATATATATATATATATATATATATATAAACACACAACTGAGATTTGCATGTGTACACAAACTCTCATACCCGAGACGAGACGACTTTCAACATTAATTATCTCCTTTAAGACCAGTTTCTTGCCTAAATTTTACAGCAAATAGTCTTCTGAGGCACAAGCTCTTATCTCCATTAAACAGAAATATGTGTTTTTTATGCCAATAACTTTGGTAATGTGGTAAATTATTGATAGGGTCTGAACTATTTTATGGCTAATTATAAAAATAATGAGCTGCTCATCAAAGTAACTGAATGTTTGAACTCGGCTTTTTAAAAAAAAAATGAAAAAAAAATCATCTTTTTCCTTCTATCTGACAGTTCACACGTTCCCTTGAACATCACAGCAATATTGTCTGTGCGAGGAATGGAATAGACCATGCTGGAGATTATAGTATTATCACACATTCTCTACAACACTGGACGGCTTGATAAAAACACAGGAAGCTCATGTGTTCATATATTATCTGCCAGAGACCAGAAACACAAAACTGAGTCTCTGGCACTGTATAGAAGTAGATAAATTAATAAATACTTACATGTGTATGTATACTTATTTTTTATATACATACATCTATCTATATCTATCTATATACACATATATATGTATATATATATATATATATATAAATACCGTATATACTCGTGTATAAGCCGACCCGTGTATAAGCCGACCCCCCTACTTTTGCCCCAAAAATCTGGAAAAACCTATTGACTCGTGTATAAGCCGAGGGTGGACCCCAGCACAGGTATACAGCCCTCAACAGTGTGGTATACAGCAGCCCCAGAGGTATATACAGCAGCCCCAGTGGTAGTATACAGCAGCCCCAGAGGTATATACAGCCCCAGTGGTAGTATACAGCAGCCCCAGAGGTAGTATACAGCAGCCCCAGAGGTATATACAGCCCCAGTGGTAGTATACAGCAGCCCCAGTGGTAGTATCCAGCAGCCCCAGAGGTATATACAGCCCCAGTGGTAGTATACAGCAGCCCCAGAGGTATATACAGCCCCAGTGTAGTATACAGCAGCCCCAGAGGTAGTATACAGCAGCCCCACAGGTATATACAGCCCCAGTGGTAGTATACAGCAGCCCCACAGGTAAATATAGCCCCAGTGGTAGTATACATACAGCCCCACAGGTAAATATAGCCCCAGTGGTAGTATACAGCAGCCCCACAGGTAAATATAGCCCCAGTGGTAGTATACATACAGCCCCACAGGTAAATATAGCCCCAGTGGTAGTATACAGTAGCCCCACATATATATGCCCCAGAGGTATATACAGGCCCCCCCATCTATATACAGGCCCCCCGCTGCAATCCTGTAAAAGAATAGATTAGTATACTTATCCATCCGCTGCAGCTGTCCCGCCGCCATCGCGATTTAGCATCTTCCGACTTCCAACGTCTCGCGTCTTCTTCCGGTTTCCTCCTCGGTCGCACAGGCAATGACGTCATTGCCTGCGACCATCGGAAGAAGACGCGAGACGCTGGAAGTCGGAAGATGCTGAATCGCGATGGCGGCGGGGCAGCTGCAGCGGATGGATAAGTATACTAACCTATTCCTTTACAGGATTGCGGCGGGGACTGTATATAGATGGGGGCACTGTATACTGTATACATTGTATACAGTATACAGTGACTCGCGTATAAGCCGAGGGGGGGACTTTTCAGCCCAATTTTTGGGCTGAAAAACTCGGCTTATACGCGAGTATATACGGTATATATATATAATATATATATATACACACTTTATTAATACATTATATATATACTAGCTGGGGCACAATGCTATTGCACGGGGAGGGCAGTGACGTCACGATAGGGGCAGGCTCTGTGGCGCTGAGGGTGGCTGCCGCCTCTCTTCCCGGTGTGCTCTCCCCCCTGTTCACTGTTTTTCCTCCTTGTGCGCTGTGCCTCTCCCCCTATGCCCACTTCCCCCTATGTGTTGTGATGTCATAACACCTCAATATGATAATAAAACCCCATTGTGTTGTCATAAATCCCCACTAAGATGTCATAATACCCTAATATGTAATAATATCCTATTGTGATGTCATAAAACCCAAATGTAATTCAAAATACCCCACTATAATGTTAAAATACCCCATTGTGATGTCATAACACCACACTATGATGTAATAATACCCCATTGTGATGTCATAACACCACACTATGATGTAATAATACCCCATTGTGACATCACACTGATGTGACACAGGAGGTGATGACAGACGCCACAAGGCAATAATATAAGTATATATATATACAAGTATATATATGATTAAGATGTCAAAACGTTAGGTGTTTCCATTATTTTGTCCAAACCCTGTATGCATACAGGGTTTGGACAAAATAATGGAAACACCTAACGTTTTGGCATCATAATCTACGAACATGTTATGAACATGCAAACCGTGTCATATGTTAATGTTTTGTAGTTGACTATTTGTGTTCAGTGATATGTGTACATAAATTAACTGTTTGTTTTGCCGAATTGTAAGAACATTGATGAGAACCTGATACCAATGGCAGACCTTTCGGAGTTTCAAAAAAGCCAAATTGTTGGTGCTCGTATGGCAGGCGCTAGTGTAACAAAGTGCCCAAATGCTTGGTGTGTCAAGAGGTACTGTCTCCAAAGTAATGACTGCGTTTGACAGAGAAGGAAAAACGTCCGCAGCAAAGCACAGGTCCGGCCGAAAGTCAAAGTTGACTGAGAGAGACCGTCAGACTCTAAAGCAAATTGTGAGAGAGGATCACAAGACCACAGCTTTGAAAATCACTGCTGAGCTCAATGATCACCTACACAACCCAGAGTCCACGAAAACTGTTCATCAGGAATTGCACAAATCTGGATTCCACGGAAGAGCTGCAATTAGAAAACCGCTGCTCTCAATGACAAATGTTTCCATGTGTTTAGAGTGGTGTAGAAACCTCCAGAATTGGTCCCTCGAGCAGTGGAAACATATGATATTCTCAGACGAATCATCGTTTACCCCATTGTCCAACCTCCGGCCGAGTGTACGTTTGGAGACAGCCGAAAGAAGCATTCCATCAAGACTGCCTTCTCCCAACCGTAAAACATGGCAGAGGTTCTGTGATGATCTGGGGTGCTATTTCGTGGAGATCTGCCGGGCCAATGATATCACCTTGTATGAATCCATACCTTGGAGAATTGAGGCTGTAATCCCTGCAAAAGGTGGACCTACACCATATTAAACTAACTTTTGTTGATTTTTCCAGGTGTTTCCATTGTTTTGTCCAACCCCTGTAGATATATATATATATATATATATATATATATATATATTCTTCCACATTGAAATTGCAGCACCAAGAATGAAAAGTCTTGGCCACTATCAATTAGACTACTAATGGTTGCCTGAGTCATTTTCTCCTACACTGAATGCTTTTGGGCAAACCATCAAAATCCATTGCTAGCAGCTCCCTTTGCAATTTCCATACAATGGCTTCCCAGATGTGCTCAATGGGAGACATCCAGAGATGCTGCAGTCCATGGTAGAACATTTAGGAATCGCAGGTTGCTTACAGTTGCACAACCATCATACGGTCTGGCATTGCTGTATTGGTAAACAGTGCTAGTGTGGAGACCCAGGGGTCAGTGGGTGCTCTCGTCCGCTGGCCCAGCCGCCTTTGCAAAGACAACGTGGACCAGGGCTCATCCCCAACTGAACGCCCGAGCTCCTTAACCGTGGGGGGAACACTACTCAGACAACACAGGGTGAGGGAATCACAATATTAAGGCTTTATTGAATCCCCAAACCGTTAACAGCATATAACGCATAACCAGCAAAACACAACAATGTAACAGGCAACAGAGTCTCACCCTTCCGCTGGCTCACCAGGGTTTAGAATGTAGCACAGCAAAGTCTGTAGCCAGGTGACTGTATCGTCCCAACCTGGGTTGCTTCCTTATCCTTATGCAGTCTTTGTCATCACAGCCGAATCCGATAATCCGATACTGAAGTCCTTGTACTTCTATAGTCCGTGTTCTGATCCCCTTGGTCAGCACCGAAATGCCTAGGCCTGGGGTTATGGCTCGCTAATTGGACCCGAAGACCCTAGATTAGCTGCCTGTATCCAATCTTCAATCTCTCTCTCTAACTCTGGTTAATGAACACATCTCGTTATCTACCTTCAGCCCTCATTGCAGGATATTGGGAGCGTCACGATTGGTGCAATAACACTGTCTTTGCATTGGCTATACCTCAAGCCTCATTTAACATATTTTAATAGTATTGTACTCCTGACACGGTAGAGTGACATACTGATTGACATAGTCCTTACAATGGAATGTTAGTAGGAGACATTCAGTCTGCAAACCATGACATTAAAACAATAGTGGCTGGAGCCATGTACATAGAATCAACATTCACAGGGTAATAGACAATGAACGATTAGCATAATTAAGTTCTCTGGCCTTCAGTGACAAACAAGTTAGATAATTACATTACCATGCTAAACTTAAACCACAGTAATCTATGAAAATACTGTAGGAAATTCTCCTTGGCCATTACAAGCTTGCAAGCCAATATATTATACTGTCGGGGTTACATAAGAAATCATCATATGTTCTACATTGAAGGAGTCCATTTCATCACAGCTAGTAACACATTTTGTGAAATAGTTGAAGCCCTGGTTCCATGACCAAATCTATGTAAATGTACATTATGCTACACCACATCATAATACTGATTAGGGCTGGTGTGTTGTTACCACATGAAGGACTCTTTGTGATGTTGACAATGAGGTCTCTAGAGCAATCTTCAGCTATTATTGCACCCAAGATAAAAGCGGGAATCATTGCTGAAGAGGATAGACCTTCATTTCAGCATGCATTGCGTTATTTCTTTGCACCATGATAGTCTTTGAGAGCAATAGAGTGAAGTCAGAGGAACAGCTGTAACTGGACATCTGGCCCAAAGATTAATGTCACGTAAACAATTTCTGTATGGCTTAGTATGTGACATTTGTTTTGACTTGGAATACAGAATGGATCAATAGTGGCACCAGTGGTAAGTTTATTTCTGCAAAGCCTTCAAGGATCTATTTTTCAACACAACAACAAATGTTACTGATTATAATGTGAGCAGTCTGAGTGGCTTAAACATGCTATCATTGCCTACAGCATTTCCAGTCCTGTCTCCTATGAAGCACATCCAGGACACCGTTGCACGTCAATTGCAAAAGAAGCTGCCAGCAGTGGATCCTGATGATTTTCCCAAGTGCATTCAGTGGGGTAGAACTTTCTTCAAACAAGCCATTAATGACCTCATTAATAGCAGCCAAAGCATGGTGTGTAAGAGTGGGGGTTTATATAAATTGCGCCTCATACTTGATGTTGAATAAATTGACATTTAAAAAAAAATCTTTTTATTTATTCATCATTTGGAAATGACCACAATGTCTATCCATCTTGTGATTTCCTCAAATCCACGTCTTTTCCTTCTTTTTCCTATTCCCTGATGAGGAACGTAGTCGTGAATATATTGATGAAAACAAACTGAAAAGAGTATTAAATGTTTTTTACTCTAGAGCTAAATATAACACATAGTCCACATCGGCTTCTTTTCCCAGGTGAGAAAAAAGGAGGTAAAATATCCTTGTGTTTAGGTTGACAGCATCGGTGAATAGAGGAGCATTGTGTGCGGATCAAGCAGGGCTATTTTTTCCATTGACAATTTAGCGGCTTTAAGAAATAAAATGCCGTTATTTATTCCAGCACATATTTAATTAGAATTGTACATTAGTAATGGGTTACAATAGGCTATTGATTTAAAGAAGAAAAATAAGCACTGTTTGCTAATTAATTCTCTGGTTCTTATAACATGACATGAAAAAAAAATCCTAAAAAGCCGAGTCCATTATTGGAGTATATTGTGCTCTCTGTATTGTGTGTCCACAGTGCGTGCTCAATAGCACAGCGTGCTGCCCTTTTCCATTGTTAAGAATGCATGTTGTTTGAGGGTCAGGTACATATAATATTAGTAGGATTGTGCCTTCTTTTTTGCCTTTTTTCCATGAAGGTGTAATTACAATATATTTTTTGCTTTAAAGTGATTTATATTATGATGATTATTTATTATTTTAAGCATTGTCGATAATTTGGGCTTTGAGAAACGAGGGATAAAGTGTGTTCATACAGGAAAAACATTTCAAAGCACTAAGAAAATAACTAGAATAAAACAAAAGCTTCACATCATAAGGAAACAGGGAACACAATTGACACAAATGCCGGTTTTGTACAATGGAGTTTCAGATGGTTTATTAACAGTGAAGTTACTCCATATGAAAACGAGTTCTCCAGACTTTTAAGGGCCAAACATATATTACGTTAAAGAGAAAAATACACCAGGAGTTGAAGAAGACCTGTCACCTGCCATAAATATAGCATTTCTTTTTCAATCTATTTATATTACCTGGTATTTTATTTTGTTTTTGCCTCTCCATGTAATAAGTGTAATGGATAGCTCAGGAATCTTTTTGCGTGAGGCAAGAAACAACTGAAACACAGTTTATCTGTGAAAAATGACTGTATTGTAACACACGATGATTAAATAAAGTGCAGTGGAAAATCAAAGTTCATAAACACCCAGTGAAAATATTAAAATGAAGGAAAATGACTCTTGAAAACCACACAGGATTAAGCAAATAGCAGGGCAGTCTTTTAAGCTCTGTATCACTAGGAGATGCTGTGAAAGGAAAGTCAATGGCAAAGTTTACTTAGAGAGGTGTTGTAGCAAAGTCGATACTCAGTAACACCCAGGAGGCCTGGGAATGGTAGTTTCTGAAAAAACAAGTTCAGAAACAGATGCAGTGCAGTTTTACTAAAAAGTCCCGTACAGTGAACAGTCCCGTAACACTGCTACTGCATCTTGAGCAAATGAGGAAGCTTATTAAGCAACAAGTTTCGCGACACAGGGTTGGTCTTGCAAGAGCTAAAACTGAGGAAGCAGCAGGAGCAAATTGGAATGCAAGATAAGGTGACAGCAGGTGTAGGAAGCAGTGGTAGTCTCTGAAAAAACAAGTTCAGAAACTGATGCAGTGCAGTTTTACTAAAAAGTCCCATACAGTGAACAGTCCTGTACACTGCTACTTCATCTTGAGCAAATGAGGAACTTATTAAGCAACAAGCTTGGCGACACAGGGCAGGTTTGGCAAGAGCTGAAACTGAGGAAGCAGCAGGAGCAACTTGGAACGCAAGATGAGCTGACAGCATGTGTAGGAAGCAGAACCTCTGATTAGCAGTCACAGGAGAGACACACAGGGTATGCAGGAGAAGGACGAGCAAGCGGGGCTGATGGAACTGAAGAAACTGCAATTTGTTGCATTTAAATGCCATTCTCAGCAGCATTTAAATAGTTAACAGCCATGGACGGAACTCAGTGCCAGCTGCTAAAGTTAGGAACAGATGCTGGTTATATAATATAGCCAATATCTATCCCGGTCAAGGGACTCAGCACCTGAGCCACCGCCACATGTGAGAACTCATTATCAACAGGGGCGTAACTACAATTGGAGCAGGGATTGCGATCGCACCTGGGCCCTGGAGCCCTAGGGGACCCCAAAAGTCACTTTGGCCTATATGACATAACCAATATTATTAAAGACTTGCAATAATTAGGAGCCCCATTGGAGCTTTTGCATCGCAGTCCATAAGCTTCAAGTTATACCACTGCTTATCAGGATGTTAATACAATATCCATTTTCAGGAAGGGGACTAATATCACTCACATCAGTCCCTGAGGCCAGTTGGGTTCACAATTGAATTTCTGTAGTAAGTCAATCAAACTAATTTTCCAGAACACATTGAAGGCCTGTCGTTACTAACTGGTGTTCATCCAAACCCCCCGATTATCAGCAGAACAGTTCGTAGCCACTGTGCTATTCATCCTTAAAGACTGTCTTGTCAGTATTTTTGGCTGTACCGGATATGGATACTGCGGTGATTGGAGCCCTGAAAGCAACTAAAGTATATAGAAAATATAGTGAAAAATACACTAATTCCGTGATCAGAAGAAATCAAGAAGTCACAAATATAACATAAATGTTACATAACATTTTTATGGGAATTTACATGTTTGTTGGGCTTGCTTCTACAGAATCTAACCGGGAAACCGCAGAACCTAACCAGGAAACCGCTAGACCTACCGGTAAATTGCCTCTCTATGACAATATGAAAGGATTTAGTGGATTTTTTTTCTCTTGAAGTGTATAAAACACACTATATAGCAAATAATAAAAAATAAAATGGAAAAATTCAAATCCTGATGAAAAGCTCTTTGATGGGATGTATCTTCTCTACGATGAATAACTCCCATATATTAAGCCTTTGGAGTTTTTTCAGACATTTTGATAAATAATTCCCATAGAATAACACTAGATTAAGTGAGATTTTACAGTATTTGATAAATCCAGGTCAGAGCTAAGGTTTATGTGAGAATATAAACTAACCTTAAAAAACACTCGGTGGTAAAGTGTCTCAATTTAATATCCAGACGTTGGAAGGTTGATATCAGTGACCTGAAAATAACAGTTTATTGTATTAGTTACTATCATTTTCTGTTTGCCAAGAAACTACTATGTTTAATGCAGTTCCTGGAATTATTGTGTTAGCGGCATGGGATTAGCATTTGTTATTCTGATATTAATAGGCTTCGTGTCAGACATTCATAATTGAATTAATCCACACTGGCTCCTATGTATAAATGGAGTTTTGTTGAAGAGACAATACTTGTAATTAAAAGGGTTGTGTAGGATAAGAAAAAGCATCACTTGTGTCTCTGAGTTGTGTCTGGTATTACATCTTAACTCCATTCGGAGTCCATTTGACTTTCTAACACTGATGTATTTGTTCTGGTACCATAGACACAAGGATTTTTGCACACAGTGACATGCAAAAGTATGTACAGCCTGTGCAGTAAGCCAACTTGAAGTCACATCTACTAGGTATAATTCTCATATATGGAGCACAAACTACAACCTTGATGTGATGATGAGGAAATACGGCATTGTCAATTATAGGGGCCAGAATAGGTCTTAATCCCCTAAAGGGAATCTGTCATCAGGTTTTTACCTGATATAAGCTGCAGGCACCACTGGACTTGATCCGACGCCTCCTCTTTTCTTATGATTGCTGTCTGCTTTTTCTGCGTTATTTGGGAGATGTGTCCTACGTTATTCACACACTGTCCTCCATTGCACTCCTGCACATGCGCATTTCTCTTTCCCTGTTGAGGGCAGAGCAAAGTACTACAATGTGCAGGTGTGGAAAAAAGTCAAAGAAGACCCGTGTAGTACACAAGCATGGACATTCATTGACTTTTTCCCATGCCTGCGTATTAAGTACTTTGCTTTGCTCTCAGCAGTGCAGGGGGAAGTGTGACTTGCCCACGAGGGCCGTGGGGTACTCGGAACCGAGAAGTTCTGCTGGGAGAGTCACGGGGGTCAAGACCCGCCTCCGTGGCCCTGTGCGGTGAAGAAAGAGGCAGGGAAAAATAGAAAAATGTTTAGGAATAACCGTGACGCCATCTGTGGTGTGCAGCTATGGGTAGCCACCGCTGCAGTTGGAACCTCTGGGAATGATGGGAGTGACAGCAAGGATGTTGAGCCCTCCATGGGTCAAGCTGGTCCCCAGGGCAACCGTGTAGTCTAGTGTAGTGCAGAGGTGCAGTGTTCACAGTCACAGGCAGTCTCCAGCTGCCAGATTCCCAACTCAGTCCAAGTCCTCTCAGGCTCCACACTCCCCCTGAGCAAAGGATAGCACGTCCACGTGCTAGAACCTGGTTCGGTGGTACACAAAAGCTCAAACATTTTTTTATGCTTATAACAATAACAACAACAATTTATAAGTATACTTCTTCCCAAACGGGAGGTTCGTGGCTTAAATGTTACATAACAAAAACACGTCAACTGTATACAAGGGGCATGGGGTATAAAAAAATAGAAAAAAAGGAAACAGTTTGGTGATTGTCAATTGTCTCTTGGTCTTTGGGAACCCACCACAAGAAAAATTTTTTTGCAAGCCCAGGGTGTGGCGACAGGGACTAAACTGACCAGTACTTTGGCCACGCCAGAGGGTTTTGAGCATTGTGGTCACAAGTGCAATTGTTCATTCAAGTGCAAAATGTTCACATACACATAATAAAAGCATACAATAAAACCGATAGAGAGCACACCGTAGTGCGCCAACTATATACAATTCTAGTCCCGATCAAGCATAGTCCGAGATCATAACGTTCATGAACAAAAGGGGCACACTCTTGAGAAAAACTAGGGGAAACAAAAGGAAACAAATGCTTACTCACAGTCTAGTACCTGTCCGGTGAATTCGTGCTGCTTCCACAGCAACACATCCTGCCTCGCTATGGTCACATGCGGGGCTGGTGCGGAGTACTCCAACATAGGGGTCTGAGTTCCGTGGTCTCGTGTAGGTGGGGACTCAGGGTTGGGGGCTGATGCTGGTTCTCCTCCTGGCCATATCCGGTGGACTTGGAGGGCATAGCTTTCCCTCCTGGCGCACATAGGTGACTCTGTCTCCAGGCATCAAATCCCTGCCCGAGTGACCTACAGGCAGGTGGGACTCGATGTCCATCGATGGGACACAGAAATGTCTCTACCAGCTCTGGGCTCCTTGATGAAGCCCCAACCTCTCTCAGCCTAGAAATCTGTAATGACCCCCTCCTTATGTGGGTCCTGGCAGGTGGAACGGGTATTACGGGCCTCAGCCTTAGCCAGGATGATCTGCTCTACCCTTGCCTTCTCTTGGACCCACTTCTCCTCTTTTCTGCCTCCCATCGGGCAATACACCTATTCCTGTACTCCTCCCGGATGAGAACCTCCACTTTTTCCCAGCCTGCCACCACCTCCCCCAGGAATCCCATCATATCTTTTGCAGGGCTTTCCTACCAACATGCATCTCCTCCCCGTGGAACTCCTGGGATGGTGGTTCTGGAGTAAGGGGCACAGCTAAGCCCTGCTTGCCAGAATGTGGCTGTGGGGGCAAGGAGGGTTGATTGGGACGAGGGGTTGCTCCTGCAGCAATGAGGCGGCTGGCATACCTGTTCCGGTACTGGGCTCCATCTCCTACTCCGCGATGATAAGGTGGGCCCATTGCATCTGACAGCCAAGTACGCCAACCTCCCTCTCCAGGAAGGCAAGAGACATCTATGGCAGTTAGCTAGCCTCTGGGGAACCGGGGGAGTCCACACTTTGCATTCCACACTCCTCTATGCTTAACCTCCCACCACTTTCCTTGCTCCTCATGCTGTTGTCTCTCTCTTCTTCTCCCTTCCTTTGTGGGTATCGACATTCTTCATTGTTGTTGGCAACCACACCCTTAGGTGGGATTGTACAGTCTTTGGAGCCGCCCTCCCAATTGTTGGATAATGGAAGGGGTGTAGGCCATTTTTCATGCCTTGTGCTGGCCTGGCCCACAGTGAGGGACTGCTGAACGCCCCTTTGCCAGCACCTTGTTTCAGTCTTTCAGGGCTGCCATTGTTCAGGCCCCAAGAAAACACAGTCTGTAAGGTGCATAAGACCCCGTTTTACCAGGTCGTTCGAATCCTGTTCGTGGCGCCAAGTTGACTCGCCCACCAGTACCGTGGGGTACTCAGACCCGGGAAGCATTTCTGCTGGGAGGGTCATGGGGGTCGAGACCCAGCTCCGTAGCCCTGGGCAGTCAATAAAAAGGCGGGGAAAAATAGAAAAATGTTTAGGAATTAACATGACGCCACCCATTGTGTGCGGCTATGGGTAGTCGCCGCTGTAGTCGGGACCTTTGGTTTGATGGGAGCGACAGAAAGGATGTTGAGCCTTCCAAGGGTAGAGCTGGTCCCCAGGGCAACCATGTAGTTTAGTGTAGTGCAGAGTAGTGCAGGGTGCAGTATTCACAGTCACGTGCAGTCTCCAGCTGCCGGATTCCCAGCTTGGTCCACCTCCTCTAAGGTGCAAGAAATACAGTCTCAGACAACATTGAGCTTTACCTGGGATTACTCTCTTTTCTCGACAGGTGGTACAGCTTACAACAGTTCAGTAGCGGCCCTTGTGTGGTCTAAGCAGCTGGGATGGTTCGTCTGCATCACCCCCTTTTGTGTCTCTTTTGGGCCTTTCCTGTCTCTTCCACATGCTAGCTATGATCCAGCGGTCACGGGCTTTTAGTGGGTGACTTTCTGGGTCCCCTAGCTCTAGTACGACGGCCTTCTCTTTACTACGCCAGATTTTGGGTCTCAGGAAATAAAGACCCGCACCCTGCCGGGGTTTGTGGTTGGTGCATACAACGTCCTGGCCACTTCAGCAGAGCCGGCACTCTGGTTCCGGCCCAGTCCACCAATGTCCTAGCTAATTCAAGCACACCTGGATCCTTCTTTCTCTTCCCACGGTCTACAGCCTTCAACTCGGGCTAGCCTCATAGTGGCACTGGCCGCTGGGTCCGTGTTCTCCAGTCCTGTCTCTGATGTTCTCACCTCTCCTTTTACTGACTGGACTTCCCTTGGCTGACTAGTCTGGTCTTTCTGGCCTCTCTGGTCTTGTTTCTACTTCTCCTTACCACTCCCCTGGACTTGGTGTTGTTTCCTTTTATAACTTCTCATGATCAGGTTCTTCTCTAACTTTCCACCCACCACCTGGCTCCTCCCACTATCCTGTTGCTAGCCATAGATTTCCTAGACTTAGGATCGGGAGTGTGTTGGGTGTTTGTGTGGGGCAAATGACTTACTTATCCCAGCTGCTGTGCCATCTAGTGTCGACCGGTCGGCAGGGGTGTCACAAGTGTGCATGTGCAAGAGGGCAATGGAGGAGACTGTGTGTGAGTGATGTACAATATGTCACCCACACAAAGCAGAGAAAGAGGACAGCGATCACAAGAAGAGAATAGGCATTTTATCAAGATCAGTGACACCCATTGGCAGCACCGTCCCCCCAGGTGAGTATAATAAAAACTGTTTTGAAATTATACAGATTGGCCTTACTGGTGGTGGCTGGAAAAATGAGATGACAGAGCAGAGAGAACTGCGCTTGCGCAAGAGTGCAATGGAGGACAGTGTGTTTGGCTGACATATTCAATTTGGATATCACTATAACACCAACTTTGTGTGAGTTTGAGAAAGGTCATAAAATTGACCGAAATGTCACTGTTTCTCACACTATATGTTGGACCACTAAAATAAAAAGCAATAACTGTTTCCAATACATTTTTGTCATTGCGTGCCATGTTTCTTCATCTACAGCTTTCCTGTGGCTTGAGAGAAAATGATCCAAAATGGCCTTATGCTTCTTGGCTACTGACTCCTACCTGCAACTGCTGCAGTTGGAGACTACTCTCATCACGTAAGTGATTACATAGGGATTGGTATTCCAAAGCAGCTCAACTGAGGGTTTCTGGTGTCAAGACAGCAGGTAGCCTAATAAAGACCCCAAAGTTCTCTTGGCGGGAACTAAATAGGACACTTTAAACAGTTTTACAAATATATTAAAAAAATATATAATACCTTGAATCCCTTTCCTTTACCTATTTGTTACTTAAAAAAAAGTAATAAAAAAAATAAACATAATGGGTATCACCACATTCCTAAAAGTCTGAACCAATTAAATATTATATAATTCATTCTGCAAGGCAAACACCTTATAAAGAAATGGCAAATTTGCAGGTTTCTTTGTCATCTCCTTTCCCAAACATGCAATAAAAAGATATTAAAAAGTCAAATTTAAATGGTACTTTAAATGGTAATAAAAACTAAAACTGAACTTACCAAAAAATCGAAGGATAAAAGAAAAAGAAAATGAAAATGAAAAGATAAAATCATTGCTTAAAATAAATGAGTACACCTAATCGTATTCACAGAAAACGTTTAGTTCTTTTCAGAATTAACATCTTCTATGGGATGCCATGCTACAAAATGCTCCCAAAAATGTCAGCCATTGACTAAAAATAAGATTTGTTACTTACACACATAAAAAGGTATTTTTCTAACAAATTCATTCAAGATCACATGGCAGAAATGAGTACACCTCAATAAAAACCTTAGGTGTAAAGCTGAAGTTTAGACTACAAAATTCGAAAAAAAAAACAAGAATTCAGCCACGGGTGAGTCTAATTATTTATCCCTAGATAATTTTCAGTTTTTTTTTCATTTATGTATTTCCTACCCTTTTTCCACAAGCTATAACCAGTAGCATATGGCCAATGGTGGCAAACCATGCAGCCGCTATGGGGTCACTGAGTTGGGGGGGTAATACAGCTGAGAAATGATGAAAGGCGGCACGCTTCACTCCATTCTCCATCATTCTCCTTTGATGTCTGAGATCTGGCGTCTCAACAAAGCGGGCGTGATGTCATCACTACTATGTGCCTGCTGGGTCAAGATATGCAAAGCTGCAGAACACACGCCACTGCAGGAGACCGGAATAGAAGAGAGGAGAAGTGAGTATTTTTTATTTTTTTTTTATGTCAGTGAGTACACTGATGGCCAATGGCCAAAATACTATATGGATGACTGAGGAGTATGCATTATACTATTTGGAAGACTATGGGGGTACATTATAACATATGCAGGACTATGTGGTGCATTATAATATATGGAGGACTATGGGGTGTATTTTAATATATACAGGACTATGGGGGTGCATTATAATATATGGATGACTATGGGGTGCATTATACTATATAGAGCACTATAGAGTGTGCAATATAATATATGGAGGACTATGGGGTGAATTATGATACAAAGAGGTCTATTGGATAATTATATTATATGGAGGACTATGGGGTCTGCATTATGATATATGGAGGACTATGAGGTGCATTATACTACATGGAGGACCATGTAGTGCATTACACTATATGGAGAACAATGGGGTGCATTATAATATATGGAAGATTATATTGGGCCTATTATATTATATGAAGGACTATGGGTAGACTATTAAATGCATTTTAAAAGAGATGTAGAGTGTTGTTTGGGACTTACGCCTATAATGACCATACTAGCAGTGAGTGGCATCAGAAGCATGGAGAAAGGCAAGAGAAGGCGTTCACAGCTTAAAGGGATCCTGTCACCTCCAAAATGCCACCTAAACTACCAAAACATGTCCCTGCAGCACCCCATCACTAATCTCACACTCCTTTTGTGTCCTAAAAGCATCCTGTGAAAGTGCAAACAAATTATTTAATACTCCCTCATTAGGGACTATAATTAGCAGGGGCTATATTCTTTATCCCTTAGGGCATGTTCGTTATGTGCCATGTTATCATAAGATCTCACCCTAATGAGTGTGATCTTTTATTCATGTTCTATTCAGGCGCCCTCCCTGCTCTGCACAGTGCTGGCTGGGCATTAATGATGCGATTAGCGTCATTTCCGGGATCGGGTGATGTTAGTACACCCACGCCGCTGTGTTCTGCTTCAACCACCGCATGCGCAATGTGGTGTTTGAAGCCTAAAGAGCAGCATTGGTGTACTGACATCACCCGATCCCGGAAATGACGCTAATCGCATCATTAATGTCCAACCAGCACTGTGCAGAGCAGGGAGGGCGCGTGAATAGAACATGAATGAAAGATCATGCTCATTAGGGTGTGATCTTATGACAACATGGCACATAACGAACACGCCCTAAGGGATAAAGAATATAGCACCTGCTAATTATAGTCCCTAATGAGGGAGTATTAAATCATTTGTATGCACTTTCACAGGATGCATTTAGGACACAAAAGAAGTGTGAGACTAGTGATAGGATGCTGCAGGGACATGTTTTGGTAGCTTAGGTGGCGTTTTGGAGGTGACAGGATCCCTTTAACAAATGTTGCCATCCTTTTTTCAATCAAAAGAGAAGAAAAGTCCCCAATGTGCAAATGAAGAAGTGTAATGGTGCACCAACCTGTTGGCCATACAAAGCATGTACCAAAGCCTCCTTATTTGCATATGAATTAAAAGTTATTATCTCAGGCACTCTATCAGTAACAGGTACACTGCTAGTATGGTGGTTATAAGGGCTAAGTCCTCTCTACAACAGTGTAGCCAATTAAACTGCATTTGGACTGTTATAGATTTACTTTATAGAGTAACATCATTTTAATTTTGTTTAATAAATGAGGAGTGTTCATGAAAATATGAAGCTTTGTGATATAACTTTATCAGAGAATTTTTTTTCTTAATACTCATGGATTCATCTTTTACTCTTAAATCACGAGTAAAATCTGCATTCAGTAAAAACAGATATCACCATTACTGGGTAGAAGATAAACAGTTGATGCTCTTAAAACTTCTTGAAGAAGAGAGTGGGAGGAGGAAGCATTCTGCTGTGAATTCCGGAGAACATTACAAGCACTAACTGTCAGCTCCTATCTCAGTAATGGGAAAATCTGTATTCACTAAAGACACATTTTACCCTTAAATTACGGTAAGAATTTTGAGACTAAACATCAGTCCAGGTAGAGAATAAAGTGGATTTCTGCAATAATATATATTATGAAGTTTATTATTTTTTTGTGTACTATTGATTTATGAAAGAAAAATATAATTACTCTTTAAACAATTTTTGAATTTTTAAAATGTATCACATACATCAGATTTATTGATTCTGGAGTATGGTAAATGTGTCAGTTTTATTTGTTCATTAGCTTTGCCCTTACAGCCCCTTAAGGCTCCTTAAAGCTAAGATGAAGCATCAATTACATGGTGATACATTGCAACATTGTCATACAATGTACTATTTTTCTCAAAAAAAAATGTGCACTGACAAGACTTCAGTGATATATGTGTCATGAACAACTCTCCGCTGCCTCCAATCGTCAGAACAATACACAATTAACTGACTATTGATGGATGAGGCGGCAGTGGCTTTTGCTATTGTGTCGATTATTGGACAATGTCACATTGCATGTATAGTGTATACAAAACGTATTCCAAATGTAATATATGTATACTTCATTGGAATTACAAACAGCTATTCATTTGAAGTAGGCCTCTTATTAGGCTGACACTTTTACAGAGTCATTTTGCTATGAGAACTAAGTGAATTGTAATGTACTTACCATTTCGAGTTTCTCATTTGGGGAAACCATTTTTTTTAGATAAGCTAAAATTCACTCATTTTTACATGTCAAGTCACTTTCTATGGCCACACTCCCTGAATGAATATCTGGATGCCAAGGATGAACACAAAAAACATCCAGAGAGCACTGCTTTTTCCTGAGCATCTGCAGCATCCATAAGAACACTTTGGAGGTCTCCCCTTTTTCCTGCAGTTTTCTGGATGCTCCTGAATTACTGGAAAGTATAGATAACAATGATAAGTATCATGCTGTATAGACATAAGAAAGGATGAATTGGTGATGGACACTATTTACAGTAGCTCTATCAGATCCCTGCACAATAGGCTCTGCAAAGATCCAAGAGCATCCAAAGAAAACTCTCCTACAGGAATCAATAAACATATCAAGACAAGTGGTGAGTGAATCCGCCAAAGTTCGGGTTCGGTGGACCTGCCAGGACTTTTTTTAAAGTCTGAGTTCATGGTTGAATGTGACTCGAACTTGAGTTCAAACCCCAAACTTGGATTTTAAAGTTATGAGATGGGATTGAGGATCTGTACAAAGAAGGCAGTTAGCGATTAAATAGCATAATTATACTTACCGGCGTCCCGCCACTTGTAGTTCCAGGGCCACTCAGTAGCAGTCTCACACTGACACCCAGGTGTGATCCAGGTGCCATGAGAATGGTCATCCCAGTTCACAGCTGAGCCGCGTAAGCTGTGAACTCCGGTGACCCTGATGAACTGCATCACGGCATCCGGAAAACAGTCATAAGTGAGCGAGAGAAGCGCTATGACAGCTATGCGGTCTCCTTACAGTCTTCTTACTTCCTGGTTTCTTGCAGGGTGGGCTCTCCTCCTTGAGTTACAGTTTTGGTGGGCAGCAGAACTGTAGTATTGATGAGCATTAGAACTGTAAGGCTTACGAATTCTGCTGTAATACATTGAGCTATCAAAGCTTTGTTATGGAGTCAACACTAATATCACTGTATTTACATATAGAATAAATAGGGCATTTGAACAAGGAAACAGTTGAGAACAGTGATAGTCACAAGTGGTGATTAGAAGAACTGTTCATGTTGTGAGCTGGTAATTTTGCAAGATTTATAACAGCAGCTCATCAGAAGCTATGAGGAAGAGTGGTTAGCAGATAGCTTCTGTATGGAAATCAATGGGTTGGAGAAAAGTAGTAGGGTTAGCTCTTCTCCTGGAATGTAACTACTGTGCACTTTAGGTCAGGTTCTTGGAAACCACTAATGTCTGAGCTCCATGGAAACCGGTTGTACAATATGAAAGATAAAAGCGCTCATTGCAGGAGAATGACAGCTGATCGTAAAAGCAAATCACTTGCAAAGTTACTTATTTTTCAGGCTATCTCTTAAAGCAAAGTTAATAGCTTTATAATAAACCCCTTAAGGTCCACCATGAGTTAGCTGTAAAGAAATTCTCCTTTCGTAAAGGTTTAAAGCTACAAATTAAAATGTAAATATTATAATGCTGACTAAACAAAAAGAAGGAATAATGTGTTCACTTTATATAAGACTTCTGATTATCAATATGTATATGCCTGTGTATTAAAAAAATATATTCAATTTCAATAAAAACACCTTGCCTACAATATTTGCACTAGCTATAAAGTAGCGTTGGGGCTACTCCCCTTTCAGTCTCACAGGAGAAGACATTGGCCAAAGGTCCCAGTTTATATGGTTAAGGTTATTTAATCGTGACACCTCAATCTGCAAGAACAGAATGCTTGAATGATTCAACGTATAACAAGCCCGAAAACAGACAAGTTCCTAGAGTTTCATTTGCCTGAGAATTAACTGGCAAGAATGTGGAGCGCTATCCGGTTGCTGAGGTTACCTGCATTGTTCGGAATGGAAAAACAGATTTTTTTAAATGTTGGGAGTCATTGGAATTACAAACAGCTATTCAATTGAAGTGCTAAAATTCTAGTTTATTCTTCATTAGAAAGAGGTTTTCAGTTAAAGGGGAATAGAAAAGTAGTCTAGACAGCCTGCGTGGGTCATGCCAAAATCAGTAGCAAGACCGGTTACACACTGTCTGCATGCTGTCCTGCTTTAACTCGGTCTCATATATTTTCATTAAGGAGTGCAAGTGTCAGCAGTCTGTGATGTTCTTTTAATTGACAAGTGACAGTGATACACTGTCTACAAGCAGAACACACACAATAACAATTACTTCCAAATATACACAAATGGAAACATTAAACAAAGAAAATTGGTTTCATGGTATTGTTAAAATGCAATCAGATAGGGACTAACGTGACCAATGTTACGATTTTTGCTCAGTATCAGGGGTGACCTTGTTACTTACTTATCCTGACGAGAATTAGGATAGATGATATACAAGTTAAGGAGTTAACACATTTAAAATGAGCCCCCAGCCTTGTACTAAGGAAAGGCCATTGATGCGTGGGGTAGATGACTCCGAGTCTGGAATCTTTCATGGTAACCTTGAATAACCTTGAAGAAGAAAGAACATTTTAATGTGCAAAGTGTTATGTATATTTGTGTGTGGCCTCTAAAGTCTATATTACATACAACAGCTTATTTTTAAAGATACATTTAGTTTTGTGTTAGGCAATGGCTACAGAGCGCCATAGTACTTATTGACATAGATACATTAAAGTTATTAAAAGTTCAAAAGTAGTAAAAAAGTTTCAACAAAATTTCAGAATTCATGAAAAGTTTGTCCTGTATACTTTCAATGTTTAATATTTAAAGATGAGCATACACATTAGATTAATGTCAGTAGAACTTGGCTGACCATTTGTTGTATAGGGAATGCTACAGTGTAGTAGTTTTTCCCCATGGAAAATTTTGCGTGAGAAAAGGGTCAGACTGTTGAATTTCAATGTCTAATCCTTTTTAATTCAGTGAAGTAAACTGTTAGGCTGGTTTTACACTAGCATTTCTTTTAATCCAGGGAGACACAGGTAAAGCCTGCATGCCCCGGATTCCCCAGATTTGCAAAAACTGATCCCCCTGCATGAGTATTATCACTGATCCATCTCACAGATCAGGAGCACACAGTTGATTCTGGCTGCGTACCTTTTTCCACCCTAGGGTGCGTGTCATTTAGGCTAGGGTCACACTTGACAAATTCTAAGTCCCCTGCGTGTTTTGCAGAAAACTTAGAATTGTTTTCTCCCTCCGCAGCCTTCACACAGGCTGCAGAGCGGAGAACGCGGCCCCTAGCAACCCGCTGTGTATCATGGATTATGGCTATACAGCGGGCTGCGGGGAGTGCGATTTTCACCAGCATGAAGCGTTCCCCTATGCGTGATGAAAATCGCACTCCCCGCAGCCCGCTTTGTGGTGGCCTGTGTGAAGGCTGCGGAGGGAGAAAAAAATTCAAAGTTCTCTGCAAAACACGCAGGGTACTTAGAATTTGGCAAGTGTGACCCTAGCCTTAGACTGCTTTATGGGCATGCACAGTTCCAAAACCTAGATCCGGCATCCAGGTCCAGTGGGATCCAGAAACCTCTGGATCTGGGTTACATAGGGACACATTTTAATTAAACCCGTGGTGCCCCGGATCCAGTTTCATCTGGATTCACACTGACGCTAAAAAAAACAGTGTGAAACCAGCCTTAGGCTAGGGTCACACATAAGCCCTTGGTCCGTTTTTGGCTTCATTTTTGTCATTTTTTTTTTCTAAGTCCAAAAACTGATAGAAAAACGCATTGGATGTAATAAACACCCTGTCCGTTTTTTTCTGGACCTAAAAACATTGCTTTGTCCGTTTTTGAGCAACGTTTTTGGCATCAGTTAAAAAACGCATGCGTTTTTTTTTAACATGGGGCCCTATGGGAAACGCATGCGTTAACGCATGGCACATATAGACACCTGCGTTAACGCATGCGTTAACGCATATGCGTTTTTAATGAAAAAATGACTAAGTCCAAAAACGTTCAGAGGTGCAGGAGGCTCAAAAAGCACCCTATAAAAAACGGATTGGTGATGAAAATCACTTCCAAAAACGGATTTCTATGTGTGACCCCAGCCTCACTTACTCCCCTCTCTCCCTTAGGAACATATGCATATTCCACATGTTTGGATAAACAGGTGTTGCGTGTTAGCTACATGAGTTCTCAGCCAACAGATGTCAAAATATTGTAGATAGCTGAAAGGGGTTGTTCCATAAAAATGTATCATCTATCCACAGTTTAGTTTTTAAATGTTCAAATGAGGGGCTGTTAACTGAGCCCGATAGAATAGAGTTCTCAATGTCCATGGGCATACACCGAAATCATGGGGCTGCATAGCAGAAGTCCTAACTGGGATCCCCCACTGTAATGCTAGTCAATACATGGACAAGCCATGAGGCAGGGTAGTCAAATGTTCTGTGGTCAGATACCAAAAGAGCATGTCATGAACTAAAGGAATAGAAAAATGCATAGGTCATGGTCTGGGGTCAGAATACCATCAGGACAGAGGATCAAAGCAAAGGGAAGAGGAAAACAGAAAGTCAGAGGAGGTTCAAGATCTGGCAACAACCGATTAGAACGCAGATGAACAAATCACCAATGAGCAAAGTGTTATAAGTGGCAGAGATCTGGCAAAAACTGCTCAGCTAAGTAGCTGAGCAATTATAGAGAACTAAAAATATCTAAAAAAGCCTAGCACCTCCCAGGCTCAGGTTGGACGGCTAAGCTGTCAAGCAACACTCCAACAGCTCAGCTAAAACCAAGCGCTAGATTGGAGGACTGAGTTCTCCTTGTCAATCTGACAGCGCAGCACAGCCATGATTCCATAGTGCAGCAAACTGACACTACTGTGTTGTAACACAGACAAAATATAAAAGTATTTGATGGAGTCCCAGAAGAGTATATCTCACAACTTTGCAGCCCTTGTACAGTATTTTTTCTCCAATTGAAGCCACTTTGTGTTCCCACATTGATTCCCTTGCCATTGCCCTCATAAAGTTCCAGCCGGGACCTCCGTTCACTAGGACTCAAGTCATCATCATTGATGCACATCAATGATGATGACTTAAGTCCTAGTGAACGGAAGACCCGGTTGAAGCTCTATGTGGTCATTTGGGGCACAGCGCACACCATCGACCAAAGCAAGATGCAAAAAAATTTGGATTCTGATGAATGTTTGTTTTTTTTAATTTGAAGCAAATTCAATTCACCTCAAAACAATGGACTCATCTCTACCATTTCTTTAATTGGTTTCCCATTAATTTTGCTTGTGATGTGAATGATGATGATACCTGTTCAGCACTGCTGAAAATCTTGGCGCTATATTAAGAGAGGGAAATAAATTAAATGAATACATACTGTGCAGAATGAGCTCGTATTTAAAGTTGTGCAGCTATAAGACAGCTAATTGTAAGTGTCTATTATATACATGAAGACATTTAGCTTTGCATCTTGACAGCACAATTCCGGCCATATATACTTCAAGTGTCCACATTGTTGAGAACAATTATACTGTGCGCTCCTCTACTTAGGCTCACTTATATTGCCTGGGAACATAAAAGAGACGTTTGTGTGTAAGTAATAATCTAAGACAATACATGGAAAGCAGTACTTCACCATGTAGAACAATGGGAGTCATCAATGACAGCATAAATCATCATTCAGCAGCTTCATATACACAACATGTGCAACTTTAAGAAATAGGGTATTATTAAATTGTATTCACATTATACTTTACTTCAGTGTCATTTCCTCCCAGAAAGGTATTTTTGGTGGTTGTCATTCCCCTATCTACAGTCTACCACACTTCATGCTATTATTCCAGATTTCAGGTGACCTGATGCTTTCTTCAGTGTTCCTCTGACTGGCTGCCATCATTTATATGTGATCTACATCTACAAAGCCGTCGTCTTTCTGTCTCCCCTTGATTTCTTCACAATCAATACTATTTCTGCCTACTGTAAGTCAATGAACTTTAGGTAATCTGCACCTTTCACCCTCTAAAAGTGAAATTCATTACTTGTGTGTAACAGCTTTATATCAATGCTGCTCTGACTTGGTTAATCTTCATTACATCTGCACAGTATGGAAACCTACAATTTTCCCATGTCTTTTCCATTTCATGCATATAAATAAATGGCAGCTATGTAAGAAGGATTTGCAAGTTATGTATTATTCTTATGAAATAATAACAGAGACCCAAAATCAATATTACTGTCCCCAATCACCAGCCGGGCGTTCCACCACCATTGGAGCCAATACCCCCACCACCATCAGAGCTGGCGCTCCACCGCCATCGGAGCCGACGATCCACCACCATCGGAGCTGACGCAACCTACCCTTTCCCTCCCTGTTACTCCATAGAATGTAAGTCCGCAAGGGCAGGGTCCCCTCTCCCCTCTGTATCAGTCAGTCACTGTTAGTTTTTTCACTGTATTTTTCACTTGTTTTGTACGTACAGTACAGACCAAAAGTTTGGACACACCTTCTCATTCAAAGATTTTTCTGTATTTTCATGACTATGAAAATTGTAGATTCACACTGAAAGCATCAAAACTATGAATTAACACATGTGGAATTATATACTTAACAAAAAAGTGTGAAACAACTGAAAATATGTCTTATATTCTAGGTTCTTCAAAGTAGCCACCTTTTGCTTTGATTACTGCTTTGCACACTCTTGGCATTCTCTTGATGAGCTTCAAAGCAGCAAAGCACCCCCACACCATCACACCTCCTCCTCCATGCTTCACAGTGGGAACAAGGCATGTAGAGTCCATCCGTTCACCTTTTCTACATCGCACAAAAACACGGTGGTTGGAACCAAAAATCTCAAATTTGGACTCATCAGACCAAAGCACAGATTTCCACTAGTCTAATGTCAATTCCTTGTGTTCTTTAGCCCAAACAAGTCTCTTCTGCTTGTTGCCTGTCCTTAGCAGTGGTTTTCTAGCAGCTATTTTACCATGAAGGCCTGCTGCACAAAGTCTCCTCTTAACAGTTGTTGTAGAGATGTGTCTGCTGCTAGTACTCTGTGTGGCATTGACCTGGTCTCTAATCTAAGCTGCTGTTAATCTGCGATTTCTGAGGCTGGTGACTCGGATGAACTTATCCTCTGCAGCAGAGGTGACTCTTGGTCTTCCTTTGCTGGGACGGTCCTCATGTGAGCCAGTTTCTTTGTAACACTTGATGGTTTTTGCAACTGCACTTGGGGACACTTTCAAAGTTTTCCCAAGTTTTCAGACTGACTGACCTTTTCTTAAAGTAATGATGGCCACTCGCTTTTCTTTACTTAGCTGCTTTTTTCTTGCCATAATACAAATTCTAACAGTCTATTCAGTAGGACTATCAGCTATGTACCCACCAGACATCTGCACAACGCAACTGATGGTCCCAACCCCATTTATAAGGCAAGAAATCCCACTTATTAAACCTGGCAGGGCACACCTGTGAAGTGAAAACCATTTCCGGTGACTACCTCTTGAAGCTCATCAAGAGAATGTCAAGAGTGTGCAAAGCAGTAATCAAAGCAAAAGGTGGCTACTTTGAAGAACCTGGAATATAAGACATATTTTCCATTGTTTCATACTTTTTTATTAAGTATATAATTCTACATGTGTTAATTCATAGTTTTGATGCCTTCAGTGTGAATCTACAATTTTCATAGTCATGAAAATACAGAAAACTCTTTGAATGAGAAGGTGAATCCAAACTTTTGGTCTCTACGGTATATAATTACATACACAGATTCAGGCCAAAAGTGCAATGATGCTACTGGCCTGAAATGTCAGCAAAGCAGGAAAACCAGCTCCGCTACCCAACAGTAAGTCACCAGTGTAACAAGTTGGCCACCAAACCTGGCAGCTCTATAGTGCCTCTTGTTAAACTCAGGTCAGTCAGTGAACTGCCTGAGGATAAAATAAGGACCACAGCTGCCCTGTCACTACTGGTTTATTAAATCACATCTAAGGCTGGCTTCAGACTTGCAGATGCATCTGCAGCGTTTTGCAGATGCATCTGCAAGCATCTGCATGCAGACCGCGGCCCCTATGTTTATAATGGAGCGCACGGCGGTCTGCAGATGCTTGCAGACCGCCGTGCGCTCTCATTGCCCGCCATTAGTGATCTGTGCGCACGCGGATGCCTGCGCACAAATCACACACTCCCGCCCGCACCATGGACGCGAGATGTTGCGTCCCTGGTGCGGGCGGGAGTGTGTGATTTGTGCGCAGGCATCCGTGTGCGCACAGATCACTAATGGCGGGCAATGAGAGCGCACGGCGGTCTGCAAGCATCTGCAGACCGCCGTGCGCTCCATTATAAACATAGGGGCCGCGGTCTGCATGCAGATGCTTGCAGATGCATCTGCAAGTCTGAAGGCAGCCTTAGTTAAGGCGATATATGCCTTCTGGTCCGTGACCAGAAGGGCATATAATAACTGCCACCACGTCACTGATAGAGGCTCTGAATAACCCCAAGCACTAATTGCTACCACCAGTTCCTCGTTTGGTATAAGTCCAGTCTGAGATCGGGTTTTTATTGGGTCAGAAACTAACCCAGGTTGCGTTAAATGAGCACATAGACGTGGGGAATCCTGATCAAGACAAAAGAACAACTCAAGATTAAATTTATATATTTAATCGCCCTATTGGCACACTAGATATAAATATTTTTAGGTATTATTAGATATTACAGATATTAAAGATATTACAGTCTCTTATGCAAATAAAAGATATATGGAATAAACAAGGGATAAACACGCAGAATTAAAGACACATTTGATCAGTTACGTTAATGCTGGTGGCACCACAAGGGGCAGTGGGGAGCCAACCAAGTTTCTGGGTATACTCTGGCTTGATGAATTTATGCCTCCTTAGAAGCATACAAAATGAAGCAGAGGTTGGACATTCTTATACTATAAGAGGCCTGCCCCTGTCCTGCCCATTTCCTGCCCCTGGGCTGTCTTGTAGTTCCCATCCCCTGAGTTGTGATATGAGATATTCAAGAGCTATTATGGGTCATAACTTTGCCTGGGAGCATCATAGATGGAAGACAACGCTCTCATATTTTCAGTAATGATTTTAGCTTTGCTATGGTGGGTCACACGACCACTCTGCCATCATCCCACTGGCCAATATCAAGTTTGGGGTCTTACGAAGGTCACACAATTATGCAAAAAAATGTGCTATGATCATCTATGTCTCTAGATGCAATGTTTTTGGTTGACATATTTAGAGGAGTAAATGATAGTGAAATATTAAGAGTTTATCTTCATCTACGGCCTATCTGGGTTTTGTGAACGGACTTCCTTTCAATTTGCAGGCAGAAGGGATTCATTCTCGCACCTAGCTGAGAAGTCCCAGGGTGGTCTTACTTTTGTATATTTGGTAGAGAGATTCCATTGTGTGGCCAGTTGGCTAGGAAATTAGCATCCTCAGGTTCGTTAACATATTCCAGGTGATGAATAAGCCTGGGGTCCTCTTTCTTTAGAGTGAGTGAGATATGGTAGCCTCTGACAAAATGGCTATGTGGCACCCTGGCACCTTGTTGGGCACCACAGAACTCCTTGGGGCATGAATGGAGTTAACAGCAAAGCAACACTCACAAATACCTAACAACACTTACAACACCTTAGAACACCTGGTTTCACCCCGAGCCTCTAGGGGGAGCTCCACTGGTCACTTTGAGCCAGTTCCCCCTATAAATAGGGTCTTGGAGGGAGAAACTTCAGAGTGTGCAGACGCTAGGAGAGCTGCAGGTTGTGTGTGACCTCCACCTTATGAGACACACATTAGGCCCAACCAGCCATCCAGCCAGTGAGGAAACCCTTGCAATTGGGGTAATAGGAAAGGAGAAGACACCTCTCAGCGACACCAGAGTGATCCAAACACTCTCTCCCTTACCCTCCGGTTACTGGAACTGAAGCTGTGAGAGCTACCCAGCCACCACAGAGAACCAGCACGTCTAACAGGAGGTTTAGCCAACTGTTCCACCTGAAGCACCTACCTACGAGAGCCCAGGGAAGAGTACTGATCCTGCTCAGATCCTTTTACAGTGCCCTCAGTGCTGCCATCCAGGTGAATCAAGTTTCATTGAACACACTGCCCGGTCCGACTGGATTCCACATCCACCCGACCCTAGCATTAGAGGAAAAGAAAGGAAGCCTACACTAACTGCTTGCTGTGAACCTCCAGGAGTGCTAACTTCACTAACCCGGTCTGGCGTACCTGATCACCACCAGTAAAGGTACCTAAAAAGACTTTGAAGTGTCTGTGTCTGATTCCTGAGCCTAACAGCAGTATTACCGCAGCTGCCTCACAACATCTTGCGCAGCCCCTGGCCCCGGGGACTCCCACTCATCCTGTGGGGAGCGTCCCATCTTGCTGCATTCCATCCCCCGGAGGCCCCGCAGCGCCAGTATAGTTACCGGACCTCTCACAGGTGGCGTCACGAAGACAACTAATCCCTACTGTTCAGCCATCCCCCCTATTGATCTGGACCACCGGGCCCCACAGCCGCCGGCGCGGTTCTGTGACAGAGGAGAGTCAACGCCTGCAACGTGCAGAACCCGGCTACGGTGAGTCAGCTACTTGTAGGAATATTGCTTTATTCCTTAAAACGAGGTTGTCCAGTGAGATTTCCTAAAAGAAGATATTGGTACAAATCCTAATATTAAAATGCTATGAAAGTGGCTGTCACTGAAAATGCCTTCTCATAAGCAAGGTGTCTTGGGTCCACGCTGAGACTGGAGGTAGCACAGAAGAAATCTAATAATATGTAACTCAATGATACAAAGGACCTAGCCATTGGGGATATCCCCTTTAAGATATATTAATTTAAGGAATCTACAATCTACATAAAAATGACCCTTGGTGATTCAATCTATTGCACATACATAGATTCTTATATTGTATATTGGTGAAAGACTAAAATTGTATTTTCACTCCAGAGAGAAAAATGTCCAGGACTTCCGAATATAAATACTATTTGAGATCTCCCAAGACTGTTCAAATTGAACTTGTCATATATTCACCAATGTCTATTCCAATTGCTACTCCGAGTCCATGTCTATCAAGTCACCAAGTGATAAATTATTCATTCTGTTCCATTTCTGCATGATAATTCCCCTGACTTTGCTAAAACATTATATTTCTTTGACAAAGTCTAATCCATTTGTATTCTGCAGTCCAGATCCCATAAAGAGAGAGATGCGGGACGACGCTGTATGTCCAGTCTGGAATCCTAGCCACGGCTTTCCCAGTACACACTGAATTCATTAACCTGTGATACAAACTACTATTGACAGGCAGGGCAACAACATGAGCAATTTAATGCACTGTTCATAAATAATACATAACAGGTACAATACTACCTTCTACTTTCACATTTTACATATATCATTTTATGTCCCGTTTAGGATTTTTAACAGAATTTATTTGTATTTTATTTCCTTTTTCTTGTAATCCCCAGCACTGCCGACACATCTGCACCGGCTATACTCTATATTTCACTATTCAGCCTGACCTTTAGATAAATAACTGAGAGTTAGAGAATTTTTGTGTTGAGGATCAGGTAGAATGTCAGCCTTATATTTGGAAAAAAAAGTGAAGAAAGCTTTTTCCGCTGCTGTTTCAGACCATAATATTTAATGTTCACTAAAACCACCAATATTAATAATAAAAAGACCACTCCTATCTCCTATTACTATAAATAACATTGACTTGACCGGAACAAAAACAGCAAAAAATAACATAATATTCATCATAATGAAATATCACAAAACACTGCTACTACCTCGGCTTACTATATTATTATTGTAATGAAAACATAGCTAAATATATCTACAGCACCGGTTCTGTGTCGCAACGCGTAGCCCTCTTTTCTATATATGTATACATATCTTTTTAAAGGATACTTTGGACCCGATATATTCAGCGGTATTGTAATACTCCTGTTATTTTATACCTATAATTATTATCATCTCTATTATTATCATGACTTTACTACACAGTGTTCGTGTAAAGTTGCATTTACACAGGAGGATAATGAAGAACGAGCGTTGTTAAGAAGCGTTCCTACAGTGTAAACAGGCTGACGATCACCCAATGAAGGAGCAAAGTGCTTGATCATCAACTGAAATGATGTTTTGCACATCATCCGCCTGTATAAACAGGACTCATGCTGCTGAGAATTATAGCTGGCTATGAATATTGATCGATGTGTTACTGATCACTTAGTGTGCATCGATTACTACTGTCTGGCCATGTAAACAGGATTATTGATCAGCAGCCATTGGTCACACTGGGCGATGTTCCAGCGATCCTGACAAGGATACAACCTGGTAAGGATCGTTGGAACGTCGCTACGTGGTCGCTGGCAGGGGTGTAACTACAATAGGTGCAGGGGATGCGATTGCACCCGGGCTCTGCAACCTAGGGGGCCCCAGAAGTCAATTTAACCTATAGAAAAAGATTAATACTATTAAAGATTTCCAATAATTGGGGGCCCCGTTGGATCTTTCACATCGGGGCCCTTGGGCCTGAAGTTACGCCACTGGTCGCTGGTGAGATGTCAAACAGTCAGTCTACGCAACGGCGACCTTTATAACAACCTTGGCAGTCGTTGGGGCCCTGTCACAGAGCAGCTAGTCTGACGACTCAGACCTGAGTCGCCAACGAGGTCATTGTTAACGCGTCAAACACACCGATGCATGCTGCCCAGCTGGAACCAGACAATCAAAAAATGGTCCAGGCCATTCCGACACAATCGGCGATGTCAGAACAGGGGCCCGGTCGCTGCTACGTGTCAAATATAGCGAGATCGCTGGCAAGATTGCTGTTGTGTGATGGTGTTATTTAGTGCAGGCGGTCAGTAGGTGTAAAGAAACCCTTGTTCTCCATGTATTACAGGTGATTCTTGTTTATTCAAACTCAATCTCTCTTACTCTCACTTGACTTTTTTGCTTCTCGTGTATAGGTATGGGGAGACACAAAGAGAGGAAGAGAGAGCAGAGGTTTAAGTGTGGCGTTCCCGTATCAATATGTGCAAGATATGGATAAATTGCACTCACCTATTGATGGCCTTTATGTTTTTAGCATATTGATCGCCAATGGATCTTTGTAAAGATCTTTCCCCGCAGACCGTTTGCTGCATTCTCCAGGCTGCTACTGGCTGCCCTTCTGGTCTTCATTGGTGAACAATTGGAAAGTGATGAAAATCCTAGAATAGTGCGCTCCAGGAGATCGGTGGTCCAGAGGATATTATAGCAAATCAAATTTTATTTTAGCAACAAAAAAACAGCGCATTTTGACTTTTGGACAGTCTTCAACAGGTATTTCATCTCACAACGCGTTTCAACTTTTGGACAGTCTTCATCAGGTATTTAATCTATGAATGGATGAAATACCTAATGAAGACTGTCCAAAAGTCGAAACGCATTGTGTTTTTTTGTTACTAAAATAAAATTTGATTTGCTATAATATCCTCTGGACCCATCTAATGGGATTTGGAAGTTCTATGAACAGTTTGTTAAACAATTCGGTGATCATATGCTCATTCAGAGAACCGAACCTGAACTTCAAAAGATTCGCTCATCTCTAGTTATCATACCTTGCATGCGCAACTTTGCATAGTGCTGGCAAATACACCGGCTTTCCTAAAGCATGTTATTATGCCCACAGGTGTGTGATAACCTGCTAATTGGGCCGACTAGTCGGGGAACGAACGCACCCTTGACTAGTCAAAGTCCAAATTTGCATCTCATGAGTGGTCTTTAGAAATACTTTTTCTATAGATCTGGTTATGTGTGTTCCTACATAGAGGGACTGTTAGGCAGGGATTATAGTATGTGCACAGAACTACTTACAGATCTCGGGGAACAGAGGATCTGACAGGTTGCCTTTAATTCTGCTTAATATTTAGTGATACAATTAATATAAAATCATCACTGGACACAATTTTGAGATTTGCCCCCTTCAGATTTATTCGGTTCTGTCTATTGTACATTCATGAGGGTTGATGAGGAAGTTCAGGGCTTGAGATCTGACTTTATTAAGGGGAGACATCTCCATCAGTTAGGCAGGGAATATAGTTATGTGCATAGGACTGCTCATGGTTCAATGGAAACAGAAAACCTGACAGGTTCCCTTTAATTCTGCTCAATATTAAGTGATACAGTTACTATAAAATCATCACTGGACACAGAGATTTGAGTTTTGCCCCCTCAGATTTTTTCGGTTCATTCATGAGGGTTGATGAGAAAGTACAATACTTGAGACGTGACTTCATTAACATCATGAAACAATCACTGATCTCAGGGAGACCAGTCAAGGAAACACTGCGGGCAGCCGGCTAAAGCGCTCAAACACAGTGAAATCCGTGTTTGAGACGCCTAAACGAGGCTCCACGAACTCTATTTACATATATGTATTTCCCAGGGGACAATCCCCTGGGAAATACAAATATGCAGATAGAGTCTATAGAGAGTCTCAAACATGGGACCAACCAACACCAAAACCAGGTATCAATCCACAGACAGCTGGAATACCAAAATCAGGTATTCAGCTCGGTAGCTGTTTCGGGGTTTTGCCCCTCATCAGTGTGGAGTATGATTCTGGCTAGGTGGGACTTAGCCTTGGGGTGCTTTTTTTTTTTTTTTTTTTTTTCTTTTTTCTTTTTTCTTTTTTCTTTTTTTCTCAATATTCACATATTCACTGTGGGGGCTTCTTTTTTTTTTTTCTTTTTTTCTCAATATTCACATATTCACTGTGGGGGCTTTTTTTTTTCTTTTTTCTTTTTTTCTCAATATTCACATATTCACTGTGGGGGCTTTTTTTCTCTTTTTTCTTTTTTTCTCAATATTCACATATTCACTGTGGGGGCTTTTTTTTTTTTTCTTTTTCTTTTTTCTCAATATTCACTGTGGGGAGACCTCTCTTCATGCCGTCCGTTGTTCATCTCTATTGTCTGACGTGGCAGCGTCTGCGTCTATGAACTGCAATGAGAAAACATGAGTTAATATTCTGCCAACAAACTATACATAGAGATGCTAGATGTGGCATATATATTTGCCTGTTCTACGGGCACGGCATTTTTGGGGGCTCCTCCAGGTTCTGCGTCGTCTCCTGGGTCCGCTATGTTCTTCCCTCATTCTTGAAGGCATAGTTGTTTCTTTTCTTGACAGACCAGGAGACAGATGATGAATGATGGCTGCTGGGCTCTGGAGGGAGTTATATAGCCACAGACAATTGTGACCTCATAAGGCAATGACAGAGCAAGCAGGTGTGGCTTGATGACCTAAGCGATCTGTAAACTTTTCATGAAGCTGTGATGTCATCGCACTTCTGAACATTCTATTTGGAATCCTGCATTCATCAGCCTCATTCAGCTCCGGCCCCTGAGAAAAACAACATTACAATATCAACATGGTGTCTAGAAGGAGTTATAGAAGCGCGCCCAGATGTCGACTGAGGATCAGGAGGAGGGGACACCGTCGTCACCACGTGACCCATAGAATAGGTAAAGAAATAAAACGACACAAAATAGGAGGAAAAATGTTTAGACAGAATGGATCTGAGGGATAACCAATATGGCTGCTGATAAACACCGATCCTCTCCATTCCACTCAGCTGCTAACTTGGGAGACTTTGGGAAGGCTAGAAGTGAGCTCTTTATCTAGAAAGGCAGTCCTGTTGATGGTCATCTTATTTTTGGCTAAAACCACTGTGGAACATCCATATTAGGATAGTATATGATCCTATTGGGTGGAGTATGACACTAGCATTACCGTTTAGGTGTTCATTGGCTGCTTCTCTCATGTCTCCACCCCCTCTGAGCCTCATTTGTCAAAACAACAAACTTGTTGCCCACATCAACCAATGCAGTAGTCCAAGCAAAGCCAGGGGTTTATTGCCAAATGAAAAATAAGCAATATTTTAAAGCCAACAATCTTGATGGTTAAGGACTAACCCCAAAACACACTTTGGGTTTGCTCCATCTGTCCTGACAAAAGGTGACTGTTAGTAAATAGGCTAAGGAGGGCGGAGGAGGACACAGGGATTCTCTTTTTGGCTATCTTTGACATGATCATGCCATACCTCATTGTCAGATTTAGCAGCAGAACTGGTCTTGTTGCCCATAGCAACCATCAACAATGTAACATTCCGAGCTGCATTAGGAGCAAAACCTGAGCTGTGATTGGTTGCTACAGGCAACAAAGTTATCCTAAATCAGCCCGGTGACTGACTGTGTCCTCTGCGGTGCGCTCCTTTCAGGGAACAACAGAATATTTATCATTTTGGGATATTTCTAGATTTTGAGTAGGAATGATCTAGAGGCAGAATCTGACGTATTTTTCTGTTTGCCGTTCACAGACGCAGGAATCGCCGGCTGAGAAGTGAGAAGGGGACGTCTCCCGCCAGCGATGGCTCCGAACAAATCATCCACCTGTGATCAATGTATCAGAATAAAAATAATCATTAATCATCGTTAAGTGGCCGTAGATAATAAATGACAAATGCAGCAGAACTTGGTTCCCGTGATTTCATGACGCAGGGTTTTCTAACTTCTATTCAGGCTGAATTCCCCCAACAGATATGCTGGGACTTGTAGTGTCTATACACATCTATACTATGTTACAAGTCCAGTAACAGAGTAATATGTTATATCATAATATATACATATACAGTATCTCACAAAAGTGAGTACATCCCTCACATTTTTGTAAATAATTTATTCTATCTTTTCTGAAGATCTGACCCTTTGATACAATGTACAGTAGTCAGTGTGAAGCTTGTGGTGTCGCCTACATAACTCAACACAGCCATTAATGTGTAAACCACTGGAAATAAAAATGTGTACACCCCTAAGGGTACCTTTACATACCGCCACAGTGGCTAGCAACAGGTATCCACCGCACGTGCACGCGCACGGTTTTAACGGTGGATACCGATCGCCGATGCCGCATATACACGCCGCCACAACTTGCTCCACTGAAGGCATCTTTGTTCCCCGGAAATGCCGACGGGTGCCGAGGCTTATTCCCTGTAGAATACCTTCGCTACTTCACACGCCGCTACCACAAAGGAATATGGGCGTACATATTTCGCGCCGTAAGTACATAGGCGTAACAGAGATGTGTATTCCGTGATGCACAAGCATTGATTGGACAATGCAATAGTGTCATGATTGGTCAGCCTGCGCAGGAAGACTGCCTAATACATGACGCCATTGCAATTGTGGACTGTGAATGGATAGCTCTTTAAATATGGCGTCCTGTGAAGGGACAGCCAATCGTAACGCAGGAGCCTCCACCAATGATCGCTGATGGGGCGCGGTATCCATGACTCCGTGGCACGCCCCTGGGAATTCGCTAGGCCACGCAAATACCTTGCCTGTGCCCCGATTACACGCCACCACCATAGGTATTGTGCCTTCCTGTTTTTGAGCACGGCTCAGACACAGGTATTCGAAGGAACTGTAGGACACCGGGAGGAATTTCCCTATTTACATGCCGCCATTTCGTAGTAATTTCATGGCAACAGGCACAATTGTCCCCAGTGCCTGGCAGTTTCTGCCTTCCTATGGCGGCGTGTAAAGGTACCCTAAGGGAAAAAGGCCAAATTTTGCTAAAATATTTTGTGTGGCCACCATTATTTACCAGCACGACCTTAACTCTCTTGGACCTGGAGGTCACTAAATCTTCACAGGATTCGCTGGATCCTCTTCATCCTTCATAATGACGAAGATGGTGGATGTACTGTAGAGACCTCGCGCTCTTCCACCTTCTTTTTGAGAAGGCAGCATAGATGCTCCATAGGGTTCAGGTCTGAAGATGCTCGGCCAGTCCAGCACTTTCACCCTCAGTGTCTTTCGCAGTGACCTCCACCATTAACCCCCTCCATCCTGCGCTGACCACCGAGCCTCCATGCTGCGCTGACCACCTCATTCCCGGTTCAAGCTTCCATCAACGATGGGTGAGACCGGGGCAGACCGGAAGGGGGTGTGTAGGTGTGTGTCTTTGTGTGTAGATCTGTGTGTGTAGGTGTGTGTGTGTCCAATTAGCTGCCCCCCCGCATCCCGCCGCCGCACCGATCCTCGCCCTCCGATGTGATAGCATCAGGCACTCATCTAGTATATATATATCCTCCTTGAGGCTGTCTTGGGCTAATTATGTTATACGAGGCTATGCTGTAAACAGCACCCCCATAAACAGCACAGTACCCCCATATACAGAACAGCACCCCCATAAACTGCACAGTACTCCCATATACAGCACAGAAGCCCAATATACAGTACAGCACCCCGATATACAGCAGAGCCCCCCCACATACAGCACCCCAGCCCAATATACAGCACCCCCACATACAGCAGACCCCCGCCAGATACAGCAGAGCTCCCCATATACAGCAGAGCCCTATATATAGCAGAGTTCCCCTATATACAGCACTGCAGCTCCATGTACAGCAGACCCCCCCATATACAGTACCCCAGCCCTACATACAGCAGAGTCCCCCACATACAGCAGAGCTTTCCTTAGTACTGACTGTGTCTCAATAAACTTCTCACTTTGAAGCAAAAGAAACCCTTATACGTGTGCTTTGATTCTATCGTCTATAGCAGGGGTCTCAAACTCGCGGCCCCGGGCCGCAAGTGGCCCGCCACGCTCCTTACTGCGGCCCGGGGCACCATGAAAGAAAAATGCATGCCCGGGCCATTATATATGCAGCCGCTGCGGTACCGCTTTACTGTGACAGGTACCGCCGGCTCAGCTCACACAAGCGCCTTCGCAGGAAGCAGGCGGCCGGCGGACCAAGCCGCCTGTGACGTCACAGGAGGCTTCTGATTGGTCCGCCGGCTGCCTGCTTCCGTGAATGTACAGGCGCGAAGGCGCTTGTGTGAGCTGAGCTGGCGGTACCTGTCACAGTAGTCACAGTAAAGCGGTACCGCGGCGGCTGCATATATAATGGCCCGGGGCATCAGGTGTGTATGAGTGAGTGTTAGAGAGAGAGTGTGAGTATGCGTGAGTGTATATGTGTATAATAGTGAGTGTATTTGTGTGTATAATAGTGTGTATGTGTATAATAGTGAGTGTATTTGTGTGTATATGTGAGTGAGTGTATAATAGTGAGTGTATTTGTGTGTATATGTGAGTGAGTGTGTATGTGTATATGTGTGAGTGTATTTGTGTGTATATGTGTGAGTATTTGTGTGTATATGTGAGTGAGTGTGTATGTGTATAATAGTAAGTGTATTTGTGTGTATAATAGTGTGTATGTGTATAATAGTGAGTGTATTTGTGTGTGTATAATAGTGTGTATGTGTATAATAGTGAGTGTATTTGTGTGTATAATAGTGTGTATGTGTATAATAGTGAGTGTACTTGTGTGTATAATAGTGTGTATGTGTATAATAGTGAGTGTATTTGTGTGTATAATAGTGTGTATGTGTATAATAGTGAGTGTATTTGTGTGTATAATAGTGTGTATGTGTATAATAGTGAGTGTATTTGTGTGTATAATAGTGTGTATGTGTATAATAGTGAGTGTATTTGTGTGTATAATAGTGTGTATGTGTATAATAGTGAGTGTATTTGTGTGTATATGTGAGTGAGTGTGTATGTGTATAATAGTGAGTGTATATGTGTGAGTATTTGTGTGTATAATAGTGTGTATGTGTATAATAGTGAGTGTATTTGTGTGTATATGTGTGAGTATATTTGTGTGTATATGTGAGTGAGTGTGTATGTGTATAATAGTGAGTGTATTTGTGTGTATAATAGTATGTATGTGTATAATAGTGAGTGTACTTGTGTGTATAATAGTGTGTGTGTATAATAGTGAGTGTATTTGTGTGTATAATAGTATGTATGTGTATAATAGTGAGTGTATTTGTGTGTATAATAGTGTGTATGTGTATAATAGTGAGTGTATTTGTGTGTATATGTGAGTGTGTATGTGTATAATAGTGAGTGTATTTGTGTGTATATGTGAGTGAGTGTGTATGTGTATATGTGTGAGTGTATTTGTGTGTACATGTGTGAGTATTTGTGTGTATATGTGAGTGAGTGTGTGTATTTGTGTGTATATGTGAGTGAGTGTGTATGTGTGAGTGTGTATATGTGTGTGCGTGTATGTTTGTATGTGAGCGTGTATATGTGTGTGAGTGTATGGTGCCCGGTGCAGGCTGGTGCCACGTGCTGGCTGGTGCCGGCTGCCGGGTGCAGGCTGGTGCCATGTGCTGGCTGGTGCCGGCTGCCGGGTGCAGGCTGGTGCAACATGCTGGCTGATGCCGGCTGCCGGGTGCATGCTGGTGCCGGCTGCTGCCAGCAAGCGGAAGACTGGGAGCCACAGAGGAAGAAGCTGCCGGAATGAGAAGAGTGGAGTCAGGTAAGGCGCTGTTACAGCCGAAGATAGCAGCCTGGGGGGGGAGAATGGGAACGTGACCGCTGAAAGTGCCTAGGGCGGCAGGAACTCCAGATATGTAAGTGTGTCAATGTGTGAGTGTGTATGTGTTTGTGTGAATATGTCTGAGGATGTATGTATGTGAGTGTGTGTGAATGTGCGGGTGTGTATATATGGGCTTGTCCACATACCTGTGCTCTCAGTATTTAGCGCTTCTGCGCTAAATACTTAGGCTTTGACAGAGAAGCGCAGGTGCGTGTATGCGGCCGCTTTCAGCAGACGCTGTCCCTGGTTACCCGATGTGTATCGTGGTAACCAGTTTATACAGCAGGCTGCATAGTGTGCACTTATCCCGGGCGCACAGGGAAACGCTGCTTGCAGTGTTTCCATTTGCGCTCTGGATAAGCGCACACTATGCAGGCTGCTGTATAAACTGGTTACCACGATACACATCGGGTAACCAGGGACAGCGTCTGCTGAAAGCGGCCGCATACACGCACCTGCGCTTCTCTGTCAAAGCCTAAGTATTTAGCGTAGAAGCGCTAAATACTGAAAGCGCAGGTGTGTGGACAAGCCCTATGTGTGTGTGTGTGTGAGCGAGAGAACAAAAAGAACAGAGACCAGGACATTACTACAAGATGACAAGGGAGGGAACATTACTAAAAGATGGGGACATTACTACAAGAGGAGGACCAGGATGGGGGACATTAATATAGGATGGGGACCAGGATGGGGGACATTAATATAGGATGGGGACCAGGATGGGGACATTACTACAAGATGGAGACCAGGGTGGGGACATTACTACAAGAGGACCAGGATGGGGACATTACTACATGATGAGGATCAGTTTGGGGGACATTACTACAAGAAGGTGATCAGGATGGGGACATTACTACATGATGAGGATCAGTTTGGGGGACATTAATATACAATGGGGACCAGTATGGGGACATTACTACAAGATGGAGACCAGGTTGGGGACACTACTACAAGAAGATCATAATTTGTACTTTACTAGATTGAGCAAAAAATTCTGGTATTGCTAAAATGTCACTTAGGGTACCGACAGGGCCGGCGTTAGGGGGGTGGCAGACTGGGCAGTTGCCTAGGGCCCCCACTCTCTTAGGGGCCCCCAAAGGAGCTGAACTGAAAATAGCAATAAAACAGTGAAAAAAATGTAAAAATACACATATTTGGTATCTCTGCGTTCGTAAGAATCTAAGCTATCAATATGTGAAGTAAATTAATCCAATTGGTAAATGGCGTAATGGGAAAAAAATAAAAACGCCAGAATTATGTTTTTTAGGCCACCACGTTGTTACAATAAAATGCAATAAAAGGCGATCAAAATGTTGTATCTGACTCAAAATGGTATCAGTAAAAATGTCAGCTCAGGGCACATAAAGTAACCCCTCACATAGCCCTGTATCTTCAAAAATTAAAACATCATGGGTCTCGGAAAATAAAAAAAAATATTTTTTTTTTTACAAATTTCAGTTTGTTTTTTTTATGATTGAAATAAAAATGACGTTCAGTATGTTCTTATTCTGACCTAGATAATCAACTTATGAAGTCACTCTTACCATATAACTACGGCCTGTTCCACATCTAAGGTTGGTGTGCGTTTTGCTAAATTTGCCTTTCTAGCCGTTTTTACCGCTAAAAACGCATTAAAAACGCTAGCGTTTTTTCCCCCATTGATTTCAATGGGAACGCATGCATTTTTGCGAACGCAGCACAAAACGTCTTCCCCGATGTTTTGGGCAGCGTTTTTGCATGTGTTTCCATTAAAATCAATGGGAACAAAAACGCATGCGTTTTGATGCGTTTTTGCAGTAAAAACGCATGGAAATGCAAATTGAGCAAAATGCAGCAAAGCGTTAGATGTGAAAGGGGCCTGAGCATTTAGGGCCCACTTTAACCTTTTGCCTAGGGCCCCACTTTGCCTAAAACCGGCCCTGTCTTCACCCCTTGTTAGCTTCTAATATTCATCTTTTTGGTGGATGCATACTTCACTCACATGAAAAGCCCCTATGCTCCCCTTTGTAGTGGCAGGCATTGCCCTTTCTCTCTACATACAATCATGGAACTTCCTGCTTTGCTTCTCTACAGCCTTGAGTACAATCTTTGGTTAATATATCATATACAGTGAATGCTACTCATACTCACTACTAGCTAGCTATGATGCTGACTCTTCTTTATTCCAGGTTATCTGTTGGCATGTTCATGACCTCTACTCTCGGAATACATGAAATTTCCTCATCTTCTAATACCAACCTCATGATGCCCAGTGACATAGCCTTGTCGCCGGCAATTCAATGTATTAATTCTATAAAGGACATACAGCGATCCTTTTTTCTAATATGCACAGAAGAAATATGCACAGATGATTCCATCATCTGACTTTGCTGCACATGGTCCGGTTTAGCTAATGGTGACCTCCAGATCTCTTAGTTCTATGGACTCCTTGAACTAAAACTGAGGATAATACGTCTATCAGGTCTCATTACTAAATATATATTGCCACATTTATTTATGCACTGGTACTTGTGAACCTTTGGGCCTCATGTGAATGATGTAGATATTTTAGCTATATCCAGTTATTTATATTGTTTGGTGGACATATATATGTCCTATACATGGCTCTGTATATACTGTGTGCAATATAGATGCGGCTGTAGCACTTTACTATTTTTCCGTGACCATTGTTTGCAGCATTGTTGTTACCCACACACCTCATATGTAGTCTGTGTACTACTTTTACTTGTGTTTTAAAAGTGTGTGTCTTTATACTTTAGTGTTCAATAAAAGCTGTTTGATATTTTCTATATATAACCTTGTGTAACGGTTCCTTTTTGGCGTTTGTATGCTTTATAATTGATTGCCCAGGTCTTTGGTGCCTTTAATATCCCCCCAAAAAAAGCTCTTTTTTCTGTGCATATCTTGATTATATTGGTGGTTGGCACAGACCTGTATATTATATCGTGGTGCATACATAGACCAGTCTTCCTTTAGATTTACTTTTTTCTAATATGCCACACATCAGATCGACTAACCACCGCTATTGGCATCATTCTATCCCATATATAAACATTACAGCACATAACTATATTAGGTCAGTTCAGCGGAGAAAAAAGTATAGCAGCACTCACCGGTTAGTTGCTCAGTCCTTTATTACACTTTGCCCAACAGGCTGGTGTATAGCGGTGCGAGGAGAGGGAGTGGGGGACGGCAGATGATGGTAACCATTTAACGGTGTCCTACCACTTCTACGGGTCCTAGGACATTGCAAAACGGTTACCGTCATCCGCCGTCCCCCCACTCCCTCTCCCCGCACCACTATACACCAGCCTGTCGGGGAAAGTGTAATAAAGGACTGAGCAACTAACCGGTGAGTGCAGCTATACTTTTTTCTCCGCAGAACTGACATTTTTCATTGCTGTGTGAAACGTGCAACACCGCACACAAGTGATCAGCGAGGCTGTCATCTACAGCCAGTAGAGTCTGCTCCCGTGCCCCGGATTGCCCAGTTAATTCTAACTTGGAAAGCATAACTATATTAGGCATAATGCTACCTAGCAGCAGGGCTTGCCTAATATGCAGAAAATGTGCATCTAATAGCATAAAGGACAACATTTGCATACTCATGGTATTTGTCCACCGCAATAGGGTTAATCTAACAGTAACCCATGGGAACATTAAACAATATGTTAATCTTTGGCAGTGGACCCAAGTTACATAATTTAGACCCCAGACAAGACAATTTACTTAATCTCAACATTTTTGGATCTCACTTTATCCATTACTTCTGTGGCGCCCCTGCGAAAGGGTGGCCTCAACAGAGCACAGCAGCTGGGATTGGTAAGTCGGTCACTTCACACCAACACCCAACACACCTTCGATGCCAAAGCTAAGTAACTTCAAGTCTAGCAACAGGATGGCGGGAGGAGATAGGTGGAGTGTGGGATGAAGGACAGAACCAGGGAAGGGGAGGAGAAACACAGACAAAACCGATTGACACACACAGAGTGAGGAAAGTAGTAGAGGAGTAGTGTGAGAGAAAGTGTGCAGGAAGAGCAAAAGGAGAGAAGAGGGAGCATAGAGTTCAAGTCAAGAGAGCGAGACCCCATCAGCTAACCAGTGACAGAGACCAGACTGGGAGCACCAGAGCCCGGCAGCCTAAGCCACCGATGGCTAGTCTGGGTCCCAGGCTGAGACCGCGGAAAGACTGAAGGAGTCAGGTGAACTTAAAGGTACCTTTACACGCCGCTACAACAGGATGGATACAACCCGCTACAGGCTACGACTGTAGCTTGCATCGTCAATATAGCCCGTGGTAGCGGCGTGTGAAGACGGTAGGAGGCAGCGGGCAACAGATACATCTGTTTCCGAGCACTGCTCTGAAACAGGTGGCTACAAAGCCGATTGCAGCGAGCTGTATCGGCGTGTAAAGAAGCTACAGAAGGGATGTCTATACACCATGCGATGTACCTGGTATGTAGCTGGGACGTGACACAGGCTCCGGTTTACCGCGCCCCTTCAGCGATCATTGGAGGAAGCTCCTGCATGACGATTGGTAGTCGCTGCATAGGGCGGCATATTTAAGGAGCTGACCAGTCACACTACACAATTGCTCGAGCGTCATGTATTAAACAGCCTCCTGCGATGCCTGGCCAATCATGATGTTCCTGCTTTGTCCTATCAGCATACGGACGTCTCGTAATCCACAATGGTGGCATGCCTATGTGTTGTCCCTGCTGCACCAGGTCCGCCCATATTAGCTGGTTGTAGCGGTGTGTAAATGAGGTAAGGTAAGCTACAGATGGCTACTTGAGACACCCGGCGATGTATCTAGCTATAGATGTAGCATAGCGTAGCGCACCTTGTGGCGGCGTGTAAAGGTGGTGCGTTTCCCGTTTGTAACCGTTTGGGCGTGCTCGTGCACGTGAAGTAGCGGGTTGTATCCATCCTGTTGTAGCGGCGTGTAAAGGTACCTTAACTGATCGGGGACACTGGTGGACTGGGCTAAAACCAGAGTGCCGGCTCAGCAGAGAAAGCTTTAAGCTCCAACCACAGATACAGACAGAAAATAGATAAGAGAGCGCTCCCTGTGAAAAGACCTTCCAGGAATAAGAATTAAGGGGGGCTGTTAGTCCGCTCACCTTGATTTTGATATATGATTTTTGCTCATTATGTGCGTAAAAATACATCATGCTGAGTATGCATAGAATTTTATGTATTTAGATATTTTATATATTTTTATTTTTGGATTTTTATAATCAATTGTAATTGGTTGATTTTAGTGTTATTGGTTTAAATTCTGTAGCCCCAGGAGAATATATGGATGAGAAAGATGTATGTGGAGTGTATAGAGTTAAGCATTGTTCAATCAGTGTGTGCAATTGGCCAATTGTAAGTAAACACCCCCTTTATAACCCATTTCTCTGGTATCCCCTTGTACCACCTGAGGAAGACAGTAGAGTACTGTTGAAACATGTTGTGGCAGCACAAGGGGCCAATAAAGGTCAGATTTTATTTGTTGCTCTGCTTGTGTGATTAGGTTTGAGCGAGTCTACTCGTTACTATTCGGTACTCGCCGAATAGTACGGTACTCGCTCTATTCGTTACTCTGCGAGTATCCTTGCGATTACTCGCAGAGTAACGAGTCCAATCTAAATCAATGGGGAATGCAATTCCTCTGCTGCTGGACCTTATAAAGAGGTCTTGCAGCAGAGGAAAAACCAGCAAATCCCCATTTCATTGTTTAAAAGCCAGGGGTAAAAAGCCGCTGGCTTTTAAACAATGCTAAACAGCCGCTGACAGCTCCCCGCCGCCTGACAGCGGGATACTCCACTCCCCCCACCGCCTCCCCACCCTATCCTAACTTAGGATCGGGTGGGGAGGCTGTGGGGGGAGCGGAGGATCCCGCTGTTAGGCAGCTGGGGAGCGCAGAACTGACTGCGGCCAGCAGGGAGCTGGCCGCGGTCATGCATTAAGTGAAAACCGGATTCTCCCGGATTGCCCCGGTCCGGTGTAATCCGGGAGCATAGATCCCCTTGTTATAAAGGCTTGGGCCGGCCCTGTGCTACAGATGAAAACTGGATTGCCCTGGTCCGGTGCAAAACGGGACCATAGAGCCCCATGTTATGGGGTGCCGGATCGGTGCAATCCGCGGCCAGTTCTGCGCTCCCCGGCTGCCTAACAGCGGGATCCTCCACTCCCCCCCATAGCCTCCCCACCTGATCCTAAGTTAGGATAGGGTGGGGAGGCGGTGGGGGGAGTGGAGGATCCCGCTGTCAGGCGGCGGGGAAGCTGTCAGCGACTGTCAGCATTGTTTAAATGCCGGTGGCTTTTTCCTCTGCTGGAAGACCTCTTTATAGGGTCCAGCAGCAGGAGAATTACTCGCAATATTCGCTTCCCCATTGACTTACATTGGACTCGCTAGACTTCAAAAAGTACCCAAGTATTGGGATCTACTCGTTACGAGTCTAGAGAGTCCGAGAATTTTAGTACTCGCTCATCCCTACTTGTGATTCATTTAGCGCTCCACAAGCCGATAAAAAAAACCCTATTTCTTCCTGTATCCAACCACAGATACAGGCGGGGTGCGGGGTCTTCATGTTCTGAGACTCAACCTCCGTTGTGGTGAAGGAAAAGCCATCATACTAGGGCTAGTAAACCTGAAGGGTAGTACACTAAGAGCCCATGACAGCCAGACTGTAACTCACAAACGGTATGGGGGGAGAGTGGGCCCGAAAGGTACACAGAAAGGGAGCGCCGCAGACTAGGCATTCCAGCTGCTGAAGGAGCCCAGAGCTGCTGTGAACTAACTGGAAACTGTATTGTTTCAAGCTGAAGTAAATGTGGTGCCCTGCTAACCACAGGTACCCACAGACTCACCCGCAGCATGGATGGGTTTCCACAGCAGGTACACAGCTACATGCAACACCTTCCACCCCAGCACAGTAGGGGGAGCTCCACCTGCTGCTTTTAGGCAGGATCCCCTATAAATACTGGTGCTGGGGGCGGAGTTAGACAGAGAGTGTGTGCAGACGCTACAAGAGCTGCAAAGAAGTACTGGTGTACTGGTGTAGGCCAGAGCCAGTCACCCTGACCAGTCTCCGGTAGCCCTGCAAGGCCCAAGAGTGGGGTCGAGAGGCAAGGAGAAGAGGCAGAACAGTGGAGGAACCAAGGAGCCAGAGTTAGGTTCACCCCCGAGCAACCACCGGATACCGGAGTCCGCGTCCACTGGAGTGCACCAGGCCCAGTGGAGAACACCAGAAAACCGTGGAGACTTCAGTCTCCCAGACTCCTACGCAGTCACATACCATGGAGCCAGGCATTTGCGAGGAAAGAATCAGCGGTAGTCAGCAGAAGGTATCCCAACGACAGCACAGGAGGAGAACGAGAGAGCAGAGGAGGTCAGCCAAGTTTTACACAGGCGGGGGCTTTACACACACATGGGGAAGGTAAAGAGGAGGCGTTATACCCACTCTCTATGGAGACCCAGAAGTGCATCCTGAACACTCGGTGGTACTCTGGATGATTTATCTGCTTCAACACCAGTAAAAAGGTAAAGAGCAACCAGCGGTGTGTGTAAGTTCCTTCTCCGCGCCTGTGTCATCCTCAGAGACTGTCTTGTCATCCAACCATCCGGCCAGGTCCCTGCTCTTCCATCCATCCATCCATTACCAGCACCCTTACTATCACCTGTGCATTCCCGCCCCAGGGGGTTAACTCTGTGGCACCCCTGCAGGGGATTTCCACAGGATCCACCCGTGGAAGGAGAGAATTACACCTTGGTTCGCACAGCACACCACACCTTCCACCCCAGACCTGAAGGGGGAGCTCTACTGTCTCCTTAAGCCAGTTCCCCTTTAAAACATCCAGGCCTGAGGGGAGGAGTTAGTCAGTCCCAAGAGTGAGTCTGCAGTGAACAGTGGAGAGAGCAGGAGTGAGGAGCTGGTCGCTGGGAAGGAACCAGGCCCAGGAACAGAGACCACTGATTGCTGTGTTGCACCCTAGGGAAAGGGTCGGAGGCAAGTGGAGGAAGCAGGGAATCAAGAGAGGGAACCAGTTAAGGTCTCCCTATAGTACACCCAGACACCGGAGTCCGATGTTGCAATCATTTATTGTAACAGCAAAAGGTCGGAAGACTCAGAAGGAGTTCATCCCTAAAGCAAGTTAAGTAGAGACGCTAAAACTGACCAAGTACAGGACCAGGGGACATTGGAGAAACAGGGACCCTGCGGAAGGACCTCATAGTCAGTTTAGAGCAGAGCCCTGAGAGGGAGAAGAAGCAGTAGGTTCAACCACAGGCAGGACTCATCCCAAATCACAGAGCACAGAGACAGAGGAGGCCTCATAACTTTCTAAGGTGGAAGTCCCAAGTTGCACCGGGGACCTGGTTATTTCTCTGGACTGTACCTGTTACCCTGTCACTAGTAAAAGGTAGTGAAACAACAATCCCTGTGTGTCTGTGTGCCTGTCTAACCGCCGCAATTCACTGCCTTGTCTGCAAAGACGCAACTACTTCTCCCCTCATACATCCCCGCTGCCCTGAGGTAAAGCTCCACCTGTGGGGAGCTGTACCACACTCTGCTGCACCCACCATCATCTCAGCGGCCGGCTGCAGTGCTGGTATACCCATTACCATAGGTAGCATCACGTTCCAATTCCCTATCCCCCACCATTTCCCATCATTGAGGGTCCAGGGCACGGGACCGGGGATCGACCAGCTGTGATTTCCCATCGAAGCAGCCATGAGCCCGGTACCCGAGTACCCCCTAACCTGTCGACTGCCTCAACCGCATCACGAACAGGATCCCGTGCCCGGTTAAACCGGGTACTGTGTGCCAAGAACTGAACTTTATTAACTGTTTCTGAACTGTACAACCGGGTCGCCATTACAGAAATTGAGCTGCGCCACAGCGCGGGTAAAAAAGAGCAGGAAGTTAAGCCCCGCCCCTTCACTCTGCCAGAGATCAACAAAGTGCAGCCCACAGTTCTGGAAATACCCAAGGTGCTCCGTTACCTCTGCAGAGCCGCTGACGATCGGGAAAGTTTGTTTCATCCCACCGGCTGGCAGCTATTAACTAGGGGGCTCCATCATAAGTGACTCGGACGATGTACAGGTCCCTGACGGGGGAGATGCCCGGAACGCAGCACCCGGAGCAGCGGCCCAAATAATGCAGATGACCTTGCCGTATATACCGGGTGCCAAATGGTTACCAACATATGAAGGCTAACCCGGTACCTTAGCAGCCTTTAAGCAGAAGATGTGTGCAATGCTGGACATGTATACGATGACAGAGAAGCAGCAGGCCACCGTTGTGCTGGAACAATTAACAGGCGCAGCGGAGCTGGAGTCCTGGAGTGATGCTGACAGGGACTCTGCTGCTCAAGTGATTGATAAGCTAAAAACTGTCTTTGAAAAATGCACACAGTCTGAATTGAGGATGCTGTTCTACCAGTGTAAACAGAGACCGCAGGATACCATCAGAGACTATGCCCTCCGTTTACAAGGGGTACTCCGGTCCTTAAAACAGGTAGACCCGGCAAGAGTATTAGAAGAGGATAAAATGCTTGCAGAACAGAACAGATCAGAACAGTTTACAGAGGGATTGAGGTCAGACTACCACCGCCAACAGGTACATATGTGGGTATTGGATCACCCAACTGTGAACTTTAATGAATTAAAAGATTGTGCTATAATTGTGTTAAGGTAACCAGTGCCTGCAGAGCCCGCAATACAATCTTGGCAGCTTAACACCTCTCCTATAGACTTTAAACCCGTTTCTACAGATCCTGCAAAAAGAGAAAGACAACTGTAGCAGATAAAACAGATGATGACTTGCATAAACAGGTGCTACAGTTAAACAAAAACATGGACTATGTATTAAAGCTCTTGCAAGCTATGCATGGAGCACCACCATCAAGCAAAATCCAACTAGTTGATAGCCCTGAGGATGTCCCATGGATACAGAGGAAGAACAAGTTGCCCGTGCAGGGGACCAACGCACCATTCCAACGTAGACCCATGTCACCCATGGTGGGGATCAACAAGTCGCCCGTTCAGGGGACCAACGCACCATTCCATCGCAGAGCCAGGGACTACATGGATTTTTCAGGACAACCCATCTGCCTGCGATGCAACAAACCAGGCCACTTTGCAAGAGGATGTCCTTTAAACATGAGATTCCTGGGCCCGAGGGCCAGCACCCAGGAGTAGAGCAGCTGGACCCAAATGACTGGCGTAACCGGTACGTGGGAGGCTGGCCGTACCTCAACATTACGCTAGAAGGAATCCCAATGTCGGCCCTACTGGACACCAGGTCGCAGGTCACTACGATCCCACATATCTTTTACAAACAATTTTGGTCTGATACCGATCTTGAACCCCCAAACCCCAATTTTTACATTATTGCAGCTAATGGACAACCACAAAAACAGGTGGGGTACAGAGTAGCTACAATAAAGTTGGGAAGGGAGGATTTAAAAGGCCAAGTGTTTATTTGTGGTAGAAGACAATCCCAATGAAAAATACCCCTACATGGTAATTGGTACAAATGTAATTGAAAACGGCTTTGGGAAGTGTTGTTTTTACTCCGACAGATTGCAGAGACTGCTGGTTATGGGCGGACGAGAGTCATCCAAAGAGAGATCCGAGCCCTCATCCACAAACAACAGGTAAATCTGTCTGGGGGAGAAATTGGCAGTGTGCGGGTAACAGACCCGGTTCCCATTGTGTTACCACTGAAAAGTGAGATGATGATATGGTGTCGAGCAGCAATAGGTCTCAGTGGAAAGAAATACCAGGCAGATGTAGAGCCGGTATATTCAGAGCATAGACCTACACTACTGACAGCCTGAGGGGTGGTGGATGTACCAAGGGACGAGTACCAATCCGTGTATTAAATTGTGGGGAAGAGGAAGCTAAACTACCCCGGTATGCTACTGTAGCAAACCTGTATACTGTTTGTAACAACAACATACAGGCAGTGGGACCTCTTTCCTCGTCTAGCTAGGCGGAGGATAGCAACTCCAAAGGACAGCTAGAGGAGTGGTGTCAGCAGTTGCACGTAGGAACTGATGCCACCCCTTCTCACCAGAAGCACAGAGTTTACCGGGTAGCACAGGAATTCGAGCAAACATTTAGTATGCATTCACTAAATTTACCAGTTACACATAGACCCACTTTCACCAATCCTACACCAGAATTACGTAGCTCAACACGTGTCAATCTAGGACACCCACCACTCAGGTACAGAGAGTAATCTGAAATATATGGTAAAATGTAAATACGTGCAGAATGTAAATATGTTATTAATGCTAATGTACAGAAGAGGGTGAAGAGTAGGTAAAAACAACCCTAGACCAGGTACACAACACCAGTAAGTGGGGTGAGAGGAGTTGGCATAAGGAGCTGAATAAGGAGAGCAAAATCTTGGCCAATAGGTGACCCCAGGGTCAGGAGGCCTACAGCACTTATGACCCGGTAGAGGCCCCTGCAGTACCTAGGACTCCTACGCCAAGGCACCCATATTGTTTGTTGTGTTGTTGACCTTTAAGCCACAGAGACTTTACCTGTTGCACTTCTTGAATTTCCCTTTTTCTTATTTTAAAAAATAGACCATAGCCACAGGACTGGTAGTGGCAAACACCCGTTTAAACCCTTTTAAACAGCCTGCAGCGGATGGACTAGCGCTGTATGGACTGGTTACCTGTTTTCTTAGTTATACCTGGTTTTTGTAAATTTTTCATTTTTAAGACTCTGTTCAAAATGTTTCTTTCCCGGAGGACTGTATTTAAATAGGGGGGGAATGTGGCACCCCTGCGGGGGATTGCCACAGGATCCACCGGTGCAAGGAGGGAATTACACCTTGTTTCGCACAGCACACCACACCTTCCACCCCAGACCTGAAGGGGGAGCTCTACTGGCTGCCTTAAGCCAGTTCCCCTTTAAAACATCCAGGCCTGAGGCGAGGAGTTAGTCAGTCCCAAAAGTGAGTCTGCAGTGAACAGTGGAGAGAGCAGGAGTGAGGAGCTGGTTGCTGGGAAGGAACCAGGCCCAGGACCAGGGACAACTGACCGCTGTGTTGCACCCTGTGATCGACCAGCCATGATTCCCCATCGAAGCCACCATCAGCCCCTGTAGCCGAGTACCCCTTACCCTGTCGACCACCTCAGCTCCACCTGCAGGGAGCTGTACCATCAAGGCCGCTATACCACCACCCTCCGGAAGACTGAAGTAGCGCTGGTGCTCAATCACCAGAAGCTGCGGGTGGCGTCACAAGAACTACATTATAAACTATTATTTCTCCCATTCCAATTTCCCCCTTTTTAAAAGTCTGTTTCCTCAGGCCACGGGTCCGGGCAGGCCACCAGTGACATCCGCCCCCGACCACAGCAGAAATGGGCTCGGATTCTCGAGTATCCCACTGCCCCGGGTGACACATAAAGACCCGGTAAAGCCCAGCACTGTGTGGACTCTGATTGTGTTCCTGAGAAGAGGTGACCGTGATGAAACAGTGGGATGCTGCCTGAAGGTACTGAAGACTTTACACTTAAATTACATTCACGGTTGCCCTGGGGACCAGCCCTACCCATAGAGGGCTCATCATCTTGCTGCATCATCATCCTCAGAGGTCCCGATTGCAGCGGTGGCCCCATATAGCCACCAACTACAAGTGGCATCACGATTTTCCTTTCAAAAAAATTGTTAAGCCACTTTTATTGACCGCCCAGGACCACAGGTCACTGTGACCACCCAGAAGACCCAGAGGATGGCGAGAGAGAGGCTGAGGGTCCGGTTCTGAGTAACCCATGGCCCCAGTGGGCAACTCACATCCATTAGTATCCATTACTTCACAGTCAATATAGCGATCACATTTTGATCAAAGTGATAAGCTTTTACCACTCATTTTTATTGGAATGCAGCACAAGGTGAGGGACGCAACTTGGAGCGCTCTAAAGCATAACTACTTGGAGAAAATATAACCGGATGGATAGAAGCCGCGCTTACCACAATAAGAGTAACAGAGTAACACACACACTCTGTTTATTCAGTCTACGCGTTTCGTGGCAAACAGGCCACTTCATCAGGTTGTCCTGATGAAGTGGCCTGTTTGCCACGAAACGCGTAGACTGAATAAACAGAGTGTGTGTGTTACTCTCTTACTCTTATTGTGGTCAGCGCGGCTTCTATCCATCCGGTTCTATTTTCTCCAAGTGGATCCTTACTTTTTGCCGGGAGCCTGCTGCGACCATACGTGCATGTCCAAGGGAGTTGTGACCATTCACAACCAGACCAGGTGAGTCTGTATTGTGGGAGTCCGTGTGACCATCAAACCCGAAGGTATTACTCTATGTGCGCTTCTTTTCCTTCTTATTTCTAAAGCATAACAGCACAACTTCTGCAAGTTTTTCACGTTTGGTGTACATTACATAAGAATTTATGAGAATTATTGTTCTACAACTAAAACCAACTATAAATAAAAGTAAACCTCCAGTACAGTCATGGCCAAAAGTTTTGAGAATGATACAAATATTAATTTTAACAAAGTCTACTGCTTCAGTTTTTCTAATGGCAATTTGCATATACTCCAGAATGTCATAAAGAGTGATCAGCTTAACAGCAATTACTTGCTAAGTCAATATTTGCCTAGAAAATGAACTTTAACCCCCAAAACACATTTCAACATCATTGCAGTCCTGCCTTTAAAGGAGCAGTTAACATCGTTTTAGTGATTGTTCCATTAACACAGGTGTGGGTGTTGATGAGGACAGGGCTGGCGAACAATCAGTCATGATTAAGTAAGAATGACACCACTGGACACTTTAAAAGGAGGCTGGTGCTTGGTATCATTGTTTCTCTTCAGTTAACCATGGTTATCTCTAAAGAAACATGCAGCCATCATTGCACTGCACAAAAATGACCTAACTGGGAAGAGTATCGCAGCTAGAAAGATTGCACCTCAGTCAACAATCTATCGCATCATCAAGAACTTCAAGGAGAGAGCTTCCATTGTTGTCAAAAAGGTTCCAGGGCGCCCAAGAAAGATCAGCAAGCACCAGGACCGTATCTTAAAACTGTTTCAGCTGCGGGATCGGACTACCAGCAGTGCTGAGCTTGCTCAGGAATGGCAGCAGGCTGGTGTGAGTGCTTCTGCACGCACTGTGAGGCGGAGACTCTTTGAACAAGGCCTGGTTTCAAGGAGGGCAGCAAAGAAGCCACATCTCTCCAGAAAAAGCATCAGGGACCGACTGATATTCTGCGAAAGGTACAGGGAGTGGACTGCTGAGGACTGGGGTAAAGTCATTTTCTCTGATGAATCCCCTTTTCGATTGTTTGGGACATCTGGAAAACAGCTTATTCGGAGAAGAAGAGGTGAGCGCTACCACCAGTCGTGTCTCATGCCAACTGTAAAGCATCCTGAAACCATTCATGTGTGGGGTTGCTTCTCAGCCAAGGGAATCGGCTCACCCACAGTCTTGCCTAAAAACACAGCCATGAATAAAGAATGGTACCAGAATGTCCTCCAAGAGCAACTTCTCCCAACTGTCCAAGAACAGTTTGGCGCCCAACAATGCCTTTTCCAGGATTATGGAGCACCTTGCCATAAAGCAAAGGTGATAACTAAATGGCTCAGGGAACAAAACATAGAGATTTTGGGTCCATGGCCTGGAAACTCCCCAGATCTTAATCCCATTGAGAACTTGTGGTCAATCATCAAGAGACGGGTGGACAAACAAAAACCAACAAATTCTGGCAAAATGCAAACATTGATTATGCAAGAATGGACTGCTATCAGTCAGGATTTGGTCCAGAAGTTGATTGAGAGCAGCCAGGGAGAATTGCAGAGGTCCTGAAGAAGAAGGGTCAACACTGCAAATATTGACTTGATGCATTAACTCATTCTAACTGTCAATATAACCTTTTGGTACTCATAATATGATTGCAATTATATTTCTGTATGGCGGCCGTCACACGCTACAATATCGAGAGCGATATTGTAAGCGATCACGTGCACGCGCGATCGCTAACAATATCGCTCACATCGGTGGTGAGCTGTCACACAGGCAGACTCACCAGCGATGTGGACCAGCGAAATCGCTGGTAACTATGGTACACATCGGGTTACTAGGCGCCACGTTTACCATAGATACCATCTCCCAGCATAGGCTCTGCCGCTGGGAGATCGTTCATTGTGGTGTCAAACACCACGATGAAGCAGATTGAACAAGCGATGATCGCTTGATATGAGCTCAGGCTCACCAATCTGCAATGTAACGATCAAGCGATTTTACATTGTAAAATTGCTTGATCGCACGCAGCGATGCACAAACGATATCGCTTAAGCGATCAAAAAGCAGATCACTTAAACAATATCGTGCATTAAATTGAACCGTGTGACGGCCGCCAATGTGATATAAATATCAGACAAACACAAATAAAAACCAGAGGGCAGCAGATCATGTGAAACTATAATTTTGGTGTCATTCTCAAAACTTTTGGCCATGACTGTAGAATACTAATTATACATGACTAGATGGGTGCCTGATGCTAAAATATCATGAGGATAGTGACATCACGATGGGGGTGGGCTCCGTGGTGCTGGGAGCAGCAGCCATCTCTCTCCCATGTGCTCTTCCCCCTGTCTGCTTTTTCTTTGTCCCTTGTGTCCTGTCTCTTCCCCCTGTGTGCTCTCTTTTGACTTTTCTTCCCCATGCACTGTCTCTCTGCCATGTGCCCTCCACCTGGGTGCGATCTTCTCCCCCCATGCTGTGTTCTCTCCTTATTTGCTCTTTCCTTTGAGCTGTCTTCCTCTTGTGCACTATTTCTCTCCCCTCTGTGCACTTACTACTTCCCTGTGTGCTCCCTCTTCCCACTGTGCAGTCTCTACCCCCTGTGTGCTCTCTCTTTCCCTTGTGCACGCTCTCTCCTCCTGTGCGCTGTCACTCCCCCTATTTGCTCTCTCTTCCATCTGTGCGCTTTCTCTTCCCCATGCACTCTTTGTTGCCCAGTGCACTCTCTTCACCTGGTGCACTCTCTCCCCCTGTGTGCTGTCTGTGCCCCCTGTGCACTCTCTGCTCCCTCTAAGCTCTGCTCCTTTATATCACATGACAATCTCCACAGGTCTTTCTCTGCAACTAATCCAGTCACCGCTGAGCCCTGCCCCCTTCTTTACTGATCATATGGCATGACGTCATGACGTCTTATACCTCTTGTCTCCTGATCTCAGCTCCCTGATCACATGACAGTGACATCATCAGAAGTCCTTCAGCTCCCAAGGTGCTCCTTTACCTGGAAGATAAGAGATGAAAGTTATGATATTGCTACCAAGCAATGGGACTGCTTGAGAAAGGTTCTCCTGTAATGGAAGTCGTCATGGGCCAATAAAGAGAAGCATATTATTATTATTATTATTATTATTATTATTATTATTATTATTATTTATTTATTTAGAGAGCACCATTATTTCCATGGTGCTGTACATAAGAAAGGGTTACATTCAAACAATTTAAAACTACAATGAACAAACTAACAGTGACAGACTGATACAGAGGGGAGAGAGGATCCTGGCTTTGCGATCTTACAATCTACAGGGCAGTGGGGAGAGAGACAGTAGGTTAGGTCTGCTCTGGTGGTGGTGGAGTGCCAGGTACGATGGTGGTGGAGTGCCGGGTCCGATGGTGGTGGAGCGCCAGGACCAATAGTGGTGGAGCTCCAAGTCCGATGGTGGTGGAGCCCTGGGTCCGATGGTGGTGGAGCGCCAGAACCAATGGTAGTGAAGCGCCAGGTCCAGTGGTGGTGCAGCGCCAGGTCCAGGGTGGTGGAACGCCAGGTCCAGAAGTGGTGGAGCGCCAGGTCCAGTGGTGGTGAGGAGGTCATACAGGCTGTAGGCTGTTCTGAAGAGATGGGTTTTCAGGTTCCGCTTGAAGGTTCTGAGTGTAGGGGACAGTCAGACGTTTTTGGGGCGAAGTCTTGAAGGAGGTTAGATAACGAACGTACAAGAGTAGAGGAAAGAAGGAGGTCTTGGGAGTATTGAAGATTATGAGTTGGATGATATCGGGAGATTAGTTCAGAGATATATGAGGAGGACAGCTTTGTAAAGTAAGTGTTAGGCTGGGTTCACATTGGAGTTCCCCTCCGCAGCGTTCTGAGGAGGGGAAGCGCCATGTGTGCGCAGCCAGCAGAAGTCCCTATCTTTAAAATGAGAGCGCACGGTGCTGTGCTTGACTGCGCATGACCGTGCGCTCCCATTCACTCCCATATGTGATTTGTACGCAGGCAGATGCCTGCGCACAAATCACACACTCTCGTCCGCACCAGGAATGCAACATGTCGCGTCCCTGGTACGGAGGAGAGTGTGTGATTTGTGCGCAGGCGTCCGCCTGCGTACAAATCACATATGGGAGTGAATGGGAGCGCACGGTCATGCGCAGTCAAGCGCAGCACCGTGCGCTCTCATTATGAAGATAGGGGCTTCTGCTGGCTGCGCACACATGGCGCTTCCCCTCCGCAAAACGCTGCGGAGGGGAACGCCAATGTGAACCCAGCCTAAGTAGTTTGAATTGGATACATTGGTGAACTGGGAGCCAGTGGAGGGATTTGCAGAGGAGAGAAGTGGAGAATAGCGAGGAGAGAGGTGGATTAGTCGGGCAGCAGAGTTAAGGACAGATTGGAGAGGTGCAAGAGTTTTAGCAGGGAGGCCACAGAGGAGGAGGTTGCAGTAGTCGAGACTGGAGATTAAAGTATGAGCGCATGCACTAGTAGTTTAGTAGATTGAGGGTTGATGAAGGGATGGATTCTGGAAATATTTTTGAGTTGGAGGTGGCAGGAGATGGCAAGGGCTTAGATGTGCTGTTTGAAGGACAGGGCAGAGTCAAGGCTTACTCCGAGGCAACGGACTTCAGGTACAGGGCAAAGTGTGATGTAATTTATTGTGATAGATAGATCCGGTAAGGAAGGTGTGTGAGATGGAGGAAAGATGATGAGTTCGGTTTTGTCAACATTGAGTTTTAGGAAGCGACAGGAGAAGGAGGAGGATATGACTGCTAGACACTCTGGGATTCTGAACAGGAGAGAGGTGACATCTGGGCCAGAGAGATAGAACTAAGTGTCTTCAGCGTACAGCGTATATGATCATGAATTGATGAGTGCTGCCTACCTTTTTGTATTGTTATGAAGTTTGAAATTGAAGATTGCCAGGAAGGATTTTTGCACCAAAATATATTTATACAGGTCTGGGAAACTAGCTATCTACCTTATGGAGAGGAGTTTCCCAGTAGCCATAAGGAGACAGATAAGTTGATAAGAAGACTTAAAGACGCAATGCTCCTCTGGGAAATATACAAATTGTCACTTCAATGAAGAAGTGGATGAACTCTAGCGCCACCTTTAGGTAGCAATCCTCAAAGTCATAGTCGACTCTTTAACAAGCCTTTTAATATTACCAAGGATTTGTGCCAGATCAGAACCCCAAACTACAGACGCTGCATTTCTGTGGTGCTAGAGTTCATCCACTTCTTCATTGAAGTGATAATTAGTATATTTATACAGTGATTGTTGTGCTGCTCTTAATTTTTCCAAACTAGATAGATAGATAGATAGATAGATAGATAGATAGATAGATAGATAGATAGATAGATAGATATCTACGTATACATATAAACAGACCTCTCTTATCTTGGAAATGATGGCAAAAAGGTTCATTACCATGGCAACATTATTGCATTTGTCAATCACCGACCTGTAAGTGCAATCTTCTCTAATTGCTGTATATACATAATGTAAGAAATGTAGGATCTAAGAACATAAAATCCCATAAATCAAAGTATATGACATTACCAATGCTTCAAATTTTAGCTGAATCCTTGACAATGTCATGATTTTATAATGAATTGATCTTAGGGGTTTATTTTCCTCAGTAAAGAGCAGATTATCCTGGAAAAAGATTTAGTGTTTCTTAAGGAAGACAGTTAAATAACTTTGTGATAAAAAAAATTGAATTTAGTGTTCTGAATAAAATGTCATTGTGGTGCGCCCCTGCGGACCGGTCGCCACTAGATGGCACAGCAGCCAGGATTGGTAAGTCGGTCTTCCCACACAAACACCCAACACTCTCCCGATCCTAAGTCTAGGGACTCTATTCCCAGTAACAGAAAAGCGGGAGGAGCCAGGTGGTGGGTGGAAAGTTAGAGAAGGACCCGGTTAAAAGGGAGGTAACAACAGAGAACAACACGAAAGTTGAGGAGCGCAGTCAGCCAAAGGAAGTCGAGGACTGAAGACCAGTCAGTAGAAGAAGAGGAGGGAACACCACCATACAGGACTGAGAGTACATGGACCCGGCGGCCTAAGCCACCATGAGGCTTGTCCGGGTCCTGGGCTGCAGACTGAGGGAAAGAAAGAAGTATTCCAGGTATGCTTGAATTAGCGAGAATACTGGGGACTGGACCGGAATCAGAGTGCCGACTCTGCTGAAGTGGCCAGGACGCTGTATGCTCCAACCACGAACCCCCTGTGGGTTACTGGGTGTTTATGTCCCAGACCCAACCTACGATGCAGTGAAGAGAAGGCCATCATATTAGGGCTAGGGGACCCGGAAAGTCACCCACTGAAAGCCTGTGAACGCTGGATCGTAACTAGTGTGCGGACAGACCGTAAAGGCCCGAAAGAGACACGAAGGGGGGGTGACGCAGATGAACAATCCCGGCTGCTTAGACCACCCCGGAGCCGCTATTCAACTGTTGTAAACTTTACCATCTGTCGAGAAAAGAGAGTAAACCCAGTTAAAACTCGAGGCTGTCTGCGTCTGTATTTTTTGCTCCTGAGAGGAGGTAGACTGAGTTGGGGATCCAGCAGCAGGAGACTGCCTGTGACTGTGAACACTACACCCCTGTTTATCTTTAGACTTTACGGTTGCCCTGGGATCAGCCCTACCCATGGAGGGCTCAACATCCTCGCTGATACTCCCATTATCCCCAGAGGTCCCGACTACAGCGGCAGCTACCTATAGCCGCACACCATGGGTGGTGTCATGTTAATTCCCAATTATATTTTCCCCCCTTTTATTCACCGCCCAGGGCCACGGAGATGGGTCTCGACCCCCATGACTCCCCCTGAAGAACTGCCACCCGGTTCCGAATAGCCCACAGCCCTGGTGGACGAGTCATTATCTTATTGATATATATTATTGTTTCCCATTGATCCAAAGGGGGCTATCGATAATGATCCTTGAGTTGTAAATATGCGTAGAAAACATTTTTACTTTTGGTTGTTGGCATTTTCATCCAGAAGCTCTGATAATAAAATGATCCTATAACAAATGTATGACTGTCCTATAAATAAATATGGACTAAAACTTAACCTTTATTGTAATCTCCTCCCTCATCTCTGTCTATCAACCCATCTGTTCTCTTCGCTCTGGAAGGGGCTTTAGACTAACTTCTGCATTAATCTGAACCTCCCACTCCCGCCTCTAAAGGCCCTGTCACACATAACGAGAACGCTAACGAGATCATTGTAACGTCACAGATTTTGTGACGCAACAACGATCCCGCTAACAATGTCGTTATGTGGGACACGTACCAACAATCTGGCCCCTGCTGTGAGATCGTTGATCGTTACACACTGCTCTGGGTCATTTCTATGTCGTTGCGCTCCCACTGGGAACGCTACATCATTGTGTTTGAAAGGGACAATGACCAACGATCTCAATGCTACGCTATGGAGTGACAATTCCCAACGACCTCAGTATAATTCTGGATCGTTGCTGAAATCGTTGGTGACATCGCTGCTGAGACACCTGTTTGACATCTTACCAGCGATGTGAAATACGACGCATCAGCGATCTCGGCATATCGTTATCGGTATCGCTGGTGCGTTGTTATGTGTGACGGGACCTTAAGACTTCTCCCGAGTTGCACCAATTCTTTGGAATGCTCTACCCCAAGAAATTAGGTGTATCCACAACTTACATAGTTTCAGGCGATCCCTAAAAACACATCTTTTTAGGGCGGCCTATCATGATCCCTAGTCTGTCACTTAGACATAGCATATGCACTCCACCAGTCTCAAATTCATCACAAATAATGGTTCGTGGCCACTTATACTGCTCCTAACTGTTCCCCATCTCCTCAAGTTCACTATACCATCATTGTAAATAAGCACCTATACTTTTTTTCACCCCCACCTCATTGTTAGATTGTAAGCTCTTATGAGTAGGGCTGTCATTATTTGCTCTAATTATTGTATTGTATTATGTTTTGTACTATATTGTATTGTTTTCTGCATTGTATTGTATTTTCTAATAACTGTTTCTTACGATTGTTTAAGTATGAACCTCTGAATTGTGAAGCGCTGCGGAATATGTTGGCGCTATATAAATAAAGATTATTATTATTATTGGAGTTTAAAGGGTTCATCAAATTGCATGTGAGGGTTCTGGGGCCATCTTCATATATGGAGAGTGGTTGTAAGGGCATCATACACTGTATGTGGGATAGCATTCTGTAGGTGGGTGACACTAGGGGCAACATACTGTGTATATGTGATATTCTGGGCATCATGTGGGTGTCTGTGTGAAAAAACTATGCTTCATCAATCAATGTTTCAATATGGGCTCTTAGATATTGTCACGCGCTTAGTTGGTGCTGACATTGCTGGATGCTGCTATGTATGTGTTTGTCTTTAAGAGCTGCATGGTTGATAGTTGTGAGGGTCTTTGCCTCCTGTGTTGTACTCCAGAACTGCATTCACTATTAGGTTCAACTGCTGGTTGAGGGGTTAATGTGTGATTCACCTGAACTGCCCTCCCCCTAGCCTTTAAGTAGCCTCTTCTTCCACCAGGTGGTACTGCTGATAGAGTCTCACTCTATGCCTGGAAGCCGTGCTGTGATGACCTGTATGTTTGTGTGGCTGATGTCCTTTCCTTTGGAGTTGCTGTATCCCAGTTCTGTGGAGGGAGGTGAGGGGGGAATAGCGCAGGGCTGGTGGAGGAGTTTTAGGGAGAGGCTGGAGGCCCGAACCTTCTCACCATCAGAGATACCTTCGGGATCAGGGACATTCAGGGTTCCTAGACTAGAGTCAGACTAGTCTTCCCTGGTCACCCTGCCCCTAAGTGCCATTCCCTTATCATTATTCCTTACACCGTGACAGATAGTGCTGCACAAGTGACTTAGTGAAAAATAAATCTCACCATGGCTTCCATCATGGCCTTGATGATGTGCAACGCTTTTAAATGTAATTTGGCCACATGGATTGAAGCAAGTTATGATGTCATAGTATCTATCGAGACATAGGCCAGGGTCACATTTGCGTTTTGACCCCAGCCTGCCGGAATCCGGTTTTAACTTAGAACTTTTTCCAGCGCCGCATAGCGTTACCGCTATGCGGTGCTGGAAAACGCAGTCCCTGGTTACCCTATGTTTACCTTAACGACCTGTCACACAGGCAGAGGCTCGGAGTGCGCTTTGCAGCGCCGCACAGGAAACCGTTGCAGACAGCGTTTCCTGTGCGGCGCTGTAAAGCGCACTCCAAGCCGCTGCCTGTGTGACAGGTCGTTAAGGTAAACATAGGGTAACTAGGGACTGCGTTTTCCAGCACTATGCGGCGCTGGAAAAAGTTCTAAGTTAAAACCGGAATCCGGCAGGCTAGGGTCAAAACGCAAATGTGACCCTGGCCATAGTTGGTGCAAACAAAGAGTAAAGAGGAGACCGGAGGTTGAGTGTAGAGATCAAGGTCTGGACTGGCAGGGAGCTGTAGTGGGGGATAGGTGAGGGGTGAAGGGAGTATTATACTTTATTATTTTCTAATTATTTTCTAGACTGTGTGACTTTTTTTAACATTTTGGAGTTGAATCACTAAAAACTGCATTAGCCAGAATCTGCAAATTTTTGTGAAATTCTAAAAAATATTTGATTCATTTGCTCATCATCATCATTACTAATGACGGACACCATGATGGCATTAAAAAAGGCCTAGATGATTTTAGATTCACAAATGGTAATTAAGGGTGATAAATATTTTAGCAATAATTAATGAATAATTAATCAGAGAAAGGTTAAACTTGATTGACAACTGTCTTCCCTCAACCACAGGAACTAACAGAAATATACACACTTAAACATTAAACATTTTGAGAATATATCTATTTCTTAAGAACATTATTCTAATGATTAGTTTACTTAATATAATATTGATATAACATTAATATATTCAATTATTGACAAAATGTCTAGAAGAACATGAAATTAAAAGAAATATGTGAAAACATATTAAAAATCTGAATTTGTCATGTTGACCATATAATATATAGGCTTTATCATGGAGCTACAGATCCATTTCAGCGGAGGAGACTAAGAATCTAATTCAATGTGACTACATGTAGACTTACTCCACATTGCTATGGAATATTGTGCTGTTTTCACGGCAGTTTGTACATTTCTTGGAAAGTAATCTAATACAGGGGCTTCATTTTAATATGTTACATTCACTTAAGACAGACCTATTTGTAGCTCGTTTAAGGAAACTATCAATCACTATTAGATTTCACACATGACACATTTTCCAACCATTTCTTATTTAGTGCCCATTCTATCTCAACCAGAAGTCTGAACTAGATTATTCTAGTTAAAAAAAAAACCCAGAGAGCTGAGATGGAGCTGCAGCTGACCTTGCTGAAGCCTCCCCACCGCCTGTCAAGCTTGATGCTCTCATAACGTGTAAAGTGCAGGTTCTATTCCCACCGGAGAACATATATGTCAACTCCTGTTACTCTTAACTCCACCAGCCTGCAGGCCAGAGGCCCGAGGTTGTTCCTCAGCCAGATGTCACATGCTACCTCCATGCCCCTAGATCGCTTTATCTTCCTTTATGTACTTTTAAAAATAAACAGCACTTTACCTTTGTTGCAAAATGCACAAATTAAGTGTTAAAAATATATCTAAAATTTAAGGGGTTATCGAAGGTAATAGACAACTTTGCCAAATGGGCAGAGATTCCAGGACTATCGGTTGCAATAGGACAGTTTTTGCACATTTATCTTTACATAAAAAAATAAACTCATACACAATTGTGTACTGTTCTTACCATTTTACAGTTTACGGTGAATGCAGCTGATGTCTTCAAATCAGAATTATGGGCTGTAGACAAATATCACTTATGTTTACTGAAGGATGATCCCAAACTGTAAAGTTCGAGGTACGCACCGAACACCTAGTGCTCAGGCACAGACCCTGAACGCGGACTTCCCTGGGAAGTCCGTGTTAAATATTGGGTTTAGGGAACTGTAAAAAGACAGAAAATAGCGATTAAGCATAAACATTTTACTTATCGGCATCCGGCCGCTTGTACTTCTGGGACCGTTCATTTACTTCCTAGTTATTCAATGCTGATGAACAGATGCTGTCACAGAGAGTGGGCATCTGTGATTAGCTGTTGGAGTGATCTGAAATCAGCCCACACAATCGAGCATGGTAGATGTTAGAATGTATGGGCAGTTTTGACCTTACTGCTGGCACATCGGAAGTATTTTCTTGGCGGTGTGCTGGCGATTAAATATAGGGTACCGCCCATGCATTTTTTTGTAACTATTTGTTTAAATAATGAAAAAAAAAATGTGCCTCTCTGTATTTTGATTGCCAGCTAAGGTAAAGCCAGGCAGATGGGGCTGGCAGCCTGTGGCTATCCGCTTTATCTGTGCTGAGAATCAAAAATACAGCAAAGTGTTAAGTAATTTTTTTAATTATTTTTTTTATTTTTACAGTACTATGATGTCAGTCAATGGGTGAGGGGCACAACAGTAAATCACAGACGTTGTCACAGAGAATTGGAGTTTGTGATTGGCTATTGGAGTAACCTAAAAATTGCCCATATGTGGCGCCCCTGCGTGAACTGCAGCCAGACAAGGTAAGACGGTTGACGTAAAACATACACACACTGACCCACAACGATCCTAAGCCACTGACTCTATGTAGGGCAAGGGGTGGTGGGAGTTTAGAGAAGTGTGGGTGGAGAGAGGTAGAAGGGGTGGAGGAACAGTACTAAAAACACTGGAACACTAAGTTGGAGGGGTGGATTCCCAGGAGAAGAGGTTCCCTGGAGCACGCAGAACCTTGGAGGCAGTTTCCCAAGGGAGAAAGCTCACTCTAGAGACAGAGGCGAGGGAAAAAGCATCGCAAGCAGACACACCCAACAGCTGAACACCACAGAGTAGTGGAAGAACAACGGGCCCGGCAGCCATCATTAATATAGCTGGCCAGAGGACCAGAGCTGACAACTGGAGAGACAGAGGGAGCCTGGTGAGCCCAAATCACACCTGGGTCACTTGAGGGCTAGGCCATCTCTGTAGAGGTGACTGGGGAGACGCTAAGACTCTAATCACAAGACCCACTTGTGTGGTGCAGGCACTCTATGGCCTGCGATCTACCTACCGCTACGGAGTAGGAACATAGCCTTTCTACTAGGGCTAGTGACCGTAAAGCAGAGAGAAGCATCACTAAAGAGCCCATGACGGCCAGACCAAACCCATGAGCAAGGACAGTGAGTGAGAGACAAGCAGGGCCTGAAAGGTATTTTGAGGAAAGCAACGCAGAGGAATCATCTGAGCTGTAGTAGAATCCGGGTGCCTGGAGCAGTGCTAACTTTTAAGAACTAAGACCGAGAACTGTGAACTGTAACTTGTCTGCTAAGAACATGAACAGTAAAGTACCCGGTAAGCTCAAAAGTGCCTGAGACTGTTCCTTTACTGCGCCGCTGCAGAGATCTCCACCTGCGGAGCCGCATCCCTGTTGTCCCTGCGGCTGGCTGGAGAAGCTGCTGGAGAAGAGTCGGTGCAGCATCCAGAGTACGAAGCCCTTACACTACACCTGCCCCGGGGACACTCAGCCCTACCCGTAGAGGGCTTACCATCTACGCTACCCCTCACCACCGTCCCCCAGCAGAAATACAGCAACGGTGGTCCCCACAGACCGCATACTACGGTTGGCATCACGACAACTTCTATATCCCCTTTTTCAACTAACGCCCAGGCCACAGGACCGAGTAATGACCCCCGTGATTCCCCAGTGACAGCAGCAGGGATCCGGTTCCTGAGTACCTCACGGCCTGGGGGCGCCCCACATACATTCTAGCATCTACCAAGCTAGAATGTATGGGCTAATTTCAGCCAATCACAGACGCCATCAAGTTAATAAGCAGCCCCGGAAGTACAAGTGAGAGGGCTTTGGTAAATGTAGCTCTAATATTTAATAAAAATATTTGTCTCCCAGACCCAATCTCATAACTCTGAAGTCCGAGTTTGAGCTTCAGACTAAAGTTTGAGTCATGTCTGGTCCCAAATTCAAACTTTAGAAAAACCCCGGTCAGATCCGCCGCACTCAAAAATCGGCGGGTTCGCCCATCACTGCTTCTAATCATAAGGATATATTATGATTTTCCAATGTGTTTGTGAAAAATATTGCCTATCAGTAACTTTTTGTTAAGATGCCAAGAAAAAATAAAAAGTCAAGTTGGTAACAGAAAACAAAAAATTGAATAGGGAACTAGAAATGCTCATGCTTCATAGTATAAGGTTTCTACATCTGAAAGAATAAATATGGATATCAAATCCATTAGTATAATGTATAGTCATTACTTGTTCATAGAAGGCGCTCAATGAAAATAATTCCATATTTGTATATGTAGCTCCTTACAAGTCAAGCAATATCTTAACATGACCAAACTGTTCCTCCATTACTGAGAGATCAGCATTTGAATTGTTATGCAAATAAGCTTGAAGATCTGAAGCCTCTGTCACTCTAGCTCTGTTCCTCTGCCAGTGCCGCCCCCTCCTGCTTAACTAACAAATCATTTTTCTGAAGTCACACAACATATAGGCTGTCATTGAAACAGAAGGAAAAATAGAAATGGAGTAACATAGGCTTTAGATCTACATCCTCATGTGCATATTAATTTAAATACTAATTTCTCAGTAATGGAGGAGTGGACTCGCCATGTGAAGGTATTTTTGGACTTATCTTTGAACGAGACACATATGCATATAAGTAGTTTAGGGTGTGAAATTCTGCTGACAGATTCCTTTTTTAGTGTTAATAGAACCAGCATTTTGTGAACCCGTCTTGATAAATAGTTCGCTGGAGCGACACATGTCAAATTCCTTAACGGTACCGTCACACGTGGCGATCTCTCAGGCGATGTTGCCAGCAACTCCAGGGCGTGGCCAAGTTTTGTGAACTTTGCCATGATTGCTGTGGAGATGTTACACGCAGAGACCTCTCCGGCAACTCAGCTGCAGTGTTGAAAGGAACTTTCGCTGGCAGGGTTAAATTCAACCCAGCAGCGATCATTTAACAATACATTGAATAGGGGAGGTTGCTTCAAATATCGCCGTTGCTGTGTCACACGGAGCGATTGCAGCAGATCGTCAGAGCAACATCGACAGGTTTCCCAACATATTTGGAAACCTAGCAACTTTGCTTAGGCAACTTATCGCCGTAAAAATTGCCCTTTTACATGTGGCAACTTGGTTGCCGGGTTGCGTCAACTTGGCCATGCCCCGGAGTTGCCGGCAACATCGCCTGAGAGATCCCCACGTGTGACGGTACCATAAGAGATATGTGTCTTTTCAGCTACATGTCCGCAAAGAATGTATGCCAATCCCTTCACTCCTCTTCTCTTTGGTCTCTTTCTCCTTCCTTACCTTCTAGTGGGCACCATTAGGGTACCTTTACACGCAGCAACTTTTCTAGGAATTTCACTGGCAACTTACTGGTTGCAGTGAAATCATGGACACATTGTTCTATTTTGTTGCTGTGTACAAATGGAACAATGTCTCCATGATTTCACTGCAACCAGTAAGTTCCTAGAAAATTTGCCGCGTGTAAAGGTACCTTTACTGATTATGCCCCTGGGGTGTGACACACGTCATTAATGTCAGCTTATTTAAGATTTGATTTGCACCAAATTTAGAGATGGAAATCAAATTTATGTTCCTCACCCAAATTAAGTGAATCTGCCTGGAAAGAGAGACCCTGGTTCATGAAACATTTTTTATGTACCGGCCTTCAGCTCGGTCTCGAGCCACGGTGGCGACTTGTTGGATGAACGATCAGTAGTAAGATCGATCTTGCGTGAGCCTAGATAGGTCCACCAGGGTCTTCTCTACCATTATCTTGACAGTATCAAGCCATCGGGTTGCTGGTCTTCCTCTTCTCCTACTATTCTTCCTACCATCACTTCTTTCTCCACAAAACTAAAAATCTTTTTACAATTTAAAGTTTTCTCACGCAACGTCTTCACATATTTCACCATAAATGTAATCGTATCCAAGCTAATTAAATATTAGCTTCATTGTCAAAATATTTTTAATGTGCAAAATTAGATATAAATTAACATTAGAATATATCGCATTACAAAGCTCTGACTAATTTAATTATGCTTTAATGTTTTCTATAGATTTAGTCAATTGTCTTTTGATTACATGAAATCGGCAATTTTCACATTTTACTTTCCCATTGTAATATGTTACTGTAATACTTGTTTTGTATTTTTCCCAGTTCCTTGGGTCTCTTGAATCACCACAGTTTAATGCATATTACATTTAACCCCAATCTTCATGCCAGGACCACATTGTCCTTCAGGATATTCTTGCTCTGACTTTAAAGAACAATTCATTTCTTAGCCATAATCTCACAAACTTAATTTTTTTCTGCAATTATTGGAAACTGAGACATATAATAGAACAGTAAGTTACTGTCATGATAACAGAAGAAGTTCTTTGTCCATTAGACTTGAAACTTAGCACCACTCCAGCGGTTTTTTTTCAGTGCTGGGGTGGAGATTTTAATCTGAGGTCCCCTCCCCCTGGTCTTAAACTCACCCTCCGGCATCTTCACATTTTATTGACCTCACTCCTTTCCCTTGGCACCATCGTATGACTGCATTTTCTCACAAGCCGGAAGTCAGAAGTTATATCACAAGCTAGCAATACAAGTCTATAAGGGCCAAAACTGCTCCAGTTTGAGGCTTTCATAGACTAGTGTTGAAGAGTGACCTCCGGCGTGCTACATGAAACACTGGAGCAGCCAGCAGTTGACACGCTGCTGATCAGAGAGGGACAGTGATAGAAGATGAAGATGGCGGCTGGTAAGTATAGCAGTAGGTCAGTCAAGGCACATATATTTAAAGCACCACTCAAGGGGTAAATTAAAAAAAGCCGGAGTGGTGGTTTGAAGTGTTCAAAGGTTTCAGATCACTAAAACATTTGTGTTCATGAGAAAGTACTAGATAAATGACGCTTTATTAAGACCATTGGGAAGAAATGAGCAGATCTTTTGACATTCGAATTTGGCAACTTTGACAAATTCTTCCAAATACTTTGATACACTGTGAATCAAATTGCCTTGAATCGTGAGTAAAGCAATGTCTCCAATTGCCTTGAAAAATATGTATGACACTATGCTCCTTTCATCCCACACTTCATCATTACTGTGCTGTCACGCACTATCTGTATAGAGTCTTTAGTTTTTGTTGCCTTTTTTGCCCATCCTTTATGGTTAATCTGTGACGTCTTCTCACTATCCAGATTTGCCTTAAAGTGGCAGCTGAATTCCGGCTTCTGCTTTTACATAAGCTACGATAGACCCTGTCAATTGACTGTGTTATACTTATGTGATGTGATGGCTGTCAGGCATTATAAGGAAGCCCAACCAAGCACCCAGGATATGTGATCCTTCTCTGGCTGATGCAATTTTCCAAAATGTGAAAAATGGCATTTAAGCCGTTCTCACAAAGCGAATTGCAAATTGTTTAAGTTCTCATGGTTCAGTCAATTCCTAAATATTCATTAAAAATTTGATTCATATCAATTTCTCTACTAACGTCTATTCAAGCACTTCCAGAGGCTTATTTCCAGAATGGGCCACAGCCACTTGATTAGTTTAAGAATTTATTTTTAAATGAAGTTCCTTAAAAAAGATCAATTATTTTTGGAACCAGATTACTGATGATCATTGAGGGAATTATTGGGGAACTCATAAAATTTGCATATGATATGAAGATAGGAGGAATAGCCAACACTAGTGAGGAGAGAGAACATATTCAAAAGGATCTAGACACACACACTATGGGCCGAGGCAAACAGAATGGTGTTTAATGGAGAAATGCAAGTCCATCATCTGTGTAAAAGAAATGTAAAAAGTAAATATATAGTATAGAGGAAATACAACTAAGCGATAGCACAGGGGAAAAGGACTTGGGCATAATAGTAAATCATAGAGATTCAACATGCGCCAACAGTGTGGTGCTCCAGCTAAAAAGGCAAACAAAATTATGAGATGTATCAAGACAAGCATTGAATCTTCATCAAGAGAGGTAATTATTCCCGTATACCCTGCTCTGGTCAGACCCCACCTAAAATACTCTGTACAGTTCTGCACTCCTCAATTCAAGAAAGGCATCAATATATAAGCGATAGTCCAGAGAAGAGCAATCAAGATGGTAGAAGGTCTGCAGACCATGTCCTATGAAGGCCAGCTAAAAGAACTAGGAAAGTTTAGTATGCAAGAGAGACTTAATAGGCGTCTACAAATATCCAAAATAATGTCACAGTGATGAGGGAACTACCCTATTCTCATTAGCACAAGGCAGTACAAGAAGCAATGGGATGAAACTAAGAGGAAGGAGCTACAGATTAGACGTTAGGAAAAACTTTTAGACAGTGAGGGCAGTCAGAGAGTGGAACAGGCTCCAAGGGAGGTGTGAGATCTCCATCAGTGGAAATCTTCAAGCGGAAGCTGGATAAACATTTAGCTAGAATGATCTAGGAAAACCTGCACTCAGAAGGAGTTTGACCCGATGGCACTTGAGATCCCTTCCAGCTCTGCCTTTCTATGATTCTAATTATCATATTGAAGGATTTTCTACCAGACTGCTGTGATCAACACCCTTTAATAAACAACCTCATTGGGTAAAATTTTAGACATTCTAAAAAAAAACTAAAAAATATATAAAGAATCAGACTGCACTATATAAAATAATGCTATTTGAGAAATAGTCTGTAGCATTTTGTAATAAGGCCTGAACCCACAAAGACTCAGTGAAATATTTCATTTTTGTAGACATTGTTGCTTATTGGATCACTATTCTCCATTCCGACATCCAAAGTAAATTCATACAGTTACCAGCATACTAAAATGCTTCCAAATATGTCTGGGCAGAACATAATAACATTGGAGTCACAAGAAATATCCAAAGTCAGTGAAAGCTGCCATTAATTTTAAACTATTATTTTCAATAAGACATTAGCAGTTGGAAATAAGTGATGAACTGAATTCTATAGCCTAATATACCATTACATAAAATAGATTGACTATTTAGCCAAATGTATAGAAAAGTCCTAAACTAGAATTTAAAAAGTCATAAAAACTAAATTCTTGCGTTTTCGTAATTGTTCAACACAATAAACACATTGTCATATTGCCAACATTTGGACTCTTTAAATAAAACATCGACTTTTTGGCCAAAACACATGTACATGGTTCTTGGCAACGCGTTTCACATATTGTATATACATATGTACGTGCATCGTGGTAAGCTTTAATTTCCTAGGGATATATTAAAGTTGACACTGCTCACATGCCACTTCATAAATGTAAAGTTACGTAAACTAAGTATAAAATGTTTTCATAGTGAGAACTTTGGCTTATCGCTGTCACGTGTATAGTCTTATAAGAGCAGTGTGTAGTATTCTCCCTTATTTGGCAGCAATGGGAGCCCGTGTTTAGTTCATTATTCCTATTGGCTGAACATTCCCTTTAGAAGCATTATTACAATGATAGGCTGGTATGGTAAATCTATTATTAACATGAGGCTTCAAGGGGTTGCCAGAACTTTAACATTGATGGCCAATCCTTAAGATCCGCCATCAATGTTTGGGACACCCCGACTGTTCTCTGTGTTTTTGGCAGCTGGAACTACTTAGTTGTGGCCAAGTACTGCAGAGGAAGTAGATGCCCAGGACCCAGCTGAAATCATTATATGGTTGACAGAGCAGTGCTTTCCACTTCCGCAATAGAGTAGTTCCAGTGGCAAATGGCACTAGGAACAGCTGATCAGTGAGGTTACCAGGTGTCGTACTCCCACCCATTTGACATTGGCTATCAATGCTAAAGTTTCAGAAAAAATGCTGTGGATATAATAAAGCACAATATGGTCTTACCCGAGTAATAGGATTAGGTAAAATTAGGGTGGCCCACTCACCTTATGCAGTTGTGTGAAATACAACTAGTGAAAAAAGGGTCAAACAGCTGCTGCAGGATCCACGTGCTAATGGCTGATAGATAGGGACTGGACACCCGCTCTGCTGTAGCTGAAGGGCTCAAATTATATTTTCAATGCAGGTGGCTTTGGTATTCCTGAGAAAGAAGTGAGGAATATACTTTGAAATGCGTAGAATAAAGCCACCTGCATTGAAAATACGATTTGAGTCTTTCATCTATCCTACAAAAGCGCTGATTTATTTCAGCATTGTATCCAGTCTCAAAGTTTCAGAAAAGAAATACCCTTTAAAGGGGTTGTCCAGTACTGGAAAAAAACACCACTTAATCAATTCAGAACCATAATTAAAATAAAAAACATGTATACTCATCTACGGCAGTGATGCTGCTCCTGGAAAGCAATGTGACATTGTTGTGTCACATGCCAACTGCAGTTAATAAGGCTAGGATAACATTAGCGCCATGCATGCGCTAAAAGTCAGCGTTTTTTTATGTGCAAATGTGTAAAAGCGCAAGCGTTAACGCATCCATAGGCTCCAATGCAAAAAAACGCATTGCCAAAGTGCAATGCATTTGACGCAATGCGTTTTTGCAAGAGCACCAAAAAAACATGGTCAGCAGCGTTTTTGGCAACTATTGCAAAAACGCTAATTTTTTTTAACTTGGGCGTCTAAGGGAAACACTTGCATTAACGTATGGTACATACAGTATATGTACCATGCGTTAATGCAGGTGCTAACGCTGGCGTTAAAAAATTAAAAAATGCCATAAAAATGGTAAGGGGAAAAACAGCATCCTTTAAAGCATCCCTCCAACGGATACAAGGTCCCAAATGTGACCTTAGCCTAAGAGGCTGCCGTTTGGCTGTAGCTCAACAATGTCCTGTCAGGGGGGCATTTACTCTGATAAGATAGTAAAGGCTTAAACCAATGCGTGCATAGACTGTAGACAGCACATGACGCAGCAATGTCACGTTACTCTTTCGGAACAGATGTGCCGACATAACTGGAATGGCGCCGCTGTAGGAGGTGAGTATAGATTGCTTTTATTTTAACTAGGGTTCTGAATTGACTAAGCTTGTGATGTCCAGTACTAAACAACCCCTTTAAGAGCAACATTACGGATGTTGTCTTTTTAGAGGCACTCACTGTTAAGTTTCAGTTCCCACTTTGGTGTTAGAAATCCCCAAAAAAAGAAGTTGAATTTACCTGTGGAAGCCTTGCCTAGTCAGACATTTCCCTTGAAATACCCATGTATCCTACAAAAGGGTCACTGTAGCTGGAAAGCTTCCTGGGGAAAGTATGCAAATGGAGTCCGTGGAGCCTCGATTAAGAGTCTCAAACACGGGACTAGCCAGATATCCCTCCAGGGAAGGACCTAGCCCTGGAGTGGAATCCTTGTGGAGAACACCATAACCACCATATTAAGTGGCCCTTTTAGACCTGGGGAAAGTAGTCAGCTGAGCACACATTAGAATTTTGCCACACTCTTCTGTATGTATTGTGCCTTATAGAAATTGGATTAGCAGAGAAAGTGTTTTTTGTGGTAAAGAGAAAACCAAGGAAGCTCTGCAAGGACCAATCTGTAGGTGAGTGTAGATTGCATCCTGGTCTCCACTCAGGTTGATGAAAGATCTGATCTTGAACTGATCTGAACTGATCTGGAACGGATCTGAAGAAATGGCAAATGAGTTTTAATATTTTGTTTGCATTGGTTTAGTCTGTCCATACCTGGTACAAAATATTTCGGATTCCTTAACAGATATGGATGGATTGTGACACTAATCCTAGCTGTCCACCATTAACCCCCAGTATGTGACTTTACTCAACACCAATTTCCCAGTTGAATTATCTAGAGGTTATATTCAATAATTCATGCTAAAGTCACTTTGTTTAAATCAATTAAATCATTTACAAACTTTGATCAATGAAATTGTGGTGACTATTCCTTTTTATTGATCCGTAATGCACATCCTGGAATTCGGGAGTCAGAACAGACCTCCTATTACTCAAACAGTGGTCCAAACAATTGAATGAAAAATGGAGCAATTTATAACATCTATGTAGGTATCACTGGCATGACTGCTGTCTCCTATTTAATAATGGCGGCCATCCATGGTAAGACTATGTGAGTACTTTGTCTGACTTTCATATACAAAGTATGCCATATGCTTTGGCTTATATATTAGTGCAATAAATGCTAAAATATGGATGTTTTGTTATATGGAATGATACTGTTGTATGAACCCGGTGAACACTACTGCTGGCACCATTGTGTTAATAGGGATAATATTATAAATGTACATTTTGGTATCATAATATTATTACTCTATTACAGTTATGACAATGCTTTATCTTACACTTTGGTGCCATAACTGGTAGAATGTAGAAGTTTTAATTTAAACAGTTATATATGTATTTGTGTGATTAATGATACAATTGTATGGACACTGGTATATTATATTATAGAGCAACTATTATAAATATCCTATTATTATTACTATTATTATTACAATTAGAGATGAGCGGATCCGTGGATGTTCAGACAGACTTTAAAAAAAAAGTCTGATTCGGGAACCGAATTTGACCCCCGACCCCCATATAAGTCAATGGGTCCCAACTTAAGTGCTGTAAAATAGTGGTAGTAAAGGAAACACAATGGGGATTAAAGCAGGACAATTATACATACCATGTTTCCCAGAAAGATAAGACCACTGTCAGACTGTTTCCTGGCCTGCTCATTAAACCTTATAAATATTCACTGCTTCCCTCGCCTACCCACTGTGACAGCATCTGTGATTGGTTGCAGTCAGACTGCTTTACGCGCCCCCACGCTCTGTGCTGACATCTGTGATTTTTGCCCTCACACTAGCTGTCTGGCTCCTAAACAGAAGTGTATTATAAAAATAAATTATGTTTAAAAAACTTACATGGTGTCCCCCACTACTTGCTAACGAGCTAAGGTAAAACCGTCAACTAGGGGCTGATAGTAGGCTGGGAAGGGAACAATGGCTCTTCTCACCCTAATAATAACAGATTCCTGCTGCCTGCGTTATCTGCACTGGTTATCAAAAATAGGTGGGAGTCCACGTCGTCTTTATTATTTATTTTTGACCAAAAAAATAACAATTGCAGATTAAGCAGACAGCAGCAGGCTGCTATGTATCAGGGTGGGACGGTCCATGGTTATTGGCCCGTCCCAGCCAAAGAATATCAACCCACAGTGAGGTCACTGGTGGTCACAGAGAGCACCGTGAGAGCCACTTAGCTGTGAACTCCGGTGACCTCACTGACACCGTCATTTTCACAGCTTTGACTCTCACGACATTGTGTTCCGGAGGCCAAAGTGAGCAGTCATGCATTCTAATGTCACTTCTCACCCCGACCTCCAGATTTAGCAGAGCTGAGGATCACTATGGGACATCGTGTGGATTACATTTGAACTGCAGGGGTGTTGTGAGGATTAAAAAATGGGTGGAAGATGGTGTCTGTGTATTTTATTTCAAATTAAGGATTTCTCTAGGTTTGTGTTTATTCTTTTGACTTACAGAATAAGTAATGGGGGTTTCTAGACACTAATAATAACAATAATAATAATCTTTATTTATATAGTGCCAACATTTCCGCAGGACTTTAAAATTCAGACACCTCTTCATTACTAATCCAGGGCTTGATAGCAGCTGCAATTTTTGACAAATCACAGCGGTCATTAGCCCCATATATTACACCGATTGCCACTGCACCAGGGCAGTCGGGAAGACATGGGTAAAGTGCCTGATTTGGCACATCTAGTTTGATTCGCCAATTCTGGGGTGACCGTGGGCTGGTTTTCTTTGTCTGGGAAGGATCAATAACCATGGCTCTTCCCGCCCTGATAATTCTAGCCCACTGCTGCATGCTTTATCTCTACTGGTTATCAAAAATAGGCGGGAGCTCAGGTAACTTTTTCCAAATATTTATTAATTTAAACGTGGGGTCCCCTCTATTTTGATAAACAGTGCAGATAAAGCAGACAGCAGTGGGCTGATATCATCAAGGTGGGAAGAACCATTGACATTGGCCCTTCCCAGATTGATATCAGCCCCCAGCTGATGACTTTACCTTGGCTGTTAGTAAATAGGGGAAACTCTTGTCAGTTTTAAAAATTATTCATTTATTTTTGCTCTACACTTTAGTTTAGGACCCAAACAGTTAGTGTGAGGGCAACCAATCACAGATGCTAGCACAGTGGGCAGGGGGGCGTGTAAAGCAGTCTGACTGCAACCAATCACAGATGCTAGCACAGTGGGCAGGGGGGCGTGTAAAGCAGTCTGACTGCAACCAATCACAGATGCTGTTACATAGGGTGGGCGAGGGAAGCAGTGAGTATTCATAAGTTTTAATGAGGGTACCAGGAAACAGTCTGATAGCAGTCTTATCTTCCGTGGAAACACGATATGTATAATTGTCCTGCTTTAATCCCCATTTTCCTTCCTTTTGCAGCCCCCTAGCCCTGCTGTCTTTCTGGGAAACATGGAAAACAGACAGCCATTCAACTAGCTTTATTTGGGAGCTGAGCACAAATAGTAACAAGGACATACAGTTAGAGGTCCATGTTCAGGGTTCAGTAGTGGACACTAGGTGTCCGGTACGAACCCCAAACTTTGCTGTTCGTGTTCACTCATCCCTAATTACAATACTGATACTATTAACATATATAGGGTGTAAACTCTTATGGTCAGCTGGATCCACTCTCTGTCCCTCTTATTAATAATAATAATAATAATAATAATAAGTGTAAACTCTTATAGTCAGTGGGGTCCTATTTTTCTCTTTTCTGTAGACAGTAAGCTCTTATGGGCAGCGGGGTCTTCTCTCTAGCTTTCTCCTCTCTCTCCTATAGAGTGTAAGGTCATTTTGGTAAGCGGAGTCCCCTCTTTCTCTCCTCTCCAAAAGTATATTATTGAAGCTTTCCAATATTTGCAATTTGAATTTGAAAGGATTTGCTAATCTCTATTCACCAGTGATAACATAATATCAGTGTAATGTTCTGCATTGTGATAGTTCATCCCTTCCATCCCAAGGATATAGGAATTTCACAGACATAAACTTTTAAACAAGAAAACATTTCTATTTTATTGTTTGTGAATGTAAATGATCATATGTCACCATTACTCATACAGATGCTGTTGAGTCATCTATTATAAATGTTTATGCCAAAGCAAACATGAGATGTAATCTCTGCATATGACACCATACATGAGTCACATGTGACAGGGACATACCCGCAATGTAGAATACACATGGTGTTCCATCACCAGATGTTCTCCTATGACTGATCCATTCTTGTCAATTTGAAAAAATCTATTAAAACAGTTTTACATGGAAATTAAATTTAGATTTATGGCTTCCAAATGTCAAGAATTCCTTCTTCCTGCCAGATCATAAATGATAAGGAATCATTTTTTTTCCAAAATTCATTGCATATAATAAATTATGTCATTGTTTAAGAGGTAAAAGATGATAAATCCATTTTTATCCACTTGTATCTATACAAGAATGATACAGGCACAGATAATAACTGAAGTCATCAAACTAGGCAATATATCTGGGTCAGAGAAATGATCCAGCTATTACTATAATGTTACTGTAGAAATTGACCTTTTATGCCTATAAAGTAAGCCACTGTAATATTGTTGCTGCATTAGACAATCACAATTTAAACAGATTACTCTACCTTAAGTATAGTCACAAATTCAACATGATGGATGATCCTGAAGACCCAGGAGCTAATGCAATATTATGCCCCAAAGGTCAAGAAAATGACAACCCAATCCGAGCTGACTTTACATCAACATTCTGACCATGTGGGTCTACTTCCTTGAGTTTTATCCCATATTTTTATATATATATATATATAAATATATATATATATACCATGTAAAGTCATTTATAGCAAGAAATGCTTAAATTTGAAGCCGACATGCACATGGATTGAGGGTTAACCCTCAGCGTCCTGAACATTTTTGGCTGTGACAATCATATGTCTGTCTGGCAAGAACCACAGGTTGGGCAGTATTGGAAAAGATGCAGATAGGGATCGATAGGGTAAATTTATATCATTTATTATTTTCAGGTATATTGGTAGGTGGACAAACCCCTAGCTCCATATTTATGTCAAAATTTGTGAGAGAATTAAAAAATATCATATTAATGGGGTCCAAAGATTGTATCACCCACCAACTTTTTGAAAGAAGGGAAGTGGGATCTCCAGGTTATTTCCAAAACGTCACAGTAATAAACTTTTACAAACTATTTATTATGTACTAGCTGTGAGCCCGATTCTAAAGAATCGGGAGTCTAGAATCTGTATATAATTTTTTTATGAGTTTTAAATAATAGACGTAAACACCAGATATATGACTAAGTAGGCGATGTAGGCAAAACTGTGAGGGTAGCAATATAGTGGAGGTGTAGAAAGAGTTAATGTCCGACTAACAGGACTATAACAGAGTAGGAACTTATAATGATATGAAAAATGTTATTGAAGGAGTTAATGTCCCACAGGCACTCCCACAACAGACTCAGCGCTGTAAATTATATCCAAAATGGTGTTCAAGGGGTTAATGTAGCAGTGGCAGTAGTTATAAACACTACCAAATATGCAGTTAATGCTGAACTGGTATGTAATGGGTTAATTTCGGAGTGTCATTACAACTATACCCTGTGTAATAGAAATAACAGCAATAATGGAATATAAGGGGTTAATGTTTCTACTGGGAGTAGTAATAGAGACTACAAAGTATGGAGTTAAGGGAGAAACGGTATAGAAGGGGTTAATTTTGTAGTGGCAGTACAACTACACACTGTGTTATAGAAATTACAGATAAAACGGAATGTAAGGGGTTAATGTTGCTACTGTCATGAGTATAATGAGAGAAGCGCCTCACTGGCCATTGAGATACATGGAGGACTTTGAGTTTGAAATTTAGTGGTGTAAGTGAGGCGCGAAGGTCATTGGTCGGTGTGTGCTGGCGCCGACCAATGAGCTTGGCGCCTCACTTAAGGTACCGTCACACAGGGACATATCGCCGGCGATATTGCCGGGGATCGCGGGAGCGCGCATCCCTGACAACATTGCCGGTGAGATATCACACTGAGCAACTTACCGGCGATGTCGCCGGCTAGTTGCTGCGGCTATCGCTTGCTGGGTTGCCCAGCAACCCAGCGAGCGATTACTCGCAATGTTGTAGATAGGCGGAATCGCCCGTAACATTGCGGGTTGCCGCGTTACACAGGGCGATCAGGCAGAATCGCCTGAGCAACATCGCCAGGTTTCCCAACATTGTTGGGAAACCTGGCGATGTGACTCAGGCGATTCATCGCCTGATTATCGCCCTGTCACACGCGGCAATTCTCCGCAACCTGGCCACGCCCCTCGGTTGCCGGCAACATCGCCGGCGATATCTCCCCGTGTGACGGTACCTTTACAGGAGAGAGGGAGAGGGATTTACTAATAGGGGAGTGCAGTGAAATGAATTGTGTGTATAGAGGTGGCTCAGTGGTCAGCAGTGAGCGCGGCGGCGGCTCAGTGGTCAGCAGTGAGCGCGGCGGCGGCTCAGTGGTCAGCAGTGAGCGCGGCGGCGGCTCAGTGGTCGGCAGTGAGCGCGGCGGCGGCTCAGTGGTCAGCAGTGAGCGCGGCGGCTCAGTGGTCAGCAGTGCTGACGCGGCGGCTCAGTGGTCAGCACTGAGCGCGGCGGCTCAGTGGTCAGCACTGAGCGCGGCGGCTCAGTGGTCAGCACTGAGCGCGGCGGTGGCTCAGTGGTCAGCACTGAGCGCGGCGGCGGCTCAGTGGTCAGCACTGAGCGCGGCGGCGGCTCAGTGGTCAGCACTGAGCGCGGCGGCGGCTCAGTGGTCAGCACTGAGCGCGGCGGCTCAGTGGTCAGCAGTGAGCGCGGCGGCTCAGTGGTCAGCAGTGAGCGCGGCGGCGGCTCAGTGGTCAGCATTGAGAGCGGCGGCGGCTCAATGGTCAGCAGTGAGCGCGGCGGCTCAGTGGTCAGCAGCGAGCGCGGCGGCGGCTCAGTGGTCAGCAGCGAGCGCGGCGGCGGCTCAGTGGTCAGCAGCGAGCGCGGCGGCTCAGTGGTCAGCAGCGAGCGCGGCGGCTCAGTGGTCAGCAGCGAGCGCGGCGGCTCAGTGGTCAGCACTGAGCGCGGCGGCGGCTCAGTGGTCAGCACTGAGCGCGGCGGCGGCTCAGTGGTCAGCACTGAGCGCGGCGGCGGCTCAGTGGTCAGCACTGAGCGCGGCGGCGGCTCAGTGGTCAGCACTGAGCGCGGCGGCGGCTCAGTGGTCAGCAGTGAGCGCGTCGGAGGCTCAGTGGTCAGCACTGAGCGCGGCGGCGGCTCAGTGGTCAGCACTGAGCGCGGCGGCGGCTCAGTGGTCAGCACTGAGCGCGGCGGCGGCTCAGTGGTCAGCACTGAGCGCGGCGGCGGCTCAGTGGTCAGCAGTGAGCGCGTCGGAGGCTCAGTGGTCAGCAGTGAGCGCGGCGGCGGCTCAGTGGTCAGCAGTGAGCGCGGCGGCGGCTCAGTGGTCAGCAGTGAGCGCGGCGGCTCAGTGGTCAGCAGTGCTGACGCAGCGGCTCAGTGGTCAGCAGTGAGCGCGGCGGCGGCTCAGTGGTCAGCAGTGAGCGCGGCGGCTCAGTGGTCCAGCAGTGAGCACCACGGCTCAGTGGTCAGCAGTGAGCGCGGCGGCTCAGTGGTCAGCACTGAGCGCGGGGGCTCAGTTGTCAGCAGTGAGCGCGGCGGCGGCTCAGTGGTCCAGCAGTGAGCGCGGCGGCGGCTCAGTGGTCCAGCAGTGAGCGCGGCGGCTCAGTGGTCCAGCAGTGAGCGCGGCGGCACAGTGGTCCAGCAGTGAGCGCGGCGGCTCAGTGGTCCAGCAGTGAGCGCGGCGGCTCAGTGGTCCAGCAGTGAGCGCGGCGGCTCAGTGGTCCAGCAGTGAGCGCGGCGGCTCAGTGGTCCAGCAGTGAGCGCGGCGGCTCAGTGGTCCAGCAGTGAGCGCGGCGGCTCAGTGGTCCAGCAGTGAGCGCGGCGGCTCAGTGGTCAGCACTGAGCGCGGCGGCTCAGTGGTCAGCACTGAGCGCGGCGGCTCAGTGGTCAGCACTGAGCGCGGCGGCTCAGTGGTCAGCACTGAGCGCGGCGGCTCAGTGGTCAGCACTGAGCGCGGCGGCTCAGTGGTCCAGCAGTGAGCGCGGCGGCTCAGTGGTCAGCACTGAGCGCGGCGGCTCAGTGGTCAGCAGTGAGCGCGGCGGCTCAGTGGTCAGCACTGAGCGCGGCGGCTCAGTGGTCAGCACTGAGCGCGGCGGCTCAGTGGTCAGCACTGAGCGCGGCGGCTCAGTGGTCAGCACTGAGCGCGGCGGCTCAGTGGTCAGCACTGAGCGCGGCGGCTCCGGTGTCAGCACTGAGCGCGGCTGCTCAGTGGTCAGCACTGAGCGCGGCGGCTCAGTGGTCAGCACTGAGCGCGGCGGCTCAATGGTCAGCACTGAGCGCGGCGGCTCAGTGGTCAGCACTGAGCGCGGCGGCTCAGTGGTCAGCGCAGGACGGCGGCTCAGTGGTCAGCGCAGGACGGCGGCTCTGTGGTCAGTGCAGGACGGGGGCTCTGTGGTCAGCGCAGGACGGGGGCTCTGTGGTCAGCGCAGGACGGGGGCACTGTGGTCAGCGCAGCGGCGTGGGCAGAGTGGTCAGTGCAGCGGCGTGGGAAGAGTGGGGGTCAGGGGGAAGAGTTGGGGGGTCAGTGGTTAGAGTAGGGGGGTGAGTGGTCAGAGCAGGGTGAGGAGCAGAGTGGGGGGTCAGTGGGCAGAGTGGGGGGTCAGTGGGCAGAGTGGGGGGTCAGTGGGCAGAGTGGGGGGTCAGTGGGCAGAGTGGGGGGTCAGGGGAAAGAGTTGGGGGGTCAGGGGAAAGAGTTGGGGGGTGAGTGGTCAGAGCAGGGTGAGGGGCAGAGTGGGGGGTCAGTGGGCAGAGTGGGGGGGTCAGTGGGCAGAGTGGGGGGGTCAGTGGGCAGAGTTGGGGGGGGTCAGTGGGCAGAGTGGGGGGTCAGTGGGCAGAGTGGGGGGGTCAGTGGGCAGAGTGGGGGGGTCAGTGAGCAGAGTTGGGGGGGGTCAGTGGGCAGAGTGGGGGTCAGCGGCGCCCTCCTACCATCACCTGCTTGTGTCGCGCTGTCACCACTGTGGAACGGGCCGGTGTTGATGACCAGTGGCGGCTCAGAGTACAAAGCTGAGCCCCCAGCAGACACAGTGCCGGGGAGAAGGCCGGCATCACTGCCGGAAATAGAGCCGAGGAGGATGGGGCGGAGACTGGCACAGCAGTGATGAATGAGGAGTGGGGCGGTCTCCTCCGACGTGTCCCACTCACTCTGCTGGGGGAGTGGTGCGGATACGCCCCCTGGATACCCGACCGCGGCCTTAGTGACAGGGACAGGGGCTGCCTGCTTGCCTGCCTGAGAAGGTAGAAAAAAGCAGAGAATGCAGGGAAGAGTAGATTCCGCATTGACAATGTGTGTGGGCAGCGGTGGGACCCTGTAGTGGCGCCGGCCCTGGCTTGATATATATAGTTGGCGTAGCGCACTTGCTGATATATATAGTTGGCGTAGCGCACTTCCGTTTGGCAGGCACGTCTTCGACGACGGAAGTAGCGCCGAATATGACGGAAGTGCGCTACGGCAATTATATATTAGATTGCACCATCATATTCCACAGCACTTTATAGACATTGTCATCACTGTCCCCATTGAGGCTCACAATCTACATTCCCTTGCAGTATGTCTTTGGAGTGAGATAGGAAACCAGAGAGCCCGAAGGAAACCCACACAAACATGGGGAGAACATACATGTTACCAGCGCTGCGGGACAGACCTCCGGGGTGATAGTGGATCAGCAAGATGGTTCCACTCCCATTAGGGGGAGCGGGATCCTCGGGGCAGTAGTGGAGGTTGGGAGTTGCAGGATAGTCTTTTATTTACACAGAGACGTAGCTGCACCAGGCCTTGTCATTCATCCTTCTTATACTGCTGTCGGAGGCTCTGCAGGTGTAGATAATAAATGACACCACACAGTCTTTACGCTCTGTACAGGTTTACTGGCAGTTGTTCAAAAACACAGTCTTTTCGAGTCTATGTGGCCTGGGTAGTCACTGGAAATTAGGATGCCGCACTTGGGTCCCTCAATGTTGCTGACCGGTCCCTTCCTGTGCTCTCTCCTGCCTCCCTCAGCGCTACCGTGCGCAGTGCCTGAAACCAGCTCCCACAGATCCTCTCTCTCTGAGCAACACTTCTCCGAGTCCTCGGGACCCCATACGGTTCCTTTTTCTGTGTGTGCCGGGTGTCGGTCACGACTTCCTAAAGTAACTCGGGCCTCCGGTTTGGCAGCTCAGGGGGTGAACACCGCACCGCTCTCAGATCTGGTCCTCTTTCCGGGACTGAAACACCTCTGGTCGGTACTTGTACCAGGACCCGATTCAGGTGCACCGCAACACCTGGTGTCCCTAGGGTCCCCTTCTGGCCTGACGGCTCCTCTGCCGTTGCCTACTCCTTGCTCCCCAACGAAGTTCTTCCACTCACTAAGTAACTAATGCTCCTCCCACACACTTATCTACCCTGACACTCCTCCCATGGGACTGGGTCCTCCCTTCATCGGGTCCATCCATGGTCCCCTACCTAGGGTGTAGGTGGATGCGTGTCATGAGGGTCCTTTATGCAGCATCCCAATTCCTCAGCCAAAGGAATACTACACACTGTTTATGGGTGCAGTACCCCTCCGTGGCTTCCCGACCACTGGGGCACCACAGATACATAGCGACATTCATATATTACATCTGTCACTGCCACCCAAAATGTAAATTTGAAACTTAGAATTGCATATAAGAATACACATTGTACATTATTCATTGTACAGGATGATGGGCGTTATTGTACCATTCCTGCTTTTTTTTTAGCTTGTTAAGTAACAGACTGTTGTTGATAAGTTGCTAAATAATGCAGTTCTTATGGGAAAAGCCTGCACCATGTCTGGAGTGATTGGATTGGATCAATACCAAACTGACTGACAGCAACAAAGTATCTTTCAGGAGAAACTTTTACATATTTTATCTGATTGCACATCATGTTCTCGGTTACAAGGCAGACTGTAGTGTCTCAAAAATTAAAGAAATATTCTGTTTTTGCTCCATATACTGCATTATACAACATTCTGCAGTGGGAATATGGGCAGACATGTGCAGTTCTTTTTTCTCTTGATTCTTATTTTAATAATGTCTTAGATGCAAAGTTAGATTCAAACTTCTCTTATGGCCACTTTACACACACCAGCTTATCTGTCCAACTTCTGAACAGATCTCTGGTTGCAGTGAAATCATGGACACATTGTTACATTTGTACACAGCCACAAAATAGAACGATGTGTCCATGATTTCACTGCAACCTGTAAGTTGTTCAGAAGTTGGACAGATAAGTTGGTGTGTGTAAAGTGGCCTTTAGACTCAGTACCAGAGAGCAGTGCATTATGGGAGCCCAAATCACCACCTGTTTCAGTGTAAGGCTCTATGCAGACTGCATTTTTTGTTTTCCTCAAAGGGAATCTGTCAGTAGGTTTTTGATACCTTTTTAGACGGAAACATAATGTAGGCAAGGAGACTCTGAATCCAACGATGTATAACATAGATTACTGTCTGACACCATCAAATAATTGAGTATTAAGCATGTAGCTGAGCTGATAGAGCTGCCCCTGCCACACCAGGCTCTGAATAGAGATTGAACATTGACTCTGAGCTGTCAATCACACCAGGGGGCGTGTCAGACTGCTGCGCGCATGAGACATTGTAATCCTGTAATGCTAGTCACAGGGTAATAAATTATTGAGTTTAGGTAAACAATAACTCACACACAAATAAGAGAAGCTTTTTGTTTTTTAACTCTTACATCATGCTGCCCTCATCTTACATAGCAAAAATGTGCAGACAGATTCCCTTTAAATACATATATCAATAACATTCTTGATATGTATGGTAATACATTGACAGACACTGACAGGAGAGGAACTCTGGGCAAGAACGATACATTGGCCTTTTACAGTCCAATAACTCATAATGCATAATTGCATTTGCTTTGGAAGTAGCCCCCTTACCTCTTGAATCCCACTGTGGCTGCACTAATGATATGTCCACTTCTGTGTAAATAGACACCTGTCATTGAGGCTCCACATCTCCATCCGTCACACATACCATGCAGTATTAGTTTTTTTTGTTTTTTCTCTTGATGCCATGATGGAGCATACTGCAATAAGCTACACTTTATCATGCATCTGAAGGGATGGAAAACTAAATGTATTACCCCACTAAAGAAGCCAAATTGACCACTATTGTATGTATAATGGACTATTGAAAGACTGTTCAAACCGAGTGCACCCTTGGTGTGACTAAACATATATGTTTACAGTAAAATAAAAAAAAAAACATTAATAACAAAACTAGAAGGGAGTCTGGACTCTGTTCTCAGAAAATGACCTACAGTTTACATTAGACTTTTATGTCACATGTAGTAATAAAAATCAGATTTTCTTTTTGCAGCAGTTGCTTTATCATTAGAGGCAGGATAATTATGACATGTAACGCCTACATATAGCTGAAAATGCAGAATTTACCATTCACAATTGTAGACGTCACAGCTGACCCTGCTCCCCTGACTTTTGCACACGCTCATTAGATGCTTCAATATAACAGATAGGGTCAAAGTCTGGTTATTGTTGCTAATGATCATGTACATTTTCTGAAACAACCGGAAGTATGAGTGTTCCACCATGCAAAGGCCCCAAATGACAATATTTCTCATTTGTATTTTTTATAAAGATTGGGCTACATAAAAATATTGCCACTTTTGTTTTAAACTACATAAAGCACAAAAGCCTGATCTAAATAATAATTCATTTTCTGATGAATAGAAGAAAGTTGCAGAACATAAGGTATTAAAACTATGAAATGTTCACAAGCGAAGTCTTTTGATTTAAAAGGTGTATTTTCTCCCCGCTATGAGAAGAACGCTGCCCCTTTAAGATAAAGTCAGTGAAAGCTGAGTCTGCAAATCTGATTTATGTCAGGATAAAACACACATTTATCACTTTGGCATGTATGAATTGATGCCAAGAGACATGCAGCTTAAATAAAGTGTGGATTCTAAAAGTTGTGCTACTGTTAAAGTAGACCTGCACCTTTTCACTGTCTTCATTTATGTCTCAAACCACAATCCAATAAATATCATTGTCCTCCATTATTCAATTAGCTTTAGCTTTAAAAGATTAGGCCAAGGCCAAGCATTTTTCTTGTAACTTCCCATCTAATTTATTCCTATAATCTAAGCTTCATTCTTATGTACTCGCTTTAAAAATTCCCTACCGTTCCCTCTCTACACTATATAAGGCTGGCTTCACACTTGCAGATGGATCTGCAGCGTTTTGCAGATGCATCTGCAAGTGTGAGCATGCTGACCGCGGCCCCTATGTTTATAATAGGGCGCACCGGGTCTGAACGCTCTCATTCACTCCTATATGTGTACTGTCAGCAGGCGTATGCCTGCTGACAGATCACAACACTCCCGCCCGCAGCATGGACGCTACATCTCGCGTCCACAGTGCGGACGGGAGTGTGTGATCTGTCAGCAGGCGTACGCCTGCTGACAGTACACATATAGGAGTGAATGAGAGCTTTCAGACCCGGTGCGCCCTATTATAAACATAGGGACCGCGGTCAGCATGCTCACACTTGCAGATGCATCTGCAAAACGCTGCAGATCCATCTGCAAGTGTGAAGGCAGCCTAACAGCTACTGTGCATTCTTTCCCTTTCCTGCAGTGATGAAGTTTTGTGTGCGTGCCCCAGTGCATGCTGGGATACCAACACAGAACGTCATCAGAGCAGGGGGCAGAGGCTACAGTCACTACCTCAGCCATTGCCTCTCCCTAAAACAAAGTGCCACATTTAGAATCACTGGTTTCAGGGGTGAGGCAGTCAATATTGTGCAGACCCCTTCCCCCAGTGAGCTATCTCAGCCTCCATTTCCCCACCCCGAATTGTTCTGTCTCAGCAATCCCTTCCCCCCCTCCTTGCAGTGTGCTGTCTCAGCTTCCACCTTCTCACATCCCCGCAGTGTGCTGTTTCAGCCCTCCTTGTTACAGTGAACTGACTCAGCCCCCTTTCCTTTCTCCCCGCAGTGAGCTATCTCAGCTTCCCCCCTCTGCGCAGTATGCTAACTCAGCCACGCTTCCCACAGTGCGCTATCTCAGCCCCAGTGGGTGACCTGGAGCCATGTGAGCCCTGGTGCAGGTGGTTCAGTCACAGGTGAGGAGCGGCGGGGGGGAGGGTGCTAGTGAGGAGCGGGGGGGGGGGGGGGTGCTAGTGAGGAGTGAGGAGTGGGGGCAGTGAATCCCTCCGCAATCAGAGGTGAGGGGCGGGGGAGGGGGGGGGGCAACTGCTGGTGAGTATGGGCGCATCCAGGGAGTAGAGAAGACACGTGGGGCGGGATCAGCCACGGGTGCGGGACTCAGGGAGCTTCCTGCGGCAGCGCGGCAGTCCCTCTGACACACCACAGCGGCCTCTGGGCCCCCTGCATGGGGATGGAGGCCCCCCTACAGGTGCCTGAGGGGCTCCCTAGCCAGTCGGGGCCCTGGTGTAGCTGAACCAGCTGCACCACGGTAGGTCTGCCCCTGCTCAGCCCCCTTCTTCAACCTTCCCCACAGTGCACTGTCTCAAACCCCCTCCCAAGCACAGTCTCACCTCCTGTGTGATCAAACTGTCCCTGACTGATGTCATAGTGATAACCTGACATTGGAGAAGTGTCAGTATACCTGCATGCAGGAGATCAGTGGTTCGAGACATCAGCGCCGCCTCGCAGGTGATGTCAGTGGAAGCTCTCGGCTCATGACTATTCATAAGCCACCTGATAGAGATTAGTGACTTATCCTGCGGGGTGGTGCTGGTCTCCTGCATACAAGTATGCTGATACTTCTCTGATGTAGGCTTATTGCTATGCATAAGCCAACATCAGTCAGGGACAGAGTGAACGCACTGTGGGGAGGAGGCTGAGACAATTCAATGCAGAGAGGGAGAAGGTGGAAGCTGAGACAGCGCACTGTGGGAAGGGGGGGCAGAGGCAGCACCCTGTGGGAAGAGAGGGGAAGGTTGAAGCTGAGACAGTGAACTGCAGGAAGGGGGAACCGGGGCTGAGACAGCGCACTGTGGGGAGACAGGGCACACTTATGGACACAACATCAACATAGACAGACCCACCCCTGAAACCAGCATCACTAATATAACACTTTGTTTCAGGTAGGTACAGAGGCTGAGGAAGAGACTGCACCCTCTCCCCCTGATGATGTTCTGTGTGACTATCCCAGCATGCACTGGGGCACTCACACGAAACGATATCAGACCAGGAGATAGAGAATAAAACACAGTAGCTGTTAGATAATGTAGAGGAACAGTAAGAAATTTTTAAAGGAAGTATATTAGAAAAAAGATTAGATTATAGATAGAATAAATTAGATCGGAATTTAGGAGAGGAATGCTTGGCCTCGGACTAACACTTTAATGACAATGAATTTTTCCGTGTAGAAATATCGCAATATTTCACAATAACAGCAAAATAAACAATGCTTCTAAAATGTAATGTACACAGTACATTTGTATTTGAGTTTTTTTCTTTATATTTCTTGCATTTACCATATTTTTAAACACAGCTCCATCCTTGTGGTTCCCCTAGGAGAAAATGCCCAGTTTGCCATGCCCTAAATCTACTTAATGATATATAATAAATACTGAAAATATAACTACTAAATGGAACAGTTACATAGGTTGAAAAAATACTATGGTCCATCATAGTCAACCTTTCTTCACCACTATAGATTCTTTGTCACTAAATTATCTATATCGAGCAATGTCATGTTTGCTGGGGGTATCATCCTGCCCTTTATAAAAACTGTTAAGGTACCGTCACACGGGGCAATATTGCTAGGCAATTTCACTGGCAATTTGCTGGTTGCAGTGAAATCATGGACACATTGTTCCATTGGTACACAGCAACAAAATAGAACAATGTGTCCATGATTTCACTGCAACCAGCAAATTGCCAGTGAAATTGCCTAGCAATATTGCTGCGTGTGGCCATTACTACCCCTTGTGTCAGCACATCACAGTCTATCTTCTCTAACTGTAAAGAATCCTTTCCAATTTAGCTACTGTGATCTCCCGTATTCCACCTGTAGTGAGTGCCCCCTGCTCCTTAGTATTGTCTTTGGAAGGAATAAGCCATGTGCCGTCCTTTGTATTGACCACATATATATTTATACATAAAAGATCTCCTCTGAAACGTGTTTTTTTCTAAGCTAAAAAAGCCCAACTTTTCCTACCTTTCATTATAGGATAGACCCTTCCATCCCTTGTAATAATCTAGTTGCCGCCTTTAAACTGATTCTAACTTCTGAATATCCTATTTAAAATGTGAAGCCCAAAACTGGACGCCATATTCTAGATGTGTCCCTTACAAGTGATTTATAGAGAGGTAACAATACGTTGGGATCAAAGGATTTAAACTCATTTTTTATGCACCCTAAAATCTTGTTTGCTTTTGCAGCTGCTGTTTGACATTGAGTACTGCTGCCCAGCTTATCCGTAATCAGAATACCCACGCTCTTCTTCTGTGCACTTGTATTACTCCTACTCATCTCTCTACTTTTCTTGTGTGTCCCAGACCCCTCTAAGTCCTCTCTGACCCCTACTGTTTCATTATCTCTGTCTCATCTGTTTATAACAAAATTTGCACATCTACCTCCCTTCCCCCAGATTTTAGTTTAAAAGCACCTCCGTCCTCGTGATTATTTTTTTCCCCCAGCATAACTGCCCCCTCCCTATTGAGGTGCAGCCTGTTCCTACTGTAGAGCCTGTAGCCGAAAGAGGTCGGCCCAGTTATCCCAGATCCCAAACCCTTCCTTCCTGCACCAACTTCTAAGCTACTTATTTATATCCCTTATCCCCTGATGTATTTCTGGACTTCAGCTTCTCTCCTAGTGTCCTGTAATCATTTTTAAGTACTTTCCATCCCCTCTGAGTATTATCTGTCTCACAGATCAATGATAATACCGGTGTGTGAGCATCCCATTGCATGTGGTTGATTACATTTTTTAGCTGGATCTGGTTGTAAATGACATGTCCCCTAATGGGTGTGTCATTTAAAACTAGGTTCTGGCATGCTCAGTCCAAAAACTCGGATCCGACATCTGGATCCAGCGAGATCTGGATCCCCCGGATTCGGGTCCCTTAGAGCCACATTCTAACTGAACCCGTAGTGCCCCGGATCTGGGTGTTGACGGTTTTGAACAACAAATTCACAACAAAATGCAATTTTAGTGTCAGTGAAAAAAATGTGAACACCCGGATCTGGGAGAACCACGCAGCACTGGACCCACCCGCAAGTTCCTGTGGCCACATTGAAAGTCAATGGGGCTGAAAACAGATGCAGGTGCATCCAGTTTCAGCTGGATTTACATGAATACCAAAGCATGACAGTATGAAACCAGTCTAAGGCACCCCAACATTTTAGAGAGCCATTGACTAGACGTGTGTCAGGCTATTTCTGCTGACTATCCCACACACAACTTTGTGAAAGAAAAAACAAAGGTTGCGCCACGCTGCATTGGGGAATCTAGATTAAGCGATATTCAGGATTTTCACTCACCTTTACTAGTTGTGCCTTATCCGCACAACTAGATTGTGGATATGTGGTGAGTGAAGGTTTGTATTCACTGATTTTCTGATCTTTGGTGTTCCCCTTCAACGTTTTTAATATAAGATTCCTGCCTTCTCCTTAGCTGGCTCGCGTGAAGGATCATGTGCCGATTTTAAGGATGGATAAATGTAGCCAGGTCCTGCTCCGGAGCAGCTCACAACACCACGCTCCCCGAAGGGAGATTGTAGATAAGCCGATGAATAAATGTGGTATAATAATAGTAAGCGCTGAGAGCTAAAACAGGATACACAATGCTCTTAAATATATTACCTTTGAGTTTTATTCATTCAACAAATAAAAGCCCTCCTGCCACAACGCGTTTCGACGCTGACTGTATAACAGTCTTTTATATATAATCTTCTGTATAACAGTCTTTTATATATAGTTTTTATGAATGATTTTAGTTTAAATAGTAATTATTGTTTATCTCCTATGTTACCACGTGCAATATAAGGGGGATGGACTAATAGTACACGCCCCCTTCGTTAATGATTGGCTGTAATAAGATATATATAGTAGGAGCAATCATTAGCCTGACATCCACTTGAGGAAGACGCAGTCAGCGTCGAAACGCGTTGTGGCAGGAGGGCTTTTATTTGTTGAATGAATAAAACTCAAAGGTAATATATTTAAGAGCATTGTGTATCCTGTTTTAGCTCTCAGCGCTTACTATTATTATACCACATTTATTCATCGGCTTACACACAACTTTGTGGGCACAGTTATACATCCCCAACAGTGGCTCATCTAGAACAAGAACAAAAAGATATGCAAATTGTCTCTTCAGAGAGGAAGTAGACTTGAACTCTAACAAAAAGATAGGCATAAGAATGAAAAATGGTCAATCCTCCATGGCATCATCTGTCAGGGAATAGTCGAAAGGCCCCTTATACATTAGACAGGGGTGGGGAAATCCAGGCCTCGAGGGCTGCCAACAGTGCAGGTTTTCAGGATTTCTTTAGCATTGTACAGGGGTTGGAATTATCACCGGTACAGGTGATTGATTGTATTATCACTTGTGCAATACTAAGGAAATCTTGAAAACATGAGCTATTGGTGGGTCCTGAGACCTGGAGATCCCCACCCCTGACTTAGACAGTTTGGCTGATTTGAATCTATTGTGTATGTGAACTTTTTGACTTTTATAATTGATTTTTAGGTCAGCAGTGAGCACCTTATTACAGATCAGTGCCTGAAATACTAATATTCTCCTTGGTGTCCTTATTCTTCTAGCACAGCACCAATCAGTCATTGTACAACGTGCGGTTTTCTCTCCTTCTGCCTTGTGCCCTCCACAAAAGTTACAATACCACAAACTAAGACAAATTGACTTCTACAGAACTTTCCACCGGTTCATTACAAGGAGAAGGATTCTTGATGTGACATTGTGGGAAGCCTGTCTTTTTACTTGTATCCTTTCTCCACGATACGTATATGTAAAAAAGATTAGTAAAGACTCCCGTTTCATCTTCGGTGATATTACGTCTGGGGAACCGTGGAAAACGCTGAATTTTGGAAAGAAGATAAGTCTATAACCAACGGCTCTGATGTAAACAAAACTCCCTGCATCACCAGATTATATATTATTCCTTGTAATTATCTTCTGTTTACTCCCAAGAATTTATATCTCATTATGAATTCCAATGGAGAGTTTTTACTTACTTGTATTAAGTTATGCTAATTAAATGAGCCAAGGCCAAATATTTTCATAATATGTCTTTTGGAAGAGTGTGTATGGTTTACATTGGGGTCCTATATCATTGACCAAGCTGTATAGTTCTGGCATTAATGCTAATAGCTTGACACACAGTCAATTAGAAACGAAGGATCATTAAAAGGATTAAAAAAAAGTTTGATGAACTTATAATATCTGCAAGAAAAGATGTTCAATGGAATATATCTGCAGATCTTTGCTATGTAATCTGAGAGCATGAGCAGCATGTCGGGGCAGAGAGCTTGATTGCAGCTTGGTGAGCTGCATGCTGTCATATTGATAAAATCACTGTTGACTCAGCTAAATATCTAGTACAGCTTGAAATGCTGAGCTCTTAATTAGGGATGGGTGAACCCAATGATGCTCGAGATCAGGAGACTCACCCGGACCTTTTATAAAGTCTTAGTTCGGGGCCAGATGTAACACAAACTTGCGTCCAAACCTCGAGCTTGGACATTACACCTATGGGATGGGGCGAGGGGACTGTAAAATAAAGCACACAGTTAATAAACATTATCAATATACTTTTAGAAAAAGGAGCTCCTATTTCTGATTGTATCGATTGTACTTGTGCTTGAGCTGAGCAACACCAACCGGGTGTGTCGCAAACCTACATAATGGCATAATTGCCCGAGTATAGGACCCAGTGCACGGTTTTCTTTCTTCTAGTCTATTATCAATATACTGGCCGGGCACGTCTAACGGCAAGTCCTGCCATCTCGCTGCTCCAACCACATTTACTTCCGGGGACACTCATTAACCCCTTCACGACCTGGTAATTTTTTGTTTTCATTTTTAGCTCCCCTGCTTTCAAGAGGCCATAATTTTGTTATTTTTCCGTCACTATAGACATATGAGAGCTTGTTTTTTGCGGGACGAGTTGTACTTTCAGATGCAATCATTTATTTTACCATATAGTCTACAGGAAAATGGGAAACGAAAATTCCAAATGCGGTGAAAATTGCAAAAAAAGTGCAATTACACATTAGTTTTTTTAGTTTTATACTCGTCATGATCAATATATGGTAAAACTGATGTGTCGGTATAATGCCTCGGGTCGGTTTGAGTTCGTAGATACCAAAAATGTATATATTTACTGTTATCTACTGTGATGAAAAAAAATTCAGAAGTTTGAAAAAAAAACAAAACACACTTTTTGCGCCATGTTCTGCAACCCGTAGCGTCCTCACCTTTTGGGATCTGGGGCTGTGTGATGGCTTATTTTTTGTGGCTTCAGCTGATGTTTCTAATGATACCATTTTTGGGGTAGATACACTGTTTTGATCACCCCTTATTGTATTTATAGCAATGTTGTGGCGATTAAAAAATGTAATTTTTGGCGTTTGGACCTTTTTTCCGTTACACAGTTTACGGCTCTCATTAATTGATTTTATATCTTGATAGATCGGACATTTCTGAACGTGGCGGTACCAAATATGTGGTTTTTTTTATTTTTTAATACTTTTATTTTAAGTGGGAAAAAAAGGGGTTGATTTGAACTTTTAGGTTTTTTTTTCTCATATTTTTAAAAACTTTAATTATTCATTAATTCTTGTTTTTACACAGCCCCATAGGGTGCTATAGCACTCCAGTGGCTGATCGCTTCTGACAGATCCCGATGAGCTGCAGCACATCAGAATTGCGCTCTGTGAGTGGTTGGCAGCGCTTCACATTAAGTACTCTGTGACAGCTTCCGGGGTCAAGCCAGGACCCTGTGCTGTCACTTGAGCTCCGGAGATCCCGCGATCTTATTGCAGGATCTCTGATGCAGGCGGGGAACAGCACGTTACCCGCCGGGGCACCTTTGAATCCCCCTTTCAGTGATTGACGGCGAAGCCCAACGTTTCAGCTGATGAGATTAGCTGAGATGTTGGGGAAATGATATGAGCTCTGCGCCAAAGCTACGTCATGGGTCGGGAAGGGGTTAACTTCCAGGGATATTCACTGGACTGCTGAGAACTTGGAAGTTTTCAGTGATATCCGCGGTGACATCAGGGTTCACCCAAGTTCATGGCTCAGCTATGAACTCGATTGAATGCTGTCACTGTCAGTCTCAGCCTGCTTGTTGCTCTGAATAGACACTTGTCTGTTCAGGGAGATGAAGCAGAGCTGACATTTCTCTGCCTATGGACTACATTGAACTGAGGATTTCACTTTTCTCTGTGTTATGTTTTTTGTAATGTGTACTAGAAATTAATCGTGACTGGGTCTAATTTGGCGTGACGCAATGAATTCTGGGCATAGTACCAGCTGAGAATACAAAGCTGGGATTAACTCCATTTTTACCAAGCGTGCCAACCCCCACCAGCGCCGCTGAAAGAGCCGGATAAACCACCTGGAAAAGGTGCTATGATGAATATACCATTTCCAGGGGTGACTGCAGGCTTCGGTTTTCAGTGTGTGGAGCCCAGAAAGCTTGAGCCTTACTACACTGAGAATCTCAGCCCCTAGCTGTCTGATTTTACCTGGCTGGCAATCAAAATATGGTTGGAGCCCACACATTTGTTTTTAAATATTTATTTACATAATTTAAAAAAATATTGGGTTTTCCTGAATGTTGATTGCCAGCCAAGTTAAAGTCAGGCAGCTGGGGTTGGCATCCCATAGCTGTCCACTTTATGTGCACTGAGAATCAAAAATACCGTGGGGCGCTACATTATTTTTTTAAATGATTTGACGCTGTGGCAGAGAATGGGCGTCTGTGATTGGCTGTTGGAATAACCTGGAATCTGCCCATATGTTCTAGATGCTAGAATGTATAGGCTGGTTTCAAGTTACTCCAGCAGCCAATCACAGACGCCCGCTCTCTGTTGGTGGGGGTGGCACACTGGGAAATAAAGGGTTAACACCTTTGTATTGCCAGCTGGTATTAAGCCCTAGACTGTGAGCCCTCGCGGACAGGATCCCCGGCCCTATTGTACCCGTATGATTAATTGTAGATTTGTTGTCGTTTGTCTTCATGTGTGGCCGTCTTTGACCACTTGTCTTTGTCTACCCTCGAAAATGTAAAGCGCCATGTATCCTAATAGCACTATATAAATACCTAATAATAATAATAATAATAATAATAATAATAATAATAATGTCAGGCCAAGTTAGACCTGACAATTAAGAATCTCAAATAAATGGTTAAAAAAGACACAACACAGAAAAAAAGTTTTTTTTTTATAAAAATAAAGCACAAAAGACATTTAGGGACTCCATCTTTACTAGAAAAAAAAAAACCTCTCCCCGACATAATCCAGATCTTCTTACTACACAAACTGCTACCAAAGAGAGTAGGGCACAGAATGACAGCACAGCTGAGTGCTGTGTGTGGAGCTGAATGCAGCCCATACAATCTACCATACTAGAATGTATGGGCTACTTTAAGATTACCGAAACAGCCAATCACAGATGCCCAGAGCTCAGGGCAACTGTGATTGGCTGTTGAATCCAGCAAAGTGAAAATCGAAAATCTGATGGAAATCCAAGGATAATGTAACAAGTTTACTTTTTAATTCGTCGACGCGTTTCGTGGAAATTCATTCACATCTTCAGGATAAATATCTAAAAGGTATAGATTTTTATCCTAAAGAAGTGGATGAATGTCCACAAAATACTTCGATGAACAAAAAGTAAACTTGCTACATTATCCTTGAATTTCCATCAGATTTTCTAGTTTTGCTTGTCCACGCATAGGTTATTTAACCTTTTTCATTATATCCATTGAAGCTCTACCAACAACACAACAAGAGAGAAACATAGAAAATTAAAGTGTTTAAAAAAAAATATATTTTTTAAGAATCTTACCTGAAGTGTGATGCTTTTAAATAACTTAAATGTGGTTCCATTGTACAGACCCTATTCTTTAGTAAATGCAGCTCTTTAACAAAAGCTCTAACTTTGAACAGACAAAACAGCAGATTTCTTAGTTTATCCATGAAGAAAATAAAACGTAATTTCCATTATTAGCTGGCTTCTTTCAGTGGGGGTCTAAAGTTGATTCAACTTAAATATGCTTAAAATTGCAGGGTTGATATGAACACTGATTTGCTCTCATTACTCTTTTATTTTTTTAGATCAGTGATGGCTCACAGTGGTAGGCCACAGAGCTGAGCATCTGATTGCGGCTGCTGAATATGTAGATGTAGCCATGACCTTTCCTGGTAACAAAGAAAGAATTAAGTGGCTTGCGGGGGAAAAGGAAAGGTCTAGGGCCTATTAGACAATATATTAAAAGAAACACAATAGCTAGAATTATTGAATATAAACCTATTTATAAAAAAATCATATATGATATGAAATATTATATTTAAAAGAGTTGTCTCATGAAGTATTAAAAGGGATTCAACTTGAAGAAAAACCCCTTCTGTTTGCCCTTTGGTTGGTATAGTGGTAGATCTCCAGCTCAGGACCCCTTTGATTAAGTCTGAAGGGGAAGCCAGTCTATAAGATAGGTGAACATTCTAACAGGCTCAAAGTATTATTATTATATATTATAGCACCATTTATTCTAGGGGCATAAATACGGTAGACACGTACAATATTCATGAACAATACAAGACATATGCAGATACATGGGGAGAGAGGACTAGGATGGGCGAATCTACTCGCTAGGACTCGTTACTCGGCGAGTAGTAAGGGACTCGCAGGACTCGGTACTCGGCGAGTTTCCCAGTGATGACTCGCACGAGTCCAATGCAAATCAATATCAATCCTAGTTTTGTCAGAAACGCTGACAAAACTAGGATTGCCATTGTTTGCATTAGACTCGTGCGAGTCATCACTGGCTACTGTGCCAGTGATAGCAGGGAGACTCGCAAAGTAACTGCTGTTTCTTTGCGAGCCGAGTCCAGCTGTCTTCTCTGTGCAGCTCCAGGGTCCTAGAGCCCGCCTGCTCACAGAGATGATGTAGCAGTGCTGAGATTGTTCTCAGTCTGCTCATTCCCTGTGCATGTAGCAGAGAGGACATCGCGTTTTGGACTACGTCGGACGGAAGAGGATTTTTTTAATTAAAGATGGAGTCCCTAATGGCTTTTTTTTTTTATTTCAAATAAAAAATTTTCTCTGTGTTTTTTTAACCCTTTATTGGAGATTCTTAGTGGCTGGGTCAAACGTGGCCTGACATTAAGAATCTCGGGCTTAATACCAGCTTGTATAACAAAGCTGGTATTAACCCCTTTATTACCCAGCGTGCTACCGCCACCAGGGCCGCTGGAAGAGCGGGGTTCAGCACCAGAGGATGGCGCTTCAATGAACGCGCCATCTTCTGGGGCGGCTGCGGGCTGCAATTTGCAGCGGGGGGTGCCCAGAAAGCTTGGGCATCCCTGCGCTGCGGATTCCAGCCCTCAGCTGCTTAGCTGTACCTGGCTAGACATAGAAATTGCGCGGAGCCCCACGCATTTTTTTAAAATTATTTAATGAATTTCAGAGTCAGAGTCTCAGAGTCAGAATCTCAGAATTTCATGAAATAATTTAAAAAAAATGCGTGGGGCTCCGCGCAATTTCTATGTCTAGCCAGGTACAGCTAAGCAGCTGGGGGCTGGAATCCGCAGCGCAGGGATGCCCAAGCTTTCTGGGCACCCCCCGCTGCAAATTGCAGCCCGCAGCCGCCCCAGAAGATGGCGCGTTCATTGAAGCGCCATCCTCTGGCGCTGAACCCCGCTCTTCCAGCGGCCCTGGTGGCGGTAGCACGCTGGGTAATAAAGGGGTTAATACCAGCTTTGTATTATCAGCTGGCCCTAAGCCCGAAATTTATGGTGGTCACGCCAATATTAGACATGACCGCCATGAATTTCTATTAAATTGTTTTAAAAAAAAACACAACACAAAGAAAAATTTTTATTAGAAATAAAAAAAAAAGCCATTAGGGACTCCATCTTTAATTAAAAAAATCCTCTTCCGTCCGACGCAGTCCAAAACGCAATGTCCTCTCTGCTACATCCCCTGTGTATAGATATAGATCTCTATGCACAGGGAATGAGCAGACTGAGAACAATCTCAGCTCTGCTACATCATCTCTGTGCACAGACATTCATGTCTGTACACAGGGAATGAGCAGACTGAGAACAATCTCAGCTCTGCTACATCATCTCTGTGCACAGACATTCATGTCTGTACACAGGGAATGACCAGACTGAGAACAATCTCAGCACTGCTACATCAGGCAGCAGGCGGGCTCTAGGACCCTGGAGCTGGCAGCCAGCACAGAGGAGACAGGACTCTTATCTGTGCGAGTCAGCGATTACTTACAAAGTAAACGAGCAATGCAAATAAATGACAAAACTAGGATTGCTTCAGGCTGAAGCTTCCGAGACACATCTGCGAGTTGTAAATCTCACACTACTCGCTATTACTCGCTTCCCCATTCATTAACATTGGACTCGCTAGACTCGCAACGAGTAGCGAGTCCTGTGCTCGGACTCGCTAGAGTCAAGCGATTCCGAGTAATTTAGGATTCGCCCATCACTAGAGAGGACCCTACACGTGAGGGCTCACAGTCTACAAGAGATGGATGAGGATACAGCAGGTGAGGAGAGAGGACCCTGTCTGTGAGAGCTCACAGTCTACAAGGGATGGTTGAGAATACAATAGGTGAGAGGAGAGAACACTGCCAACGAGGGCTCACAGTCTACAAGGGATGGATGAGGATACAGTAGGTGAGGAGAGAGGACCCTTCTCACAAGGGATTACAGTCTACAAGAGATGGATGAGGATACAGTAGGTGAGGAGAGAGGACCCTGCCCGTGAGAGCTCACAGTCTACAAGGGATGGGTGAGGATACAATAGGTGAGGAGAGAAGACCCTGCTCGCAAGGGCTCACAGTCTACAAGGGAAGGGTGAAGATACAGAAGGTGAGGAGAGAGAGCCCTGCTCACGAGGGCTCACAGTGTACAATAGGTGAGTGAGGGTACACTAGGAGAGGAGAGAGGAACCTGCCCATGAGGGCTCACAGTATGCAAGGGATGGGTGAGGGTAGAATAGGAGAGGGTAGAGTTGGTTGTGCGGTGGCATAGTGGATTGAGGTTCACTGCAGATTCTAGGCTTGTCAGAAGAGGTGGGTCTTCAGGATCTTTTTGAAGGTTTTCATGGTAGGCGAGAGTCTGATGTGATGTGTTCGGGGAGAGAGTCAGAAATCATTTTTGTATAACAAGGACAGTCAATAAAGTTGATTCAGGCAAACTATCAGTTTGGCTAAGGTTTCTCCTAGCAAAATTATTTCAGGTGAGTCAGGAGTGGATCATTGTGATATGAGGGGCTCTTAAGAGTCAATGTTTCTTCTTCACAAGTCATAAAAAAGTAGAAATGAGCAAATCTTTGAAATATGAATTTGCCAAATTTTTGGAACTTTTATCATTTCATGGCAAATTGATTTGATGCAAAAGGAAAGTACTCCAAAGCCTTTCATAAAACATATATGACACTATTCTCCTTCACTTGTACACTAATTTTTGTTCACTGCTGTGCTGTCACACACACACACTATCTATACGGTTTCTTTAGTGTTTTATGGCTTTCTCCCAGCTTCCTCTCTTGGTACCAATCTAAGTGGTGAATCTCTAGATTCACCACTTAGGCTGGGTTCACATTTGCGGACCCCTCCGCAGCGTTCTGCGGAGGGGTCCGCAATGTGACCGCAGTGGCCGCGAGCTCCTATCTTTATAATGGGAGCGCACGGTGCTGCGCTTGACCGCGCATGACCGTGCGCACCCATTCACACCCACATGTGATCTGTGCGCAGGCGGATGCCTGCGCACAAATCACACAGTCTCATCCGCACCAGGGACGCGACATGTTGCATTCCTGGTGCGGACGAGACTGGGTGATTTGTGCGCAGGTATCCGCCTGCGCACAGATCACATATGGGTGTGAATGGGTGCGCACGGTCATGGGCGGTCAAGCGCAGCACCGTGCGCTCCCATTATAAAGATAGGAGCTCGCGGCCGCTGCGGTCACATTGCGGACCCCTCCGCAGAACGCTGCGGAGGGGTCCGCAAATGTGAACCCAGCCTTAATTGTTGCTGCATTCCCTGCCTCTCATTTTATTTTATGATAACCCCTCATGATTGGCTGTGTTATGTATTGTATTGTGGGGGAGCCCCTTACTGATACAATCTTTTGCAATATTAGACAATTCATGCAAAGTAAATTATAAATTATTTGAATTCACCAAGTTCAGCAAATTCCTAAAAATTTTAACCAAAATTAAATTTGAATCAAATTTGTATAAAAACTGTTTACTGATCTCTAAAAATAAGGTCCCTGGATGGATTGGCAACAGTAGGTGTCCCAGAGTTCAAATCATCATTGAAAAATTATTTAATGGAATATCCAATTTTCTAGTAATATACCATAACATTAGAAGATTTTGTGATAACAGGATATAACTCTTGTGATTCAAAAATTCCCATTCATGAGAAAAATAACCCCTCAACCCGTGACGGCGTGAAGGTTTAAAAGTTTATTTCCAAAATCCCATTCTTCACATGTATTCATTTGTGCCAAATTCATTTTTAAATCTGACCTGTCTTGCTGTTTTCACCCCTAGAAGACTACCCCTCAGGCTCTATTTACCAAAGAGTCAACATTGTAATTGTCCTACTGTAGATCCTGTGCTTCTCTTTGATCATGTGCAGTTCAGTGTCTCTCAGCTGGCTTCCTGTCAATATAGCTTTTTTCTGTCTCCACCTCTCACATCCAGTCCATTCTAACTTTAGATTACACTCTTCTCCTCTGTGCACTCTCTGCTTCAATATAATACCCTTCCAGTCAGATTTTATCTTCTGCCGTCTACATTAGAATAGCTGTTTGAGTGCTTTTGATAAGCCCCCCAGGGCCATGGCATATTCGGAACCGGGTTACAGTACATCTGCAGAGTCATGGTAGTCGAGACCCGGTTCCGTGACCCTGGTGGTATCAATAAAAGTTCAGGGAATAAGGTTTTGGGGATGGTTGTCGTGACGCCACTCATGATGTTTGGCTATTGATGGCCGACGCTGCTGTGCGGGACCTCTGGCGATGATGGAAACACAGCTTAGGTGATATCGCTTCCCATCGGTGGAGTGGTTCCCCAGGACAACTGGTGTGGTCTGAGGTGATGGCAGGCCATTGGATTCTTCAGGCTGGGAGAGACGGACGAGGCTTTACTCCGGCAGGTTCTCTGTGGCTTGCTTGGCATATCAGTCAGCGGCTTCGCCGGCGGTGAATTAAACAGTCTCACACACAGCTTCTGAGTTCTATACCTGGTTTACTTAGCGTTCACTTTAGCAATGCTACCAGGTACTGTTCTTTGACAAGTCTCAGTCTGGATAGTCCTCAAAGAACCAGGATAGCTCATCCAAGACTATTTTTTTATGTTCCGTTCTCTCTCAGGTCATTCTCCCAGCGCTAACTGTCTACCTCTCCTGCTCACGCATCAGCACACAGACCCCCAATCTGGCAGCCATGGGTCCTGTCAGGCAACCGTACGAAGACCCATGACCCTAGTACGGCTACCTTCTCTGGCGGATGTGTCAGGTTTTGGCCACAGCTCCTCTAGATCTTGTGGCCTCCGGTTCTGTGGTTGGGTCGTAGACTCTCCCAACCACCTTCAGGGCCGGTCCTCTAGTTCCCAACCAGCCCTTCTGTCCGACTCTGGTCAAACTTGAATTTGAGCGCTTATTATTTCTGCCTCTGCCCATGCTCCTAGAGCTCCCTCTGTCTCACTTGTAGTCTGTTGTTCTCCCGATCCAGGACGAGCCTCTCACCGCTCAAGTCCTTTGGGTCCTCACTCCTTCTCCACTTGCTACTCTCTCAAACTGCTCACTCACACTGCTGCTGTCCAACTAACTTCCCACCCTCCACTTTTCTTCCCTCCCTCCCCTGGGTGAACCCTCCCTCTCTCAGGTCCGCCCACCATCCCTGGGACCGGGTGTGTTGGGTGCTTTGGTGCGTGTCTCAGACTTACCATCTCGTTTCCCTGAGAACAGGGATACTACATTCGTGCACAACAGAACTTAGAATAACATAGCAATGCTGAACTTTTGCTGTATGCTAATGACAGATCAGCAATATGACATTGCAAATGATGTTCTTTAAAATAATATGGTAGAGTCTGTGAAACTGCAAGTATTGCTCTGTTTATGCTTATTGTAGAATTTTGCCACATACCTCAACATAGCAGCAATTGCAGTCTCACATCAGTGTTCTCTCAGCACCAAACAAGCAAACAAACAGCTCAACTCATCAATGCCTAGAAATTGCAAGCTCTATTGCAGATGCAAATAGGAGTGATGGAGAGTTCCACTGTGCTAGACACCAGCTATACTTATGTAGATGGACAAAGATCAAGTCAACCAAGCACAGTACTGCACAGAAGCAAGTAGATTTAACAGTGTAAGACCCTTTCACATCAGCATTTTTGTCTGGATCTGGACGATCCGGACAAAAGAAACGCATCTGCCGCATGTGCCGCCAAATGGCCGCACTTGTGGTACACTTGCAGAAGCCCCATGCATTGTCTATGGGGCTTGCGGCAAGTGTGGTAAGTGCTGTATTGCCATGACCCGGCACTTGCGGCAGGTGCGGCTTTGCAAAATAACCACTTTTTCTTGCGGTGCAGCTGCTGCAAGTGCTGGATCACGTCAATACTGCACTTACCGCACTTGCCGCAAGCCCCATAGACAATGCATGGACCTTGCCACAAGTGTACCTCAAGTGGGCAGTTAAGCAGCACCTGCGGTAGATAAGTTTTTTTGCCCGGATCGGCCAGATCTGGACAAAAATGCTGATGTGAAAGGGGCTTAAGAATAGAACCGCCCATTTGGAGATGAAAAAAGAAACAAAGGTACAATAAAGAAACTGTATGTTGGGCTTATAAGATGTACATGAACAAGTATTTATTTACTGTGCTTGTGTTAAGTAATCCAATTGTGGAAAAAACTCTTTAAGATGGCCGTACACATTAGGTGTACAATGGCTAAAGTTGCCCATTTCAGGTGAATGGCAAACAATCCTATATTTATGGGGACCTCCTTTGCAAAAAAACAGATTTCTGGTTAGATAAGGATCGGAAATTAAGATTTCAACGCCAAATTTTTGCTCTTAGGGGCTTATCCAAATTTGTGCTTTGACTTCATACAATACAAAAACGGTGCATCATACAAAAAAGTGCACAAGGGTATGATGTATCCAAATGAGCAGATTCATCTGCTGTTACGCTCCTTTTCCACTGAGATTGTTTCTTTTTCCATCCAATAGCAAAAAAAGTCGGTATGAGACTAAAGAAAATTAGTATTTTTCTTGGATTCTTTACTTACACGCAAAATAATGGAAGTATGACACACAAGAGAGCGCCACGACGATAACTCTGTAGCGGCTTACTCCCATCTTCTCATATTCACGGTGCCCACCTGAGTATGATTGTCCATGGATTGGTGGGATAGCTGTTGGCCAAGAAGCATTCTAAAGTTCCTAATCCACTTTCTTATAAGGAAGACACCTCTTCTTCCAACTTTTAAGCAAACTCATTTAACAAACTATGCAATTCAAGACTCAGCATCTAAAACTTATTATTATGACTACAAATCTTGAGAGTAAGCACCATGGAGATTTAGTCACATTTATAGAGATGAGAAGCCACAACTGGTGGCATCTAGAGAGAACAAAAGAACAAAGATGAGAGCATGATCATAGGAAATACAGCTGACAAGCCAAGAAGTGAACGTTTCTAGATTTTCCTATGAAAGGAAGGGGAAAACTTTTGTCTTTTTTCATCGTCTGAAGACTTACATGGTAAACTTTCTTTTCAGATCATGAGATAATCACAACTATAAATGTTTAATAAGGGCAGAAACTCCGAGACGCAGTAAGTCTGTTAAGTCCTAATGTCTCAGTTGCAATACTTCAAGAAAGCAAAGCAGACACATAACAGGTATTTCACATCTATAAGTAATGTGTTTTCCCATCCTTCTTGTTATTTTCAGTGAGTTCCCAGAACCTGGACACCAATCAACTCCGTATTTTGTCAGTAATCACTTTGTGTGCCTACTTTTTTTTTACCCTTTTTGTAATGGAATATATTTGTGCTAAATTATGAATGAGCTTTATAGTAAAACAAATGCTATTATCTCAGTTATTTATTCATGGGACGTCGTCTGTAACATAGCCACACCAATGTTTTTCAGAGTTTAGTATTGATCAATTGCTTTAATCAGACGCATCAAGGGATGCTTAACGATTCAGCAACTGCAACTGGGAGTATCAGCATAACTCTCTGGACCCACGCCAGCCTATAAGTGAATGCTGATGTCAAGAATTAGGTAATAGTATCAGTAAGTAGTAGCAACGCGTTTCACACTCTAAGGCTTACTGTCCACGCCCAGCATGCATGATTGATGATGGGTCATTTTACTGGACAAAAAGTCTTTAAACAGTTTTTTTCAGTAACTCATTGTAAAACATAACTAACCTTTTGTAGCATTTGTTCAGATTACTTCAAAGACATGTGAATTCATTTTTCAAGCTAGTCCTATCTGGTAACTTTGACCAAGTCACAGGTTGGCCAGCCAAATATCTCTGCATGGCACTACTAAATTAGAGTAATGCAGGTGAAAAGGAAAGGTGCCAACACACAGGGTTTTGAGACTATGACAAGGTTGCTGTGTAGTCCTACCCTCGAAGAGGTGATAGAGTCTTACCCAGGAAACATAAACTTGCCAAAGTCAACTAAGAATATAAGAAGTTAAATGAATTAGTTCCAGATGGTTAGACAATCATATACAAAGCCAGAGGGAAATTTCTCCCCACCTAGTATGGTCTTTAGCAAAACTCCAAACAAACACATTTTCAAAAAGGAGACAAAAGGAGTTTTTCTCTGCTTATAAAGTGAGGAAATTTCTTGCAAAAAAGTGTCACCAGGTTAAAAATGATGCAATTTGCAGAAAGATGAAGTGGATACAAATGGCACACATAGGTACCTTTACACACGGCTACATTTGTAGCTTGTCACCAGGTAACTTACTGGTTGCAGTGAAATCATGGATACATGATTCCATTGTACACAGCAACAAGATAGAACCTTGTATCCATGATTTCACTGCAACCAGTAAGTTACCGGGTGACAAGCTACAAATGTAGCCGTGTGTAAAGGTAACCCATAGGCTCACAGCAGCACACTAAATAAATTGGAATTGCACATATTCGCACAAATGTAAAGGTGCTATCCAACATGGATAAGTATCACAGGACATTAGTAGTCAGCACATACATGGTCACATTACTATCCAGAATGAGTACATATCACAATATAATCATAACTAGTACATACATGGTAATTTAGAATGAATATGGTAGAACAGCATCACTTTCAGAACATGTCATGCCAAAATGTGCAGGGTACAAATGCCGGTGGTGCCAGGGAGGGGAGAAGGGGAACCCTTCTAGTGCAAATCACAAAGATAAAAGTCTAAGGGGGTCAAATTGGGAGACCTTGGAGGCCATTCAACTTGCCCACAATGACCAATTCACTTTCCAGGAAACTGTTCATGTGGGAATGCTTGGACCTGACAACCATAATGTAGTTGTGCACCATCTTGTTGAAAAAACTCAGGGAATGTGCCATCTTCAGTGCATAAAGAGGGCAAACATCACCATGGAGCAATTTCAGATATCCAGTGGCATTGAGGTTTCCATTAATGAAGAATGGCCCCACTATCTTTTTTATCTTTGGAGTCCTCTGAAGGAAATTGTCTATGCTGTGAAGATACGAGATGTGCAGCATCTGAAACAACGAATACTGGAAGCCTGTGCTAGTATTTATTCTGCATTGTTGCTATCAGTGTGTCAAGGGTGGGAAAAGAGGGTTGCATTGACAATCCAACACAAGGGGCAGCACTTGGAACATATTTTATAAGTGATCAAAAACTTGTAAATAACTCATGAAAGAATAAAGTTACGTTACAACCAAGCACACCATTGTTTTTCATATGAAATTCTCAATATGTTTGATGTGTCACATGATCCTCTTCCCACTGAAAAAAAAAATTGGATTCAAAATGGCCAACTTCAAAATGGCTGCCATGGTCACCACCCATCTGGAAAAGTTTTCCCTCTCCCACAAAGTAATGTGCCACAAACAGGAAGTTGATATCACCAATCATTCCCATTTTATTTAGTTGTATCTATATAAATAGCCCACCCTGTACAATAGGCATAGTATTTGAACAGGCAGTGCCATTTGTAACTATGCATTTCAGCTAGTATCCTTCTTCATGGGAACATTTGAATAAAGGACTCTTTTTTAAATTATCGAAACTCCACTGGATTAATTTAATTCTTCTACTGGCTTCATTTTGAGGGTGAGCCTCCACCATGTCCATATGGTGCTCCTTCATTCTCTTCAGATGGGACCCAGGTTAAGCTAACGATGAGGTAAACTGGTGTGGCGACCCTGCGGATGCCGTCACCACAGAGGTACTGGACACCTGTTGAGGTGTAGTATCCGACTCATGGGTAAGAGGTGTACAGACTGTTACCGGGACACCCAGACCACACTAGGAACGATTGTAGTGGGGCTGGGTGGTGAAGGGAGTTAGTTAGAGGGAGCACTTGGGAAGGAGTGAGGTCAAGAAGAACACACGTAGATGACGTGGGACAGGTGACAAGAGGTATAAATAGTGTGGAAACCATCTAGAATGCAGGAGAACGACAGTGAGCAGAAGAAAGAGTTACCCAGCTGAGGAGAGGCGGTAGAACAGCTGGAGTGGGGCCTTAGCACACCAAGGTCAAGTTGGAGGGAAGCTAGAGAATATACGCCTGAGAAGTGTCTAGAGACTAGAACAAGAGAAAGCTTGTCCTGAGGCAGAACCCAAGAGAGCAGTGAACACCCAAGTGGCTCCAGGAGAACGAGGGGGTCCCAGAGGCACGGGAAGTAAGCAATCCACCTGTTGGACTCGTATCCATTGTCAAGCACAAGTAGTGGAGGGACTAGGCTGTGAGGGGCACTGGGAACCCCAAAAGACTAGTGGAAATGATCAAACGGCTCAGCTAGCAACCTGGAGGCTGTGGCACTTCCATGGTGTCATAGTCTGAACAACCGCACACATCTGCTGAAAAGGTGGCAACCATAGGGCTGAGGCGATACTCTGCAGGGGAACCTCTCAGAGAAGCCCCCAGTCATTGGCTCAGAGCTCTGTGTGGTGAGGTGCAATGCAGGAAGGGCGGGGCCAGAACGCTGTATAGAACGACCTGGAAAGGACAGAGAAAGGGTGCCGGTTATGTATCATCCTACTACCCAGGAGTAGCTGGATCCCTGCCTCCAAGAACCCAGTCCTCAGCGGCTGCTGCACTAAAGACTGTGAGTAAAGAACCAAAGACTGCAGCCCACTTTGTCTGTGAACTTTCTTACCGCCTCTAAAGCACCAGAAACACTACTACCAACTCACTAAGGTACCTTTGGCCACCCTAGGGGTCAGCCCTACTCGTAGAGGGCTTAAGAACATTGCTGCCTCCCAACCATCGACCTCTAAGAGGACTGTCGAGCAGCGGCGGTCAGATATAGCGCAACCTGCGGGTGGCGTCACGTAAAAACACTAGTATCCCCAGGTCCAGTCATCCCTGCCCAGAATAAATCCTCCAGCCAGATCCCTACCCAAGGAGAGAGAGCCACCCACACCAAACTTTTAATGACACTGCCAGGGTCAAGGAGCCGGGTTGCGGTCCCTGCGATTCCCGTGAACATGATGCCTCAAGAAATCCCGTTCTGAGTATCCTAAGGCCCTGGAGGGGCGCGTCACTGGTTTAGACTTTAATTTTTGTATTTTACAATGTTTAGAAAAGTTTGGAGTACACTCAATATTTTGTAGAAGGAGGTTCAAGCATACCAAGGTGGATCCCTTCATATGCATATTCAAATTCACTGCACACTCATTGGATGAGGGAAAAATTACATGTTTTATTAATACAGTCAGTATAATACACAAGTGATGAAAGAATAGTCAGACCATGCACCAACAGAAAAATAATTTGACAGAGAGGATGGAAGGAGAGCGATCCAGCATCAGGATGGTGCCCCATATTGAATATTGAAGTTTGCTGTTTAGATCTCTTTCTCCATGTATTATTTTTACTCTTTCATTTACAGGTTTGCTCAATGTTATATCAGAGTAAGAATGTAAGGATTCAGGAAAACTTACAAGGTATGCTGACTGTTTCCAGTAATACCAATATGACTGTATTAATAAAACATGTACATTTTTCCCTCAACCAATGAGTGTACAGTGAATTAGAATGTATGAAGGGATCCACCTTGGTATGCTTGCACCTCCTTCTCCCACCTTGACTATTGTAATTCTCTATTAATTGGCCTCCCCCTACTAGGTTTTCCCCTCTCCAGTGCATCCTTAATGCAGCAGCCAGGATCACCTATCTAGCTACATCAGACGCTTCCACTCAGTGCCGGTCACTGCACTGGCTGGCCATACACTATAGGATCTAATTCAAACTGCTTGTTCTCACCTACAAAGTTCTTCACAATGCAGCACCTCCCTACATCTTCTCCCTCATCTCTATCACTCCACCCATTCTCTATGCTCTGAAAGTGACTTTAGACTCACTTCTGCATTAATCCGATCCTCTCACTCCAGACTCCAAGACTTCTCCCGAGCTGCACCAATTCTCTGGAATGGTCTATTCCAAGAAATTAGGTGTATCCACAACTTACATATTTCAGGCATTCTATAAATACACATCTTTTTAGGGCAGCCTATCATGATCCCTAGTCTAAGTCATTTAGACATTGCCTATCAGCTCCACCAGTCTCAAATGCATCACAAAGAATGGCTGGTGGCCACTCATGCAGCTCTTATCTATTCCCCATTTCCTTCAAGTTGACTATACCATCATTGTAAATAAGCACCTGTCATTCGTGTCACCCCCACCTCATTGATAGATTGTAAGCTCTTATGAGCAGGCTGCCATTATTTTGCTTTAATTATTGTATTTTGCTTTGTATTGTATATTGTATAGTATTTTATGATAACTGTTTCTTATGATTGTTTGTATATGAACCTCTGAATTGTGAAGTGCTGTGGAATATATTGGTGCTATATAAATAAAGTTTATTATTATGATTGATACCAGAAAGCAGAGATTGACCCAGCGATGGGGAAAAACGGCAGCACGTAGAGGAAAATTGTATATAACTTCACTTTATTACAGATCCATAAAAAATGTATATAAAAATAATGCACAATGTACGGCAGTTGGTTCAGTCCATAGGACGGTTAAGAGCGACGCATTTCGGCCAAAACTGAAGCCTTAATCATGATCGCTGAAACGCGTTGTAAAAAATCTGCTGAAACGCATTGAGGGCCGTGAACTGTTATGAATAAACAAGTAAGATATTGGAAAACTAATTGGCTCCTCTGTCCCTTTGTGGCGCCCTCAGAACCGCTAATCCTTTCTTCTAATTGCCTATGTACACACTCCTGTGCTGAGCAGTGAGGTGCAGCACAAGGGACCAGGAAGCATTACACAGCGAACGAAAAGCCGACCTGGTATGAAGGACCTGCGGTGACGTCAGCGGCACATGACGCCCCTTGTGACCGGCTCTCCGGCACCCAGGAAGCCGCAACTAAGCGTGCGGTGCACGCAGAGCACCGGAGGCCTGCACACAGGGTTATGCAGGCTGCATAACCCAGCCAGGCTAGTGAAATACCTTTAAACAAGTTTAAATACCAGGCTGAGCACCCAGATTTTACCTTATGAGTGCCCTCCTGTCTCTCTCCTTTTTCTACTGACTGATCTGACTGCCGCACATTGTGCATTATTTTTATATACTTTTTTTATGGATCTGCAATAAAGTGAAGTTTTATACAATTTCCTCTACGTGCTGCCGTTTTTCCCCATCACTGGGTCAATCTCTGGTTTCTGGTTTCCATAATCGGTGGTTGCCAAGCCACGACTTGTGCTATGAAGGGGATTCTCGGAGAAGGACATCCATGGTGAGCTGATATTTTTTCTTTCTTGTACTAAGCTATTATTATCATTATTCCAATGTATTATTACTGATATTGGGGTTGGCCAAACTCAAGAAATTGCATGGGTTTCTCACTCCATATTTGTACTAATGTAGAAAAATCGAGGGGGCTCTAGAAGGGAATTCTGCACAAATTTTCACCAATAATGTAAAGGGTAATGGCATCAACCAAGACTGGGCCACCTCTCTTTAAGAATGCCAAAGCAGATACATGGCCTGACTCTGTATTAGGTATACCACTGCTTACTTCTATCATCCATCATACCCTTGAATAGTGATAAAGTAACATTGATAATTTGGGTTGAGTTACCAGGATCTGGCCTGGAGCAATCTTAGAATAATTCTTTATTCTACAGAAATCTTTGTGTCCAGCATCACAATCTATTTCTATTTAAGTCCATCTTCCAGAATCCTGCTGTGTCTGAAAAACAAAATCACAGAAAATGACTGTATTTCATTTCCAAATAAAGACATTACACCAGGGGAAGAAAATAACAATCTGTCATTTACTTGGTTTGTCACTTATCAAAAATTTTGAATTTTTACATTTCACGGCTCCAAAGAAACTGAACTGATAACATAATGTAACACTTTAAGAATATTGGTTCACACTTCTATTAATATGTCACAACACTCCACTAATGTACTTTTACAAGCTCGTAAATGAAAAGTACAGGAGCTGTGTGAACGCTGCTAGGATTTCTCAGATTAGGCAGTTGCTTTTGTGAATTTTCTGTTGAGGATAAAAGCTAATCTTTACTACTGGGACCTTATGACTTAAAGGGAGTCTTTCAGGTGATTTTTAGTTAGGATACTAATAGTATCTAGTGCTTGGGCAGCCCTTTCAGAACATGCAAATTGTATTATTGAACCTAATTTGGTTTTCTTACTGTAACATCTAAACATTACATGTGCGTAGAACTACATAGTCCGGACATTGATGGCCGTGCACCAGCTAGTCCTGCATATGCTAATAAATCATGAATATGTAGACTTATCCACCCCCGTATCTTCAGCCAACCCTCTGCCACCATCATCACCGATTCTTAAGATCTCACGTATGAGAGATACCTCCCAGCTCGGAGCATGCACCATTTCACTTCTTTGTGAGGACGCCTACTTTACGTGTTCCAGAGCAGCTACGTAGAAGACTTCTGCCAGCATGATTGAAGATTATAAGGATAGTCTTCTTTAGGCTGGTTTCACATCACGCTTTTTGGGATCCGGGCCGATCCGATGAAAACCAGATAGGCCCGGATCACATTTCAGCCCCATAGTTTGCCTATGGGGCTGGATAGAGCCAGAAGGCAGCTATCTGCAATCCGGTTCCCATCTGTCCGGGTGAATCCGGGAGGACTCGGACTTTTCACCCAGACACAAAAATGCTGCATGCACGATTTTTGTGTCAGAGGAGAAAAATCTCCCCAAACCGGATTCTCCCGGATTTCCGGGGAAATCCGGCGCTCCCTAACAGGGGAGCCTATGGGGCCGGACTGCCCCAATCTGGGAGGATCCAGGAATCCGGACACCTGCGGCGGCACGTCGCTGTTATTTCAGGACCGCGGCTTGCTCTCTGGAAGCTGCGGTCCTGAATCATCAGCAGCTTCAGCTGCGTGCAGGTGCACACCAGACCGGAGGGCATATTAGCCCTCCGGTTCTGTGTGCTGATCCGATCCGGGGCTGTCCGGTCCACAACAACGGACAGCCCCGGATCGGATCAAAACGTGATGTGAAACCAGCCTTACCAGAGGATAGATGGAGTCTTATAGAGTTTCCGAGGCAAGCTGTGAGAGTGGATGTGTCCTTGCAAGACATAGGACATGGTAGTGATGTCACCATATGCATATTCATTACCCAGGGGAGTGGGCAGCAGAGAAGTAAGCAATCGCTCACTATGAATGACAGCATATAATGAATCACTCTTTGGGCTCTTTACAGAAGATAGGAGGTGAGTAGAGATAAAATAAATACATGATAAGAAAGTACTGTATTTCACCAGAGAAACCACATAATAATATCAGTCTCGTATGCATTTTTGACTTGACAGATTCCCTTTACTATGTTTCAATACTTACGGGTTTCCCACTGGACCAGCCAATATTTTGGACACCTTTTTTAACTTTGATACATACATACCTATTGTAAGAGAGGGACAGATTAGGGCAACTTTTTAGAGATAAGCATATCTTCAAAATAAAATTTGAATTTGGCAACTTTACCCAATTTTCCCAAGCTTTATCTCAAAAATTGATTTGTGTGTTGAATTCACTTGAATCTGAATACTGGAAAGCTTGTAATTGCTCAGAATACACATGTAGTAGAAAGGAAATACATAGGGATGGGCAAACCTGAACTGTAAAGATCGGGGTCCATGCCAAACACCTAGTCTTGGGACACAGACCCCGAATGTGACTTCCTTGGGAAGTCTGTGATACAGTACGGGTTCAGGAGAGCTGTAAATATAAAGAAAATAGTGATTAAACAGCATTATTATACTTACCGGTCTGCTCTTGTTCTTCCTAGCAGCTCATTAATTTCCTGGATATTCACTGTAGAGGGGCCCAACAGCCAATCATAAATGCTGATACAGAGAGTGGGCATCTGTGATTGGCTGTTGGAGAAGCCTGAAACAGCCCATGTAGATACTAGAATGTATGGGCTTGTTTCAGGTTACTCCAACAGCCAATTCCAGATGCCTATTCTCTGTGACAGCATCTCTGATTGGCTGTTGTGCCCTTACCCATTGACTGACATCATAGTACTGTAAAAATAAATAAATAAATAATTAAGAAAAAAAGATGCAGCACTTTGCTGTATTTTTGATTCTCATCCCAGATAAAGTGGACAGCTGCAGGCTGCCACCCCCGGATGCCTGACTTCACCTTGGCTGGCAATCAAAATACAGGAAGCACATTTTTTTTTTAATTATTTAAATAATTAAATTAAAAAAATGTTAGGATTCAGCCCTATTTTTGATTACCAGCCAATGTAAAACTTAGGCAGCTGGGATTCTCAGCATGGTAAGGCCCAAGAATTTTGGGCCCCCATACTGAAAATTACAGCCCACAGCCAACCCTAAAAATGGAGCATTCTTTCGTAGCACTATTTTCAGGTGCTTTACACAGCTCTTCCAGAGGCCCTGGTGGCAGTAGCACGCTGGGCAATAAAAGGGTTAATGGCAGCTTTGTATTGGCATCTGGCACTAAGCCCAAGATTCATAATGTCGGGCCAATGTTAGACCCGCCAACTATGAATCTCTAGTAAACATGAAAAAAACACAGAAAAATTCTTTTAATTGCTATCAGGCACAAAAAAATTCATTATTCTCTTCTTTAATAACCCAAAACAAAACCCTCCAATGATAATCTACAGGTCTGTCCCTCGGCCAACATGTTCAGCTCTGCTACAGCTCTCTGAGCAGACACACGTCTGTTCACAGCAAGCAGCAGTCTCACACAGACATCCGGGTGTGATCTGGGTGCCGTGAGAAAGTTCATTCCACTACTGTTTACTGAGTCTCAGAAGAGACTCCCCCATTCAAGGCTACGGGTGCATAAAAATATTGGATCCCATTCAGAACATCTATGTGGCATCTGATTTTCATGGATACATCTGGCATGGTTTCCAAAATTCACACCCTGTAGGTGCCTTAAAGTCCTTCTATTCCTAAGCTACATCCTTAAAAATAAAGTCCTTTTTAGGGTTAATCTTTTTTTTCCTTATTAATACCAGAAAGTTTGCAGGCATCTATAGTATTTACTTAAATTAAAATGCTCAAGGCAAGTGGTAAGGGGCATAAAAGTGGATGTGCTGCAGATGGTGCACACAGAGGCCTAGGCCATGGGCCAGGTGAAACTGTGCTTGCTGCAGGAACAGAACAAACCCACTCATCCAGGAGACCTATCTTCCTGTCCCCCATTGCAGGGGGGACAGGACACCACTCTTGAAGCTAGAACAATGAGAACAGGTGGTAATTTGGAAGGTAGATAATGCTTCTAGTATGTTTCCCAGCATCATCCTGTCTTCCACATGTTCCAGTCTCAATAGCCAAGAGCCTGGAAGACATTATCCTCACCATGATCCTCATTCCTCCCACCATGGTGATCCCAAACTCAGACAATCAGAGGACCTGTTCACATTTCCATTAAATCCAGCCTCTCGCCCTGCACATTTCAAGATGTACAATGGGTGTAGTGATGCCCAAATATTTAAGCAGCGAAGCCAAGCAGCCAAAAAGACGATGGTGGGGAACGGCAATTAATTTCTCAATAGGTAGATGATGATAAGACACAGTTGTAAACAAGTGATGTTGTTAGGTCAACAAGTCAGGAGGACCACAGTGTGAAAGTGGAAGAAAAATTGGTGGATGATAACATCATTGCCCCAACCTGTTAGGCTAGAGTCAGACTTGAGGGTGACAAAGGCGCTAAAATCTCTGAAAATTAGCTACAGCGCATAGCGTTAATGCTATGCGCTACCAGTGGAACACAGCCCCATAGCAACCCTGTGTTTAGAAGCGGTCACACTCCAAGCTGCAGGACTTTCACTTTAGCGGAGCGCACAGGAAAACGCTGCAGACAGCGTGCATTAAAAAATCGCATGTGTTTTTTTAACATGGGGCCCTATGGGAAACGCATGGTACATATAGGCATGCCGCATGGATGAACAAAGGGTTAAATGTTTATAATAACTGTGGGTAAGATGTCTCTAGGGGGTGCCCATCCTGAAAGCATTAACGTTAGGTCTATGGGCAGCACACCGCCATAGACCTAATGTTACAACTTTCAGGACCAAGGGCAGGGGCTCATACATTACGTACATTACATACTGTATCTACTTCACAGCGCTGAGCCACCGCATTCATTCATGAAATTAAAAAGCCAACAATAGCTGGCAATACTATAAAAATGTGCACATTGACCCCTCACATGCCTCTTGAGTGGACAGCATGTCTCTGGGGGGGTGGGCACCCCCTAGAGACATGTTGCCCACAGCTATTAGTAAGATTAACCCATTGTTCATCCCTGCGGCAGCAGGGATGAACAAAGCATACGGTAACCGGATTGCTCCGGATTACACATCCGGAGCAATCTGGTTACCGCATTGCGGTTTAAAGAACAGACTTGGACACAAAAATGTGTCTGAAGGCAATTGTGGTTACCGCATCCGGATCTGGATGCGGTCACCACAATTACCTTTCAAAATGTGACCCCAGCCTAAGTATGGAAAAGAAAAACCAAGAAATTGTTGCGTCACACTGTGCAAATTAGCCGAAGCAAGGGGTTATATTGATATGTCACTCACCTTTTCTAGTTTCGTCCCCTGCACAACTAGGTTGATGATTTGAGGTGAGATTTAACCGCAGCCATAAATCCGTTGCTACATGTAGAGAAGCCTTTCCTTATGGAACTTCAACGTCTCTCCCAGAGATCACGAGCCCAGGGAAGGGCAGCTCCTCTGTGTTGACCAAATCCTGTCCCAGAGCTGCTCTCAAACCACACTCCCCAAAGGGAGGATTTGAGCACGATATGAAGTAAAAAGGTATGATAAAATGAGCGCTAGGGACAGAAATAGGCACAGGGCTCTTATTGAATATTACCTTTCAGATTTATTGTGAACAGTAGAAGTTACAGGTCTCCTCGCCACAACATGTTTCGACACTAAAGGTGTCTTTCTCAAGTGGAGAATCCACTTGAGAAAGACACCTTTAGTGTCGAAACATGTTGTGGCGAGGAGACCTATAACATCTACTGTTCACAATAAATTTGAAAGGTAATATTCGATAAGAGCCCAGTGCCTGTTTCTGTCCCTAGCGCTCATTTTATCATACCTTTTTACTTCATATCGTGCCCAGCCTAAGTATAAAATGGATTAAAACCTGTAATAATTCATGTGGAGTTTACATGCATTTTGGGCATTTTTTTAAGCAGGTGAAAAAACAACACTTCAAAAACATATTCTGGGCATTGACCTGTAATCCGACCATAGGGTAATTTAGTCCACGCACATGTGTAATCATCCCACCACACCAGTGGTTACATGATACAACTGGTCCAGGTCTGTTCATAAGAGAATTGTCTCTTTACAGCTAGACGACAATAGTAATAAAATAATGACTCTGTTATTCTCACAGTGGCTCATAAAGAGCATGAAGGATAATTACTATAATGGCTCCACTTGAATATAGCACATGACATTGTTCTTCTGACCTTTTTTTGTAACATCACAGAACCTGAACTGTTAAAGTAAATAGACTTTTCAAGCTGTCAGACATCCATCATCTTCTATGGCAAAATCTGGGTCAACAAGTATTTTAGTTGCAAGTGCAAGCAGAAAAACTTTAAAGTGAGTAGCACTTATGGGAACATGGCGCGTCTATAATCAGCCAGGTTTTACAGAGCATCTTCCTAAATCAGTTTTTATGTATTTATTTGTTTTACTTATATAGGGTTATTAATTCCAACTCACTTTACACACACCATCAACACTGTCCCCATTGCGGTTCACAATCTAAACATTCTATCAATATGTCTTTGGAGTGTGGGAGGAATCTGGAAAACCCAGACGAGCAACATACAAACACGGGGAGAACATAAAGACATGCAGTTCTTGTCTATGGAGGGATTTTCAATTTTTCCTTTCATTTAAAACTGATTTTTTTCCCCCTCTCCTACATTGGTTCCATGAAAACATGGTATGGAGCTGCAGTACAAGCACCCCTAGAACTTTATGGCATGGCAGTCATGACTGAAAGTGTTGGTGTCCTTAAAATTGTTCAGAAATTACCGTATATACTCGCGTATAAGCCGAGTTTTTCAGCCCAAAAATTTTTGGGCTGAAAAGTACCCCCTCGGCTTATACGCGAGTCAGTGCTGTATACCGATGTATACATCGGTACATACCGATGTATACATCGGTATACAGCAGCCCCCGCATCCCCAGTAATGCAGGGTTCCCCCAGCGTCTCTCCGGTCACCTGTAAAGCAAACTATACTTATCAGTGTCCCGCTCGCACCCGCTCGCAGCTACAGTACGCGATCCTCCATCTTCATGCGTCTTCTTCCTGTTTCTGTGCTCGTCGCCGGCAATGACGTCATTCCCTGCAACGAGCACAGGAAACAGGAAGAAGTCGCATGAAGATGGAGGATCGCGATGTCGGCAGCGGCGGGCACGGACAGCGGGCGCGGACAGCGGGACACTGATAAGTATAGTTTGCTTTACAGGTGACCGGAGTCAGGCTGGGGGGGCCCTGCATTACTGGGGCTGCCTGTATACTACCGCTGGGGCTGCTATATACCTCTGGGGCCCTGTATACTAACACTGGGGCTGTATATACTACCACTGGGGCTGTATATACCTCTGGGGCCCTGTATACTACCACTGGGGCTGCTATATACCTCTGGGGCCCTGTATACTAACACTGGGGCTGTATATACTACCACTGGGGCTGCTATATACCTCTGGGGCCCTGTATACTAACACTGGGGCTGTATATACTACCACTGGGGCTGTATATACCTCTGGGGCCCTGTATACTACCACTGGGGCTGTATATACTACCACTGGGGCTGTATATACCTCTGGGGCCCTGTATACTACCACTGGGGCTGTATATACTACCACTGGGGCTGTATATACCTCTGGGGCCCTGTATACTACCACTGGGGCTGTATATACTACCACTGGGGCTGTATATACTACCACTGGGGCTGCTATATACCTCTGGGGCCCTGTATACTACCACTGGGGCTGTATATACTACCACTGGGGCTGTATATACCTCTGGGGCCCTGTATACTACCACTGGGGCTGTATATACTACCACTGGGGCTGTATATACCTCTGGGGCCCTGTATACTACCACTGGGGCTGTATATACTACCAATGGGGCTGTATATACTACCACTGGGGCTGTATATACCTCTGGGGCCCTGTATACTACCACTGGGGCTGTATATACTACCACTGGGGCTGTATATACCTCTGGGGCCCTGTATACTACCACTGGGGCTGTATATACTACCACTGGGGCTGTATATACTACTAGGGCTGCGTCTATACTACCACTGGGGCTGTATATACCACTGGGGCTGTATATACTACTGGGACTGCGTGTATACTACCACTGGGGCTGCTGTATCTACCTCTGGGACTGGTGTATACCACACTGCTGGGGGCTGTATACTTGTGCTAGGGTCCACCCTCGGCTTATACACGAGTCAATAGATTTTCCCAGGTTTTGGGGGCAAAAGTAGGGGGGTCGGCTTATACACGGGTCGGCTTATACACGAGTATATACGGTAAGTATTTCTCCTAAAAAAATTATTACAATTGCACGTTTTGTCATACACATGTTTATTTCATTTATGTCTACTGGAACAACACAAAACAAAACATAGAAAAAAAGGCAAATTGGGTGTAATTTCACACAAAATCCCAAAGATGGGTCAGACAAAATTGTTGGCCTCCTCAACTTAATATTTGGTTGCACGACCTTTAGAATAAATAACTGCAATCAATAACCTCCATGAGCTTCTTCTTGCCTGGAATTTTGGCCTCTTTTTTATAATCGGCTCCAGGTCTCTCATATTTAAGGTTCCTTCTTCCTACAGCAATTTTCAGATCTCTCCACAGATGTTCAATGGGATTTAGATCCAGACTCAATTCTGCCACTTCAAAACTCTCCAGCACTTTGTTCCCATCCATTTCTATGTGCCTCTTGAAGTACGTTTGGGGTCATTGACCTGCTGGAAGACCCCTGACCTAAGACATACGCCCAGCTTTCTGACACTGGACACTACATTGTGATCCAAAATCCTTTGGTAATCTTCAGAGTTCATGATGCCTTATCAAGCCTCCCAGTGTCAGAGGAAGCAAAACAACCCAAAAACATCTTTGAACTTCCACTATATTTGACTGTAGGTCCTGTGTTCTTTTCTTTATAGGCCTCATTCTATTTCATTCTGGTTTCACACTAGCGGTTCTTAGAATCCAGGGGAATGCTGGTAAAACCTGCAGGCCCCCCTTACACCTGCAATTGTAAAACGTGATGCAACTGGCATTATCACTGATCTAGTTCATGGATCCGGCATAATACCGGTGCGGTAGCATCCAGTTATGTACAGTTTTTGGATGGATCTGGTGAAAAATGATGCCTTCTATTGGGTGTGTCATTTAAAACTGGGCTCTACGTATGCTTAGTCAAAAAAAACAGATCTGGCGTCCAGATCCAGGGGGAACAGGATTCCTTCAGATCAGGTTTCGTAGAGCAACATTATAATTTAACCCGCTTTTCCCTGGATCCAACTGTTCACAGATTACAAATGGTCACCAAAAGGGTTGCAAACTGCATTTTTGGATTCAGTTAAAAACCGTTGACACACAGATCAGGAGGAATCGTAAACAACTCAATGCACCCACAAGTTCCTGTATCCCTATTGAAAGTCAATGGGGCAGAGAACAGATGCAAGTGAATTTGATTTCAGATGGATTCACATGGATACTGAAAATCGGTACTGTGAAACCAGCCTAAATGATGTGCTTTACCAAATATTTCTATCTTGGGCTGGGGTCACAGTTGACATGCATTTTTTTAGTGCCTTTTAAAAACGCATGCTTTTTTACATGCGTTTTTCATGTCAGCATGAGTTTTTTAAGGTCTCTGATGGCTCCCTGCGTTTTTGGCTGCGTTTTTGAATCTGCACATAAAAATAGTGCTTGTAGTATTTTTTTGAGCGTTTTGAAAAACGCATGCGTTTTTGTAGAAAACGCATGCGTTTTTATAACATGGGTTCCTATGGAAAACGCATGCAAAAACGCATGTACAGTTAGCACCTTTTAGTGCCATTCAAAAAGCATGCGTTTCCCATAGGAGCCCATGTTAAAAAAACGCATGCGTTTCCGGAAAAAACGCATGCGTTTTTTTAACATGGGCTCCTATGGGAAACGCATGCGTTTTTGAATGGCACTAAAAGGTGCTAACTGTACATGCGTTTTTGCATGCGTTTTCCATAGGAAACCATGTTATAAAAACGCATGCGTTTTCTACAAAAACCGCATGCGTTTTCTACAAAAACGCATGCGTTTTTGGATATGCTCCAAAAACGCATGGGACAGTCACACATGCTTTTTGGCTATTAGGGCATGCGTTTTTTAACATGGGGGCCTATGGGTGCGTTTTTTACATGCGTTTTTGAAAACGCAGGTCTCCAAAAATGCATGTGAAAAATGGTACTGTGACCCCAGCCTTACAGGCAATTTTGGTTCTCAAGTCTACAGACAGTTGTCTTCACCCCATTCAGTCCTCCATGCATATTGCGGCACAAACATACACACAATGCAGAAACTGAGTCAATTTCTCTCCTTTTTATCTGGTTTCAGGTGTGATATGACCAAGTTTCATCTGTGTTATGAAGATACAAATCAATAATACAGTTCCCTATGGAAATATGTTAGACACAATACCTCTATATGAAGGTACTATATGACTGCACACAAAATGCCTCTATTGCACAAAGCTGTATTTTTTTATCCCCTTTTATGGTGTACATTGAGCCCCAAAATCGAGAGTAATTTTTCAAATGTTGCGCAGCCTGAAATGCCTGGATGAATGTCTGAGTTCAATGAGTTAATGGAGCAAAAAGCAACATGTGTTGAGATCGGTAGATAGGTAGGACAGAGGTCAGTAAAAGGATGCACCAAGAGCTTTAGAGGGTAAAATGATCTTTGTCTTCCACCGGTCATACTCACATGCATGTGACTAGGCTGGAGATTCTGCTGTCTGTGATGGAGTTTGCAACAGAGTAAAGTAGGGTACAGGCATCTTGGGTGTAGAAGCCTGGCCAGCCCATTGGGTTGGAAGAAGACTTGCTAACTGAGCTTGAGCGTGTATTGGTGCGAGGAAACCCACAGAAGTAGTAATGTTATTATTATTATTATTCATTTATATAGCGCCATTATATTCCATGGCGCTTTACATGCTAAAAGGGCAGACTAGGACAAGTAACATAGTAACAATACAAGTAACAATAAATGTTGACAATTCGGTTGTACAGATACAAGAGGGGAGAAATCCTGTCCGTGAAGGCTCACAGTCTACGAGGGGCGGATGGGAATACAGTGGGAGGGGGAAATTCCAGACGTGAGGCGGTGTGGTGGACCGGGTCTTATTGCAGGTGGTAGGCTTGGCGGAAGAGTTGGGTCTTCAGGCTTCTTTTGAAGGTTCCCAGGGTAGGAGAATGTCTGATGTGTTGGGGCAGAGAGTTCCAGAGTATAGGTGAAGCACGGGAGAAATCCTGTATGCGGTTGTGCGAAGAGGAGATGAGGGGGGAGTAGAGGAGAAGCTCTTGGGTGGATCGCAGGTTGCGTGAGGGTAGATATCGGGAGACCATGTAAGAGATGTATGGAGGGGACAGGTTGTTAATGGCTTTGTATGTCATGGTTAATGTTTTAAACCGGGATCTCTGGGAAGTAGGGAGCCAGTGAAGGGCTTGGCAGAGGGGCGAAACAGGGGAGTAGCGGGGAGACAGATGGATTAGGTGGGCAGCGGAGTTCAAGATAGATTGGAGAGGTGCAAGGGAGGTATTGGGGAGGCCAGTGAGCAGGAGGTTGCAGTAATCGAGGCGGGAGATGATGGGAGCATGAATAAGGGTTTTAGCAGTGTCGTGGTCAAGGAAAGTGCGAATCCTATAGATGTTTTTGAGCTGGAGTCGGCAGGAGGTGGCGAGGGCCTGGATGTGGGGCTTGAAGGAGAGGGAAGAGTCAAGGATAACCCCGAGGCACTTGGCATGGGGGACTGGAGAGAGAGAGCAGTCGTTGACGACAATGGATAGGTCAGGTAGTGAGGGGGAGCGTCTTGGGGGGGAAGACTATGAACTCGGTTTTGTCCATGTTCAGCTTAAGAAGCGAGCAGAGAAGAAAGATGAGATGGCGGACAGGCAGTGTGGAATTTTGGATAGAAGGGAGGCGATGTCAGGACCAGACAGGTAGATTTGGGTGTCGTCGGCGTAGAGGTGATATTGGAGGCCATGAGACTCAATGAGTTGCCCTATGCCGAGAGTGTAGATTGAGAACAGTAATGGTCCAAGAACCGAGCCCTGGGGGACCACCGACAGATAGGGGGTAGGGCGAGGAGGATGTGTGGGAGTGGGTGACGCTGAAGGTGCGGTCCGTTAAGTATGAGGAGATCCAAGAGAGGGCAAGGTCCGTGATGCAAGAGATTCCAGGATCTGTAGTAGAAGGGAGTGGTCAACACTGTCGAAGGCGGCGGACAGGTCGAGGAGGAGGAGAACAGAGTAGTGGCGCTTGTTTTTGGCAGTCAGTAGGTCATTTGTGACTTTGGTCAGGGCTGTTTCAGTGGAGTGGAGGGGTCAGAAGCCAGATTGCAGGCGGTCAAAGAGGGAGCAGGAGGAGAGGTGAGAGGACAGCTCAGAGTGGACATGCTGTTCAAGTAGTTTAGAGGCGAAAGGGAGGAGAGATATAGGATGGTAGTTGGAGACAGTTGTGGGATCGAGGGAGGGTTTTTGAGGATGGGTGTGATCAAGGCGTGTTTGAAGGCTGAGAGAAAGGTGCCAGTGGTAAGTGATAGGTTGAAAAGATGAGTTAGGGCTGGGATGATAACGGAGGTGAGGTTGGGAATGAGGTGGGATGGGAGCGGGTCATGGGCGCTGGGGGTGAGGTGTAATTTTGACAGGAGGGAGGAGAGCTGGTCTTCAGTTATGGGGGTGAAGCAGTTGATGGAAGTAGACGGCAGTATTGGTGAGAGGGGAGGCTGTGGGGACAGTGGATCAAAGCTGTCTCTGATTCTGTCAATCTTTTCTTTGAAGAAGGAGGCAAAGTCTTCTGCAGAGATAAGGGGAGAGGGAGGGGGAGTAGGCGGGCGGAGTAAGGAATTGAAGGTTTTGAAAAGTTGCTTGGGATTGTTGGACAGGGAGGTTATTAGGGATAAGAAGAAGGTTTGCTTGGCGGTGGCAAGGGCAGTCTTGAAGGCGATGTTTGAACAGCGCAAAATGCTCAGTGGAACGTGATTTTTTCCATCGCCTCTCGGCGACCCTGGATGCCCGTCTCAGGTCTTTAGTGAGGGTGGTGTGCCAGGGTTGCCTATTAGTGCTTGGAGCGTGATATGTGAGGGGGCTGCTAGGTCGAGGGCCTTGGTTAATGTGGTGTTGTAGAGGGTGGTGGCAGTGTCTGTGTCACGTATAGATGTTATGTTGGCGAGAGGGAGGAGGGATTCTGAGAGTGAGTGTAGATCAATGTGTTTTAGGTTTCTGCGGGGATGATCAAGTTTGCGGAGAGGAGGTGATGTAGTAGGGGAGGGGAGGGAGGAGAAGGTCAGCAGATTGTGGTCAGACAGGGAGATTAGAGGAGACAGGGGCTGGGGGGATGGGTCTAAGGTTGGTCAGGTTGCGAGGGTGGGTGATAGTGGGGTTATGAGAGTTGGTGATGGGACGTGGGGGTGGGGTGTAGGTGGCTGTGGGGTAGTGGCGGGGGGGCAGGGATTAGTGGGGAAATGTCGCCAGCGAGTAGGAGGAGCAGGGAGAGGGTTAGCAGGTGGGAGCATGATAGTTTACGTGGTGGCCGTGCCTGATTGGAGATGGAGGATTGAAAGTGAAGGAATAGTTCAGAGGAGTGGGTGAGGTGGTTAGGTAGGATGGAGGTTGAGAGAAGTACTTTGTTGCTGGGTGGGGGATGAGCGGGGGTAGCAGGAAGTGGAGAAGGATGGGAGTGAGAGTGCAAAGGAGGGGATACATTGTGGATGGTGAGGGGAGGATGGGAGTAGCGTGGGTCAGATGCAGTGGGAAGGAGAGCTGTAGTGGTGGGTGCGTGGTCAGTAGTGAGGAGTAGTCTGGGGTTTACATAGTATACTTCAAAACCACCCAGACTTCCCTCACTAACAGGGGGAACTTAGATGAATGATGAGTACACTTTCTTTATTAATTAAGTGATCACTTTATTAGTCAATTTGCATTTAATTCATAAAATCATAAAAATAATTTACATAAAAAAGTACCCTAATGACTACAAATAATTCATACTCAGGTCCAGGGCCGAGATTACCATATGATTACTTATGCACTAATCATCATTTAGTATAATAACCAGTATTCCCAGGTAGAGAGGGACACTATTTAACTGTTATAAAGAGACTGCACACTTTATTACATCAACCTGTGGCTCTAGTACTGACACAATGCACTATGTGCAATACACAATGCACATGTGTGCTGGCAAGAACTCTTACCCTAATACAGATTGCATGTGCAGGGAACCACCTTCAACAATAGCTATCCCTTAGTTATTACTGACACAATGCACTATGTGCAATACACAATGCACATGTGTGCTGGCAAGAACTTTTACCCTAATACAGGTTGCATGTGCAGGGAACCACCTTCAACAATAGCTGTCCCTTAGTTAATTACCATACCTGGTAGGTATTCTGCCTATGGTCTCGGTCCTGGTACCCCCACCGCCTTCGTACGTTTCGTATTCTTCTTCCTCAGGGCGTGTACTTGCTACTAGATTTTAACGCTCTTTATACCCTCTGTACTAATCGCTGATCTGTTGCAGCCGCCATGGTCTCGGCGCATCACTTCCGACTCGCACGTCACTATCTAAGGCCAAAACCTCCCACATCCGGCCTGTGAACCGCAAGCAAGCGTTTCTGCGTGCCAGCGCGTCACATGACCGGTGTCGAGTCTGGGTGCGTGCTGAGTCTGTGATGCGCGCTCATAGAGGCTGCATTCCTTCCTGTTTGGGGCTGGGGAATTCCATTAACCCTCAGTTAACCTCTTTACTACTACTCCGGGCTCATTATATGTACCGTCTTACAATCTCTATACATGGCTATTTTTACTTATTTAACCTAGGTACAGTAATAACATTTTCCACTAATTATGTGTACTTTTGCTTTACAGCTCTGCTTCTATATATACATTTATCAGATGGATCTATCATTGCAATATCCCTACAACCGGGTATCATCTATACATAACATATATTCCAAAATTCAATAAATAATTACAAGTGACAGTGCATTATATATCCAATATTATACATTCAAATTTAAAGTGACAGTGCATATTTATTATAAAAAGTGTTATGAACAATTAATAAATAAATAATAAATAATATATATCCATGAATACATCATATATAAAGTGACGGTGCCTATATTATACATATTGCAATACATGATTACCATTACATGCATAATTCATTCCCAAATTGTCTATCATTGTTATATATTATAGAGCAAATGTACCCCTTCAATTGTTACTCCCATGTACCCAATCGTCTGCCCAGATCATCTTTATCCTTCCCATAATGTTTCTACCTCCCCAAAACATAGGTATGATTACGATTTTACAGCATTCCCATATATTTTTTCCTTCTTTGAAACACACATTACAATCTTCCTTTTCTTTTTCCCTCCCCTCTTCTATTACTACATTTTTCTACTTATATTATTCTCATTCACCCCCATATAGATATACATATACACACAGCTTTTTACATCGATCTTCTTCTTTGGGGGTTCAACTTTTGCTGTTATTCATATCCACCTGATCGTGTTTCTTCCAAGGGCATAAACTTTAATAAAATTCCAATCTAAAATTGTATAAAATCACAATTAAAAACAATATTCCTGCAAGGTTTCAATATGGTATAAACTATATGTAGATAATATCAACTAACTCCTGTCTCTTTATTCTACTCTAAAAAGGCTCCAAACCCTCTATTGACATTTAGACCTTGTGGAGCCAAAGTACCCAGACGGTATATCCATTTACTCTCGGTCTGAGCCAACTTTTTCGCCAGATTGCCTCCCCTACTTCCCATTTTAACCATATCGATCGCTTTTATCTTAAATAGGGAGGCGTCACATCCGTGATATAGTTTGAAGTGCTTGGGGATGGTCTTTAATTTAGCCACCTCCTCCTCATCCTTAGCCTTCTCTATATCACGGATGTGTTCCCTAACTCTAACCCTTAATTCGCGTGTGGTAAGCCCCACATAAAATTTCCCACACGGACATTCACCTTGATACACAACCCCTTTTGAGCTGCACGTCAGATAGTCCTTAATACTGTACTTCCTACTACCATCGAAGTTGGTGAATTCCCTGGACTTGCACATGTTCCTGCAACCCTTACAATTTTTACAGGGAAAGAATCCTTTTAAATGAAGCCATGTTTCCGATACCTCTTTCTTTTGTTCCCAGTGGCTTTTAACCAGCAGATCCTTCAAATTCTTTGATCTGCGAGCTGTTATACTGGGCCTTTCAGGAAGACAGTCCCTCAATACCGGATCTGAGGTTAAAATACTCCAGTGTTTGGCTATCACCTGCCGCATTTCTCTCCACTGTTTATTGTAGGTCGTGATAAACCTTACTACCTCCTGACCTTTATAATTTTCCTCCTTCTCCTTCCTTTCATATAAAAGATCATTCCTGGTCGTATTTTTTGCCCTCCAATATCCTTGATTGATGGACCTCCTACTATACCCCCTATCCACGAATCTCTGTTGTAAATCTTCAGCTTGTGTCTCAAATAGATTACTTGTAGAGCAGATCCTCTTGGCCCTTAAAAATTGGCCAATAGGAATCCCTCGTATGGTTGACGCTGGATGAGATGATGTTGCGTGTAACAGAGAATTCGTGGATGTGGGTTTCCTGTACATATCGGTCACTATGTATCCATTTTTCTCTGTTTTGATCTGAATATCAAGAAACTCAATTTCCCTTCCATACTTAAAGGACAGTCTGATGTTGAGATTGTTGTTATTTAATCTCCTCATCAGCTCTATCAATTCACTTTCCTCCCCCTCCCAGACAAACCAAATATCATCAATAAAGCGCATCCAATTGTGCGCCTTCTCGATGCCGGGTACTGGGTTCGCGGAAAAGATCTCCCTTTCCCACGCCCCCAGGAAAAGGTTCGCATACGAGGGGGCACAACTGGCCCCCATCGCTGTCCCCCTTTCCTGGAGGTACACCTGGCCAGAGAATAGAAAACAGTTGTGTGTCAGTACATACCCCAATAGCACCAAAAGCAGTTCCACAATATCTCTCTCCATGTTACTATTCTCCAAGTAGAATCTTGCTGATTTAATGCCATCTTCGTGCTTGATTGAGGTATAAAGTGCTTCCACATCTGCGGTGACCATTATCTCATTCTCTGCCAAATGTAACCCATCGAGCCTGTGCAATGCCGCCGTGGTATCCTGTATATATGATGGTAATGTGAATACTAATGGTTTTAAATAATAATCTATTATCTTACTGACGACATCACACAGGCTCTCAATTCCCGATATAATGGGTCTTCCTGGGGGGTCTAGTGGGTCCTTATGTATCTTTGGTATAAGGTACATTGTTGCCATTTTTGGTTGCAACTTGTCCATAAAATCCACCAACTTTTTTGGTATAGTTCCCTCCTGATGTGCCCTGTCCAGGATTTCCATCAACTCCTGCTGATATTCAAAAAGTGGATTATTTGCCAATTTTTTATAGCAACCTGCCTCATTGAGGATCTTTTTTGCTTGTTTTGCATAAAGGTCACTAGGCCATACCACCAAATTCCCCCCTTTATCAGCAGGTTTGAAAAGTACATCCTGCCAGTCCATCATTTCTTTTAACGCCCTCCTCTCCTCCTGTGATATATTTGAGGTATAGTTGGGCTTCCTGGCAAGAATCTCCATTTCTTCTGTTACTACCCTGGTAAAGATTTCCACCGCAGGGCACACATTAAAACTTGGGAACGATTTCTTGGTTGCTATTAAATTTTCCGGAAATTGACTAATAAAGTGATCACTTAATTAATAAAGAAAGTGTACTCATCATTCATCTAAGTTCCCCCTGTTAGTGAGGGAAGTCTGGGTGGTTTTGAAGTATTGTTTGTTAAAGGTGAGACATTAATTGGTGGACTATTGAGGTGATATGGGGTTTACATAGTGAATACATAATTGCAGTACAAGTAAACAAATTGAATATCTTTTTTTTTGTCTTGCATGACTTACCCGTTTTCTGTCCCGTTTAACTGCCCGGTGTAACTGCACTTCTACAGTTGGCATGATTGCAAGACCCCGCATGATTGCACCCCTTAGCTGGGTCTACATATATAGTGAGTTTCTACTTAGATCTGGGTCTATTACGCTTGTTAATCAATCAATCAATCAATCAATGTGGGCAGTACCTCTGGAACATTGGGATATGGTGAGCAGCTGCAGTGAGAGAAATCTGTGAGCAAAGAGTTGTAACCATTGTACTGGCAAAGAAAAGTGTTGAGTCCACTTGATCCAAAGGAGGAGTGCAACACGGAGTCCCAAGTGAGTGGAGGCCCTGGGGTTAGAAGGCATAAACAGACAGACAGAGTCTAAACCCTGACATCCTATGGAAGTAAAGCTGACTGGGTGGTAGAGCTGTGAGAAATAGGATAACAACAAGACCAGGGTGACACAAGCGATGATTCTTTCTTAGATTATGTTAATAACAATTGGCTCAAACTGTGCTCCACATTCGCATAGTTTCATTTTCCCTGATCCGATTCTTTCACATTGTATCACAGGTAGGTAAAGGTGGAAAGCCTAATTCTCCACCTTCTCTATTTTTTGTGTTGATGTAACTGGACTGCACTTAGATGACATCCCAGTGCAGTCTGATATTTTCACATACACCACTAAATATATATATATATATATATATATATATATACTAAAAGCATATGTTGTAATGATAAATCCCTCAGAATATCAGGCCATAATTTCCCTAATGTAAAATGTTTTATGGTCTGAAAAGAACTTTTGTACTTTCAATAAAAATATGTATTTGAGAATATAAATACATTCTGTGGGAATTAAATGCATTTGAGGTCACATTCAAGAGCAAATAGAAATTTATTAACATTAACTTGCAATTTTTTGCTTCATATCAGTCACCTGGAAATGAAAGATTGAACACGTTTCAGCCTTGAACCTTTTATAGATGTTTTGCTTGACAATTCTACCCAATATAAAATGTATACTGTCTTGTGATTCATATCCCAATTAAAAATCTGATTATATTCCGGTTTTACAAACGACTTATCTCGAGGTTACTCTGACCTCCCATATTAAATATATCTTACGTCAAAGAGGGATGACTACTTTTAAATAAACAAGCAAGGCACCACCAGTACCTCTAATGCAGGGGTCCCTGACTTGAAGCTCAGGAGCTACATGTGGCTCGCGGGCTCGTGATTTGTGGCTCGTCTTCCAGTTTGGTGCACAAACACCAGATCTAGCAAAGAGCTATGAAGAGCAGTTCTTAAGCCCCCGTCACACTAAGCGAGATCGCTAGCAAGATCGCTGCTAAGTCACAAATTTGGTGACGCAACAGTGACCTCGCTAGCGATCTCGCTTTGTGTGACACTTAGCAGTGATCAGGCCCCTGCTGTGAGATCGCTGCTCATTACAAACTGTTCTGGATCATCTTTTGATCGTTGGGGTCCCACTGGGCAGCATGCATCGGTGTGTTTGACAGGGACAACAACCAATGACCTCAATACCTACAGGTCTGAGAAACAGGGACCCAACGACCTCCATATCATTTCGGATCGTTGTTGTGTTGCTGGTGAGATCTGACTGTTTGACATCTCACCAGCAATCCCTACCAGGTCGTATCATTGTATCAAGTGTGACGGTACCCTTAAGATAGTGATTATTGTGAGTAGCTCCACATAGAAGAGCAAATCTGGTTAGAGGAACCCCTTGGTCTTGATATACCGCAGGAGCCGCATGTGGCTCACTGGCTCGTGATGTGTGGGTCAAGACTGTCTTCCAGCTTGGTGCATAGACACCATGTCTAGAAAATTGCTATCAGGTCTCCAGATGGTGACTATTGTGAGTAGCCCCACATAGTAGAGCAGATCTGGATAGGGGAACCCATTGGTCTTGATATACTGCAGGAATTGGATGTTGCTCACGAACCTCTCTCACAGATGAATGTGGTTCGCAACCCTCTTTCAGGGCTGGATGTTGCTCACGAGGTCAAAAAGGTTGGGGACTTCTTCTCTAAGGTAATCTAATAGACACAACTGAATTAACTATATTAGCTTTGGAATGAAAGTCCAAACTGATTAACCTGGCCAATGCAGTGAAATGTAATAATGAGGCTACCATAGAGCATCATGATATTAATGACTTAGTTATAATTGGTCAAGATTGTACTGGACTGCAAGGCTGCCAAATAATTATCCAGTTGACTTAGTGGTACTTTGGTTGCACTGGATGATAATTGTTAGATCAGTAATGGTCACTGAGACTCCCACTAATCACTTGAATGGGTTCTTGTTTTCACTTCACCCCATGATAAGCTTATTTGGGTTCCCAGCAATCTGACCTTTACCAGATTTAGCCTACGTTCACACATTGCGAATTTTTGAGTGCTTTTTTGCGCACACTTTTCAAACATGCGCAATGTGCCTTTTGTCTGCCAGCAAAGTGAATGTGAAATTCTCTTTGCCATGCAGACAGTGCGTAAAAATTCAACGTGCTTTTATGGGAGAAAGCGCCAGCGTAAAAAGAATTGACATGTCAATTCTTTACGCAGCAGCGCCGGCAGTTTTTCCAATAGGGGCCGGCGCTGCTGGATCTGATGTCACAGAGAGGGAAGAAGATTCCTGGTTCCTCCTCCCCTCTGTGACATCTGTGACCGGCCCCATTTGATTTCGCAGTGTATTACGTATCACATGAGCGCGAGCGGCCAATCAGCGCTCGTAACGTCACTCTGACATCATGAAAGGACCTGGCAGGACAATAGATTGCCTTGCCTCTGTACCGGAGACCATGAAATGGCGTCGTAAAGAGTAAGTATTCATTCTTTATTATTTTTCATACAATTGCCTTTATTTAATTTTGATTTCGCAGTGTATATCAATTCCTCCCCTCTGTGACATCACTCCTCCCCCTGGGCTGTGTGAACAGCAGTGCTTTTCTTTTGTGCTTTTTTGTGCGGGTACAAAATACTGGTAAAAGCGAAAAAAAAGCGCGATGTGGCAACATAGCCTTACACCTCTAACCTATCCAATAGATAGGTGATATTTTATTACACCCTAGATACCACTTTAAAGGCTAACCATCACTTTCATTTTTATTTCATAAATCAATAGTACAAATGAAAATAGACAACTTTTCATATATTTTATCAGAGAAATATTTCTTTTAAGGCCCTGATTGATCATTCATAGTGATGAGTGAGTGTATTTGTCACTATTCGCAATTCGCACAGATAATACAGTATTCACATTACTCATTATTCTGTGAGTGTTTGTGTACTTGCCTCACTATATTCAGATGTCCCACCCTGCAGTTTTGACGCCTCATTTGCAGCCACTACAAGGGTTTGGTAGGGGTTTAGAGACCACCTATATGTTGGGATCCCCTGTAAACTGTGTTATAAATCTGTTGGTCATTATGATTGATTCACCTTTGCCTGATGCTGGTTAGGAGGAATTGGCAATGACCCCCTTTTCCTACTTAGTTATAAGCTGGGACTGTTGTTAACAGCCTAATCAAGCTTTATGGAATGCTCCAATATGTCCTGCATTGCTTACAGAATGACTGTGTAATCCGCATTCTCTCTGGGCAGTTAGTGGCCATGAGCTATGGATCCTGCATGCCTGAGGCTTTCTGGGGCACCATGACAACCAGTGGAGTGCCCAAGCAATACAAGCTTGCACTCCACTGATACACTACGCAGACTGGAAGCGACGCGAACGTGATGACGCGTCACAACCCGGCCACCGGAAATGACGCGACCGGAAGTGGCGTGTCACGGTCACAAACAAGCTGACTCGGCTTAAAAAGCTGCTAAGACAGGGGGACGGTTGCATGGCATTAGATCAAGAGGTTATCACAAGATGTTGATCTTATCATGTTGTAAGGTAACACCAAACAACTGGTTGTTAACAGATATATACATCTCTTGCAGCACACTTAGATATCATACACTGGTGTCTGTATGATGCAACAACGCATGGCCATTGTTTTCAACTATCTCTGATTACGAAGACCATAGAAACGTGTTGGAATGTATGAGATAAAGATTGCGCTAATATGAGCAACGCAATTGGGATGGAATGGGCTCTGCTGTAACGGCATCCGGTTAACCTGGGGCACCGGTTCAGTGTGTCCCTAGCCTTAGTGTACTCATGGACCTTCAGTGTGTGCAATTGATTTAAAAGAAAAAAAAAAACGTCCACCCCCATTTGACTCATTTGAGTTTAGTATTCACTTGGCACAAGAGGCTGGACACTTTGTTGTATTTGTTTTTAACTATTGTCTTGGTGTTAGTTTTAATTTTCATAATAAAATTTTATGTCTTAGTTAATTGTGGTCGCTTCACCTTTTTTGCAAAGATAAAGTGTGACGGTGAAGACGACCCTACTTGCTATTGACTCTATAAAGCAGTATAGTCCAAACATTTGCTGCTGCCTGCTACCAAACACACACCAGGCCATGTTATCCACTGTATCAGACTGCACTGGGATGTCATCTAAGTGCAGTCCAATTTACATCAACACAAAAAATAGAGAAGGTGGAGAATTAGGCTTTCCACCTTTACCTACCTGTGATACAATGTGAAAGAACGGAATCAGGGAAAATGAAACTATGCGAATGTGGAGCACGGTTTGAGCCAAGTGTCATTAACATAATCTATGGTCAGCGCACCGCCATAGATCTAATGTAAATGCCTACAGGACCTCGGACAGCGGCAGATACTATACGTACATTACGTACAGTATCTGCGCAACTGTCAGGGGAGCCGCATCTTCATTGATAAAATTGTACAGAGCCGACAATAGCCGACGTACTGTAAATGAGTTATTAACCCCTCACATGCCCACAGGAGTGGGCAGCATGTCTCTAGGGTGGGTATTCCTACCCTGTTGGTTTGTCTTTCTCCTGTAAGCCAAACCCCACTCTGGATAAGTCTGGAGGGGGTTTGGCTTACAGGAGAAAGACAAGCCCACAGGGGAGGAATAAAAAAACATAAATAGTGATGTAATGCTGCACACGTCAATCACAAGCTGCACTCATTTACAGGTGGTTAAAGATGGTTGGTTCCCTTCAAAGCCACAAATAGTGAGGAGAAAATTGGGGTTGTTGCTAAGCTCTTGAGACACCCAAAAAGCTTTTCCTTATATATTTTTTAGTACGGTATTTGGGTTCGCTTACACTGGCGTATAACATCTGATAATGTGCTAATTCTCAAATTCTGCCATGAGTGTGATCAGAGTATCATTCATTGTGCTCCGATTCTCTAGTATGCGAGAATCATATCATACATGAGGAGAAGATGGAGAAATTAAATTCTCCATCTTCTCCTTTGTCGTCGTACAGTGTATTGGACTGGAGTCAGATGTTATTGGAGTGCAGTCCAATGATTTTGCATGCACCGACTTGAGTGGGTACGCACTAATTGATACTGTATATACTGCCAATCATAAAATCATATAATGGTAGAGATGGAAGGCACTTCAAGGCCATCGGGTCCAGCTCTCTGTGAGTGCAGGTTTTCCTATATCATTCTAGCTATGTGTTTATCCATCTTCCACTTGAAGATTTCTATTGATGAAGAGATCACTACCATCTCTCGTGACTGCCTATTCCACTCTCTGACTGCCCTCACTGTCACAAAGTTTTTCCTAATGTCTAGTCTGTTTCTCCTTCCTTTTAGTTTCATCCCGTGGTTTCTTATGTTTGTGCTAATGAGAATAGGGTAGTTTCCTTTGCACTCTGACTACCTACCCATTGCGGAATGCAGTGATTTTTTTCGGCACTGCTCTATAGCATATAACATTTGGCCAAGTGCTATCTTGATAAAGCATCGAATTGCACTCGTCCAAGTTATACGTTAGCTAGTGAACGTTCCCTAAATTGCAATATAACATAATGTAGTACCAAATAAAATATTAAGGCTAGGGTCACACCATTACCCGATGCGGTTTTACCGTGTGCCTTCATACTATCTTTTGATAGTAAAATTGCAACCCTCATTCCGTATCTGGATGCATCAACGCATACGGTTTTAGAATGTGGGTTTTTGCAATTTTAAAAACTGCATCCGGATCCTTGCGGTACCGGATCCGGTCTCATAGGCGCCATATTAGGCTTTCCTTATTATAAATGTAATTCATCTAAGGTCACCTCCACTCCCAATTTGTTAGCCTATAATGATTTTAACATGACAGTGAATTATTTACCACTGCTAGAAACTGCCTGATAATTGATATTGATGTCAAAATGAATCATACAGCCGCAACCGGCTTCACCCAGGACGTCTCCGGCAGCCTCCATTACAATATGCAGCAACAAATGCTTGTCGTAACATAAAACACATTTACATGGTTGAATAGAAAAATCTATAATTAAATAATTTTTTGCCGTTAATTATAGTGTGCCTCTGCAAAGCAAAGCACTTGTTCCAATCTCTGGCGGTGCACCAAAGAAATGGACTTGTGTTCACGGCACTGCTTCATACAACCCAATGGAAGTGTTACATGATAAATGATATCATCGCACAGAACAATGACAATCAGATCCGCAACACTAACTACTGTGCAGATGTTTGGCAGCAGAATCAATGGAGCATGGTAAAAGCGTATTGAAAATGGTTTTCACTAAACCGTAATTTGGGGATGATTATTGGTCTAGTTAAAAACTACTTTTCATTCCCATAGTAAAATTGCCATCAAGCGAACATTTTCATATGCCAGAAATAGTTTTTGTTGTGCTGAGAATCTAAATCTCACAAGGCAAGAACACACATACAGGAGCCATGTAATGTCTGATTTCCCATAGTCTGCGGAGACTCCACTTCTGCCTCCAAACATACAGGTGCTCCTCAGTGAATTAGAATATCATCAAAAAGTTAATTTATTTCAGTAATTCAATACATAAAGTGAAACACATATATTATATAGAGTCATTACACACAGAGTGATCTATTTCAAGTGTTTATTTATGTTAATGTTGATGATTATGGCTTACAGCCAATAAAAACCCAAAGGTCATTATCACAGAAAATTAAAATAGGAGGATGAAGGGTCTGCCAGATAAAATTTGATCTAAATAGGTATCAGAGGCTTCACCTTGTGTGGTTGTGAGAGTTACAACCACTATAAAAGCGTGTCATGGCTGCTGCGGTCCCCAGCATGGTTCATATAGAGTAGGGAAGTAAAAACCATGCTGCCGTATTCCATGAGATATCAAAGGGTGAATATAATATTGATTTATTAGTCAACGCGTTTCCGAGCTCCCTGGCTCCTTCCTCAGGACAAATCAATATCATATTGCCATGTTTCAGGACGTTTTAGGGAGCCCTGAAATGCATTGACTAATAAATCGATATTACATTCACCCTTTAACATCTCGTGGAATACAGAAGCACAGTTTTTAACCCTTCATCCTCCCTACTTTAATTTTCTGAGATAATGACCTTTGGGTTTTCATTGGCTGTAAGCCATAATTATCAACATTATGGGCCCTTTCACATCTATATGCCCAGCGTTTGCCTGCCCTGTGCTAGCGCAAGTGCAAGAGCAGGTGCTCTCTCAGGCAAACGCAGGCAAGTGCGTTGGTGCATAGATGCAGAGCCCTTGTGCTTGCTTCCGCTTTCGCCGGCATTATCTTCTATGGCGTGCGCACGGAAGAGGAACCCGGAAGCGCAGGTCTGCAAACGGCACAGTAAGAGCGCATGTGTCACTCCGGATGCACCGGAAACGCATAATGTAAAGTTTCCGGTGCACAAAGATAAAGCAATGTGAGGTGGGTCAAGGTATTTGACCTAGGTAAAATCACCTAATGGATAGACATGTTGATAGTATGCAAATGATGAAAAAAAGGAAACAAAAATTCTAAAACATCTCGATTCATTCAGAATTGAGTATGAGCCCCATGAGCAGAAAGACAATCACTTATAGTGACGGGCGAACCTACCAATGTTTGGGTTCAGCGGACCTGGCCAGACATTTTTACAGTCTGGGTTCAGGACTGGACTTGATTCGAACTTGATTCCAAACCCTGAACTCGGACTTTAAAGTTATGAAATGGTGGCAGGGGAGCTGTAAAAGGGAACAAAACATTGAATATCAGCTCCATACTTAGCAGTATTACCAAAAAATCCAGCACAAATTAGTCATTGGGTTTTTTTCAGTTGCGACAACTGACAATACATTACTGAATCAAGAGAACAACAGTTGCTTTGCAAAGAGATTACATTTATTTAAACAATCCACACAATAAGGGTTAATACAGAAAAGTCAAGGTGTCAAGGAATCTCATACAATGTTCAGTGATAGCATGAACGTTACATGCATGGAGTTCACCTTACAGCGACATATGACAATGATGGATGTGTCGAGCCCAGGCTCTGGGGTACTCAAGTGTCAGGCTTCGGGGGTAGCGTCTGCTGTGTCACGGGGAATGGCAGCCACGCCTGATCCCGTGTCCTGGGCCTATCTGAAAAGGGGGTGTTATTTACAGGTGATTATTTACAGTTTGTTGTCGTGACGCCACCTGTAGTGTCTGGTGATTTGCACCAGCGCCACCACAGTCCGCCGGAGGTAGTTGGTATTGCGGCTAGGATGGTGTAGTCCTCCACAGGTAGGACTGGGACCTCCGGGGCAGCGTTCCTGCAAGGAAACAAGTTCATGGAAGGAAAGCAAACTGAGTCCAAAGTCACTGTTCGGCTGCAGGCCGATCTTAGGTGGTATGGTGGACCCTTGGTGTGTGCCGTTGTGCTCTACCCTCGTCTGTTCCTTTCCTGCTTCCCAGTGGTGGTGAAGTCTGGTTCCATAAAACTAACCTGACCTCCTGCGTTCTCTCTCCTTTGCTCCCGTCGGATAACCTCTACTGGCAGACCACTGAACCATCAAGTGGTGCCTGGTACCCTCTTTCGGTCGCTCAGGTGCCCGGGAGAAGTGTAGACTCCACGGGTCTCCGGATTTTCTGTGGTCTTATAGATCCCACAGGTGCGGGCTCCAGTGCCCGGTAAACTGATTTGGCTGAACCCCCTCGAGTTCCTCTTCCCTTCAAGCTGTCTGCTCCTGGGATCTTTCTTTAGTCTCTCTATCTGACTGGTCCCTCAGCCTAGAGACCCTCTCCTTGTTCCAAGACCTTGAAGCAAAAGACCTACTTTCTCCCCCTAGAGGTGGTTTTATTCCCCCCCGGGTAACCTCCCACCGAGTGATCTAGTGTGGGGTGCTGGTTAATGGGTACCACCCACCATCCTATGATTCACCTGCAGCTGTAGTATCTGCACCTCTTTTACGGGTGCAGAACCCCTCTGTGACGCCTGCTTGGCGGGGCGCCACATACCCCCTTGATGGAATATATTCGTCCACGAGTATCAGTACCTGTTTACCGGACAGTGAAAAACATTTTATATTCATTAACATTAACGGGTAACTATTTACAACTAAGCATTCTTGGTTTTCTTCCCATTTCTGGGAGGCACTCTCTTGAAACGTTACACATATAAGGACAATGCAGTAGTTAGTGTCTTAGACCCCACAGTCCTTGGGTCACCTGTTGGCAAAGCTGTTACTCTAAGGCTATGACTATCTGCATAAAAGACATTATTCTGACTTGGCCCAATGGGGACCGGTACTAGCCATGCGGGCCCAGCGGTAATGCATTGTCCAACACAGTCCAGTGTATTATCACCGCTTGGCTGCTATTCACTCAGCACACATTATTTAAATAAAACAGGGAAAAGGACAAAGAGCAATTGAAAAGTCACTAAGTCTTCAGCCGAAGACACTCAATATTTTGAAGTTGCAAGAATGGGAAAAGCAAAAATAAAGGGCATCGTTGTGGAAGGGGCTAGTAACAGGGCAATGTCTCACACAGGAGTCTATTGCTAGTTCAAAATTAAGTCTCCGTACGGGAGATTCTGATAGCAAACCAGCCTAAGGGGTGGGGTATCGTTCGTATGTCACTTGCTGACCTCGATATAAGTCTCGCCTTGGATATCCTTTGCGCAAATAAGATTCCACATCAGAAAAACATGTCATCCAACAGTCCGGGTTCCCGTAAGAATCCCCAACCATCTTCCTTGTAGACTGAGATGACAGTTCTATCATATTTACCTATGTCTATGGGATGATTTTCTCTGTCTAAATCTTAATGATATTCTTTTTCAATTTACATGCATATACAGATACACCATATCTCCCTTCTGCAGGGATCAATGATGTACCAGGGCTCCTCCTCTTGGTCATCAGGGAGGAATGACCTGGATAAAGTGTCAGCCTTGCTGTTTTTCTCAGTCAAGCAGAGGTGGAGACAAAAGTTGGACTGGGTGAAGAATAAGAACCATGATGAGGCTTAAGTCTTTGAGCCGACTGGACTTAGGCCAAGGTCTTATGATCAGTATAGATGATAAATCCAGGGATGGTGTATGTACAGTCCGCGCTGCTTTGAAATAATCACTCCAAAGTCTTGAATGGAAGACCCCCTTTTTTTCTTTATTTTCCACCTACGCGTTTCGATGCTACTCCAAGAATGCCCTGATGACGGTGCTTGGAGTAGCATCGAAATGCGTAGGTGGAAAATAAAGAAAAAAAGGGGGGTCTTCCATTCAAGACTTTGGAGTGATTATTTCAAAGCAGCGCGGACTGTACATAAACCATCCCTGGATTTGAAAAAAAGAGTTGGATGTGTTGTGACCGCAACCATTGAGTTAAACATGTAAAACGTTGACAGACTGATTCAGGATAAATTGCAAGCATAACTGGCATTTTACAAGAACATGTAGGTCACATTATTGCTTTGCTTGGGTCTCGGAAGATCTGTGCACAATGGCAATGACCGATCACACACTTCACATGCCTCCACAGCAGAACTTCAGAGACTGAAGCCACCATCGTACGGCATCCTCCATAAAGTCCAGATTTGGTGCCGTCTGACTTCCATCTGTTTCTACGGGGACATCACTATGTATCTGATGAAGAAGTTAAGAGAACTGTGAGAGGCTGATAGCGGAAACAGAGTGTCAATTTCCGTGACGGTTTCAGAAAACTTCATTGTTGGCGGAAATTTACCCAATTGCCCGGTGATTATGTGGAAATGTGAATGTCAGTAATTAAAGAATACATTTTAAGGATTATTTTTGCATTTGAATAATTAAAATATTCCCTACGGAACCCAAGTTACACTGGTGTAAGCATTACTTTTCCTTCAACTCTTGTAAAAGGAAGACTGCCAATGTCAGAATTTTATTACTATATAAGCAATGTGACAGCTGACGTCAGCATTCCAGCATTCAGTCATTCAAGAGGCTTACAAGTTACAGCAAACTTAATTGTGTTAGGCTAGGGTCACATTTACGGTTTGACCCTAGCCTGCCGGATTGCGGTTTAAACATAGAACTTTTCCCAGCACCGCATAGCGTTACCACTATGCGATGCTGGAAAACGCTGCCCCTAGTAACCCGATATTTACCTTCACAACTATTTACCTTCACAACCTGTCACACAGGCAGCTGCTGGGAATGCGCTTTACAGTGCCGCACAAGAAACGCTGTCTGCAGAGAAGGAAGACCCTGGTGATAGGGAGATAAGGGTAATTTCCTAGATCTCACATGAGTTTGCACCCTAAGCTCCCTAATGTCCCTACACAGGTCCTTCTCCCTGTCACCGTCACATGCCTGGGTCTTTGCTTTCCCTGGACTCACCCTGGTTAGTGTATAGGCCAGCAAGGACATTATTCTCACCCTTGCAGTAATACAACACAAGGGAAGGGAGACAGACAGAAGGAAAATAGTCACAAAAAGGATAAACTCAAAAACTTCACAATTGCAGCAAAACATCACTGCTGCAAACATCACGACTCCGGCTTCTTCCAGAGACTGGCTCCTTTCAAAGTGGTCAGTATAGAAGGAGATTCTCTCACCAGCATCAGATGGTAAAACATTTATAGCAGAAGGGAGTGGTCATCAATACTACACCTGAGATTTTGGATTACAAAGAACAACCAGATGGGAATGGGTCTTTAACCCCTGCAGCACCAAAAGAAAGTATAAAGATTTAAATACAAGTTATAAATCTGTGATAAGGCGATGTAACCTTCAGGTCCCAGACTCGTCAACAGTCTCCCTAGGGCAGGAAAAATTTATGATAATCGATTTGTGCCAAACATCCTTTTGGAACTTTCAACGTATATACTCGTGTATAAGCCGAGTTTTTCAGCCCAAAAATTGGGCTGAAAAGTCCCCCCCTCGGCTTATACACGGGTCATACGGTATGCTGTGGGGGGGGGGCTGTGACCGGGAGCTGGAGGAGGGAGGAGGGGGCCGCGGTGACCGCAGGCGGTCACGTGGGGCCGCCTCATTAGTGCAATGAATATGCACGGCATCCCCCCGTCCATCAACGGCGGGGGGATGCCGTGCATATTGCAATACACAGCCCCCCTCCTTAATATGGGTCCCCCAGTATTAATAAACAGCCCCCCCCTCCTTTTCATGTCCCCCCAGGCTGCGGCAGCTGTCAAAATAACAAACAATTTATACATCACCTTCCGGCGCAGCTTCTCCGCTCCTCCGGTCCTCCGCTCCTGCGCTCGCCGGCTTCTTCTTTCTTCTTGTGCCGGTGTCATGTGACCGGGCGCAGGAGATGACGTCATTTCCTGCGCGCGGTCACAGAAGTCGGCACAAGAAGAAGAAGAAGCCGGCGAGCGGAGGAGCGGAGGACCGGAGGAGTGGAGAAGCTGCGCCGGAAGGTGATGTATAAAGTGTTTCTTATTTTGACAGCTGCCGCAGCCTGGGGCGACATGATAAGGAGAGGGGGGCTGTTTATTAATACTGGGGCTGTATATACCTCTGGGGCTGCTGGATACTACCACTGGGGCTGTATACTACCACTGGGGCTGCATATACCTCTGGGGCTGATGTATACTACCACTGGGGCTGTATACTACCACTGGGGCTGTATATACCTCTGGGGCTGATGTATACTACCACTGGGGCTGCTTGGGCTCCTGTATACTACCACTGGGGCTCCTATATACTACCACTGGGGCTGCTGTATACTACCACTGGGGCTGCTGGGGCTCCTATATACTACCACTGGGGCTGCTGGGGCTCCTATATACTACCACTGGGGCTGCTGTATACTACCAATGGGGCTGCTGGGGCTCCTATATACTACCACTGGGGCTGCTGTATACTACCACTGGGACTGCTGGGGATGCTATATACTACCACTGGGGCTGCTGGGGATGCTATATACTACCACTGGGGCTGCTGGGGCTGCTGTATACTACCGCTGGGGCTGCTATATACTACCATTGGGGCTGCTGGGGATGCTATATACTACCACTGGGGCTGCTGTATACTACCACTGGGGCTGCTATATACTACCACTGGGGCTGCTGGGGATGCTATATACTACCACTGGGGCTGCTGTATACTACCACTGGGGCTGCTGGGGATGCTATATACTACCACTGGGGCTGCTGTATACTACCACTGGGGCTGCTGGGGCTGCTATATACTACTACTGGGGCTGCTGGGGATGCTATATACTACCACTGGGGCTGCTGGGGATGCTATATACTACCACTGGGGATGCTATATAGTACCACTGGGGCTGCTGGGGATGCTATATACTACCACTGGGGCTGCTGTATACTACCACTGGGGCTGCTGTATACTACCACTGGGGAGGCCTGTATACCACTGGGGGGGCCTGTATACCACACTGCTGGGGGCTGTATACCTGTGCTGGGGTCCACCCTCGGCTTATACACGAGTCAATAGGTTTTTCCAGATTTTTGGGGCAAAAGTAGGGGGTCGGCTTATACACGGGTCGGCTTATACACGAGTATATACGGTACTAGTAAACTAATTAATACAGATTAACAATTAACACAAGAGAATTGCTCCTGGTTTTGACATCCGCTTCAGAATACAGCCGAGTGTTTGAAGGTAAATAAAACTTTTAAAATGTTTAATTATAAATTCTCTTTAATTTCATTACGATCTATGAACTGCCACCAAAGTAAACATATAAATAAACTAAAAAGCTTTCAAATCCCAACATGCCTTTCATCACATCAGGAAGATTTGATTAGCCCCATTGTGTGCTTTGTGTGCGCTTTATGGTGGTTGGTTATTTAGTTCACTTGAGCTTATTGAGTTGAAATTGGATCTGAATTGTGCATGATTTCGACAACGTTGATGTCGGTGTGGTTGGCATGCGTTCAGCACAGCTTGTCATGTTTAACAATGTCAGATTCGAGTTTGCCTCTTTCCATCTTGTCCTAATGTGTCCTTGTTTCCGATCCTGCTCATTCTCACATACAGAAGGGCTCGAGATCTCATTACCTGGTAAACATTGGGTGCAGAAGACTTGGAACGAAGGAGAAAAAGTCCTGCAAAATTAATGTCAGCCATAACCAGCCGACAAAAAAAAACATATAACACATAGAGCACAATCGTTACACAGGGGCATTTCGGATCTTGTAGCGACTTCATGTGCATTAACAACATTCCGAGTTTTTGACAGTGAAGAGAAAATAGAGAGTTGGCAGGATGACTCGTGGGAACTTAGGAATTTTTCTAAATATAATTCGAAACCTTGTGCGTTTTCATTTTGGTCTGAGATTATTTCCTGTGCACTGAGCAATGACAAACAAAACAGATTTTGTGGCCATGCTTGGTGAATTTCATGAACTCTGCAAAGTAGCTCTGCAAATTTAGCAATGTTGGGTCCATGTGTAATTAGATAAGTAGAGGTCATACTATTTTCTAACTGTTTACTCTTACTGCTCCGTGGTCTCTTCATACACAAAACTGATTTCTTCTGGGATAACATTTGTTTGTTGAAAATTATATAACGGGACCATGATTCTATGAAAAAAATGGTAATGAGCTCAAAGACCACAAATAAGAAAAATAAACCCAAGCTAATACTGATAAATCAAGTTCTTACATATTACAGTCAATAGGAACAGCTAGAAAGAGTCGGTGCAGTTGACATTAGGAGTCTTAACCTCCTCTTTATAAGTGTCTGAGAATCTATAGCTGATCAAGGAGAAAGGATGGAAGAGGACCAGGAAAGTGACGTAACTTGAAGCATATGGACCCCGATGTGAAAGCTCCAACTGAACCCTCAATTATTGCAAAAGGTCAAAGGGATTGTTCGGGGTTCCCTAGGCTCCAGGGCTTGGGTGTGACTCCTGCATCTATAGTAGTTACGCCCAGGATCAGGGGTCACAGGAAGATGCATAAGCCATCAGGTCATTGGCTTCTGTACGGTGTTTTTAAGTTCCTGTGCTGGACTGGGAATGCTCCTCGACTTTAGGCATACAATCATTCTCTAGTCAGTCCTGTCCTGGATTTTTAGGCTTTTGCGCAACCTTATGTGCACAGGGTGATGGTAGATCCCTAGTAGGCTGGTCTGTATGTTCCATAGCACAGGGTAGGGGTCCTGGTATTGCTGAATGCTTGTGGCGTAACATGAAGCTTATGGACCTCAATGCAAAAGCTCTAATGGGGCCCCCAATTATTGCAAATCTTTAATAACAATTGTCTTTTTCTATAAGCCAAAGAGACTTTTGGGACCCCTAGGCTCCAGGACCCATGTGCAATTGCAACCCCAGCACTTGTTGTAGTTACGCGCCTGCTGAGTGCATATGATTTCCCATAGAGGAGTGATGTACTCTTGAGGACTAGCATGTGTCCACTCCTTCTTCTGCAGGGAAACATCAGGGCTTTATTCATGGGTGGCCAGGTTGCTGCATCCCGCGAGTGTTTTGGGGGCCCAGGAAGTTGAAAATGACTGGAAGCTGTGGGCATAGGACAATGCTGATTTTTAGCTGTTAATTGTTTGGAAGCAAAGGTTTGGGCAGGAGTTTGTGTACCATGGAGAACAGGGGACAGGGCTCACTGACTGCAGGATCCAGTACTATGAAGCACAGTATACAAGGGGTACAGAGCAGGTAGTACAGTGAAAATCAGACCTGCAGGAACCATTGCAAGTTGAATACACATGTTCTCATATTCTGAGAGAGAAGATCATCAGATTACAATATCCCAACTCCAGCCTATCGGAAGGTGGGAGACCACTGTTTATGTGCAGCAACATATTTTAAAGTTTTGGTTATTGTGAAAATAATGAGTGATAGTTTTTCAAGGTTGAAGACAACATTGAGGATGTATATACAGAATGTACAAGCAACCGATCCTGCACTACTACGGAGATCACTTGATTTTCACTGTTGTGGACCTACTTCACATGTCCACATAAAAACACATACGTGAAAAAATTGGTGTTAGTCAGTTTTTTGCATCAGTGTGACATCAATGTGTTTATTTTACCATGAGTATGTCATCCGTGTTTTTCCAGCATGGCTCAATAAGTAAATAAATTACAAAGTTTTTCCCATAATTTGCAATGTTAAACAAGTACAGAGCACTGATTGTACACTAATGTCATCCGTGTGCTGTACGTCTTTTTCATTGACTCATCCACTATTATTAGCCATTGCCATATGTGTTGCCAGAAAAAAATAGACACGTCTCCATGTTTTTGCACGGACACTCCAACCTTGTAAAATACAGACATCTGAGTAGACCCATAGGCTATAGTAAGCATGAATAGTATCTGAAAAAAGAGCAAATATCACTTGTACTGGAAATACAGGTGTGTGAAGGGACCTTAAAAGGGTTGTCGCATCAAGTCCCAGGTGAATTCATATGACAGGATGCATGTCATTAACGTCAATGAAGAGTTTTGCACCCCATGTGATGGCATGGGACCTAGTAAAGAATGGTAGTGCAGGAAGCCAAAATTGAGAAGAAGACATAAGCAGGAAGACAGACAAGGTGATCTGAGGACCAGCCACAGCCAGAGGCTTATGGAGAGGGCCAAGGTGAAGTGTGTATAAGATTATATTTAACCTTACAGTTCCACGAGACTCAATTTGCATTGCATTTTTTGATCCAAATCCAGTTTCCCAAGGTAATTTGAGTGAATCTTATTCAAATTCTACAGATTTGTTCATCTATTATCTTGTTGATCTACCTTTTCATTGGTCCATCACAAGGCTATTAGGCCAAAACTACAGCCATGGCCAAAAGTATTGACACCCCTGCAATTCTGTCAGATAATACTCAGTTTCTTCCTGAAAATGATTGCAATCACAAATTCTTTGGTATTATTATCTTCATTTGATTTGTCTTCAATGAAAAAACACAAAAGAGAATGAAGCAAAAAGCAAAACATTGATCATTTCAATCAAAACTCCAAAAATGGGCCAGACAAAAGTATTGGCACCCTCAGCCTAATACTTGGTTGCACAACCTTTAGCCAAAATACCTGCGATCAACCGCTACTGGTAACCATCAATGAGTTTCTTACAATGATCTGCTGGAATTTTAGACCATTCTTCTTTGGCAAACTGCTCCAGGTCCCTGATATTTGAAGGCTGCCTTCTCCAAACTGCCATTTTTAGATCTCTCCCCAGGTGTTCTATGGGATTCAGGTCTGGACTCATTGCTGGCCATCTTAGAAGTCTCTAGTGCTTCTTCTCAAACCATTTTCTAGTGCTTTTTGAAGTGTGTTTTGGGTCATTGTCCTTCTGGAAGACCCATGATCTCTGAGGGAGACCCAGCTTTCTCACACTGGGCCCTACATTATGCTGCAAAATTTGTTGGTAGTCTTCAGACTTCATAATGCCATGCACACGGTCAAGCAGTCCAGTGCCAGAGGCAGCAAAGCAACCCCAAAACATCAGGGAACCTCCGCCATGTTTGACTGTAGGGACCGTGTTCTTTTCTTTGAATGTCTCTTTTTTTCTCCTGTAAACTCTATGTTGATGTCTTTGCCCAAAAAGCTCTACTTTTGCCTCATCTGACCAGAGAACATTCTTCCAAAATGTTTTAGGCTTTCTCAGGTAAGTTTTGGCAAACTCCAGCCTGGCTTTTTTATGTCTTGGGGTAAGAAGTCGGGTCTTACTGGGTATCCTACCATACAGTCCCTTTTCATTCAGACGCCGACGGATAGTACGGGTTCACACTGTTGTACCCTCGGACTGCAGGGCAGCTTGAACTTGTTTGGATGTTAGTCGAGGTTCTTTATCCACCATCCGCACAATCTTGCGTTGAAATCTCTTGTCAATTTTTCTTTTCCGTCCACATCTAGTGAGGTTAGCCACAGTGTCATGGGCTTTAAACTTCTTGATGACACTGCGCACGGTAGACACAGGAACATTCAGGTCTTTGGAGATGGACTTGTAGCCTTGAGATTGCTCATGCTTCCTCACAATTTGGTTTCTCAAGTCCTCAGACAGTTCTTTGGTCTTCTTTCTTTTCTCCATGCTCAATGTGGTACACACAAGGACACAGAACAGCGGTTGAGTCAACTTTAATCCATGTCAACTGGCTGCAAGTGTGATTTAGTTATTGCGAACACCTGTTAGGTGCCACAGGTAAGTTACAGGTGCTGTTAATTACACAAATTAGAGAAGCATCACATGATTTTTCTAAGGGTGCCAATACTTTTGTCCACCCCCTTTTTTATGTTTGGTGTGGAATTAGATCCAATTTGGCTTTAGGACAATTCTTTTTGTATTTTGTCATTGAAGACAAATTAAATGAAGATAATAATACCAAAGAATTTGTGATTGCAATCATTTTCAGGAAGAAAATTATTATCTGACAGAACTTGTAGGGGTGTCAATACTTTTGGCCATGACTGTATCTACGTATTCTTTTTTATACCAGTATGAAATCTATTGTCCAGTACTTTTGTATTTATGAATAATCCTTAGGATAGATTATCAATACCAAATCAGTGGGGTTGTTGCAGTCGGCGATCATAGCTGTCTTCAACGCTTGGCAGTGGCTGAATGTACTTTGCTTCAGACAGTGATGGAGACATATAGAAAAGAGCTCTGGTGCAAGAACAATATATAGGGCCCTCCTCTTTGTGTCTGTGACAGAATCTGCTTATTGATTTGAAGGTGGTAGTGGGCCCCTTTGCCACTGGGGCCCATTGGTGACTTCACATGTTGCACAAATAATATTTCAGCACTCTCTTGCAGAACAAAGTATAGCTCTGTCAACTGCATCATGGCCACAGCAGAGTACTGCAGATCCATGCCTAGTCATTTGACTATGGGTGGGTAAGCAATTCCTGGCTGCAGCAACTATGCAGTTGATGGAGCTCTGTTCGGCTCTGCAACTTATCACACATGGCCGCACTGGCACTAGGAACACTTCATCGGATGGTGCTGGGTGCCACACACTACCGATCTGCTATTCATTAAATATCCTAAGGATAAATCATCTACAGTGCCTTGTGAAAATATTCGGCCCCTTGAACTTTTCAACCTTTTGCCACATTTCAGGCTTCAAACATAAAGATAAAATTCAAATTTTTTTGTGAAGAATCAGCAACAAGTGGGACACAATCGTGAAGTGGAACCAAATTTATTGAATATTTGAACTTTTTTAACAACTAAAAAACTGAAAATTGGGGCTTGCAATATTATTCTGCCCCTTGAGTTAATACTTTGTAGCGCCACCTTTTGCTGCGATTACAGCTGCAAATCTCTTGGGGTATGTCTCTATCAGTTTTGCACATCGAGAGACTGAAATTCTTGCCCATTCTTCCTTGCAGAACAGCTGGAGCTCAGTGAGGTTGGATGGAGAGCGTTTGTGAACAGCGGTTTTCAGCTCTTTCCACAGATTCTCGATTGGATTCAGGTCTGGACTTTGACTTGGCCATTCTAACACCTGGATATTTTATTTTTGAACCATTCCATTGTAGATTTTGCTTTATGTTTGGGATCATTGTCTTGTTGGAAGATAAATCTCCTCCCAGTCTCAGGTCTTTTGCAGACTCCAAAGGTTTTCTTCCAGAATGGTCCTGTATTTGGCTCCATCCATCTTCCCATCAATTTTAACCATCTTCCCTGTCCCTGCTGAAGAAAAGCAGGCCCAAACCATGATGCTGCCACCACCATGTTTGACTGTGGGGATGGTGTTTTGAGTGTGATGAGCTGTGTTGCTTTTACGCCAAACATATAGTTTTGCATTGTGTTCAAAAAGTTTGATTTTGTTTTCATCTGACCAGAGCACCTTATTCCAATGTTTGGTGTCTCCCAGTGGCTTGTGGCAAACTTCAAACAAGGCTTTTTATGGATATCTTTGAGAAATGGCTTTCTTCTTGCCACTCTTCCATAAAGGCCAGATTTGTGCCATATACGACTGATTGTTGTCCTATGGACAGACTCTCCCATCTCAGCTGTAGATCTCTGCAGTTCATTCAAAGTAATCATGGGATTTTTGGCTGCATCTCTGATCAGTCTTCTCCTTGTTTGAGATGAAAGTTTAGAGGGACGGCCGGGTCTTGGTAGATTTGCAGTGGTCTGATACTCCTTCCATTTCAATATGATAGCTTGCACAGTGATCCTTGAGATGTTTAAAACTTGGGAAATCTTTTTGTATCCAAATCCAGCTTTAAACTTCACCACAACAGTATCTCGGACCTGCCTGGTGTGTTCCTTGGTCTTTATGATGCTCTCTGCACTTGAAACAGAACCCTGAGACTATCACAGAGCAGGTGCATTTATACAGAGACTTGATTACACACAGGTGGATTCTAGTTATCATTACCAGTCATTTAGGACAACATTGGATCATTCAGAGATCCTCACTGAACTTCTGGAGTGAGTTTGCTGCACTGAAAGTAAAGGGGCAGAATAATATTGCACCCCCACTTTTCAGTTTTTCATTTGTTAGAAAAGTTTAAAACATCCAATAAATTTAGTTCCACTTCACGATTGTGTCCCACTTGTTGATTCTTCACAAAAAATGTAGAATTTATATCTTTATGTTTGAAGCCTGAAATGTGGCAAAAGGTTGAAAAGTTCAAGGGGGCCGAATACTTTCACAAGGCACTGTATATTAAAATAACAGACAATCCATTTAATGATTTTAGCGTAGGGAGAGATTGACTATAATGTTCTTCAAAAGAAGTCCTGGTAATACATCTGGCCCCCATAATCACTCCTTTATCTCATGTAATTGTATTTCTAAAAACCCTCAGGAAGACTGATATATGTATGAATGATTATTATTTGCCCTTCTACTTCTTGCAGACTTTTTTCTGATTTGAAATGGATGAAATAACCAATATTTTAAGATACTGCAGGTGCAGTAATGGCTCATTGTGACAAGATTTTCGTGGTATGAGACTCAAGGGCAAGTCGGCTGAAAAAGACATCAAGAGTAAATCCTTCACTCGCAAACTTTATAAATATGTCATGAACTATTCACATTACTGATGTGTATTCTGAGGTATGCATGTAAATGTCATTGTGAAATTCATGACTTAACAGACGTGGGTCATATCTGTCGTATTTTCTACTGGTCAGCTGCATATGGAGCATTGTTTCACCAAACATCTGGAGATATGATCTTTTCTTTATTCGTTAATACATAACATTCATAGGAATGCAGATAACGAACATTTATTGCAATCATATATTATGCACTTAAATGCTTTACCATACTCCTAGATATTGAAATGTCAAGAATTTATAAAAATAAATCTTCTACATAGAATATAAAATATATGGTAAATGATAACATAAGGATAATACAGGTTCAGAAAGAATGGTGAAAATTAATTGGTTTTGTCACATACGGCTGGCATTGTCCGTATATTCTGTGTATAAGTGGTGCATGGACCAACAGGTGTCCGGCGCACAACACAACACACAAGGGTACACAGTGGACACAATAACAATGGAGGGATCTGACAGTAGGAAGAGGGGAAAGGGACACCTCCGGCCCTCACCTGAGGCTGTACTCTGATCTCCCTATCGTCCCTATATGGGTTTTTTCACTCTGTCGCAAAGCAGGATAGTAGTCTTTTCCTTGACCTGCTCCTTCACTAGGGAGCTGGCTGGAGAGATTGCTAGTCCTACTACTGCACTAATCAACACTGAAGGAAGGAAAACATACAGGGGAAAACAGCAACTTCACAGCTGCTGCAACACTCCTAGGCAGCAGATATTTAGCACCGGTCACTTCACCAACAGTTCCTTCCACCCAGGCGACTTGCACAGAATGAGATTCTATCACCAGCAATAACTGATGGGTCATGTGATATTTGAAGGAGATGGAAGTGGACACAGAGTAGCTGACTCTGAAATGAACTACCAAGTAGACGCTAGCACCCAAACTGATATTTACCCTTTGTGCACCAAAAGAAAGGAAAATACATTTAACATGAAGTGTCTCACCAGGAAAACGAGACTCAGGTCCAAAACCTGTCACAAGTCTCCAAGGTATGAGAGACGCCATAACATGTTTGTACCAAGTTTCTGAGTTACTCCTTACTGAAACCCTTACTGGTGCTGAGAACATAGATCTGCATAATCCATCTAAATGGAAAGGAACCTGTGCATGCCCTCCATCACTTTATTATCTTTTTTATGAGCCTGCCAAAGAGAGCTGACACTAAGAGTTCAGCCTCCATCAATTTAGATGGGGATCGAGGAGCCATGTTTGAGGGCTTTGGTTGGGGACCCTGTGGTTAGGCCCCCACCTTAATCTGCAAACCCTTACTGATGCCAAGAACATAGATCTGCATAATCCCATTTAAATGGAGACAAGGCTGTGCATGCCCTCTACGTGCTCAGCCTCCACTCTATCTTAGATGGGCATCCATGGAGCCATGTTCGAGGGCATTGGTTGCTTCATCAACCTGCAAGCCCTTTAAGGATATTCATAAATTTTGAAGGCAGTCCTTAAATTTAATCTGACCTCTTTGCAGGAATCAAGATAAGGAACCTCCTCTACAGCATATTTGCTATTCATTTTCCACATTAAATACGGTAGAGCGGTTGGCCAGTTGGCTAGTAAAATTGCAAAAATGCTCCACACAGCTATGTTTTGACACCGGCAATTCTTCCCCCTGCACTGCCTTTAAGGCCACTTGCTATCTAACTTTGGAAAATAAAAGACAGCGGTGGTGATTCCATCTACTGCTCTAAATATGGTGAGTGACACATGATATACCCAAGAGACTCTCTTCACAGTAGCTTGCTCTTTGCAGAATTTCCTCTATCTGTTTTTTACACCATATACAGGTGCAAAAGAGCAGGCAACCCGGAAAAATCAGAGCAAATAATTACTGCAAGCTTGAGAGCTGTAGAGAGTGTGGCTGTTTTCCAGAGTTTATAAAGTCAATCAAAAAGTAAACTCACTGCCAAAGTAGGGAAAGCTGCAAAGGTAAGTTTGTAGGCAAATAGTGCTAGTTAGCTTGTATGACTATTTACTCTGTATCTACTGCCAGATGCTGTTACTTTTCCCCCTCCCAACACAGACCACTATGCCCTGCTTATTCAACCTTGTATATGAATATATTATGTGTGTGTTAAGATTGTATCATTATAAGCCTGAAGAAGAGACCTGAGTTGTCTCGAAAGCTTGCTATTTTTTTACCATCTTTTCAGTTAGCCATTAAAAGGTATCAACCATTGAGGACTCTCAGATTCTAATATGTTTTTCTAGGATATTTTAGAAATTCAACTGAATTGTGACCAACGGCTTTAATCATGATTTGCTTTCTGTCAAACAGGTAAGTCAATTACTGTATGGCAAACTGTTAGCACTTTTGTGGGTATGTAGGGTACTAAACATTTGATCATATTAATAATAAATTGCTTAATATGGCAAAAACCTGCAATTCAGCCATGCAACTCAATGGAGTTTTACAAAATGTTCAAAAACTTAGACTACCTAATACCAATTGAATCAGTGGGTTGACAAAGTCAAAGGGATTGGAGACAGAAAAAAAGGCTTTAATGAAGCACTTCTGAATGGACTCTGGACACAACCCCCCCAACCCCAATACTTGCACTCAGTTAGTGGCAGGGTCACCATTCACATAAATCCAAACAAATTTTTTCGTCAAGCTGCTGCTCTGTCCTCACTCTCGACCTCGTGTAGACAACCTGCAACAAAAAACAGGAGCACCAGCTCACAAAGCTATAAAAGACTGTGGATATGCAAACCACAACAAAACAGCACTGACTCCATGAGTGGGGATGGACCCCAATATCTTCTCTTCCCAGCGTACCATCTGAATCACAGATGAGTTGATAGGATTGAATGATGATCTGACTCACAGTGAGGGATAAAAATGTATTCATTGCACAGGTAAAAACTTATATCTATCTTCAGGGAATACAGACATCACAAGCTCAGCTGCTTCCAAGCCTCACCCAAGAAGCAGCTGAGCTTGTGATGTCTGGATTCCTAGAAGATAGATATATGTTTTTACTTTTGTAATGACTTAATATATTTTTATCATTCACATAAATCAGATCATCTTTTAAACCCCTTGGCTTGGCTAGGACCCAGAAGGTGCTCTGGTATGGAGTCAAAAGGTGCGCTGGGAAGAGAGAGAGTATATTTGTGTTAAGCACGTCAAGGTGAACATGGAGGAGTCAATCCACTGGACTACAGAGGGAACTGTGGGAGCTTACCCCCAGGGCAGGGAACACAGGGCCGGACACAAGTACAGTCTCTGGTGTAGGCAGGTGCAGCTGAGGCAGCTACAGCAGACAAGATGGAGGTGCAGACAGGTAAGGGAAGGCTGGACACCGGGACAGGTAGTGGACAAAAGGTGAAAGGATCTAACAACTAGCTCAGCAGACTAACTAAACTAACATGTTGCTTAGGCACCTTCCCTATTGGGAGGATGCCTTAAATACCTCATGCCTCTCCACCATAATCTGAGGGGCACTTCCTGATATTGGAGCAATGGCCTTTTAAGAGCAGGACAGGAATGCAGGTGCACATCTTAAGTGCACTCCTGGGGAACTTATGCAGTGTGTACAGGCTTGAGGAGCTGGAGATAGCAGCTAATGAGAGCAGCCAAGGGGAGAGGAAGAGGCGCATGGCCAGGCAGCAGCAATAAGTATGTCGGTGCCCCAGCAAGGATGTAGGTGATACAATTGAGATTTATCTCCTTTCTTGGAATAAGTGCTGTGCAGTTGTGGTTTGCACATCCACATGCCATTCTTGCTTTGTCGGCTGGCACTCCTGTTTTATATTACAGTTTATTTAAGTCAAATTATTGTGAGTAATGGCTAAAGGCAACTAACGATTGCAAGTAATACAGTCCAGATAAATATAGGTTATATGGATTCAAGTGGATCCCCAGTCAGGAGATCATCAGAAGGCACAATGGCTAGAAAAAGTATTGGCATAGGCTTTACCATTGCTGAGTACTAATGACTATACCAAATGTTAATGATGTCGTTACAGTCTTAAGCTGATTGTAGGACCTTCTGTATATTTACTTTCGCATAAACCGCTAACACCTACTATAGATACAAATAATTGTTTAACCAAAATGATTCCCCATAAACATTCAGCCATAAAATAATGACACGAGTTCCCTTAACTCGACATTCCTCTTTGGTGTCTCCAGCGCCAGGTGCGTGCTCACCCAACAGTTTGACACAAACTGACTTTATTCTAAGTTGACGACTGTTTCTTTCATCAGAGATTTTTTTATTGAGATTTTCAAATCCCCTACAACCATAACTCCTTGTAAAACTTTACATCCTCAGCACTTAAAATGCAATGTGAAATCAAGATTACAAGAGTTATGTTATATCTGGCAAACAAAAGAGCAGAGAACAAATTAAGTAACTTCATGTCCATTCCAGTAAGAAAAAACTGACCACGAGGCAATGATTTCAGAAAGACAAATATGTGTTAGGCAATTAAATATATTCCTAAGTGAATGTTAAGATTAAGTAAGCAAAAAGAAAGGAAGGAAAGAATCCTCCTAATCCATATTACATTAAATGTCAATATAACCATGTCTGATCAGGACACTTTACTGTAATCTGCCGTGTTTCTTTAAGAAACAGGATTAAATCCTAAATCATTACGGTTAACTAGGAAACCACAAAAATGCTGAAGACGGGAATAGCGCCTTTAATTGTGAACCTCTGCTTATTTATCTGTCAAGCTCATTTCACAGCGGATGTAAACTGCAACCTTTTACATGCATCATGTGTGGCCCGTGGGTTTAAAATATGTTTACTACGTTTCTCAAATTTCTACACATTTTTGGATTTCCAAATTGTATCCAAGAGGTTGATTTGATATCTTTACCTCCAAACAATAAAATAGTTAAAATCCTAGAAGTAACCAGGCACTACAGCGTTCTGCCAGGACCATTAATTATTAGCGGCACAAGTCAGCAATGCAAGAGGTGGGTATGCCGGAGCCTGGGTATCGCTCAGTCCTCAGCAGGTATGTAGAAAAAATGAACGGCACTCACCCGGGATGATTATCAGTCTCAGTTTTGATTCCAATGCGTCATTTGAACAGGGTGCAGGGAGGGGAGGGAGGACGGACGACGGTCCACCACTTTGTACCTGGTAGGTACTTCTGCGGGTCCTGCTGCAAACCGCGTTTCCATGTGCACTCAGGAATAGAGCATATCCGGTTCTTCTGTTTCAGGCGGCCCACTGTGCTGGGAGACTGGTAACCATAGGAATATATAGGCAGCCTGAACACAGCGTTACAGCACGTTAACATGTGCGCTCAGGCTGCAGAATCCTAAGTTTTAGATGGATTTGTCAGCCAAAAGGCTAAGTAGTCTAACTTCTTCCTAGAATATAGATATGCCCCCAAGATATCTTTGATGAATACAAGTAGATTCTGTTATAGGGTCATTCCATGTCAAGTGAACCAATGATTATTACCTCTATATTTTTAATTCCTTTGAGATTTTGTTATTTGATAATAGCATGTCAGACAATGCAAAATGTGAAGAGAAAAATTTTTTAAAAAATTTATTTTTTTTTAAATGATTTTCAAAGTTCGGAAAAAGTGTGAATTTTGCTGTTGCCTGCCTTTACGTTTCTCCTCATAACTAAGGCTAGGAATAAGATAGAGAGACAAAATAAACACCATTCTACTCAGAACTATACAAGCTTTCACCAGATATGTCACAAGAGGATCTTTGTTAATATTTTACCCATGTGATCGCAAGCGCAAAACTTTAAAACGTATTTCCGAAAAATCGGCGCGCTTTAAATATTTCAAAAACTGCCCATGTGTCTGCTGTGCTCTTAGCCACATCTGTACCAAATTTCAAGTTGGGATCGCAATGGGATCATATTTTAACATATTTTACTATTAATAGCGTCAATGGGTCATTCCATATCAAGTGATCTAAATATGAATATTTTTTTTTACCTGACGTCTTTAGATTTTTTTTTTTTTTTCCTTTATGAAGTACTACTTTAGTTAATTACAAATTAAAAGTTTGGAATTTTTTTCTTCATCAGTTAATTTTTTACAGATTTTTAAAGTTTAAAAAAAGGGTGAATTTTGGCCTGGTACGACTTTAAATTTTTTTATCTCGGGCTAGAAATAAGATAGAGAAACAAAATAAACACCATTCTACTCAGAACTGTCCAGGCTTTCACCAGATATGTCACAAGAGTATATTTGTTAATTTTAATTTTTTACCTATGCGAATGCAAACGCAACATTTTGAAACGCATTTCCGAAAAAAACATTTTAATAAAAATTTTCCAAAACTGCCCATGTGTCTTTTATGCTCTTAGCCACATCTGTACCAAACTTCAAGTTGGGATCGTGATGGGATCATATTTTAAAATATTTAACTATGGTTAATCTCATTTTTATTAAATTTTGAAAAAACATATGAAAGACATACATTCAATCTTTTAACAAAATCTTGAGACATATAAAATATACAAAAAGAGAATTCACAAAGTTATTAGTAACTTTAAGATAAGCTGCAAATTTACTTTTGCGCTTATCTCTGGTGCAATATATACTACAATCTAAATATAATTCCAAACACTCAAGTATACAACCTTTCTCAGGGTTTTGAGATGTTCTGATGTCAAGGGGACAAGCAGCCCCAGCAGAATGATTTTTATTACTTGGCCCCTTCTAACAGGTTGACCACGTAAGTGGGTCATTACCCGTTGAGGCCTAGTTGGAATAGTCTAGCGACTGGTGTACCGGAAAGGAAGGCCGAAATATTAATGATCTACTCACAGCTCAGAGTTTTCGATACCTGTCTAATGTTCACTAGAATTCTGAAGGTATAGGCGTAGAAAGGAAATACCTAGACTGAATGTATCAGATGGGAAGAAAAGAGAGATAGAAAAGAAGAGAGAGAGAGAAGAGAAACAAAAACCATTAGAAAAAGTTATACTGGGAAAGAAAAGCCACGTAAGAAAAAAAGAAAAAAAGGAGGGGGGGGGGTGAGGTATGGGAAGGAGAAAGGGTACTCATCCCACTGGCTCCCCATCAGCCAGAGGTCGAGCCATATTATCTGTGCTGGAAAAGATACTCCTAAATTCTGCAGAGTCGTGAAAAAGAATCCATTCAACCCAAATCCCTAAGAATTTGTTCCGAGATCCCGACGCATCAGCTGCGAGCTCCTCCATTCGATATATGTCCATCAATTCTTTGAACCAATCAAGTAGAGATGGAGCCTGGCTTGATTTCCAGAACCTCGGGATCACAGCACGAGCAGCCGAGATGCAAAAGCGGAGAATATCCCTCTTCTGTAGCCCAATAGCACCTGGAAAAATGGATAACATTGCCGATTCTGGGCAGCATTCGGCTTGTTTACCTGTTATCCGGGCGTATGCATTGAAAACCTCAGACCAGAACCGCCGGATTTCCCCACAACTCCACCAAATGTGTATCATTGTACCCTTCTCTTCCTCACTGCGCCAGCAGGTATCAGGGGTTCCAGGGAACATGTTCCGGAGTGTCGTCGGGCACAAGTACCATCTAGTGAGCAGCTTATAGCTTCTTTCTTGTGCAGAACAAGCGCTAGCTAGTGAGTGAGTAAATATAAAGCATTTCTGCCAATTAGCTTCTGAAATGCTACACCCCAATTCCCTCTCCCAAGCACGTTGGAAGTAAAGGGTGCCCTGCTCTCTCATGGACCCTAAGGCCTGGTATAGAAATGATATTTTGCGCCTCGGTGGAGCCTCCAGTTGGAATAACCTCTCCAATACGTTGGGCGTCAATCTTACCCTGCAAGAGTGGTCAGCTGAATATAATTATGCTCTGTATTGGAGAAATTCGAATCACTTAAGAGGTCTCGTAGGTTCTTTGAGTTGTAGCTCTGCCATCGGGGGCAAACCACCACTGGACAGAGTCTGTCCTACTCGGGTGTCATCCACAATCCGCCAACATAAAAATCTCTGCCTGTCAAATCTGGGTGGGAAAGATGGGTTGGAAAAAAGGGGAGTCAAAGGGCTAAGTCTGTCGTTTAAGCGGAGGGTTTTCGTCACTAGGTGCCATACCTTCAAGGTGTTTCTGGTCATGTCTGTCAAAGGTACTAGGTCTGTGGAGTCTTTAGGGGAAATCCAAAGCAGGTGTTTCAGCGGAATCCCCAAACCCTCTTGCTCCACCCCTACCCATTTCTTGGAGGACGCATGATAATGCCAATCTAGAGCTCTAACAAGAGAGGAAGCCTCAAAGTAGGCTCGTATGTTGGGTAGTCCAACCCCTCCTCTGGTCTCGGGCAAGGATAGGATATTCATTCGCAATCTGGACCTGTTGCCCCCCCAGACAAATCTAAGGATCATAGATTGCATTTTGGAGAGGAAACCTCTATCCAATAGAACAGGAACTGTCTGAAAAGTATATAAGAGTCGGGGCAAGACATCCATCTTGATTACGTTTATTCTCCCGAACCAGGATAGCTTTAATTGTCTATAGGAGGTAAATGCCGATTCCGCGTTAGTCAAAAGGGGTTGATAATTTAAATTGAATATTTGTTTAAGATCTTTTGGTATAAGGACTCCCAAGTACTTAATGGCTTCTACTTTCCATTTAAATGGGAACTGTTTAGATAGATGAGAAACCAATTCTCCAGGCAAAGAAATATTGAGTGCCTCGGTTTTGGAGCAATTCACTTTAAAGTTGCTCAATTGTCCGAACCGTTCAAACTCCATTAAGACCGAAGGGATGGAGACCAGGGGCTGGGAGATGTAAAGTAGCAGGTCATCTGCAAATAAGGCTAATTTGTGATGACTCTGTCCCAGCTTGACCCCATGGACGCATTCATTGGACCTAAGTGCAAAATATTTAACTATTATAGTGTCAATTCAAAAGTCACCAAGAACACAATCAGTCATTTTTTCACAATTGCCCGTCAATAGTTTGAATTTGATATAAAGAAACATAGTCTTGTAACATCTCAAATGAAAGCTGTTGCCGTTCTGAGTAAAATGATGCCTCTCCCACTTCATTATCTTATTTCTAGCCTGAGATAAAAAAAATGTAAGGTCATACCAGGCCAAAATTCACCCTTTTTTTAAACTTTAAAAATCTGTAAAAAATTAACTGATGAAGAAAAAAATTCCAAACTTTTAATTTGTAATTAACTAAAGTAGTACTTCATAAAGGAAAAAAAAAAAAAAATCTAAAGACGTCAGGTAAAAAAAAATATTCATATTTAGATCACTTGATATGGAATGACCCATTGACGCTCTTACTAGTAAAATATGTTAAAATATGATCCCATTGCGATCCCAACTTGAAATTTGGTACAGATGTGGCTAAGAGCACAGCAGACACATGGGCAGTTTTTGAAATATTTAAAGCGCGCCGATTTTTCGGAAATGCGTTTTAAAATTTTGCGCTTGCGATCACATGGGTAAAATATTAACAAATATCCTCTTGTGACATATCTGATGAAAGCATGGACAGTTCTGAGTAGATTGGTGTTTATTTTGTTTCTCTATCTTATTTCTAGCCCGAGATATGATAGAAAATGTAAAGCCATACCAGGCCAAAATTCGCACTTTTTTAAAACTTTAAAAATCTGTAAAAAATTAACAGATAAAGAAAAAAATTCAAAACTTTTTTTTTGTAATTAGATAAAGTTGTTCTTCAGATAGAAAAAAAAATTAAAATCTGAGGACGTCAGGGAAAAAAATATTCATTTTTGGATCACTTGACATGGAATGACCCTATAATAGTCACCTTCATGTATGTTTGTTATGTCAATTCAAAAGTGTTTATATTATAATTATTTTCAAAAAATTTAATAAGGAGAGGCGGAAAGTAAAAATGAAGTTTAGAAACCCCTGCACCCCCTGCCCTGCTGAGTAAGTCTTTCATGGAAATGAACACTTTTCAATAAACAAGCAAATAAGATCGACTACCGGTGAGTGCGGATATCTTTTCTTGCTGTGTTAATTGAAGTTTAGAAACGTTTGCCAGTGCTATTGATAAACTAAATGCTTACAGACTTACTCAGAAGTTCTTTGGAGTTGTTGAAAAGCTCCAAATACATCTCCTAATTTGGGCAGAAGATTAATAATCTAATTGAGAATTTAAGGGGGGTTTCCATTACTAGGACAATCCCTTCTAAATCCACGTGTTTCAAACAAGTAAATAATAGACTCTATACTCACCTCCCATAGTGTCACCATTCAGCTCTGTCGGTAACCGCGGCTTTGCTCACATGACATTGCGACATCATGGCAGCCCCATGTCAAATCATCACCAGCTTCCTTCTCCTCACCTTCGGACCAAATGAACTACCAACAGGATGTGAGCCTCAGTCACAATGTCATATTCTGTTGATTAAATCATTTGGTTCGAAGGCCGGAAGAAGAAAGCAGTGCTTGGTTGCAGAGCTCACACGATGTCACAATATCATGTGAACCCCAACAAAAAGTTACCGACATCACTGGAATGACAACACCATGTGAGGTGAGTACAGGGTCTACCATCTTAATTAGGGGAAGACATCTGGATTCAGAAGCGGATATCCTAGTAGTCGACAACCTATTTAAGATTAGCAATTACGTTTTGGGATGGCAAAGTGAAAATTAATAATAGGGGCCCTAAAAAGATATGTAGCTAGTCAAACATTACATGTAAATAGCCATAAGACTGATGTTACCATGACCTAACTAGGCATTTTTGGAATTCCAACAATTTTTCCACTATTGAAGAAGACAAATCCTAGTATGCCATTTATAGGTAATAATCTGAGTGTATAGTGCTAGATAATTCTCCTAATCTAACAGTCCACATGCTAAGAATGAGTATGGGGTAGCCTTTGGGCAAAAAATTGTGTTGGATCATTCACAGAATAAAAAGTTAAGACCCCATACACACTAGACTAGTGTCAGCTGAACCAACTAATATTAATGCATTTGTCTGACAGTCAAATATGTAGGGAGGCACCATTCAACTGATCATTGGGGGGAAACGTCAATCGGGCATGCCTGATTTTGGACTGCCAATCACTTTGTTCTCCCAGAGATAAACTGCCATCTTAAATGTATGGTGACAGCTGAACAAGAGCTCTTGTGTAGAGATGGCAGAAATGGCCGAATGATCAACACAAGTTTTGCTCAGCCAATTGACATCTATGGTGTATGGCGACTTTAGCTGCCCACTATAACATTACTGTAATGAAGCAGCACCACAATTCAGCAACAAATCACTAAGAGAAATGACATGCCTATTATGTTGTATTCCTGATTAATGTCTTACATTAAGTGATTGATTAGCATATCACTGGAGGTGCATTATAAGGCAAGGATCAGAATGATGATTATTTTCATTGATTATTTTGCCACTAAATCAGAATGTTCATTTCTACTTGGATCATTCTATAGACCACACAGGTGACTAGGGCTCTGAGGTATGTGAATTATTTGACTCCTATAGTTTAACCCTTTATAAACTTGTATACAGGGTATAAAGAAGATTTTCCCCTGCATAGTAGCTTTGTATTACAAATAGTTGCATTTAAATCTCATGCTTAGGACAGCACAATGGCTCTGTGTTTAGCACTGCAGCTCTGGTACCCTGGGTTAAAATCCCATCAATGTCGACATCTGCAAGTGTGGCGCCCCACTGGTCAGGATGCCACGGAGGGGTACTGCACCCATGAAAGAGTGTGTAGTATTCCTGTGGCTGAGGAATTGGGATGCTGCATAAAGGACCCTAATGACATGCATCCACACATACCCTCGGTACTGAACAGTGGGTGGACCCGCTGTAGGGAGGACCCAGTCCCATGGGAGGAGTGACAGGGAAGAAAAGTGTGTGCGTGGGAGGAGCATTAGTTAATGAGTGAGTGGGAGAGCTCCGTTGGGGAGCGAGGAGTAGAAGACGGCAGAGGAGCTGTCAGGACAGAAGGGGACCATAGGGGCACAAGGTGTTGTGGTGCGTCCGAATCCGGACCTGGTATGACTACCGACCGGAGGGGTTCAGTTCAGGAATGGAGGACCGGCTCTGAGAGCGGTACGGGTGTTCACCCCCACGCCGCCGAACCAGAGGCCTGAGCTTCTTTAGGAAGTTGTGGCCGACATCCAGCGCACACAGCAAATGGCACTGTATAGGGTCCCGAGGACCCGAAGAGGAGTCGCTCAGAAAGAGAGGATCCATGGGAGCTGGCTTCAGGCTCTGGCGCGGGGAGTGCTGAGGGAGACAGGAAGGGACCGGACAGGAACAGCAGGCATTCCACTGAGTGGCACAAGTGTGGCATCCTAATATCCAGTGACTACCCAGGCCAGGCAGACCTAAAAAGACTGTGTTTTTGAAGAACTGCCCGTAAACCCGTCCATATTTAAAGACTGTGTGTTGTACTCTATTTGCCTGCGCCTGAGGATCCGCCGGCTACAGCATGAGAAGAACAAGTGACAAGGCCTGGTGTAGCTCTGTGTAAATAAAAGACTGTCCCACAACTCCCAACATCCACTACTGCCCCGGGGATCCCGCTCCACCTACGGGGAGCGAAACCTTCTTGCTGCTCCACCATCACCACAGAGGTCTATCCCACAGCGCCGGTAACATTACGGAACCATAGTTGGCGTCATGAAATCACGAATCACTAATTTTATTATTTTTATTGACTGTTCCCTTTTTCAGTGACCACTAGGGCCACGGGACTGGGCAACAAGCCCCATGACATCCCATGAACTAAACGCCCGGGACCAGGTACCCCAAGGCCCTGGGGTGGGTCACAAGAAGTTTGAATGTTCACCTGTCTTTGCATGGGTTTCATCTGGTTTTCTCTCACACTCCAAAGACATACTGATAGGGTATTTAGATTGTGAGCCCCAATGGGGACAGTGATAATGATGTCTAAAAAGCGCTATAGAATTAATGGTGCTATATACATGAGTAAAATATATATTTATAATATCAATTTGTAATCTATATGCAAATTACCTATTTAAAGGGGACTTGAGCTTTAGTCCCACCTGTTGGAAATAGCAATCTTAAAAGTCAATATTCACGTGACCAAGGATATATGTCAACTCACAGGCCTAGTTCACATCTTTGCAGCCCCTGTGGTTGCCTGGCCTCCCTGACCTGCGCTAGTGCAAATGCAAGCACAGGCGCATTTACAGGCAAGTGCATGCAAGCGCATGGGCGTATAGATGCACTGCCCTTGTGCTCACAAGCGCAGGTGAGCCAAGGGCTGAGCATCTATGTGCCTATGCACTTGCCTGCACTTGCCTGTAAATGCACCTGTGCTTGCATTTGCGCTAGCACAGGGCAGAGAGGCCAGGAAAATGCAGGGGCTGCGTAGATTTGAAAAGGGCCATATTGTCAACTTGCAGACATGGTGTTTCAGAGTGTTTGCTCCTCATCAATGCAAAGTATGAAATATGACTTGGCTTGGTAAGAGGCTAAGGCCTCACATCTGCGTTTTCTTTAAATCCAGTTTTTCACTGCAAACCAGATTTTTTTCTGCTTCAGGTTTTTTAAGCTATTTTCACATCTGCGTTTTTGTCAGATCCGGTTTTTCACTGCTCAACTGCACGTAGGCGTGCCGCATGCTGAACAAGAAAAAAATGCTGCTAAATGCGGTAATAAAAATCCTGAAGTGCCGGATTTGTCCAGATCAGACAGAAAAAAGATGCAACCGGAAGACAACGCACATTACCGGAATTCCATTGGAAGTCCATTGGTCGCTAACGCAATGTTGCTGGATGCGGTACTTTTCAAAAAAGGCGGAATTCTGGCTAATTTGAAAAACATAGATGTGAAAGTAACCTGAGACTGGGGATCTGAACTATTCAGGATCAGAATCTATGGCATGAAAAAGTAACTTGTTTTCAAAAGCTGTAGCACTTCTGCAATGTAATGCATAGCGGTTCTTGCCGCTGTGGATTTAGTTGAGATCTCATGAGAGCTTATCCCCAACATTAAATATGCATAAATAGTTAATCCTAAAATTAAAGCATTTTCATGACATGCATTGTGGTTAGATTGTTAGAGATGGTGGAACTATTCCGCACCATTGGTGGATTCTGCAGGAAGCTGACATCATACACAAGGTATTCCTACCTCCCAGTTGAATTCGTCATGAGACAATTAGGGTTTCCATCTTTTTGATCAAATCCTTTGATGTTCTTCACTATTGCTCTATAAACTCCTCCAACCTTGACTCATTAAAGCCAATTTTGGCATAAATGTATGTATGGACACCTGTCATAGCTAAAAACATATGTGCAAACAGCAAATTCCAGCAGAGTCAGCTTGTGGGAGGATGGCCACATTCTGCAGAGGAAGCGGAGTGTGCAAAGTTACTTTATTGTGTTACTTTCTGCTAAAGTTTTCTCTTTTCTAGAATACTTTGCACTGTGGTTGTTGGCGAAGTAAAAAATAAATATTAGATATATAATTCCCAAGGCTAGATTCTGCCATAAAAAACCTGAAAGGTTCATGATTTTATCCTTTTAAAGCCTCTGACCTGAAATATGCATCTATAAGATTTATATATCATCATTTTAATGCTCAATATAAATTCCTTCAGTTCACTTACTGACAAAAAAATGGCCCGGCAATCAGTCATACTGTCTTTACATTGCCCGCATCATCCGCATATCACCTACAGGTTTGTTGGATTAAAAAAAATCTAATAGCTTTAATATTCCATATTTTTATTTAATGGGAAAATTACCTTGGAGTTAATTACAGATGGAATCGTTAATTTGTCATATACTAATTAAAGATATTGTGAATGCTTGACTTAGCGATGGACCTTGCTGGCCTGTGTATTATACTCAAGATCAGAGGGGAATCGAAAATAGATTTATAATTCTCTTTATCATGTAGGAGAATGGTAAACACCTAGCATTGAGCTATGGCCTATGCTAATTTATACAGAATTGAATTTTTTATGGAGAACTCAAGCAGAAATGTAGTTTGACTAGGACAGAAGTAATCAGAGCAGCTAGAAGAAATTAACACTGCACAATAGAGAAATAATAAAATCTGAATCCTCAGGGGTTGATACCATTTAGTGGCGAACTGAAAAGATGGAAATAAATAGCAAGCTTTCCAGACTCCAAGGCCTCTACATCAGGCTATATATGACAAAATATGATGTGCCACCCATTACAAAACAGGAGCTTCATCAAATAAAGCTCACATTGTATGTCCCGAAATAGGTATAGATCCTCAACTCCTAATCTAGAATGTAAGTCTGCAAGGGCAGGGCCCTCCGCACTCTGTACCAGTCTGTCTACCGTAATTTATATCTGTATTTTATTTATAGACGTTTTGATGTATAATATCATGGAATCAATAGTGCTCTATAAATAAATAATAATAATAAAATAAAATAAGGTATGCATACATGATATTTGTTAGAAGCCAACTAGGTTTTCCTAGGCAAAGTCTCTTCTTTTCGCTATACTTTCAGCAGGTGGTTCCCAATCAAAGAATAAACTTATGGGAGACAAAAGATTTGGAGAAGTGACTCCTGAGAAGCACCTGGTGGTCTAGTGGGGGTCAGATTTAGAGGTTTGGGGGGTCTGCTCTCACCTTATGAGGTTGTGCACCCTCGCACAACCTCGGTCTGTGGCACCGCTGTGTTGGGTTGCCCAATCCGTGCTCCCGTGGCTCCTCTGCTGTCTCTCCCGGTCATGTGGGATTCTGGCCGGTCATGTGACTTGCGCATCAGAGGATCCACTTCAGAGAAATTCACCTGTGAAATAAAATCCACCTGTAATAAAATCTTATATTCCTTGAACTGATCTGAACAACCAATTTTTGCTGAACAGTGCGGATCTCTTTCCACCCGGTTCCTTACATGTGGCTTATTTCTCCTTGGGTGACCCGCAGCAGTTTGGCTTGTGCAGTAGTTGTGTCTCACACAACCTGGCAAGGTGAGTGGCTTTGGCTTGACTTCACCCCCTCTGTGCTATTGAAAAGACCCAATTGCGCTTTTTTCTCCTTTCTAGTTTTCGGTTAATTTATTATCAGAACCATGATTACACAACACATCTGATAAGACAGGATCCACCAATCACAATAGGTGATGTCACTGCTGACCTGGTTTTTCCTCCCTTAACAATCACCTTAGCACACACTCATAGGACACTTCAATGCAAAACATAGAATCTGAGCTAGTTCCTTGTGGCTATTGTACATTTATTGTTTCCTGAAACAATGGGAAGTTAGAGTCCAAAAAAGCCCCTCTGGCCAGAGTACAAATTTAAATATTTCTATTTTTCATTTGAAATACACATTGTGATAAGTAAAGAAAAGAATTGCCATAGAACCTTTATTGAATTCAGAAACCTGATTTAGTCAATAGGCAATTTTCTGACATACCACTTCGACTTAAATAGAAGTTGTCAGAAGAGAGGAGTGAACTTTCCCTGAACATGTTCACCAATTTCAAATTATGACCGAATATAGCTGATTTTATTCTGGATCAGAAACCCGAGCAATTTCCCCAAGAATCGTCAAACGCAACTTTATTCGGGAAAAAAGTTTGAAATTAAAAATGGCCTCAAAACTTTCCCTGTTTGTTTGGGGCCATAACGCTTGCAGAAAGATCTGTTGGCCCGAGAACAACACTTCACCTTACAGTTAGGAGTGTTCCTGCCATCAAGTGTACCAAATTTTACAAACCTGTAGAATTTTTTTGAGCTTTAAATTAATTTTTTTAAGCTTCCTGGAGTTTACAGAGTTTTTGATATCTGCAGTCTGTGAACTTAAGTCCAGGAACCTTAACTGTCCCTTAAACATTAATTTAAGAGAACTTTATATATTTTTATATTTTTTTAATATTTAATTATTATTATTATCATTATTTATTTATTTATTTGTTTGGGGAAAATAAACCTTTATTAATGCAGAGAATCAGCAGCATGTGATGACACCTATTCTACACTTATTTATTAGCAATTCAGATACAAATAGCATATGACCTTACTTTGTGCTGATTGGACACTGCTGTATTTTTGGTCATCAGCACAGGTACAGCAGGCAGGTACAGACTGCCACCAGCCTAGTTTTACCTGACTGGTAAACAAAAGACAGGGAAGCCTTTTCATAAAAATTATTTCTTAAAATAATTTAAAAAAATGATGTGGAACTTTGCTGTATTTTTTGTTGCAAGCCAGGTACACCTAGACAACTGGTGGCTGGAATCCACAGTGTGGGGAAACTCAAACATTCTGGACACCCACTCACTGTGAATTAAAGCTTGTATTTGCCCCAGAAAATTGCGCATTAATAGAAGCGCCATTTTCTGCATTGCTTCCAACTCTTCCAGTTGCTCTGGTGTCGGTGACAAACTGGGTAATTAAGGGGTTAATGCCAGGTTTGTATTGACAGCTGGTATTAAGCTCAAGGTTCCTAATCTCAGGCCAATGTTAGGTCCGACCTTTAACCTGATAACGACAGCCTTACGTCTACAGACGTCGGAAAAAAAGGGTACTTATGCCTAGCCGATGTCTGTAGATGTAAGCCAGGAATAAGCCCTGGTGCGCCGTCCCGAGAGCTAAAATCTCTAGTTTCTCAGCTACCAGGGGTAGCTGAGACCCTAGAGATTAGGAATCGGCTGGTGTTTTACCGGCACCAGTAATGTAATGACCGGTAAGCACCGTTTACCGATCATCATATTACAAAAAGTGAATGTGCCTGTAAAAAAAATGCTTTCACTCTGATCCGGAATGAAAACACTTGTCGGATCAGGGTGAAGCATTAACCCCTGACTGTCTGAAGATCCCCTGTAATGGGGATCTTCCTCTCACCCCCCTCCCCCAATCTACCGGTGGTGGACGGTAAAACCCGCCGCTGCCACTGCATCTCCATGCGATCTGACATGTCATACATGTCAGATTGCATGAAAATGACACTGCTGGTGCCCCTTGCCCCATGCCCATCAGCCCCCTCTGAGAGTCCCCCCACCACCTGTCCTCCAGCCCCGGCTCCTCCGTCTTCCCTCCTCCCTGCATCGGCGTCTGCTGTATGTGAAGAATCAATCTATTCAATCTGACGTGTCAAACATCAGATTGAATAGATTGATATTGCTAATGACCCCCCAAAAAGGACAATCAAAGTGCCCCCTCCATCATCTGGCCCCCCCGCCCACCCCGGCACTGGTACCAGTACAGCGGTGGCGGTATCGGCACTGCCGATCGTCACCGGCACTGCCAATCGTCACTCTCTCCCTGAGTCTCCCAGGTCCACCCAGGTCCCCCCAACTCTCCCTCTACCTGAATAAAATTGAGGGATCCCCCTGCGGCCCCCCTTCTCTTCTTCACAAAATGGCCCTGCACATGCGCAGTGTACCAGGGAAAATCTGCCCTCTGCACCTAGCAACAACAAAAAAAATCTGATTGGTTGCAGTGATTTGAATTGTGTGATAGACCCTATCACAGTTCAAATCCCCATTTATTAGTAAATATGGCAGCACTTGGGTCTGCCTCTCTCCTCTCTCCTTTGTAGTTGATTTTGGAGAGAAGAGAGAGACAGACTACTTGCTGCCATCTGTGAAGATATAATAAGTTTTGAGACTTATCCTTTATCAATTTATTTACCTAGGGTTAGGGCTAGGGCTAGAGTTAGGGCTAGGGTTAGGGTTCAAAGTCAGGGTTAGGGAAAAAAATCATCCCCTCCGTCATTCCCCCTCCATCACTCCCATAACCAATTCATTTTTTTTTACTTTAGCCTTTATCAATCCTTTACCTAGCTAGGGTTAGGGTTAGGGTTAAGGTGCAGAACAAGGGTTAGGGTAAAAAAAAAAATCATCCCCTCCTCCATCATTCCCCCTCCATTACTCCCCTAATCAAATATTTTTGTTCCCAAAATAAAAACAAATGTCCCGCAGAATGTTTACTGCTGAGCAAGCATACGCGTTGCTCGTCTCTGGTACCTCTGGGTCGGAGACTGAAACGGTCTCTGAAGCCGAGATGTCCTCAGAGGACAGTGATGACTCGGCTTCCTCCAGGGGTCTCCCACCCCGTCAGTCATCCCTTCTGATGCGGCAGAGGCAGGACCCAGCTCTGCAGCTCCCCGTCCTCTGCGGCAGCCCAACCTATCCCGTATCCCACAAATTCCCTCTTTCACAGCAGCCCCAAGTATACAAGTTAACGTCACCGATTTTGCCCCTTTGACTTCTTTTCCATTTTTGTAAACCCCGATGCCCTTGAGTTAATCACCCACCAGACTAACATATATGGCCGCCAGTATATTGCCCAAAAACCTCAGTCTGTCCATTCCCGTTCCTGAGTCCCCACTAATGTCCCAGAAATTAAAACATTTTTAGGCATCACCTTCAACATGGGCATTGTAAAAAAACACAGCATTCATTCTTACTGGGCAAAGAATTTGGTCCACAGCACCCCTGTGTTTGCAGCAGTAATGTCCCACACCCGTTATGAAGCCATACTGAGATTTCTGCATTTCTCCGATAATTCCCAAGTCCCCCCAAGAACTGACCCAAATTACAACCGGCTAAATAAACTAAGACCCCTAATTTCCCTCCTGCACCAATCGTTCCTCAATTTATATACCCCAGAACAAAATGTATCGGTGGACGAGTCCTTAATGAGCTACAAGGGCCGTCTCTCCTTTAGGCAATTCATCCCCTCCAAACGAGCTAAGTACAGCGTAAAAATGTACAAAATGTGCGAAAGCAGTGGTGTATACACCAGTACATTCATGATTTATGAGGGTAAGGGCAGACATTTTCGGTTAGTACAATAAACCTCATTTCAATCCTGAAATATTACTGTGTCCATCAGTTATTACATATATCACACTGAAATAGCTATTGCAAAAACCCAATTTTAAACAAAAAAAAGATTAGGAGGGGTGCCCAAACCTTTTCATATGACTGTACAGGGGCTTAATACACTGATCAACATTAAGGAGATAGAGGGCACCACCATCTAGGGGAAGTACTCAGCAAGAATACCCGAAGACAGGAGTCACAGAGTCCCTCGGGGTGCCAGCTACAAAGACTCCAAGACAAAACGAAAAAGAAAGAAGCGGCACTCACCGAGGTTGCAGTGAAGCGGTGTCCTTTAATAGGGTAGTTGATACAAAGTGCAGGGAGGGGGACCGGGTGACGACGGCACCGTTTCGGGCGTTCTGCCCTTCAACGGGTCACTGGTAGTTAGTGGTGCCTGCCCCATTCTTATATAGGTGGAGCCAGGACCGCCCTAGTGACATCACCACCAACTAGTCATAATATAAAAACAATGTGAGAATATTAAAAACAAGACCAACTACCTCAGCAAATCTTAAGAAATTCATATCAGCAATACAAGAAATAAACGATCATATAAAGCTATACAGTGATCTTTTGCTTACAAGTTGTCATGGTGCTTAGCGGTTATCAGCGGCGGTGTCCGGGCGCTCCCATACTTCCGGGTCACGTGCATGAGTCACATGACTGCATTGGAGAAGCTCCGTGATTAGTCCCAGATCCCTGCTGTGATGGCGCGGTGTGCGCAGGCGCCTCTACATAGAGGCTGAATCGCAATGTACACAGGCGTTGCCGAGGCAACGGTGGGGCCAATCAGAACAAGGCAAAAAGACTCCATAAGGCAGAACACTGTATACGCAAGCAGCAAAAAGAATACCGCTCCTGCAGCAGTTCAAAGACTATACTGCCTTTATGTATAGATTAAAGAACAAAAATTGTCCCCTAGTTTTACTTGCACAGTCAGGGATTCCTGACTATAACCCAGATTAGGAGCATACGGGCACCGCCACTATACCTAACAGAAGGAGGAGAGATAAGAGGGTTATAATAACAGACTCATAGTACTGCTCTGCAAAAAAAAAAAGGGGGGGGGGGGGAAGAGCAGAAATAGAAGCACACCACAAAATCCCTTATATATTAATCAAGATTATTATCACATATAACTGTGTTCACGAGTAGCGCAAACCCATCCAAATGACTGCAGGCTTAATAACGCTATAAAAACACGGCCATGTCCAGTTTATCATTTAGCCCGAGAGCACCTTGAGCATTCAGCTCTGGGATCCACTTGGCTTCCAATTGTAAGAGGCGTTTATGTAGATCGCCTCCTCTATTGGCTGGAGGTAGACTAGCAATCCCTGCAAACTTAAGTATTCCGGCATCACCATTATGCATGTCATTGACGTGCTGAATTAATCTTGGAGATCCCTTGTTCTTCAATATAGACCCAAAATGCTCCCTGACTCTAACAAACATGGGTCTAATGGTCTTACCCACATAGAATCTTTTACAGGGGCACCAGATGGCATAGACCACCCATTTAGTGCGACAGTTAATAAAAGGACTGATCCTAATTCTTTGACCACCTAATTCGAGGAAATTCCCCGTAAATAGCTGAGGACACTGTGGAGACCCGGGGGTCAGCGGGCGCTCTCGTCCGCAGGCCCAGCCGCCTTTACAAAGACAGCGTGGACCAGGGCTCATCCCCAGCTGAACGCCCGAGCTCCTTAACCGTGGGCGGAACACTACTCAGACAACACAGGGTCAGGGAATCACAATATCAAGGCTTTATTGGATCCCCAAACAGTTAACAGCATATAACGCATAACCAAGCACAACACATAAATGTAACAACAGGCAACAGAGTCTCACCCTTCCACTGGCTCACCAGGGTTTAGAATGTAGCACGGCAAAGTCTGTAGCCAGGTGACTGTATCGTCCCAACCTGGGTTGCTTCCTCATCCTTATGTAGTCTTTGTCATCACAGCCGAATCCGATAATCCGATACTGAAGTCCTTGTGGTTCTATAGTCCGTGTTCTGAGCACCTTGGTCGGCACCGAAATGCCTAGGCCTAGGGTTATGGCTAGCTAATCGGATCCGAAGACCCTCGATTAGCTGCCTGTATCCAATCTTCAGTCTCCAATCTGCTGGTCCAAGTGAACAGTCCTCCTTATATACCCTCAGCCCTCATTGTAGGATATTGGGGACGTCATGATTGGTGCAATAACACAGTCTTTTCATTGGCTGAACTCCAATCCTCATTTAACATATTTTAGTCCTATCTCAATCCAAATGCTAGAAGTGATACAATGGAATGTTAGTCTGAGACATTGAGTCTGCAATCAATGACACTTAAACAATCGTGGCTGGGGCCCCTGGACATGGAATCCACATTCACAGGGTACTAGACAATGGACGATTAGCATAATTAAGTTCTCTGGCCTTCAATGACAAACAGGTTAGATAATTACATTACCAAGCTAAACTTTAACCACAGAAATCTATGACAATACTGTAAGAAATTCTCTTTGACCATTACAAGTTTACAAACCAAAATGCAATATGATATGTCTGGATGAATAAGAAATCCTCCTACATTATATATTAAAGGGTCCATTTCGTCACATTCCTCCCCCTTCTTATTTAGCCAGACAGAGCAGTCAAATATGATCAGTCTCTGGTTATCCTTCTCCTCTGGGCGGCATTGTCTTTTTTAATGGAGAAAACAGCAATCGAGGCTTCCATCTATACACCTCCCCCAGATTACCTCCCCCAGGATGGGCAGACATATTGTGGATAAGCAATAAAATGGGATTCAAGGGTTGGGCTTCCATAAACTTCTGGCCATCAATTCCCCCCCAGTCCATGACAACATTCTGTGTGTCTTTACTCACTGTTGATGGCTCCGAGGAGAATGATGGGGGCTGGGAACATGAATTATCCTCTGAAGGTGGGGTAACAAGATCCACATCAGGGTGCTGCTTGGCTTCCTGGATGTTGGTGATGGCTGTGACACACTGGCTGGATAGTCCTTGTCCTGGGTCAGCTTGCAAAACAATAGATGTGGGGGGGCCATCCATGCACCCCACTTCAACCTCCTCCTGGTTAGCCCCTGAAACAACAGGTGTGGGAAGGCTGCTTACAAATCCCACACCAAGCTCTTCCTGGTCAGTCTCCAAAGCAACAGGGATAGGGACATTGTCCATAAACTCCAAATTGTCCTCTCCCTGCTCAGGCTCCAAACTAACAGGGGTGGGGATGCTGTCTTTAAGATCCACATTGACTTCTTCCAGGTAAGTTTCCACAATAGCAGGTGTAGGGTCACAGTCTATAAGCTCCACATCGACCTCTTCCTGGTCAGTTCCCAAAGCAACAGGGATGGGGACGTTGTCCGTAAACTCCAACTTGTCCTCTCCCTGCTCAGGCTCCAAAATAACAGGTGTAGGGTCACTGTCTGTAAGCTCCAACTTGTCCTCTCCCTGGTCGTTCGCCTCGGCTAGCTGCACACCTTCCGAAGGGATGTCTGAGCACTGACCCTCAGCCAGGGAGATGGTTAATTGGGAACAGGGTACAGGGTCTGGAGAAACAATAGCTGGGCTTACCAGGATGTGGACAGAATCAGTTTCTTGTTGTCCCGGGGCTTGGACGTCACTGACCTGGACTGGCTGTGCTGGCCGATGAGCTCCAGGCATGGGGCCCCGGTGTTGGCGACAGTCTTTGTCCATATGTCCAAGACGTCCACACGTATAACAGCGCTGTGGATTGGGCAAGTCACGTATCCTGTCTGCATACCTTTGTCCTGATGGGGCTTCTAATGGGTAGCGGAATAATCCTACTCGAGCGGCTGGGGGTAGCAGTTGGTGAGCTGGAATTCCTAAAATATTTCCCAGAACCCAAGCCCTCTCTTCTCTTGAGGCTTTTGGCCCCAATGCGGCCAACCCCTCCTTGATTTGGACTGCTGTGGACCTGATTTCACGATATTCACTGGATCCATGATGTGGTGCACAACTTACATCCTCTGGTACCACGTCGGCGGGGTCCTCATCATCCTCACCATCATTCTGGGTGTCCCAATGGACCAATTTCTGAATCAAAGCCGACCGAGTGTCAGCGTTCCTGTATTCAATATTTCTCCTCTGGCACAGATCCTGTAGCATCCATTTACTGCTGCTGCCGTATCTCCTCTCCGGCCCTTGTCCCATGGCTGAGCTGGTGGGGTTGGACATGGCAACGTCCGAAACCTGAATGCCTCACCTATGGCCTGCTGGGTATGCTTATATGCCTCCCTGGTTGTTGAGCCCTTGGACGGTGTCCACGAACACCAGTCCCCTGCAGCTCCCCTGGATAAACCAGGCTGAGTAGTATCCCACTGCTGCCACCAATTGTGGAGACCCGGGGGTCAGCGGGCGCTCTCGTCCGCAGGCCCAGCCGCCTTTACAAAGACAGCGTGGACCAGGGCTCATCCCCAGCTGAACGCCCGAGCTCCTTAACCGTGGGCGGAACACTACTCAGACAACACAGGGTCAGGGAATCACAATATCAAGGCTTTATTGGATCCCCAAACAGTTAACAGCATATAACGCATAACCAAGCACAACACATAAATGTAACAACAGGCAACAGAGTCTCACCCTTCCACTGGCTCACCAGGGTTTAGAATGTAGCACGGCAAAGTCTGTAGCCAGGTGACTGTATCGTCCCAACCTGGGTTGCTTCCTCATCCTTATGTAGTCTTTGTCATCACAGCCGAATCCGATAATCCGATACTGAAGTCCTTGTGGTTCTATAGTCCGTGTTCTGAGCCCTTGGTCGGCACCGAAATGCCTAGGCCTAGGGTTATGGCTAGCTAATCGGATCCGAAGACCCTCGATTAGCTGCCTGTATCCAATCTTCAGTCTCCAATCTGCTGGTCCAAGTGAACAGTCCTCCTTATATACCCTCAGCCCTCATTGTAGGATATTGGGGACGTCATGATTGGTGCAATAACACAGTCTTTTCATTGGCTGAACTCCAATCCTCATTTAACATATTTTAGTCCTATCTCAATCCAAATGCTAGAAGTGATACAATGGAATGTTAGTCTGAGACATTGAGTCTGCAATCAATGACACTTAAACAATCGTGGCTGGGGCCCCTGGACATGGAATCCACATTCACAGGGTACTAGACAATGGACGATTAGCATAATTAAGTTCTCTGGCCTTCAATGACAAACAGGTTAGATAATTACATTACCAAGCTAAACTTTAACCACAGAAATCTATGACAATACTGTAAGAAATTCTCTTTGACCATTACAAGTTTACAAACCAAAATGCAATATGATATGTCTGGATGAATAAGAAATCCTCCTACATTATATATTAAAGGGTCCATTTCGTCACAGACACCAATTACAGTGTCCGCATTTAAAGTTTCCTTGTGGTCGCTTCCTTCCTAACCAATTCTTATTACTATCAGTTGTTCTGAGTCTTTTTCGTACCAACAAATCTCCCAAATTTTTACATCTCCTGTATGTAACGACAGACACCGGAGCTAACTTAGACAAGGTTCTGTCGGTCTCAACCACATGCCAATGTCGCTTAATAGCGGCTGTGAGCTTACTGAACATTGGACCGTGCTTAAAACTAAAGTAAAAAGACCTACACCCAGGATTAGAGATGCGTCTCTCGGTCACAGTGGCGGAGCCCTTACCAGGGAAACGAGACCTAGCTTTTTCTCTAGCTTTTTTCAGGACCCTAAAGGGTACCCCCTATATAACAGATCTGATTCTAGGTTATCTGCCTGCTCCTCAAATTTTTCATCCCTATTATTAATGCGGCGAAACCGCAAAAATTGACTAAATGGGACACCTGTCCTGGTATGTTCAGGATGAGCACTCCGGAAGTGTAACAGAGAGTTCGTCGCAGTGGATTTCCTATATACTGATCTCATTAACCCATCAGCTGATAGGTCTAGTTTCACATCCAGAAACTCCAGGGAATTATCTCCGAAGATTGCGGTGAAAAACATGTTAAAAGAATTGTTATTAAGAAAGTCGACGAACTCACTGAAACTCTCCGGGCTACCCTCCCACACAATCAGGACGTCGTCCACATACCTGATATAGTACTTCAACTGTTTAGCGTAAGGGTTACGTAGTGAGTAGACATATTCTTCTTCAAAGACTACCAAGAACAGGTTGGCCAGGGTGCACGCAACAGGCGTGCCCATAGACACACCCCCTTTCTGGCAGTACCATTTTTCCAGAAAACTAAACACATTATGTGAAAGAATGAAATCCAAAGACTCGCACACAAAATCAGTCACATTTATGTCCACCTTATTATTAACTAGAATCCTTCTTATCATAGAGACCGCCAAGGTCTGCGGGATCCTCGTATAGAGGCTTTCAATGTCTATAGAGGCTAACTTGTAGCCCTCTCTCCAGACAATCTGGTCCAACATTTGGGTGAATTCAAAAGTATCTTTAACTAATGAGGGTACTGTTTTTAAATAAGGGTTAAGAAACCAATCAAGATATTTTGATAGAGGTTCCAGCAAAGAACCCACAGCAGAAACAATCGGTCTACCTGGAGGGGAACGTTCGTCTTTATGAATTTTGGGGAGAAAATACCAATGGGGCCTCGTGGGGAACTCTGGATACAATTTCTCAGCTTCTTTAACAGATAGCACATTTCTTTCCACGTACCGCCTCAAAAGTGAAAGCAATTGCCTTTGATGCAACAGAGTTGGATCCCCTGTCAAGGCCTCATATGTATCTCTCTGATTTAATTGTCTGTACGCCTCCTCCAGGTAGACAGATCTTGGCAACAACACAATGCTGCCCCCTTCGTCCGCCTTACGAAAGACGACATCAGGCCATTGTTTCATTTCTTTTATAGCCTTTTCTTCGCCCAAAGTCAGGTTCTTATCAGGACGGGGGTATACTAGAGCCCTAACGTCTCTATCAACTAGTTCAGTAAAGAGCTCGAGGTTATCATTCTGGGAAACAGGTGGCATGAAAGACGACTTCACTCCATCTGAAAAAGTAGGTCTATCACCACCAGGGAAACCCTGGACGGTAAACTGACTGTCATTAACACCCAGTAGCTCAGAGATTTCTGACTGTGTTTGTATGCCCACACCCCCACCTGGAAGGAAACCCAAAGGACCAATGCTTGCTAAATTGTAAGAGGTTTTAGTGTGACTATTATCTGTGCTAGTAGTGTGCAGAGCCTTTTGGATCTCAAAATGTTTACACAATTGTAACTTCCTCACAGATTTAAATAAATCGGACCTGAACTCCGCGTAGTCAAAACTTTCGGCTACGCAAAAGTTCAGGCCTTTTTGTAGAACAGAAACCATATCGGGGGACAAAACTCGTTCAGACAGGTTATAGATTTTTAATTCGGCACAGTTCAGTCCCGCCATGATACTTGTTTCCGCTTGTATGGCGGAGGGACCACGATGTCTTCCTATAGATCTATTTCTTCCTCCTCTCCGGGTCCTCCATCTAAAGGGGAGTCTGTCTCTCTGGAACTGCTTCCTTTGTAGTGTTTGGACACATCAGAATCAGACTCTTCGTCTGATATGGCAACTGATTTTTGTTTCTTAATACACTGTTGGTCCAGGTATCTTGAGGAAATGGGGGATAGAAATAAAGTTGTATGAATGGTCATCAGACAATCTGTGTAGACCTTTTGGGTTTGGTGGAGTTTGAAGAAGAGTTATGTCCAGAGAGATAGTGAATGGGCTATATACAATGCAAAGGAATTTTATTAGGGAGCATGATAGGCCACCTTAAAAAGATGTGTTTTGGGGGAGCATCTGAAGCCATGCAAGTTGTGGATAGTCCTAATTTCTTTGGGTAGAGCATTCCAGAGAATTGTTGCAGCTCGGGAAAAGTCTTGGAGCCGGGAGTGGGAGGATCGGATTATTGCAGATGTTAGTTGAAGGTCGTTTGTAAAACGTAGAGAACGGGTGGGGTGATAGATAGCGATGAGGGAGGAGATGTAGGGGGGTGCTGCACTGTGAAGACCTTTGTGGATGAGAATAAGCAATTTGAATTTGATCCTGTAGTGTACGGGCAGCCACTGCAATGACTGGCACAGAGCGGAGGCATCTGAGTAACGGTTGGCCAGATGGGTGATCCTGGCTGCTGCATTAAGGATGGACTGAAGAGGGGAAAGTTTAGAGAGGGGGAGGCCAATTAATAGAGAATTGCAGTATTCAAGGCGGGAGTGGATTAGGGTGAGGGTTTTTGTTGTTTTCATAGTGAGAAAGGGGCGGACTCTAGAGATGTTCTTTAGGTGTAAGCTACAAGAGCGGATGAGAGATTGTGTATGTGAGGTGAAGGAGAGATCAGTGTCAAATATAACACCCAGACAGCGAGCCTGCTGCCTAGGCGTTATGGTGGTGCTGCACACTGAGAGACAGATGTCAGATTTAGGGAGGCTAGTGGAGGGCGGGAGCAAAAGAAGTTCAGTTTTGGAAAGGCTGAGTTTCAAATGGAGAGCAGACATGATGTTGGAAACTGCAGCCAGACAGTCATTGGTGTTCTTTAAAACTGCAGGGGTAAGGTCAGGGACTGAAGTGTATAATTGTGTGTCATCAGCATAGAGATGGTAGTGGAAGCCAAATCTGCTGATGGTGTGTCCAATCAGGCCGTGTACAGAGAGAAGAGAAGAGGTCCAAGGACTGAACCCTAAGGGACCCCAATAGTGAGAGGAAAAGGGGAGGAAGTGGAGCCAGCAAATGATACACTAAAAGAACGGTCAGAAAGATATTAAGAGAGCCAGGAGAGAGCGGTGTCCTTTATGCCAATGGAGTGCAGCATAGAGAGCAGGAGATGGTGATCAACAGTGTCAAAAGCTGCAGAGAGGTAAAGAAGAATAAGCGGAGAGTGCTCACATTACGTTTTGCCTTCAGAAAGTCATTAGTCAATTTGATGAGAGCAGTTTCTATAGAGTGAAGGGGGCGGAAACCAGACTATGATGGCTCTAGAAGAGAGTGAGTGGAGAGGTAACGGGTGAGGTGGGTGTAGACCAGGCGCTCCAAGAGTTTAGAGATGAAGGGGAGATTAGAGACTGGTCTGTAGTTACTTGTGCAGGATGGGTCAAGAGAATTTTTCTTTAATAATGGAGTAGTGATAGAGCATTTGAAGGAGAGAGGGAAGATGCCAGAAGAAAGGGAGAGGTTGAAGATTTTGGTTAGGTGAGAATTGACGACCGGAGAGAGAGACTCGAGTAGGTCTGAGGGAATGGGGTCATTGGTGCATGTAGTGGGTCAAGAGGAAGAGAGGAGCCTGGTAACTTCTTCTTCTGTAACTGGATCAAATGTGGAGAGTGAGCCAGAGGAGATGTGGAAAAGAATGGGAGTAACAGCACTTGGAGGCTGGGAGCTGATTTCCTGGCGGATGTTGTCTATTTTCTCCATAAAGTAAGAGGCCAGATCATCAACACAGAGGTCAGTGATAGGGGCCTGCAGTTTTGGACTGAGGAGAGAGTGAAAGGTGTCAAAGAGTTTTTTGGATATTTTGGATAGTGAAGAGACCATGGTGGTGAAGTAGGTTTGTTTAGCAAGATGAAGGGCAGAGTTGTAGGTTTTTAGCATGAATTTATAATGAATAAAGTTTTCTGGTGTGGTTTATAGGCGTTGAGCACTCTTAGAGCATCGCTGGAGGAATCGAGTTTGTGATGTGAGCCAAGGCTGTTTTGAGGTTCTGAGGGTGAGGGGCGCTGCTTGGTCCAGTGTGCTTCTGAGAGTCTCATTGTAGTTATTTACTGCATGATCTGGACAAGAGAATGAAGAGATTTGGGACAGTGATGAGATGAGAGAGTCTGTGAGTGCAAGAGGGTTAATGGTCTGTAGATTTCTAGATGTGTGCTAGGTAGGGATGGGCAGTGGTGAGCAAGGGTTAGTGAATGTGAAGGAGAGAATGTTGTGGTCAGAGAGGGGAAGATGGGTAGAGGGACTGTAGGTGGTATAAAGAAAGCATGGCAAGTCATTGGTAGGGAAGAGTGAACTGGAGTTTAAAGTTCATAGTTCATACCGAACAAAGACTTTTCAGGGTTTGGAGTTCGTGCTTTACGTACCCAGATCACTCAACCGAGCATTGCTGTGCTTGTGTACACTAGGTGCTTGGACCAATGCAAGCCCTTGCAGTTTTTGAACAGATCATATTGTGAGTAAAATCAGAGTATTTGGATGTAGTATGTATCAAAGCACTACCCTCCAGCCCCTGGAAGTGCTTTGTTTATGGCTGGTTGTACTTCGGTGGAGAGCTGAACTGCCCAATAAGTGACTTTCAATGAGGTTCGGTTCAAGTGCGGGACCAAAACTGAACTTTAAAAAAAAGTCTTGCTGAACCACCAGAACCTGAACTTCCATGGGTCCACTCATCTCTAGTCACCGGTACTCATGCATATTTTACTTTTTTTCATTTTGTGTAAGTGGAAAGACAAATATTGTATCCTTCTCAAAATATCTCTAAATGAAAATACATTCATAAAATTCAGTTACCTAATAATAATTTCAACTTTTAGGTCTACAAATGACTTTGCTTAAACTTTTAGAATATTTTTTCAAGGTTAGCAGCTTGAGAAAGTCAACACAAGCCCTACTTAACACCGCTAGAAAAGGGGAGCCTTCTATCCAATGTGACATCTTAGTGCGGACAAGTGCAGTGTTCTTCATTTAATAACAGTACTTTACTATAATTTTCCGAGCAGTCAGCAGTCTCCCTTAGTACATAAGCTGCGAGCACGGTTTATCTGCCTTACTGAGTTCAGTCACTTGTTAATAATCAAACTGTCATTATATCTAGAGCTGGCATTAGGTTTCCCAATTCAACTAAGTCACCGACCTCAACTGTCGTTCTGCAAAGTCACAACCTTGACTCTATTGAAGGTTCATTTTACACTTCACAAATCCGTTTATGGAGCCAATTAGATCATTATAGTACTGTACTTTGTCAAATTTTAGCATAGAGTATGGCGGGGAAGTAGATTCAATATTGAAATGCAGCAAAATAAAATTCAGCAAGTTCCTCTTATAAGAAAAAGACAGGGTTTTTTTTTAGAATAATGTTTTTTTCTTAACAGATGTTCATATTTTGAATATCTGAGAAAGAGAAATTTGTCATAGTGAACGGAAAATTAACCAAAGCAATAAAGCTAAATTAATGACATGTAGGTCATTAACTAATGAAATGAAAAGTATAGTTGTGGAATTAAGTATTCTAATAATACCACTCAACTGAAAAAGTTTAAAAGAAAAGTTTTATTTGGCTTAATACTGGGGTTCAGCTAGTCTGGCATGCCCCCTGCTGTGATTAGCACCTCAGTGTCTATAGACATTGAATCTACAGAGCCTGGTGTGGGCAGGCACATCTTTCTGACCTTTGTTAAATGCGATTGTGTAAGGATCACTGTACCCACTAAACTAAGTGATGCATCATTGGATTAAGAATCTATTTTCATACATCATGTTGCTCTCAGATAAGATAGCAAATACCTGCTGACAGAGTCCCAATAAAATTTAGTTCTGCCTAAATCCAGTGGTAAGACAAAGCACTGGATACAAGGATGATTTGTATCTGAGACTGCCACCTTTTCCAAAAACCAAGAAAATTATTGCAGAAGTTAAATTACAGTGGTGTTCAAAAGTCCTGCATAGGCATAGGATAAATTGATTTTTCAAGTTTTAAACGTTTCTGTTGAATATCTTCAATGCTAATATGACATTTTATATATGGTTTTGTTCAGAATACAATTTTGCATTCTCTCCCTGTAATATTTTTAGCTTTTGAAGCAGTTTTGCCTGAAATTATTGCAACATTATTTGAATTGAAAGCACCACTAAATATTGTACAGCTTCAGATCCAAAATTAGCCAATCACAGATGAGGTTCTTGTGATCAATCATAGCCTGGATATGGCAGCCAATCACTTTCCATTACATTGCATCACATCTGCTGCTTTGTTTGTGTGTTTTATCTGTTGGTCTATCTAGTGAATCATACTGTAGAGCTTTATGATCGGAGCCTTCAGATTTTTGTCAGCGGAGGATCGTGTGCGAGTTGTGGTGCTACATGAAGAGGGTTATACTGGCCCCCAGATCGCTAGGAAGGTCGGCTGTAATCAGAGTACAGTCGTAAGAATTTTGCAGAAACATAAGTAGCTTGGAATTACCCAGGACAGGCCCAGATCTGGTCGGCCCAGAAAGTCAACTAAAAGAGAGGATAGAGTACTGATAAGAACATCCCTTACCAATGGAAAGCTCACCTCTCCTCAGCTTCTGCGAGAATGGCAAGAAAAGTGCAATATTGAGGCAGCAACATCAACTGTTAGGAAGAGATGTTTGGAAGCAGGATTAAGAGGGTGCAAGGCCCGAAAGAAGCCATTGATGACAGCCAAACAAAGACAAAGGCGAAAACTGTGGGCATTGAAATATTTAAAATGGAGGAAGGAGGAGTGGGAAAAAGTGCTATTTAGTGATGAAAGCACTTTTTGCATTTTAGGAAATGATGGCAAGTCTTATGTGAGAAGGTTTCCACATGAAGAGTACAAGCCAGAGTGTTTGAGCTTCTCTGTGAAACATCCGATGAAAGTAATGGTCTGGGGCTGTATGGCAGCCAATGGTGTTGGAAGGCTTCATATTGTGGAGGGTATGGTTAATGCAAAAAAATACATAGACATCCTTAATAAGAACATGCTGCCTTCTGCTCAACACCTGTTTTCAGGCGATTATATCTTCCAGGATGATAATGCTCCTTGTCACAGAGCTAAGACAGTAACGAAATGGGAAAAAAAAGAACAAGGTGGCTACTATTGACAGTCCCTGGACCTCAATCCAACTGAAAAATTGTGGCACAAGGTATCAATAGAGATATCTAAAAAACAGCCAAGGACCAAGAGAGAGTTGATTGAAGCTCTGATACAGGCCTGGAACCACATAATCACTCGTGAACATCTGCAGAAGCTTGTTCACGCAATGCCACAGAGATGCAAGTTGGTGCTCAAGAGCAAAGGCCGGTCAATAAAGTATTAGAAGCTAAAGATGCACTCAAAGGCCCTTTTCAGGACTCTGAATTAATTAAAAAATAATAAATCTTAAAAAGTAAAATTTAAGTCTGTGTGAACTTGCATTGGAAGTTAATGAACTTAGAAACCTGTTCACCATTCTACACACTGTACTGGTGTAGGTATGGTTATGCTGTAAAAAAAATTATCAAAAATGTGCATACCATAACAATTTATACACTTGGGACATTCAAAAATGAGTATGGCATACAATGAGGGATTACAAAAACATATATGTTCCACCAGTTTCACTGTAGAGATGCAGAAGTATGAAATATATAGTTTTCTTCACGCCTATGCAGGACTTTTGAACACCACTGTAGGTGGCACACAATAGTTTTAGTGTACTGAGCATGTACTGAGCATGCTCAGTACACTAAAATCGGGTCTGAGGAGACATCAGATGTTTCCTCGGACCCTGCTCCATAGGGCCCCATGTTAATAGAATCGGATCGGATTTGGCATAATTGCCATCCGATTTGCTTCCGATCCTATTCTCTCCGATTTTTTTCAGGAGCAAATATCGGAGCAGTCTCCGATTTTTGCACCAGAAAGAAATCGGACAAGATCGGTGGGTGTGGCAGGCGAGATAATAGCTGCCCAGAGCTGTGAGATTGAGAGATTCAGTCTGTGTGAGAGAGAGAGAGCAGAGCCTCTGAGGGAGGGGGAGTCCATGTCCTGTGGAGATGAGTCGAGCCATGAGGCCAGAAGGCAGAGGGATTTGCAGCACCTGTAGTTGGGAAGACTGGCTGACCCTGGAGGGGCTCGCGATGGCGTGTTGGGTGCAGCCGCTTGTCTGGAAGTCTGGGCCTGTGATGGCAGACTTGGAAGCGGCTGGTGACCTGGAGACATGTGCTGAGGAGTCCTTGGGGATGCCTGGCTTGCCCTGGAGCTCTGGTAGCTAAACTCGGGTCTGGGCCTGGTTCTGATCGGTATCCTATACCAATGCTGGTGTGTGTCCCAGAATGTGTGCGGGGACAGTGTAGAGCAGCAGGAGCTCTGTGTAGTGGCTGTAAGAACCTTAGCAGCCTGTATGCATGGACCGAACTACTCCAAGGGAAACTAAGCCAAGGAAGAGCCTGGCTGTGGGTCAGAGACTGTTATGTGTGAACAGGGGTGTACTGGCTGTGCCCAGACCCCTGTGGGACTGTGAATGACCCGGATGTACTGTGTAATAAGCACTGAAATATTGAGTGTTGTACAGACTGTCCTGTGTATATATAGTGCCAGGCGGCCGTAACCGCCATTGTGACTGACTGTAAGGTCGTCAGGGTCCCGTTGACCAGTGTATGAGATGTGTGCAGTGTAACAGCTTGTCTGAGACCGGGTAGCCTGTGTCAACAGGGATGTATCGGCTGCATACCGAATCCCTGCAGGTCCGTAAGGGTCTAGTGTAAATATAGGAATATGTACTATAGGTTAAGATGTACTTATTGCTATGTATGTGTACTGATGTAAATACTGCCATGTCTGGTGTAGATAAGGCTAGGCGGCCATAACTGCCATAGAGAGCTATGATTAGTGCTCTTGATGTTCGATGGATCTGTAACCAGTGCTCCAGTGTATATCAGCCTTTTTGAAAGGGTATATGTGCAATGTAATGTAGGGTTGTATGTAACGTTATGTTGATTATGCTGTTATGTGAGTGTATTATGTATTTTATATGTGATGAGCAGTTTATGAGTGATAACAAACTGCTCTATAATGATTTACGGTAAAGAAACATGTTTTGGTGTCATTTTACGCTGCCAAGCGAGCTCCTAGGAGTACGCTACCTCACAATGTTTAAACATAATCTGGATTATCCATACTTTATCTGTTGGCTAAGAGTCAAAAGGCCCCTATACATATAAGACGATTAATCAGTTCTCTCAAAAGTGGTAGTTTTTACCTCTTGCTACAAAATATATAAAGACTACCACTTCTGGATAAAAATTAAAAGAATTATTTTTATTGATTCTTTTTAAAAAATGACTGATCTAGTCTACAAGGTATACAAACTGGAAAAAGGTGTGTATAGAATATTTATTCTATAAGGCGAAACGCGTTAGATGTGAAAATGATGGAGATTTCCCACTGTTTTAAAGTCACAATTGAAGGAAGAATTTGATTGCACATTGGATATCTGTGGTGTCAGAGGACTCTGACATTACATTTGAGTTAAGTTGATCCTGATCCGGATTCAATACTGTCGTTATCCTTTGGATTATGATACCCCTATATATAAATTGTTGGTTATAACTGTGATGACCTTTACTTAGGGATATCATAGGGCAAGCTGTCGCGGAGTGGTGGCACTCGGAACATTAGGGTGTTAATACCTCCACGGTCAGGTAGCCCTACAGATATAGGGACAGAAAGGGTATATTCATACTGTTATGTGCTCTTCTCCTTCAGTGAATCTGTACATACACACCTTTTTCCAGTTTGTATACCTTGTAGACTAGATCAGTCATTTTTTAAAAAAGAATCAGTAAAAATAATTCTTTTAATTTTTATCCAGAAGTGGTAGTCTTTATATATTTTGTAGCACTTGAAAAAATAACTACCGTGGCTATTAGATACCTTTATTTAATTAGTTTTTACCTCTTTTAATCAAATATGTATGGGCACCTTTAGACTTCCTCCTACAAAGGCCTCATACTTATTGGACTAACATCCACATTGGCCAACAGTGTAATGTGTTTGGGGGCTCATCACTACTAAAGACATAATGCCCTATGTGTCTCACTTGTACTTGTGTGGCGCCCCGCAACGAGTTCGTCACAGGAGGGTATTGCAGCCAAAACAGCAGCAGCAATATTCTCTGACTAAGCAATGACACAGTTAACTCAGAGATCCATACCCTACATGCATCATCAGTATAGAGGGCCAATAAGGTCCTGGTGGGTGGAGTGTAGTGGTAGAGTGTAGTGGAAGTGTAGTGCAGAACAAGTCTGCAAGAATGGAAGAGAACTCTCCGAAGCAACGTAGAAGAAGGAGCTAAACCAACGAGCTCTGCAACCTAGGAGAGGGGGCCTGCACAGTTCCGTGCAGCCCCCTGGCCGACACCCCGGTTGAGCAACATTACTCCCGGTGCCTTAACAACCGATCTACGGGCATCCACATGCGGGTTCAAAGTCATCCCGTGCCCATCTACAGCCGGTTTGCTGGTACTGAAGCTAGTAGTAGTTCAGCACTGCTATGCGAACCAGAGGAGTGGAGAGACCGCTTTACAGGAGCACCCCACCACCGCTATACACAGTCGTCTAGCCAGCGGTGTACCCACGAAAAGGACCCAAGGCTCCCCAAAACATCCGGAACGTATACCCCGGATAGGGCATTGAAGCAGCCTCCTTGTACCCGATCTGGCATTCCTGGGTGACAACGGCAACACAAGTTTAGTTAGAATGGAGGAACACTGCGGACCTCTGAGAAACACTGGTCATTGCTGAGTCCACCCGGTCCACTACCCGTCACTGTATGCCATGTACTGCCTGCTGGTTACAGTAAAGAACCCGTTACAGAGAGTTCTAGTGTCCGTGCTTTCTTATGAACTGTACCTATCCGCATATCAAGGTAACCGCAGCTGCCTCAGAACATCTTGCGCAGCTCCTGGCTCCGGGGATCACCGCTCAGCCTGTGGGGAGCGTTCCATCTTGCTGCATTTCATCCCCCGGAGGCCCCGCAGCGCCGTTATCATTACCGGAATTCTCATAGGTGGCGTCACAAAACAAATTAACTCCTAATCTGTTCACCTAACGACGTCTTTATTGATCTGGACCACCGGGCCCCACTACCGGCAGGCGCGGTCCATCTGTGACAAGAAGGAGGAAGAAAAACGCCTGTCCCTCGGAGTCCCGGCCACGGTGAGTCACTTGTATGATGTCAGGCCTCATAAACTACCTCTTATATGTTGTCTGGTATACAATTTCTGCTCATTAGAAATTCTGACTTCTTTACATGTAAAAGAAAGACCATCTCAGATCTTAATACCAAGTACATAAACAAAAATGTGTAAACTGCCAAATTCAAACATAAAAACCCCATAAAACTAACAAGGTGCTCTTTGTTTTTAATTGATGGATATAAGTATCTTCTGTCTATTCTTTCTTTAGTTTTTGATCAAATATTTTCGAATCGTCTTAGTACTTACCGTATAAGAACTTGTCTCCTAACCCTACTTATGTTTGATGTACAGGAGTAATTGATTTTTGTAAAGCCTTAAATCCAGCTTTGCTGAAATTGATCAGCTCGAAATGAAGTTGTAAGGAACAGCGTTAACTTGTATCCCACACACTTTGTTATCTCGCTTTTAGTTTGTGAAGTAGTCACAGTCGATCTGTGGTCTCTGCTGATCTTAATGAGAATCAGGACGGTGATTGATGCCAGAGTACAGGGTGAACTTTGAAGTTCAAAACTCCATAACAAGAAATGACTTCTCCGATTAGTCCCTGGGACCAGAACACCTTTATTAGGAAAGCACTGCAGATGTTGAAAGCTGCCACTAGCATTTCCACATTCAGGGAGAAAGGACATGAATTTTTATATACCTTAGGAATATTAACTATTAGTATCATTGGAAGATTAAAAAAAACAAGCATTGCATTGCATTCCAGCAATAAAAGATGACATAAAACGATAAGAACAATTGGTTCAATACCACCCTTGCCCCAATTCATCATTGCCTTTGCAACTGTTTTTTTGTCTACTTTTATGTGTTTTGTGACATTTTTGTTTGCATCCAGTTAATTCATTCATTCGCCTGTGGGTTTCCAGACCTTTTCACCTGATTTATCAATAGTGACTTTTAAAAAGTCTGATCAGCAAAATGATAGAGTATGCCTTAAAGAGAATCTGTCAGGTCGAGAATCTATATGCAAGGGGCCTTTCACATCAACGTTTTGGCTGATGTGCAGCCAATCCAGCAGGTGGCGCCGCATCTGCCAGATCGGCCACCTAACGGCCGCACTTGCGGCACGGATCCAGCAAGCCCCATGCATTGTCTATGGGGCTTTCTGTCCGGAGCAGCAAGTGCGGTTCTGCCTGATCCAGCCCATCCGGCATATTCGAACGTGTCGCATCGGACCACAAGCCCCATAGACAATGCATGGGGCTTGCCGGATTGGGGCCACAAGTGCAGCCGTTAGACGGCAGATCCGGCAGATGCGGTAAATGTGCCGAATCTGCTGCACATCAGCGTAAAATGATGATGTCAAAGGGGCTTAACTGATATAAATTTCTAATTCCTCTGGTGATGATCTTTCTATTCATGTATTTCATTTTTTATATTCACCCCTTATCCTCTGTAAACTGCAATAAAAGAGAGTCATTCACAGTGAGTGATCAATTACTGCTCTGCTGCCCGCTCCCCAGGGAATGAATATTCCTATAGGGACATCACTGCCACACCCCATCACTGCCCTTTCCTGCAAGCACACAAGGAAGGTTCAGTAGAAATCATGTACTTGGGGCTCTGTATCCTCCTGACTGTGCTGCTCTCCTGAGCAGAACCTGTTTTGCCTGCACTCACTGCAGACTGAACGGCAGCAGCTCTGACATCTTCTTTTCCCTCCAGCATGAAGCAGTGGCATTGTGTGAATTTAAGGCATATGTGTAGTGTGTGCTGTCTGAGGTATTTCTATGTGTTTATATGAACATTTGTTCATTTGTTAACCAGACACACATATTACATGTATGCAGGAAAACAAATGTTCTTATACACACATAGAAATCTCTCACATACCGCACAGACTGTTTAGATCTTACTACAAGAGTTGGAGCACAAACACCTCCCCCCTCTCCTATCTCTCCTTCCTCCTTCCCCTCACAAGCCAAAGATTTTCAGTGAATGACTTCAGCACAGGGGGAGGAAAGGAATACCAGCTTGTGTGGATGTGGATATTTAAATAACATTTGCATGCGATTGACAATTCGATAGGTAAAGTAATTAACCAGACTAGTGCAACCAGCTGCCTGCAGAGTGTGAAGATGCTTATAGCAAGAAAACTACAGAGGGTACAGTATTGATTTTTACATATTTTAAAAGGGCAGCCCGAGCACTATTCAATGATATTATTGGTATCATACTGAAAAATGACTTGACAGAGTCCCTTTAAGTGCCAAACTGATGTGTGAAAGTTCAGTTTGGTAAGACTTACTTAGTCTCCCACTTCTATCACCTATTAAAAGAAGATGCTTTATATTTGATGCTTTACATTCTATTTGAACACGTAACGCCAGAAAGAGTCTCAGACAATACTTTTCTAACGTGCGATAAGTCTCATGGGCATATTTTATAATCCGTTTTGTACACAGCAGTAATAGATGCTCCTAAGAGGTCAGTGAGTTGATCACAATTTTGTATATATCCAATTTAATATGTAATTTCTGTAGAATTTCAGAAGACTGTGGAATTATGAATGCAGCTCTGGAGCGTAACATAGAATAGGCACAAGTCAAACAACCCCTTAAAATTGCATTGAAAGTGATCTCCTATGGAGATGGTCTTCTCAATGACAATTTCCAGTTTGCAGAATAAATGCAACTGAAAATCTGGTCTGTATAAGGGGTGGTCTTCTCAAAGGAGTGTCTTTTGGAGAGGTTCTACTTTGTATAAAATCTCATATTACTAAATTTACATGTGGAAATGTTTTATTTATACAAAAACAATTGAAAGCAGCTTCCTCTGTCTACTATGAAAGTCAACCCTGATGAATGGAGGAGTTGTGACCTCATCTTTGGTGTATACACAATGTGATTAGTAATTGATTCAAATAAACACCGGTGTTTTCTACAACACGTAGCCAGGATCTATAGCCATGTAACACCGACAGTATCTGCCAAAATCCCTCTGATGTACACAATGCAGATTTATATTTTGTAACTCTGTAATTTACTTTCTACCCTTTTGTTTTATTTGTTACATCTGGAGTAAATTGTTAGTAACAATGTATATATCCACCTCAGACCTGTACTGTAATCTTACTGCAATATTTAAAGGTAAAAAACGTGATACAAACAGGAAACTCTGGACTTATATGTAGCAGATGTGAATCATATTGGGGATTTAGTAGGTCAATGAGAGAACATTTAAGTATGAATGATCATATCTGGAGGTTGTGTGATATGTAGGACAAATAATGTACATACGAGATGAAAAATCATGCTAACTCTAACTTATATGGATCAATGAGCACCCATAGGGTTGGCTTGGCCATATCAGTGGTGTATCAATTGTTTTTCTCCAGTCTGGGCAAAGATTACTTGGGACACCCTATAGCTTCATAAGCTATGGCCCTAGGTTAGGTTGTACTGCTTTATAAACTGTAGAATGACTGAATTGCAAGCAGGGTATCTTGCAGTATTGTCGTATGCATCTATTTGCTGGACTCTGAAAATTGGAAATATGTTAAAAGAAGAAAAACTTTTGCTCCCAATTTTAGTCGCACCACTGTCGCTCTCTGTTTGGCCTCTTCTTTCCTTTGTTGTGTGACATTTTCGCTCTGCATTAGGGCTTCTGGCACCCAGTAGACCTCTATGCAGTAGACCAGAGGTCCCCAACCTTTTTCACCTTGAGAGCCAATTTCAGATCTGAAAGAGGGTCGCGAGCCACATCCATCCTGCACCCCCACACAGTACTGACATCCAGTATAATGACAGCCAAAACGTCCACATAAATCACACTGAGGCAGTATACCAAGCTCCTGGGGTTCATACCTTACTCGCATTCAGGTCTGTTCTTCATAAAAGTCGCTATCTTTAGACCTGCACATTAGATCTTGTGTTAATGCACCAAGCTGGAAGACAGACGCAAGCCATACATCTAGGGGCCATGAGCTCCATGCAGCTTCCGAGCCACAGAGTGTGGACCCCCCCCACTAGAAAGTCCCTCAAGCATTACACGTTGAGACACCAGGGCACAGACTAAGGATGCTGAAAGCAGGGGCGTATCTAGGGGGGGCAGCCGGACTTTTTGCACCGGGCGCCGCTCAGTGGGGGGCGCCGGTGCCATCATCAGGTGACCAGGCATCCGGCGCTGGCACTGCAGCGCCGCTGCCAGAACTAATCTCCTCCTCGCCTCATATTAGCACGGACGGCCGTGGAGAAGTGTGTGCACACACAAGCCCTGCTGCTGGTCCGCCCCCTGGCAGTTACCACCCCCCCCCCCCCGGCTGACGTCACCCGGCACCGCACAGTGGGACAGAGAGGACTGGAGAAGAAGAAGAGCCTAAACAGGCGAGAGGGAAGGGGGCTGGTGGCTGACCCGGCTGGGAGTTATGAGGTGTATATATGTATACATCAGGGGCAGGCACACACTATGAGGTATAATATTATACCTCATAGTTTGTGTGCCTGCCTGGTGATGTATACATATATACACCTCATAGTGTGTGCCTAATATATATACAGTATATATACACCCCATAGTGTGTGCCTGATGTATACATATATATACCTCAGGTATATATATGTATACATCAGGCACACACTATGGGGTGTATATATACTGTATATATATTAGGCACACACTATGAGGTGTATATACTGTATATATGACACACTGTATATATAATGTGTATATATATATATAGAACTGACTGCACACAGAGCACAGCTGTATATAGAGGACAGGCTGCACACACAGCACAGCTGTATATAGATGACAGTCATCTATATACAGCTGTGCTCTGTGTGTGCAGCCTGTCCTCTATATACAGCTGTGCTCTGTGTATTATGTGTTTCACTGCTTAGTGTCCCCCCCTTCTCCAGGGCCAGCAGGGCTCCGGAAATAGTCTGGGGTCACCACCGGCAGAACCGCTACTTTGATGGGGCCGTTACACGGGACGACATCGCCGGATTTATCGCCGGATTTATCACTGGTGGGGGGGGGGGGCGCCAAAATAAATCCTTGCCCCGGGTGCCAGAAAACCTAGTTACACCTCTGGCTGAAAGTCGCGCGCTGAAGGAATTTGTTAAAGAAAATATTTATTATACACTGGGATCTAGAAGTTCAATACAAGTTAAGTTTCCTGGCCAAGCTCAAGTAATATTCCAATTTTGTCAGGTTCACGTATTAATATGCATGGATTATACCCAACAACAGTTAATAGATATTCATTCACCATCCTGGGAGTATGTTGTGGGCATGGTCTGTCAGTTGTAAAGTGGTAATTGCGCAGAGAAGAAGGGGTGGTGTGCTGTTACATCTTATTGTGAGTCATGAGATCCTGTGTCATCTACAGTGGCATGTCAATGTTTGGGCACCATTGGTCAAAACCAAAGAGGTTAATATAAAACTCTCCAACCACAATGATCAGTGGTATGTGTGGAGAAAAAAGGCACAGAATTTCAAGATAAGAACATCTCGCCAACCATTAAACATGATGTGGAACAATCATGCTTTGGGGTTGTGTTGCAGCCAATGGCACAGGAAATATTTCACAGATAGAGGAAAGAATGAATTCAATGAAATTTCAACAAATTCTTGAAGTAAACATAACACAATCTGTAAAAATGCTGAAGTTGAAAAGAGGATGGCTTCTACAAATGGATAATAATCCTAAACATATGTCAAAATCCAAAATACACAACCTCCAAAGGTGCAAGCTGAAGGTTTTACAATGGCCCTCACAGTCCCCTGATCTGAACATCATTGAATATCTATGGCTAGACTTCAAAAGAGCAGAGCATGCAAGACGAGCCAGGAATCTCACAGAACTGGAAGACTTTTCCAAGGAAGAATGGAGGAAAATCCCTCAAACAAGAACTGAAAGCTCTTGGCGGCTACACAAATATTTTATAAGCTTTGATACTTATCAAAGAGGGTGCTACTAGGTACTATGGGGGGCATCTAAACTTTGGTATCAGCCCATTTTCTTTTTTTGTTAATTTCAAATGTTAAAAATTATTTTCTTTTTTGCCTAAAATACAAAGGAAATGTGTCATTTTTACCTTTATGCCTGTTACAGATCTATTCATCTTAACTGGATTAACTGTTCACAATAACAGTAATTTTGACCAGGGTGCCCACATTTTTCATGCCACTACATATGCAAGTTATATCCAAGATTAGATTTTTGGCTATATTGATAAGAATTTCACTACTTACAAAATATATGACTACAGAAGAGAGAGTATCAGCTTATTATTAGGTTAAGGAACCTGAGTGAAAATTATATATGCATATATTTCTTCTTTTTTCTATCTAAATAGTTCTATGGAAAATAAAGAAAAAAAATCACAAACTTTTTTGACAAATTATTTTTAAAAGTTAATTGTACTTTATGCAAAATAGTGCAGATTATAGGCTGGCCTTGTAAATCCAGAATCATCTCCATAAATGTGAAGCATGGCCACTACTGATCTTGAATTGTGAACCTTGAACGATAATATTTTTTACCATATTTCAATCAGAAATGACGAAATAGAGGTGAGCAACCCTTCATCATTATGGCATATGAGGTTGTGACCATAATAGTGAACCATATAATGGTTGCCTCAATTTGCTATTACTTTTAATAGGGTCATCATAGACCGATTTCTTGCTATGCTGATTTTGCTGATTTTGCTGAAAGTCACTTTTTCTTCCAAAGTTTCCAATAACAGTTGTGATGCTGTCAGAAATGAATGTTTATATTTAATACAAAATATAGATGCCCAAAATTATGGTAAGTGCCCCTTTGATTGTGCCATTAAACAACCACTGATTCACATTAAACAAGCCAATCGGCAATAATTTAATGACGTGTTTAGACTGAAATTTTATGCACACAGGAGGATCATTAGAAAAATCTTTTTGTGTGTATAGAGTATGATCATTATCAGCAGCCCATCATCTACTAACACAGGTGATAAGCTCCCAATAACTGGGCTTACAATGCCATTTTGCTTATTTTTCATGTTATTGCCAGCGTGTTTGTTCAATCTGAACACTATAACAATTGTAGACTGTAAGCCATCATAGGCAGGATCCTCTCTCCTCTCCTAGTGTATGCTCAGCTATCCTTTATAGACTGTGAGCCCTCGCAGGCAGGATCATCTCTCCTCACCTACTGTATCCTAACCCATCCCTTGTAGACTGTGAGCCTTCATGGGCATCGTCCTCTCTCCTCACCTACTGTATCCTCACCCATCCCTTGTAGACTGTGAGCCCTCACTGGCAGGGTCTTCTCCCCTCACCTACTGTATCCTCACCCATCCCTTGTAGACTGTGAGCCCTCGTGGGAAGGATCCTCTCTCCTCACCTACTGTATCCTTACCCATCCCTTTTAGACTGTGAGCCCTCATAGGCAGGGTCCTCTCTCCTCACCTACTGTATCCTCATCCATCCCTTGTAGACTGTGAGCCCTCATGGGCAGGGTCCTCTTTCCACACCTACTGTATCCTCACCCATCCCTTTTAGACTGTGAGCCCTCGTGGGAAGGTTCTTCTCTCCTCACCTACTGTATCCTCACACATCACTTGTAGACTGTGAGCCCTCGAAGGCAGGGTCCTCTCACCTCACCTACTGTATCCTCACTCATCACTTGTAGACTGTGAGCCCTCGTAGGCAGGGTCCTCTTTCCACACCTACTGTATCCTCATCCATCCCTTGTAGACTGTGAGCCCTCATGGTCAGGGTCCTCTTTCCACACCTACTGTATCCTCACCCATCCCTTTTAGACTGTGAACACTCACATGCAGGGTCCTCTCTCCACACCTACTGTATCCTCATCCATCCCTTGTAGACTGTGAGCCCTCGTGGTCAGGGTCCTCTTTCCACACCTACTGTATCCTCACCCATCCCTTTTAGACTGTGAACACTCACAAGCAGGGTCCTTCCTCTTCACCTACTGTATCCCCACCCATCTCTAGTACACTGTGAGCCCTTGTGGGCAGGATCCTCTCTCCTCCTGTACCTGTCTGTGCCTTGTATTGTTGATCATTATTGTACCTGTCTATGCATGCCCCTTTTCACATGTAAAGCACCATGGAATAAATGGCGCTATAATAATAAAAAACAATATCGTTTTCCAGATTATCAGTCCTATAAATGGCCCTTCAGTCTGTAGTGTTTTCTGTAAGATCAAACAGTCTTTCTTGAAGAAATCTTGCATAGTATACAAAGGCTGATCTTCTGCTGATGATTTCCATCTTCAGGTATTGATAGGAAGGGATGAGTGAACAGGATTATAAAGTTCAGAGTGCATTCCAAACACAGACTTTACAAATAATGTCATTATTCGGGTTCAAAGTACGGGTGCTTTATGCGCGTAAACCACTGGAGCGAGTATCGCTGGGTTTGGGTACACTTGGTGCTCGCTCAGTTTGAGCCACTTGCAGTGCTTAAATGGCTGCACTGGTGGTAAAATCAGTATTATTGGATTTAGTGTACAAAAAACATGACAATACTCCATCTACCCTCCCCTGGAAGTGTTTTGTATATTGCTGGCTGTATTTGGGTGGAGAGCAGAACTGCCCAATCAGTGACTTCCAATGAGGTTCAGGTCAAGTTTGGGTGTTGTACAGAACTTTATATAAAATCTGGCTGAACTCCCAGCTGATCTTCCATTCGTTCGCTCATCTCTCCTGATAGCCAAAGAGATGGGGTTTAGTGATCCTTTTCCTACGACTGAAAGAACAGCGAGGAAAGGTTCCTGCTGCAGCCAGTTGTCCTACAGCCAAATACAGGACGACGAGAGAAAATATATATACGTGGATGAGACATACAGAGATTTCTTTTTCAAAATTTCTGCCGGGTTCTACAGCTAGTTACCGTATATGGGCGTAATATTACCATAAATAGGCATTTTACCATATATGGGTGATATGACCATATATTGGCATAATATGACTGTATAGGGGGTGAATAGTGGGCATACATACACACGTACATACATACACTTGTCTTTGTATATCAGATGGATGAGACACACAGAGATTTATTTTTCAGAATATCTGGTTAACTGAAATATGAGACAAAATAGGATCATGAGAGAAGAGAAAACAAAAGACAGAATTTCTAGGAAGTTGTTTCTGTCTGTTATGTTCCTTTAAAAATAATCTGTCACATGATGTAGGGACCCTGATTCCGTTGATTGCATACTGGACTGCTTGATGTAATTTTCATAAAATCACCGTTTTACCAGCAGGAGATTATCACTTGAGGACTAGCAAATCTTTTGCCAAGGTAGGCAAGCATGTTTATGAGTTTTGTATAGTCCCACACCCAGGGGTGCATCAAGCCCCTCTGCCGCCTGAGCCACAAGTTGAGAAAGGTGGGGGGGGGATTGCTGTCAGAGATTTACCACGCCGCCCCCTGCAGCAGCGAGTGAGAAGCGGGGGGGGGGCGCTGTCGCAGTACAGCACCGCGGGTGTAGAGCCGGGGGAGGGCCGCCGTTCAGCAGGTCTTGCCTGCCTCTTGCCGTCGGCGCCATGGCAGGGAGACGCTGTCTGGATATGGCGCACCGCCCCCTTCTGCACAGCCGCTCCCCCTGCCAGCTTGCTGCCTGAGTGAAAGGGTTCACACTGTCCAATGGACGGTGCGGCCCTGCCCACACCACTGACTGGCAGCTTTATTTGAATACTGCACTTGGTCACGGAGCTGTCAATCAGTGGTGAGGAGGAGGTTATACCGAGCTCAGCATTCAGAGAATGGCTAGATCGCCAAAATGACAGCAATCATCTCAGTAAGTTACACATCACAGGAATCAGGATCTCTATACTTACATCATGATAAGGAAGCAATAACATGGTGGCAGATTATCTTTGCAATTTCTACATTTCACACTTGTTTTTAATTTCACTGACAGTGAAATAAAAAAAAAAATGACTTGAATAAAAGGCCAACTTTTGACAATGGATACCCTTTAAAGCATTGATGACCTTCTTCACAACCCTTCGGTGTGCGTTATCTGCAGTCACCGCTGCTAAGTTACCATTTAATTAAACTGTCTACCTAAGTAAACACCCACCTGTTTTCTGTCTTTAACTTTGGCTGAAAAGATTTCTGAACAAATTACTTTTTTTAATTAAAGCATTGTAAAGATGAATTTCAGCGGTCTTATAAAAGCTGAAAGGCGCCGCTGATTCTCAAATTTAAATGAATGTGTTCTGCTACACTTAACCAAGACTTCATCTTTTCAAATTACGCTGCCTGTCCAAAGAGTCATTTTTCCCAAAGTGCCTGCCTCACAAATTGTTTTTGTCATTTGATTAAAAAAATGGCTTAAATTTGCATTTTTCAAAAAAATATAAAATAAAAATAATGGTGAAAAACGGGACTGGGTAACCTAAGTACGGCACCCACCAAAACTTGATATAAAATACTGTATGTGCCCCTTTTTTCAATATTTGAACTAGTTTAAATCTTCATTGGATAGGGGTATATTTTAAGATTTAATTTACCCTGCAATACATATACCTTAAAGGGAAGCTGTCAGGTCAAAAATCCATATGTAGCTGATATCATTTTCTAATTCCTCTAGTGAAGCTCTTTTTATTCATGTATTTCTTTTATTTATACTCTTCCCTATCCTGTGTAAACTGCAAAATAAAAGATTAATTCCATCTGTCAATCACAGTGAGTGATCACTTAATTCTCTGCAGCACACTCCTTAAGGCATGAATATTCATGTAGTGATGTCACTGTCCCCCTCTGTAAGCAAGCAACCAAAGCAGTGGAAATCTGGGGGGTCTGTACCCTGTGTGTGTGGCTCTTCATGCACTCACTGCAGAGAAGAAAGGAGGGGGAGGAGGTGTGTGCTCTGAGCAGTTGCACCTCTGACATCTTCATTTCTCTCCAGTGGTAAGCAGTGTCATTGTGTGTATCTGAGGCATATGTGTAATGTGTACTCTCTGAGATTTTTCTTTGTGTTTATATGAACATTTGTTCATTTGCTCAGCAGATACACACATTGCATGTATGCAAGAAAACTAGCGTTCATTTAAACAGATAGAAATTTCTCACAGACAGCACACACTGTAGCACAAAACACCTTCTCCTCTCTCAATCCCCCAGAAGCCTGAGATTTTCAGTGTAACAGCACAGAGGGAAGGGACAGAATAACAGCTTGGATAGGCGTGGATAATCTATAACATTTACATACTGCGGACTACTCGGGAGTGAAAGTAATAAGGCAGACTAGTAACGCTAGTTGCCTGCAGGGTGTGAAGATTGATTATAGCAAGAGAACTACAGAAAGTACAGTAATGAATTTTACATATTATGAAAGGTTTGTCCAGGCACTATTGAAAGGTACTATTAGTATCATATTGAAAGATGACTTAACAGAGTCCCATTAATGATGAGTGTGACAAACTCACCTGGCAGCCCGCCCTGACATCTGTAATACTTCGTAGCCATGTAATATGACCTCGTCACTTCTACCAACACATGACTGTCTGCACCCCCTGGGGGTATGTAAGGTCAGCTTGGCACAGTTTTGCACAGACACTGTCTGACCGCATAGGTACGGGGGGCATGGGGAGTGAAACAGGGTGATCCGTACAACCTCCAGCATAGCACCACACTCACAACCCTAACAGGCTGGGAGACCCTTTTTACTAGCCCCAGTGAAATAGAGTCCTGTCTCCAGTGAAATAGAGTCCTGGCAGCCCGGTAGTACTGCCACCAGTTTAAGTTAGATTGAGCCAGGTCCATTAACAGGACTAAATCGAGCCAGAAACAAGCCTTGTTTTAAAAAAGTGGGATTGAAGAAAACTGGAGAAAGAACAAAAATAAAGAAGATATAAACTGAAGCTTAGCAAATTTGTGAAAGAAAAGATATTAATTTAATATCTTGTAAATAGTAGAACATAAGTGTAATTGCTATGTACAAAAAGTGGTATGTGGAGCTTTGTAACATATAAAAATTATTATTGTAAAAGGTTTGGGTGACCAGTGTCTTTTGAGTTATTTTAAAAATGGACCTGGTACATCAAAACTGACATTGTTTACACCAGTCTTGATGAAGAGATGGAATGGAGTCAGATGTTCCTGATTCTAGAAGATATATGTGCATTTTTATGAATCAGCAGTGCTGGAAAGTGGTATAGACCTCCGTATGCCTCGCCACAAATCCTACTCCAGTGCCTGCTGGAGTAAGATTTGTGGTGTAGGGAATGCTGCCTTTGTCTTGAATTTACCAAGCAGTGGTCGTCACGCGCCTCTCACCCCAACTCTACCCCTTAGCTAGGTGAAAATAGTGTGATTATTTTGGAAAACACTGTTGTAGTGGCATGGTGTATCCCTTACCCCTTCTGAAAATTCAAGTGACCATACATTGTACTCTAATCTTGATCATCAATTTATACATATGTATATTGATATACATTAATGATGAACGAGCGGCTGACCACTACTCAATACTCGATCGACCATTGGGGTGCTCCACTACACTCAGTACCCGATCGAGAATCTTAGGTGCTCGGTTGTGCTGTTCATGAGTGATCCTACACAAAGAGGTGGCTTCCTTCATTGAACGATGGGATCTGACACCCCAGTAGGGTCTACTTTACAGTCTCTGAATAGTTCTTATGGGGGTAAAATCGATGTGTTTGAATGCCATGTGTAAAATAACAATAATAATAATAATAATAATAAAATTAATTATAATTATTTTAGTTATATATCACCAACATATTCCACAGCGCTTTACAATTCGGAAGTTCTTATACAAACAATCATAAGTAAGAGTTATAAAAATACAAAATTAAAGCAAAATAACGACGTCCCTGCTCATAAGAGCCTACAATCTACAATGAGGTGGGGTGACACAAATACAGTGGCTTATTACAATGATGGCCCAGCCAACTTGAGGGAGTGGGGAATAGATAACAGCAGCATGAGTCATCATCAACCATTGTTTTGGGTCTGTGGAATGAACAGGCTATGTGTAAGTAAATAATGTATATGTATACATAATGTATATATATTTATATATATGGTGATCTAGGGTCTAGATGGTGTCTGCCCACTTAGTAGTGGGGTAGGGAGGACAAGACGGGATGTCAGCGTTAGGACTCATCAGACCTGAAGTCACTTTGTCGCAGTTGATGAGCAAGCAGACATTGGCCAATGTGCGTGCTAAGAACCTCAGAAATAAAAAGATAAGAATTTTGAGTTTTTTTAAAAAAAACGTCCGTTTTTAAACTTTTTTCTCATATACATACAGCTTGTTAGCATTTATACATCATTGGTAGTAGCTGAGTGCTGCAGAGAATTTTTTTCTAATTTTTTCTATATATTATATATATATATATATATATATATACAGTATTTATATACATATGAATATACATGTTTTATTTCCTATTATCACTTAAGTTTCTCTTTTTCTGAAATGTTACATAATAGTAAATTACCGCCATGCAGGTAATAGAATCATCTTTCCCATACTACAATTCTTCTGTGAACTTGCTCTATTATGCACTTATGGTAATAATATTTTTTACACCATTATTTGCATTACATCATTTTTGCAGGACTAACCAATTCAATACAATGATAATGAAATCTGCTGGTTAATCACACAGATCATTTATACACAGGCAAAGCGGTAATTGAAATTCTAGATAATGACACACAATGTAAATGTCAGCTAACTGCCTCCCGCCAGTTCAAGCTAATGATAATAATAGGAATTTTATTACGTAAGTGCTCAACAAATTCTTTAATTATGAATTCTCTAATTATCCAGAATGTTAAAGGACCAGTTATATAATTCATCCATAAAACTAACTGGTCAATAAAAATGAAGGGACTACAGAAGTTTTTAGTTACCAAGATAAGTGCGTTGGACAGATTACAACTTGTTATTAATGTTTGGATATTTTAGTGAATAAAAAAATAATGATCACAAGTGCCTATAATGTGAGTCTATAATGTAAAAAATAACAAAAAAACTACCGTATTTTTCAAACCATAAAATGCACTTTTTGTCCCCCAGATTGTGGGGGAAATTGGGGGGTGCGACTTATGGTCCAAATATAGGGGGTTGTGCTGGCTGTGCTTTTCTGTGGAGGTGGGGTGCCTCTTGGGCGGCTGGAGGAGGCTGGCAGAGGCTGCAGAAGTAGCCTGTGGTAACGTGTCTCCACTCATTAGTCTGTTGTAATATTCACTGAACTCCGCAGTCCACTTCCCAGTGCTGAAGCTAGCTCTGAGTGGTGGCGGGAGGCAGTGTATATTATAGTACACTATGTGTACTGACACCCCCTTCACTTTATTTGGCCCCCCATCACTGAATATGCCCCTCCCCCTGCAGCACACAGTAAAATAATAACCGGTATACATACATACCTATCCGCCATCCCCTCTGTCTCTCCCTCTGCTCCTCCCATGTGAGACGGCATCACTTTCATATGACTTGGACTCTCAGTGGTGGCATCACTCTGCTGTGCCCAGTCACATGACAGGATACCGGTTCACACAAAAAGACATTGATGTGGCTGCAGCTGCAGAGTGAGAGACGGAGGGGACGGCGGATAGGTATGTATGTATACTGGTTATTATTTTACTGTGTGCTGCAGCAGGGGGGCATATTAAGTGATGGAGGGCCATATTCAATAATGGGGGCTGCAATATCCCAGCATGGGGGGGGCCATATCCAGTGATGAAGGCTGTTATATCCCTGGATGGGGGGCCATATCCAGTGATTGAGGTGTATGTACGTATACTGGTTATTATTTTACTGTGTGCTGCAGCAGGGGGCATATTAAGTGATGGGGGGCCATATCCAGGGATGGGGGCTGCAATATCCCAGCATGGGAGGGCCATATCAATTGATTAGGGCCATATTCAGTGATGGGGGCTGCAATATCCCAGCATGGGAGGGCCATATTCAGTGATAGGGGCTGCAATATCCCAGCATGGGAGGGTCATATCCATTGATTAGGCAAATAAGTCTGTGGAGCCTCGGTTAGGAGTCTCAAACACAGGACTAGCCAGATAATCCTTCCAGGGAAGGACTTAGTCAAGGGGTGGCTCCTTGCAGAGAACACCATAACCACCATGTTAAGTGGCCCTTTTAGTCAATATCCAGCTGTTTTACAAGCTTAGAGATATGACAAGGGAATACCAAGGCCAGGTATCCATCCACAGACAGCTGTTTTGGGGTGTTCTTATCCATTGATTAGGGCCATATTCAGTGATGGGGGCTGCAATATCCCAGCATGGGAGGGCCATATTCAGTGATGGGGGCAGCAATATCCCAGCATGGGAGGGCCATATTCAGTGATGGGGGCTGCAATATCCCAGCATGGGAGGGCCATATTCAGTGATGAGGGGTGCTATATCCCAGGATGGGAGGCTATATATCAGGATGGGAGGCTATATGTCAGGATGAGAGGCTATAAACAGGAATGGGGGACATATATTACCTGGACTGGGCCAGAAATTGGAACATTACCCCCACAACAGCATAACAGTGTTAGCAGCAGATCCCCCCCCCAATGACAGTTAATTATAACCACATTTTTTACTTTTTTTTTTCTCCTTATTTTCATCTTCTAAAGTCTGGGTGTGTCTTATAGTCCAGTGCGTCTTACAGTCCGAAAAATATGGTATGTTACAAAATATTGTTAAAATAGTAGTAACTTATTTCATGACTAATTGGTACATAACAATTTTTAAAAAATCTCAAAAATGCAATTTTTATATGGTCTGAATTAGAGCTATTCAGTTTAAAAACCAAAAGACATATATATGCCCACAGGGTTGGAGTTAGGGTTAGGTTTAGGGGTTAGGTGTTAGAGTTAGAGATAGGTGTTAGGGTTATGGGTTAGGTTTCAGGTGTTAGGGTTAGAGTTAGGTGTTAGGGTTAAGGTTAGAATTGCATGTAGGCATTTTTCCTTGTTGGCATTTTTCAGGCAAACCTAAGAGGCATCTACCACCAGTGGATCCTTGATGGTTTATCAATCTGAGAAGAAGTGGAGAGATGGCCATGTCTGCACATGGCTCTCAGGGATGAAGAGGTGACACTGCATGCCCTTCAGTATTAGGGGGCCAATGGCCCAGCTATTTTCAAAAAGACATTTTCTTAGTGAACAAGTTCATGTGCATATAATCATATCTCTCCTAAATATTGAAGCAGTAGATGGTCCTATGAGTTCTAGGTTCCTTAGGACCCTTACGAATGGAGACCCTTACTATTTTTTTGCACTGTTAGCTCTACCAAACATAATTCGATCAAGACTGTATATCAGTGGTGTCTAAACTCAATCCTTAAGATCATTCTAAAACATAAAGGCCGCTTTACACGTCGCGATATCGCAACACAACTACGATAAAATGTCACCTGGTACGGCCGTTGCAGTTGATATCGTTCGTGTGTTGTGTTGTGTAAATGAGCAATGCGACGCAAGAACAATGCAAAAACGATATCGTTTTTGAATTGTGCATGCTGTTCAACCGTGCAATATTGGCTTGACGATCTGGCAGGATCATGCTGTGTGACAGCGCAACTACGATTTGGAGCGCAACTTTCCCTATTCACTCCAATGTTAATTGGTCGTTCCCTGAGTTGCTCAGACGCAGTGTGCAAGAGGGGCGTACAACATCGTAGTTGCGTTGCCTGGCGATATCTCCCTGTGTAACATCTCCTATGCGATCTTGGACAAATGCCAAAAACGTGCTCGCTCCCGTGAAATCGTGTGCAATATCAGAATGATATTGCGACGTGTAAAGCGGCCTTAAATGAAATCAGTGTAATAAATTAAATTAATTTTTAAAAGTTCCCCTAACTAGTAGTTTACATTTTAGATTATATACTAGATTATAATCATTTTAATACTGTTAATTATAAATACATTTTGATAATACATTTTCTCAGTTGGCAAAGAACTGGTGATGGTGCATAATAAAAGTTTTATAAAGTTAAGAAAACTCATTAAAGGGCTTGTCTACTACTTGGACAACCCCTTCTCATTCCCCATACAAATAATAGAGCCTATGCTCACCTCTGGTGCCAGTCTAGTTCCAGCAATTTTGGAACTCACGTTTCCGGGGCTCACTTGACATTGTTATGACATGTGATCCCCACATCCAATCACTGCCGGCTTCCTTCTCCCCACCTTCGGATGCAGGAGCATCTAAAATGAAGTGAGTGGCAGCCGAAGCGCCCACTTCTTGTTAATTACTTAACCATGCAAAGGTGGGGACAAGGAAGCCAGCAGTGATTGGATGCGAGGTTCGCATGTCATAACAATGATACGTGGGCCTGAGGAAAATGAATTCTAACATCACTGTAAGGCTGGGGTCACACATGAGCCTTTAGTCCGTTTTTTGGCTTCAGTTTTGTCATTTTTTTTTTCTAAGTCCAAAAACTGATAGAAAAACAGATTGGATGTAACACCCTGTCCGTTTCTTTCTGCACTTTAAAACATTGCTATGTCCGTTTTTCAAAAAAAAAAAAAAAATTTTTTTTAACATGGGCCCTATGGAAAAACGGATCCGTTTTTTTGGGGTGCCTTAAAAAACGGATCCGTTTTTTTGAGAATTTTGTTAAAAAAATGACTAAGTCCAAAAACGTTCAGGGGTGTAGGAGGTTCAAAAAGCACCCAAAAAAAAAACGGATTGGTCATGGAAATCACTTCCAAAAACGGATTTCTA